>CM067526.1:8328243-8934928 GCA_034509925.1 Hirudinaria manillensis | reverse complement strand
CTGAAATGGAGGCAAACTTTTTACAACAAAAATATTAGGTAAAGTTCTATTTGCCAAGCTTCTGACAAATTAAGTAGAAGTAAGTAAGAAGTTCCATTTACCTATTTGACTCATCCGTTGTATAAATTCATCATTATAAAGCCTTTTATGGCCAAACACAGTCAACTAAAAGAGATATTACATGATATTGAAAACTGAATTTCGAAATAAAAACTTTATTTGTAATGCCATATTTTTGTGGCGGTTTCCAGGTGGAAAAAGGCCAAGAAGAATCTGGGGTGAATATGTTTTCCTGTAACATTCATGGATAATTGTGAATTGCTTTTCAGAAGACATCAGAAAGATCCTTTAGCAAGATGATCACTCTGAATAAAATTTAGGGAACTAATTAGTTTAGATAATTAAGATATTTATTGTATGTGATGTTAATATTAATTTATTAGTTTTTATTAATTACAGAATGCCCAATCAAGTTTATTTCATCATTGTTTCTATATTTCTAAATCTTTGCGGATGGCCTACTATAATAGCTAAAAATACCTTGCTTCAGGTTAAATAAACCAGTAAAGTGATCTTCTAATCCCTAGTGCATTACTTCTGTATTACTTTAGCAAAATGAATTAAAAAAAAATATATTATTGATTTTTGTTCATTCATAAAAGCTTTTTGTTGTGCCAGTACCAAATTTATTAAAATGATTTTATTAAAGTGATGAAGCCAGACAAAGTTGTTGGTGCGAGGAAAGGGAAATTTGAAGAGCTGTGGTAGTATGGGCTCAGGAAATATCAGCAAGCACAAACCCAAGAGTTGTGGCCATCAAAAGTAAAGGTGACGTCTGAGCGATACCGATAGTGAAATTTGTTTGAGCAATCTTTCTGCAAGCTTCCAAAGGTGTTTCAGAAGCCTACTGGTCTTGTGGTTGCCTTCTGCTAAGAGTGGCAGCTGAAAGAGTTGCAGGAGTATAGGTTAGTACAGTTATTTGGCTTATTTAGAAAATGTTTTTCAATATGGATGATTTTGAATTTTTATAAGCATACTTAAAATCTAGTCAACTTTTTAGAAATTTTCGATTTCTCCCAAGCTTACTCTTCACCAAGCAAAACGGAAAGAAATAGGATTCCCAGGTCAGAGTTTTGAGAAGCTAGAAAGTTTATTGGCATAAAGAAAGGAGGAATGAAAATTAGCTAGAACTTAGAAAAACTCATTATCAATTTGGCCCCAGCGAGAATCTGAGCGGATGGGAAGCAAATGTAAGAAATGTATCTTTTATATAAAGCTAACCAGCTAAAGCTAGACATTTTTGCATCATTCATACATCTACAAAGGAATTTCTATCAAAGGAAATTTTATGTAATGATAATATGTGATATGTAATACGCACCGTGAGCCTCATTTCATCTTTGCAGGCAGGGGCCAATAGTGCCACAAGCCCATTTGGGATTATACAATATGCTGGCACGAAAAATAAAATGTTCCAATTATTTCAGAGAATTAAAAATGTCAATGTTCTATAAAGAATATAATTAACTAGTCAAAAACCAGATTTTCTCTAGCATATTGCCTTTTTTGAGAAACATTTTTTTGAAGACCTAGACTGAATCTATACCAATGTAAAGTGACTGATCTTGCTTTATTCAATGTTATTCTTAAATATTTTAGTTGTGCCATTTTTTTTTTTTAAATTGTCTTTTGTTCTCATTATTTCATTATGTTGTGACCTCGGTCTATCCTAATGTGCGCGCGGCAGTGCCTTGACATCCTAGGGACTTGGATAAAAAAGGCACTTAAAATATTGGAGGAATTGAATTATCTTCCTTTTCAGACAGATGTGATGCGTCTTGCAATCATTGTACTGCATATATTTGCCTCAAAGTTATGAATTGAGTTCATATTCCTATTATCACTTAGTGT
The DNA here is from genome assembly GCA_034509925.1 of Hirudinaria manillensis. NCBI lineage: Eukaryota > Metazoa > Annelida > Clitellata > Hirudinida > Hirudinidae > Hirudinaria > Hirudinaria manillensis. The sequence goes on along the minus strand of CM067526.1, from coordinate 8,933,017 downwards.
AGTGTTTTCTCCTGCATAGGAATTAATATACTTGATTACAGTGAACATAAAGCACAAAATGCATTAAGATTTCATATATAAAGAGTGACATTAAATCATTTTTTTTTATTTACATATCTAGGCAAATATTTAAAGGGCACATGCCACAAATATCCAAAAAGAGTGAAGGCAGTCCTATTCATAACATAAGGTTTACGTTTTATCACAAAGTCATCGTTATAGACATGCGGTTTTCACTGAACTGACTGATTTGTGTTTATGGTGCCCCTTCAATGTTTTGATAAGCTGCCCTTTGAAATGTATTCCATTCTTTATTCATTTTATGGAGAACTGCATTCACTTATTTTTCTTTCTTGTCGCCAGATTCAAATTTTACAGTATTCTTTTTCATCACTTTTCAATTTCTGCTCACAACTTTATCAATAGTTCCAATAACCATTTTCCTTAGTTGGTATTGATCAGTCCATTGATCACTCAAATTACAGAAATCTTATGTTCAATTGGGACATTTACAATTGTTTCTATATTCAATTCCTTCATGAACATATTTATATGAACAAATATGAAAAAAAAAAAGATTGCCAAATAAATCATATCAAGCCCTCTTATGATGTGGAGGATTCCTTTTATTCCAGAATATTTTCACAAGGTTTTTTCCCTTCTCCTCCTGAATCTATTCTCACTAGGCTATTATAATGTGATGAAAAACTGCCTCCAAAATGAGCACAATAGTAGCAGTAGGACAAGTTAACTCAGCCCACAAACAGAATACCAAACCAGTGTTGACATTTGCCTAATATATATTTGTCGCTTTGATATGATTCAATTTAGTGAATAAATATTAGATTGCCATTATTTTAAACTGCTTCAATAAAAATATTTTTATTTTATGTAACAAATATTGTCCTGCTGAAAACACCAAAAACAAAGTCATTTTTATGGAAACCATAAGCAAATGGAATGAGAAAACTGGAACAGATTCTTGCTATAATCCTTGCGTGCCAGTTTTTCATGAAATAAAGGATAATTCTGTCTGACCGCAGGCTGAAAATCATCCCCAGAACATCAAAGCATCTGCAATATTTCTAGACAATAATCCTAGTACTCTTCCTAAATCATGCCAGTGAATGCTGTCATCCATCAGGGCCATCAAAGTTATAGAAGGAAACAATTTCATCCCCATAATACGACCACATACTTTTGCCAATTCCCTGCCCTTACTTTTCTTGATAGGCTATGAACTTTTGATGTCACTTGTATTTTAATATTTTGCTCTCATGCACCTGCTAGAATTACGGAAGTACAAATTTCAGTAATGAATGAACTCAAAATTTTACTTGAGCTCACCCTAGAACGAGAATTCATTGATCCTTTCTTCAATAGTTTTTGGGCCGATATCCACATCCAAGATTTTTCTTACCACTTATTGATCTTGAGTTCTCAGAAAAATTTCCCACGACAATTTCAAAATGTTCTAAGCCCCTTTTGAACTATTGGAAATTAATATAATTTACTTTTTTAAAACCCCATAGTTCTGACCTCTATCTCTTTCATAAATCATCCATATTGTGCTCATTAAAAAAAATTATTTATTATAAAAAAATAAAGTTATGGCTTAATAAAGACGACTTAATCCACCAAAAAAAGGAAAATCTTTAATGTGCATTGAATTCAGAAACAGTATTCAAAATCTGCCAAAAAATTACCTTTTTAAAAATATGGGGTTCTTTGTATTCTCCACTGAAAGTATTTTAAATAACCCAAATTTCCTATTTATAATGGGACCATAGATATGAAAATATAAACATTTATGAGACCTTAAAGACATTTTAATTTATCTTTTTAATATATCTTACATTAAATCATATACCTAGTCCAATTCATTTGTTTTAAAAATGTAATTTATGTGCCACAACCTGCAATGCCATTGTTTGGAATAATCTAATTTCTTCTTTTCAGGAGTTTGCTGGCCTCCACAATGGCTGATTGTCATTTCTTTTGAACATTCACTAAACAGTTGGGACGTTGAAAGTGAAAGACTTATAGACTGTTTGATTATAAAATAACCTAGCTTAGTTTAACAAACAGATAATTTGGTGTGTTATATAAAGGTTTATGTATCAGGCTAGCAAACAAAACTAATAAGGATATGGTTGCTGTCCTTTGATGTCGGGCTGCCCAGAGAAAATCTTTTATTTTCGTAAAAAGCTAAAAAAAGTCTTAAAAGGTTTGAAATACATTACAACATTCATTTCAAGTATGAGAAAAATCGAGAGTAAATCGATCAGAAGATTCGTTACACATTCCTCCACTAAATGTATTTAAAACCAATAACCATTACTTAAAATGCATTTACTTTTCGTTTTTTTAGCATAAGATGTCTATGACGTAATTATCAGACTTTTTTTTTTAATGTCTCCAATAAAGTGCGCAACAATCTTTAATTTGTTTAATTATGGACTATCATTGCTTAAGGTTCTTTGTGTAATAAAATAAGCAGAATATGGGTATTTCATGGTTTATGGAGAGCGGGTTTCAAATACTCGGAAATCTTATAGAGTGCTTTGGGAGTGTTCTTTCTGGTTTATCGTGGAAGTCGAATATAATTGGATAGAAGAGTCCCATCATACCTCATATCGTATTTTTGATATCCTTTCTCCGAGTTGGTCCTTTAGTACGCTTGTTGTTCAAAGAAAGCAAAACGACGAAGTTAGCATGGCTTTAGCAAGAACTTTGAGCTGCAAAGTTTGCAAGCGTTTGAGATAGAAACGCAATTTTTCATTTGGTAGAAAGATCTTGCCCTGCCAAATAGTGTGCTCATTAAAAATTACTATTATTAATAAAAAGAATTTATGATGTCGTAAAGACAACTTAATCGCTAAAACGATGACAATCTTTAAGGTGCATCGAATTTAAATTCCATGTTAAAATCTACAGAAAATGTCCTTTTTCAAAAATAAATGATTCGCTTAAGTGTCTCCACCACATCCAAAATTTAGATTTATGATAACGCGATTTCCTTGTTTACAAATGGAGCCATAGTTATAAAAATTAAATTGTATTTATGATGATCGGAAATATTTACTTTCCTTCTAGCTGTTGAGAGAACCTAGCATTTGTTAGGTGCAATTTGCATGTGCCATTTGTCACTCCACTGAACAACTTTATCGTGAGCAGACTGTGGTTGGGTTTGGGACGACGTTGGGAAGCAATAAATCTTAACATCATCGGCGAATTGCAAACAATATTGGTTCCTTCGAAGAGATCGGGAAGGTTGTTGATCTAGATCAGGAAGAGGATAGGACTTAGCACACTACCTTGGGGAACGCCTGCATTGGGAGTGCCTCAGATCACTGTTGAGTGCACTCAAGATTTGTCTCCAACAGACCCATGCTTGTCCCGCGCCTATTAATTTGTGATGCCGTAAATAATTAAGTTATTTGTTGATAATTCTATTACCCGAAAACAGGTTGATGTGATTGAGATGGGTCTGTAGTTTTTAGGGATGATGGTGGTCCTTTTTTACGTATGGAGTATGCCAGTGTATGAAGGGGCTGAAGATATCGTCCATCTCATAAGAATCGCGAATCAGAGCACCACAGAGGTGAGCAATCTCACACAGGGATTGTCATATCTTTAAGCGGGGAGATGATTTTTCTCCATCAGATGAACTTTTTCTGCTGAAGGTTTCCTCTATTGTAGCACATAATTTAATAATAATATGTCATTTATATAGCGCCGTGCGCGCGAGCTACAGCGGCGCAGATCATCTCTGATCTATTCAAGATAGAAGAGCCAGTTTGTACTCAGAGAAAGATGGAAAATTAATATTTATTAATAGTAACATTTATTTATAGCACCTCATTTACGATAGATTCAATTAATTAGCTTTATGATCCTATAAGACGTCTTTAACTTATGGAAACAACAACACAACTGCATCAACTTTCAATATTGCGTCTATTTAGCCCGAGAAAACCCCCAAGCAGTGCACCCATAGAATCTGTTTTCAACGGCTGGTATAGTTATAAAATTCAATATGTACACTAAATATACTAGTCTGTTAAATATGAATTGGATTATTTTTATTTACGATGACGTTGGTTTCTGTAATGAGGATATTTATTTTTTATTGGCAAAGTTGTTACTATTGTTATGTGCGGATATTGCTTATGTTAAATGAAACTTTATTTTTATATTAATTTTTTGTTTATTTCAATAAGCATGATTCGTTAATACTTGCGCATTTCTATTGCAGTTTTGCATTTCTTTTCTTTTTTTTTTTGGGGGTGTAAAAGGCCGTCAATGCATAAACTAGACTATCTTTTACTTCAACAAAATCCAATAACAACTTGTTAAGTACGACGAATTTACATTTGTTCCTCAAAAAAAAAACATGGTGCAAAGTCCAGACAAAGTCCATACAGGAGGTTAGGACAGAAAAGTCTTTAACGGGGGTCGCTCCTTTGAGAATTCCTCACTGATGTCACACCTTTGAAGTTTCAATCTCAATTTTATGGAATGTCCTTATGTCCGCACTATACTTATAACCAGGTAAATATTTTTCTCCAAATACATTAATTGGAAATTTTATTATACATTATGCATATAGTGGTGGTAACAAGTCAAACAAATAACTAGTTACAACTATTCTAACAAAAATAAAGTAGTTACAGTTACTATATCAAAATAACTCGTTACAGTTGCAGTTACTTTAGGGTAAAATTCAGTAATTTAGTTTTTAATTGAAATTTTCTAAAAATCGATTTGTCGTATGAAATGATATAAGGATGTGATATCATGCATATTCAATTTACAAGTGTTTCATGATCATTTTACTAATATTAGTGATGAAGCTGGTACAATTATATTTTATGCAATTTTACAAACAGGGCAAAAGAAATAAATTTTATTGCGCTGCACAAAAAAAAACTTCAAAAATAAAGCTAACAAAGTCAAACTATAATAATTGTTACATTTCAAAGAAGTTGGCTTTAAACAATTTTTGAACTTAGTTTATTTTTTCCGCTCAGCAACTAAACTACAGTTATTAAAGATCAATCATATTTGGAACTGGTAGTAATGTGATAATGTACAACCTCATAAATTTAAGTTATTTCAACACTGTTTTTTTTTTCTTTTCATCTATTCCTGATGTGCAATTCATTACTGTTAATTGTTGGTAAAACAACAACGAAGTTAATAAATTTTGTTACAAGTAAATAAATATCGAATATGTATAATATATATAGAGCATTACTTACTAAACATGTGCCTCCCGTTAGGCAGGAAAATATCCCTTCCGACATGTTACATGAAAAAATTTGCGATCGGATAAAAGAAATTAATTTAATTTAAATTTAGTAAACGCCGTTGTATGATCCATCTTCTCCATATCTCTCCAGATCTGGATCTTGATATTGATCTAAGCTATTGCTTGATTTCAAGGAACTCCTTGAAACTGCTGACAAAAATATCAATATTAATATTAACAAATGCTCAATACATTTATAATTATACTTATATAAGCCTGAAAAAGCATGTAAAAAGGTTACAAACCCCAGTAATTTTTAAAAAATTTCAATACTTTTGTTGGACCTATCAAAGTCAAATTCTGAATTAATAAGAAATTTGCACACCTGTGCCAAATATTTTATTTAACATTTTTAGTAATTAATGAATCGCCCGTTATTTTATAAAAGTTTATGTTTATTATTCATTGACTTAAGTTTTTCTAGATATTTTTTCCAGGCCATTCCATGCTCTCATTATGATCTTCTTCTAGCTTTTTCTTTGTGAAATATGCTTCCACCTTCACATACTTCATTAGCAATATGCGCCCAAATATTTTCAAAAGAGTTGAGATCTGATAATAAAGCTGGGCAACTCATAACCTTGATTTATTTTTCCTGTAAAAACGTTTTCGTCGTCTTGTATTGAGATGTTATCTCGTCGAAATATCTAGGCAAATGTTATTTAGCAAACGGTAGCAGAAACCTATCCGACATTTACTTGATCAACCCCAATTTGAAGTCCTTTGACTCAACACGCAACACGTATTTTCCTGTGATTTTCTTTGAGATGCAGGACCTTCAAACGTCTTTCATATTTGAATTTTCCACTTTTCTTTAACTAAAAATTATTTTGTTTCCATACATAGTTTTCATAACATAGCACATTTAATTTCATTCTTGTTATGCTGGTTTGCCGAGAGAATAGCTATGGAAACTGAAGAAGTATATAAGAGCCTTCTTTGCATCTTGGGCGTGAATTTTTGAGATCTCCCACAGCTAACATAGCCTTCTGGGTTTTAGAAATAACAAAAACATTTCTACTGCTCGGAAATTTTTCTAAAAGAAAAATTCACTAGTTTTATTTTTAAATTTACTGCCATAATATTTCTTTTCTCTTCAGGTGACGTTTTCACTGTGCCCAATCTTATTAAAGATCTGATTTACTAAACTTTTGAATAGAAATAGTATTTATATAATTTTTTTACTTGTTTAGATGTTTTAGATACGCTGTTTGAGTGCTTCTTATGTCAATTTAGTATTAATGCTGTCCGGGATGTCTTACTTTTGGTGTCTGTTTTGATGAAATGGACAGGGATAATTTGCCTCGCATTGCCTAGGGCTTACCTGCCATCTTTCTTGATCCAAATCCAGTGAGAAGCCGAATCTGCGGTCTCGGCTATTTTATGGACAAAATGCTTTCCCTTCCTGTATCTAAGCCCCATTCCCCTGAGAAAGGCATAAATAGACTTGCCTACCAGCCCTTTTCAATCCGACTTCTATGTGCATCATACGGGCGCTGTATCCTTTTCAATCGACCAGCTTGACCGCTGAAAATTGTCCAATCTTTGGCTATGGACAGCAAGGTCCTCCTTTGGTCCATGTTCTTTCTGCGATGCTGTGTTAAGCTCTCTTAAGAAGTATATTTTTCCCGGTGCCGCGATTTCTCGGGCATTTGCCTGGGAGCATGCCGTTTTTGCCGCCTTCGACCACGACCCGCTTGATTTTGGACTTGATTATGTCGCCATGCATTAGCGACCGTCAGCAAGGGCGTAAGTGCAAGATGAAAGCATGCATTGACTGTATACAGTCTCCGCAGAGTTCACAGCCATCGCCTTGAGCCTACCCCCACATCTGCAAGCTGGAAGGAAGCACGTCATAGACCGATCTTTATGAGGAATGCCGAGGGGAGGCTATTTCCAAATGTCTTTCCATAGTGATGGATCTTTATATGACATCTTCCAAGATTGTCCACTAGCCTCGTTGGCTTTGTTGCACTGCCATCGCAATACTTTCGGTCACCATCTCTTGGTTTCTCTATTGGATTATCATGACGGCTTTTGTCTGCACATTCACTGTGGACCATTTTGAGAAGTGGTTCCATCCCACTCCACGGCGGCCTGCCTGAAAGGGTCCGCTTTTCGACTCGAGGGCTTAGAATTGCCTCAGACTTCTCTTCCTGAGCTCTGAATTTTCTTCCTAAGCCGGAGTTCCGGCATAACACCGCGGACCCTGCTGTTACTGGAGTTGTTGAGCGACCATTCCGCTCTGATTTTGTATTCATCAACAATGGATCTGAAGGGCAGCCTCAACCGTGTGCTCTTGCTGTACATGGCGACGGACGATAACAAAGGCGGCGACCCGAACCATTTCCTTGCACATCGATTTATTTTCCTTTCCATATCTTCTACCGACCGCAGGCCTATTTCGTAGATGGTTAGTGTTGGTAGCAGAACGAAATGCAGGAACCAGACTTTGAATCTGCCCTGTAGCGGCGATTCAGCCAATCGCTTTCAGACCGTCGGTCATCCTACTGACTACGGCTACTTCCTGGTTTTTGTCACTGAGGAACTCATTGAAAACTCTTTCGAAGCCCCTTACTGGTTCTGAGAAATGCATTGTCCCAAGGATTTACTGATCATAAATGTCTAAAATAAATGTACTTCAACTCTTTGAGACATAGGAAATAAGAATAAGAAATGCTAATGACAGTGATAACATGGCATTAAAAAATGGTGGAACCTCCACTGCAAATGCATTTAGGTTATGGGAATCAGCAAGGTGCAATGCAAGGTGTCTTAAAGCTGGTTTATATGCCTATAGCATGACAAATACCGGTTGAACATTTTTAGCACACCGATGAGAAAGTATATGCAGCTGCTCTATTTTGGTTTAAAAAAACATGATTGTTGTTTAGATGTAGCTCAACAATATCAAAGTTCACTCATATTAGATTATGAGGACCATGTTTGAAGCTGATCCATGATGGTCGTACATATTTCTTATAGATTTTTTTAACAACACTGATTCAGTGCTAAAACCAATTCTTGTTTAATATATTTAACATACACCTCAATTATTTTTCCAAAGGTTAATTAAGCTTTAAGGTTGATTTCTTTGCTTTTGGAAAGGTTGCCCAATTTCATTCCATAATATGTAAACCACATTGCAGCTGTTTCTTGCTCTTGATGACCAGAAAGCATAAGGAGTTTCAAAGAGCTGAAATGTTTGAAGATGGGGACCTCATCTGAGGATCCCTATCAGTGAGCTTAGAGGAAAATAGGTGTTGTTCTTACAACGATTACAACTTAACTGAAGAGTTCTGGGAAGATGAAGTCCCATTTGCCAGATTAATCAAATTTTGCTTACCTGTATTCAGAGATGTTCTATCATAATTTGAAAATTATTTGATTTGCCATTCATGGACAAAATCTCCTGTGAAATGCCTTTAGACTTACCTGATCCTGGAACAACATGTTCAACATGGCTTAGGCTTGGAAATGATAGAAGTACATCATATTCTTGATTTTTCTATCCCATGCACATATTCAATGTAGGGTGACTCTTGTCATCAAAGCTAAGACAAACTATTCCTTTCATTCCTCCACTGGTGAGCTTCTAGGAGTACCTAGCAGATATCTGGTAGCATAGATTGATATCATGTCAATCATGTCAATGGTATGATTCAAAGCATTTTCAGGAGTCTGACATCCTCTGAGGCAGCATTTTGCTAACAAACTGGCATTTGATTACCAGCATATGCCTCTCAATAGCTTCGCAAACTTCTCAAAATTTATTTTTATTTCATGAACCCCATCTAGACTAGAATATATTGTCTATCTAACTCTTCTATATTTTCAATTTGGGGTGGACTTTCATCTCTTTCCTTTTGAAATGTATTCCATGCTCTATTCGTTTGAAAGAGAATTGCATTTACTCATTTTTTTTATTGTGCCAGACTCAAATTTTGCAGTTGTTTTCCACTTTTCAATTTCCAAATTGGGTGGGTTTTCCTCAGTTGGAAATAACCGTTTTCCTAGTTGTATTGATCATTCTGAAAATCCATCCAATTACAGGAATCTTTCATTCAATTAGGCATTTACAGTAGCTTCTATGTTTAATTCCAGCATCAACACACATGTGTGAAAAAATATTAAAAAGATTGCCAAAACCTTAACATTTTGAGGATTTCTTTTTATTCCAGAGTATAAAGGTGTTTCCCTTCTCAATTACCTTCCTAACTGCTTTCACTATGTTAATGTAACAAATGCAAATGTGGGTATGATAACAGTGTCATATAACTTGATTATATCAGTGGTTTTATGTTGTCGATGGTAATATCAAGGTGTCCTTCAGCAAAATGTCTTCGCCAGCTTATTGCACATTTGTAATACTAGTTCCTACATCAAACCAAAAGTTGAATATTGACTTTTGCTTCTTGTATTAGTATAATAGTATGCTCCGCGAGGGCTCCGCCGTCCGAAAAACCGTCAAAGTCGCCATTGCGAAGGTGCGGGTAGCTAAAACGCCGGACGACACCGGACCGGAGTCACACCACAGTTCCGTGTGTGTCCGAGCCTCATGCCCAGGACAAGACCCCCCCCCCCGAAAGCTAGGATCAGGTTCCCTCGAGGAAGCGATAAGGAAAGCTGGTCAGGACTGGATGCGCAGCTGACGCGAGGGTTGAAGAAAGTTCCTGAAGGATGGATCAGTGAAGTCCTTCAGCGACTTCATTTAAGACAAATGTGTCGGAAAGTTTGGGGTCATCCCTGCAAAGGAACCTCAGAAGGTGTATGAATCCAGGCGACAGCGCGACATTAACCGCCCTTTAAAGGGCGAGAAAAAGGCGCTCAGCCGGCGGTGGAAAGTGGCCAACTAAGATGAGAGAGAAGGACTCTCCGTCCTATGGGAGGACGTTAAAAGACGTGTGAGGGACTTGCGCGGAGCTGAAAGAGCGCGGAAGAGGAAGTACGAGAAGAGGAGAGCTATGAGAAGCTTCTTCAGCGATCCCTATAAGTATGGGAGATCGCTGTTAGATCCTCCAAAATCGGGTGTGCTTACTGTAGAGCAAGAAAAACTTGAGAAACACTTAGTCAGAACCTATAGTGACCTCCTCCAGCACGAAGCTCTTCAGGAAAGGCTGGACATTCCGGCGGCGCCGCTGCCAGCCAGCCCCTTTTGTATGGCGTCTCCTTCACTCGAGGAGGTGAGAAGAGTCGTTAGAAAAGCGAGAAACCGCTCAGCGCCAGGACCCAATGGAGTTCCATATCTCCTGTACAAGAGATGCCCCAAGACACTGTATCTGCTGTATTCCCTCGTCGAGGGGGCGTAGTCTTCCGCCACGATCCACGATGAATGGAAAAAGGCAGAGGTCATCTATATTCCATAGGAGAAAGACACCAGGGATCTGAATCAATTCAGATTCATATCACTGCTGAATGTAGAGGGGAAGATATTCTTCTCCATAATGGCATCGAGGCTCACAGAGTTTGTGATGGCTAACCATTACGTTGACATATCTTTCCAAAAGGGAGGAGTTCCAGGTGTACCTGGTTGCATCGAACATGATATGGGAGGCGATCCAGAGAGCCAGGACGGGGCCGGTTAAGTCTGTACGTAGTGTGGCTGGACCTAGCAAACGCATATGGGTCGGTGCCTCATCAACTCCTGTGGAAGACGTTGGCCCGTTATCCATATCCTCCAGGAATATTTTAACGGGTTCATGATGCGTTTCTCCACCCAAGCGTACACGACGAAATGGGTTCCTCTGGAGGTCGGGATAGCCATGGGGTGTGAGATCTCTCCGACCTTGTTCGTACTGGAGATGCAGATCCTACTGAAGGCAGTTGGGTCCGACATTCCAGAGGCGCATATTGGTAAGGGTGTGTACATGCCTCCAATAAAGGCATTCATGGACGACACCACCCTGATTATGAATAGGAAGCGAATCGTTCAGGAAACCCTGGACAAGCTGGACGACTTGCTAGGATGGTGTCGTATGGCCTTCAAACCTGCGAAGTCCAGGAGTCTCTCTTTGGTTAGAGGGAAAATTTGCAGGGACGCGTTCTTCGAGGTGGCGGGACAACGAATCCCCACAGTATCCGAGGAGCCTGTGAAGAGCCTAGGAAGGATGTTTGACGAATCGCTCATCGACAAGAGCATGAAGAACGCCATAGTCACGCAAACCAGTAAGGGGCTGTAAGCGATCGAGGCGGCGCCGCTCCAGGGTCGTTTCAAAGCGTGGCTTTTGCAGTCTGTGCTCCTGCCCAGATTCCTTTGGCCTTTGACCATCTATGAGATTGGTCTATCGGCGGTCGAGGGGTTAGAGAGGAAAGTCAACCGGCACACCAGGACATGGCTGGGTTTACCTCCAGCATTGTCGTCGCTTGCCCTCTACAGCAGGAGCGCGAGCCTTAGACTGCCACTTAGGTCCATCGTGGAGAGTACAAAACTCTCCAAAATCCGAACGCAGTGGATGCTCAATAACTCCGCGGACAACAGGATCCGCGAAGTTAATCCACTGCTCAGATCTGGAAAGAAGTTCCGAGCGCAGAAATAGATCGACGAGTCAGTAAATGTACTGGTGTTCGAAGAAGTAAGAGGTCCTATCCAGACAGACCGTCACGCAGTGGGATGGAACCACTTCCAAAAATGGTCCCAGGCCAGCTCATCGACTAGAGGTGCGATGATTGGCCAGGAGAGGAGGCAGAAAGAAGAACAAGATCGAGTCACAAAGGCCGTACAGTTAGCACACCAGGGTAAGTGGACAACTTGGGAGGATGTGATCCTGGAGCGATTTATGGATGTTGTCCCCGCTCCGGCTGGCCTTTGCGGTAAGATCGATTTATGATCAGTTGCCTTTCAAGGACAATTTAAGGAGGTATGGGTTAATAGAAGACGCCAAATGTGGACTCTGCGACGGAGCCGAGACATTGCATCATATGCTCAGCAACTGCACATACGCCCTTGCCCATGGTCGGTATACGTGGCGACACAATCAGGTCCTTCGAGAAGTGTGTGAGACCACCAAAGCAGCAGTAACCAGAGCAAAATCGCGCGCAATCTCCAAGCAGCGGAAGATTTACTTCCTGCGCGAGGGCTGAGCACACCTCTGTAGAAAGCGATGTAAAACGCCAAGAAAGGACATCCTTGCAGAGACAAACGATTGGACAGTCGCAGCCGACTTTGAAGGAATGAGGCACTATCCCCAGGTGCTGATTGAGAGTGGCAAGAGGCCGGATATGGTGTTGATGTCACCGTCGTGAACATTTTGGTGGAGTTGACGGTCCCATGGGAGGACAGAATGCAATACTGCAATGCGCTGAAAGCATGCAGATCTGGCGGTGGACCTGGAAGCGAAAGGTTTCAGAATTGACCTCTTCCCAAAAGAAGTTGGTGCAAGGGGGATAGTCGGCAAGTCGACATACGCATTCCTCACGAAAATAGGCCTATCTAGCCGAGAAAGAACGAAGACGATGACAAAGATGTCTAAATCGGCGGAGGCAGCTTCGTTCTGGATCTGGCAAATGAGAGGCAAGGAAACATCTTCGGATGCCACAGTGAAAGGACCGGAGAAAGCTGCCGATCTCCGGTCAGATTAAATCCACCTAAGTAATTCATCGCCCGAGAGGCGCGGAGCCGGTGACGGAAATGTCTGTTACCGCGCGCCGCTGCAAAGAAAATTTAAAGCCCAAATCGATACTGTTGGGCGGCAGGGATGACGGAAAGACGGCCACTGAGAATCGTAGGGGCTAGGTGGCGTCGCTTCAGCGAGTTAGTGCAGCGACGAAAGAAGCCAACGAGAGCTTTCTGTAGTCGCTCCAGTCCGGCACGCGATGGCATAAAGAGGCCAATGAGAGCCTTCCAAAGCCTAAGCTTTGAGTCCGCACATGGAAACCGACAGGGACATCCGGCTGATCACCGGATGGGGCCCACCCCTGGAGAACGTCAGGGGTTTCAAAGGGCCGAAACGTTCGAAGATGGGGGGCCTTCTCTGAGGATCCCTGTCAGAAAGCTCCGAGGAGGAGTTTCTAGCATCATAAATATTTACTTTTAAGATAACATGGATTAAAATTTCATTCAAACATACTTTGATATACAAGCCCACTTTCAACAGTAGAAATACTGTTGTAACCCCGGGGATTCACAAACTAATTAATGTGAGGTAAAGTTTATTTAAGTTAATAATTACATTATTAACGCTCAAGACCGTCTTTCATGTCGAAAGACTCTGAATATTGATCGGCTTAATAATAAAGTTAACCAATCATAATATAAATTTAATTTTTTAATTATAGACCCATGTTTACAACTTTACTAATTTTTTCCACAATGTTTACTAAATACAGGTAGTTTAAATAAGTCGAGATTCCAATCAATCACTTGATCCGAATTTCTCGAACTTTTATTACAATTTTGTAAAAAAAAAAGTTCAAGAGGCTCATTGGCCAGTTTCGACTCGAGTGTCATCGTCAGGGGCTGAAGGACTCCGGAGAACTCTCGGGCAGTATTAAAAACTCATGAATGTACTAATCTGACCGTAAAGCATGGTCTAGATTAAGGCATTAGTAATCAAACTTACTTTCTAATTTCACGTTCCAGCGAATGAAAATAATTTGAAATCCCATTAAGGTTTTCCAGCTCTTCTTGATGAACTGCATTTAGTATTGATAAAAATATTGTGGATATTAGTGGTATATTTCATACATATACAATATCTCGGCTTAATATTTTAATTTTAACACTTTTATTGAAGTTTTGATCTGCCGTCTGAGAGATTGTTACAAATACAAATCTCATATTCTTACAGATTTACATTTGTAGGAATTAACCCTAAGCTAATCAGCTTAGCAAGGTTTTAAAAGGGTCCCTAACACTGTCTTTTATAAATTGCTAGCGTACTTTAATAAAATGTGTTTAAATCATCGAGTAACAATCCGTTTAATATTTTGGAGGCAATTAGACTTTTTTTTACAATTACTTTACTAATCCTTATATCAACAAATGACCAATGAATGATTTTACCCGTGTAGGTATTCCTCTTAAAATTCTTTAAAATAATCGTCAATGATAAAGCTATTGCAGAAATTATGCCAAGAATAGAAAAAACTAAATTTGTCCGATTGATAAGAGGTTCGTCTGAAATTAAAAAAAAAAATAAATTGTTAAAGAAATAATCAAGATAATCAACCGTTAATATATAATTAATGACCTTGGAAATAAATGACACTTGAACTTGATCGAACTACACTCTTTAAGTTGGTTACCATGACTCTAACTTTGTATGATCCAAACGGCAAACCGTTTAATACTATCCATGACTTATCTGATTCAGGCATAGACTGCAAGTACTTGTTGTCATTGGAATTTTCTATATATAGAAAAATACTATGCAAAAATGTCCAAAATCAAATGCAAAATAAATCTAGTTAAGATAAATTTAAGTTGAAGTCTCCATCTTACCTTGCTTATATTCTATATAATAATAACATCCGCCATTAATAAATGTACTGCCTTTATAAGACCAACTAATGTTCACTCTCTTTTGTGATGTATCTATTTCCTCAATAACAGGAATTGATAAAGCTACATTAAAATAAAAAGTCATAATAATAAACTCAATATTTTTTGGGTTCTCTTTCTATTTAGATATCACTAATAATTGAGAAATTTAGAATTTATTTAAATTTTTATAACTTACAAGTGTTCGGTAAAGTAGTGACTACTACCGTGCTTCCTTCACTTCTATCCGCTGATGCTAACACATAAATTGCTATCGAATATGTTGTATTTTCAACCAAGTTACATATCTTGCAACGATTTTTGTCGGTATGCAATTTAGTTTTTGTTGACGAGTAGAACGTTTCATCTGCTATAATGAATGAAAAGGAATGATCGGTTAGTCAAAAAAAAAACGAAAATTAAAATCTTTTTATTCTTCCACTCGTGCTCTCACTGTACAATGTTGTAAGAATTAATTGTGCATATCTTTATGGCAATATTACAACATTTAGAGGTTGTATTGTTAAAAAATGATAAATGTTAGTAATAATAATTTTTTTTTTGTAAGGCGCCATATGCACTGCATCAGAATCGCCTTGATTCTATGCCTCTATTGTGGATTTCCTGAAGATGTGGGTCTTCATATAGCGCTTGAAGAGCTGATCCGAATAAGGGCCCTAAATATTTAGCTGAGGCTTTATGTTTGTAGCTTTTGAAATCTTTTGAGGGTTGAATAAGATGTGTACATTTTTTCGAATAACTTCTCAAGTAATGCCAAATTCGGAATTAATAAGTGAGCTATGGTATTGCATACTTGTGCCAAATATCGTTTGTATTGAATAAACAAGTTTTCGCGTGAGCCCACGAGTTCATCAAAACGTCCAAAATACGCCAGGAAAAAGATTATATATTTTTGACAAATTCAATTTGCGCTTAGTTATTAAATTATTAAGTAACAAAAAGTAACATTTAAATTTGGTTCAAAGAACGTTTTTAGTAATTAATGACGTGTCCTTTATTTTCTAAAAGTTTATATTTATTTTTCAGTGATTTAATGAGTGTTTCTAGACATTTTTTCAGGCCATTCCATGTTCTCATTATGACCTCTTCAAGCTCTTTCTTTTTGTATGCTTTTCCACCTCATATACTTCTTTATCAATCGTCCCCAAATATTTTCAAATGGGTCTGGCGATAAGCCTTATCATATTATGCTGGCCAACTCCGTGATTTTACTTTTCCTGGAAAAACTTTTTCGTCAACTTTTAGACATTTATTGAAATGTTATCTTGTCGAAACATCCAGAATTGCTATTACCAAACGGTTGCAGAAAACTAACCATTTCAACTCGGACTTATTATAGAAGTTTTGTTTTCCCTATAGCAATGCCAGAATTAGTTTTACTTTTCAATGAAATTTCTCCCCAGATCACGAGAGATCCTTCACCCTGCTGACTTCAAAAATAGGTATTCTTTTCCAGATTTAAATTATAGCAATAACGGCAGCCATCCGATCCCTCTAATCAAATATTTTTCTCATAGAAGGAAAAGTTATTTGGTTCAGCCACAAAGTCAACCATATCCTTGGCAACACATACTTTTCTTTGAGAGGCAGGACCTTCAAACATCTTTCATACTCGGTTTTTTTTTTATTTTGTTGAAATAATCTCAGATTGTCTTTTCACGCATAAATAAGTTCAAGCTTGTTTTGTCGAGAGATTTTCTTTGAAAGCTTGCTGGAGGAATTTTCATTTAAATTTGGCATGAGTTTTTTTTTGTCTTCCCCTGACTTATTTATCCTATAGCCTTCTGGATTTTGTAAAACAACTAGAAACAGCTAAGATACTTCTGGAATTGCTCGATAATGTTCTAAGCAGAAATTTTCTGATTCAAAGACCAGAGCTTTTCTTTTCTCTGACGAATCCACTTCGTCTACCTATGTTAAAAAATACGATTTCTTGTTCAGATACAGTAAAACCTTTGAATTGGAGCACACGAAGTAAGGAAAACCTGTCCTTAGGGCCACTTGTTTTTAGAAAAGATTTTTTCTCAATACAATTTGACGCTTATATACACCCCGTCAAACTTGACTAAGAGCATGCCTGAAATGATTCCGAAATTGTAAATAGGGATGTTTACTTTTTCCGAAAATTCCTTAAATGCTTTAAATTTGTAAATTTTTGAAAAGCATGTTTGATCTTTGGTTTTGATTTGTTCCAACTCCTTTATCTTTCAATCTTTGTGTTTATTTTTTCGTTATTGGTATATTATAATAAAATGGAAGCGTTTAAAAGTTTTGAAAATGGCAATCAAAACTCTCCAAATATTTCGGATTTAGCAGGCACCAAATATCAATCATCTGAATGAAGAAGGAGGAAATATAAAAGAAATGGGAACGTGGGGCAAGAGAGTGAAAGACATGAAATGACAATAAAGTGATGTAAATTAGAGAGTCTGAATGGTTCTGCTCTGCCAGATCAAAGAATATGCCTGCAACTGGTCCTTTAGTTGGGCCACAGCAAATTTACTGCCAGCCATGGATGGCTTGAGTCATTTAACAAATGAAACTACATTCAGTTTTGCATTTTGAGTGGAGAAATCAGTGAAGTTCCATTAGAAACTATTTCAGACTGAAAAGGTAGGCTTTGAGAATGAGGCATTACAGAATGAATTTGTCTCTGTTCTTCTTCCAGATATGACTTTTCGTGAATTCATTTCACTGGATGAAAAGGATGTCAAACAGCAAAGACTATGATAATAATTCTGAAAATTAAGAAATCTCCATGAACCTGACTATCCAGAACTGACTATTACATCAAGAAGCTTGGAACATGACCAATCAGTTGCTACTGTATGCCAAGTCCTTCATTGGATATTTCAATGGATTTATGCAGAGGTCAGGATAAGATCTGGAAGGCAAGATTGAAAGACATAGAAACAAGCTTCAATCTTGACTTTTTTTAATAAACTGTGATTTCTGTGACTCCCTAATATATTTTTTATTAAATGTATTTTTTTCAACTTCTTTATGATGATTTTGTTGGTTTTTTATTTCCCATAGTTTAGCCTGACAAAGGGGACAACCTCCCCATAGGGATATTTTTCCCGTGCAAAGTATAGCTGTCCCTATAGACAGGTTTTACTGTATTATGATGTTGTTCCTTTGAAAAAGCTAGTAAAAGTTCTGTAACGGATTGTAACCTGCTTGAAGTTTGAGGCCCATATTGAAAGCATTACTGATCAAGACTTATTTTTCTACCAGAGACCAGAATATTCTCAAACTTGCCTTTTGCACTTATGTTAGACCAATTTAGGAGTATGGTTCACCTGTGTGAACATCACAAATATCTGATCGATAAAATACATAAAATTCAGAAAATGTTTACCAGGTCAATATCATCTCTAGCATCATATCCCTGACATTCTGTTTCAAATCGCTTAACGGCTTGGTAGACTCCCTTGAAAATTCTCCTAACTGTGCAGAAAAACTCAAATACAAGAGGGAACAAATTTAAACTTAAATATAACAAATTCTCCTTTAGCACGTCAAACACTCCTTTTCCAATAGTAAAATCGTGGAACTCTCTACCCTTCGAAGTTGTAAACTCTGGCATAGTCTCATGCTTTACCTCATCAATATCAGAACTTGATTTAAATAATTTCCTCTTACACTGATTTTCTTGTTTTTTCTTCTCTTTTGGCTAAAGTCGAACAAGCAAAGTGTTGGATTTATAATAAATAAATAACCTTTTGACATGACCCAAACAGGACATATTAAATAATTTAAGCATATCTTTTGTTTGATTAAAAAGAAATTTGGCACAAGTTTATAAATTAAATCAAAATTTCAATACTAGAGAAATTAAATTTAAATTAAGGGTGGTTTGTAACATTTTACACTCACTGTATAGCGTTTAAAATAAAATGTCAGTAAAACTCATTATTGATTTTATATTTTGAACGACGTTTGTCACAACCTAAAAAATAAATTTTTTGCTTCCAAGATGAGGGTTTTCATTTTTTTTATCGTATTTCCAGTTTATTGTTAAATTACAAAATATAGTTGTCTTAAATCAAAGAAATATTTCCTAGTAGCTAATGAATATCTACTTATCATATATATATGACTGGTATATGTTGAGTTTTTCGCTTAAAAACTTGTTTTGTTAAAATTGTTTGAATTATTATATTAATGGTGTTTGGTTCCACTCGCTCTTGTTTCGCTCCTTCTGCCTGTAAAAAAAAGATGTAGTTGGACTATGAATTCGATATATTCGAGGTGTATATCAAGTATTATAATATATGACTTGTCTCGACAAAGTATGGTTAAAAAACGAGTCTCCCAACCTTATGACAGATACTGTATACTAGTTATAAATGTTTATAAAACAAACTTTTAAATCAAAATATAAATAGATGTCCAAATTAATAGTTATATCTTAAATTATATTTATTGAGCGAGTGCAAGTATTATTTATCTACTGCGGAAATAATTATTTTCCGGTTTTTTGTAAGTCGAACAAACCAGTTATGTCATTTAATTATATGTTGAATACTTACCAAAACTGTATTCTACATCAAATTCAAGAAAATCATTTTCTATATTTGGAGGATCCCAGGTGATAGTAAGGTGATTTGAGGCAATTTCAGTTATTTTAACGTTTCTTACTTTATCAGGTTCTATGAACAAAATTATAATAAAATTAAATTTGATATATAACAATAAAATTATGTTATCGTCCTAAAACCGAAAAAAAAAACAAAAAATTATTAACTATTATTATGGTAATTAAAAATAATATACACTATAATTATACAAAGAAAAAGTTAAGAATTTGAAACAAATATGCAGATCTGGCGTTGGACCTGGAAGGGAAAAGGTTTAGAACTGACCTCTTCCCAATAGAAGTTGGCGCAAGGGGCGTAGTCGGCAAGTCGACGTACGCATTCCTTACAAAACAGGCCTATCTAGCCGAGAAAGGACGAAGGCAATGACAAGGATGTCTGAAGCGGCGGAGGCAGCATCGTTCTGGATATGGCAAATGAGAGGCAAGGAAACGTCTTCAAGGAAACCACAGCGAAAGGACATGAGAAAGCCGCCGATCTCCGATCAGAATAGAACCACCATCGTCCGAGAGGCGCGGAGCAGGTGATAGAGATTCCTATTACCGTGCGCCACTCTAAAGAAAATTTAGCGTCCAACATATATTATTGGGTGGTAGGGATGACGGTAAGGCCACCGAAAACCGTAAGGGCAAGGTGGCTTCGCTTCAGTAAGGGAATGAAGCCAACGACAGCTTTTAGTAGTCGCTCCAGCCTGGCAAGTGACGGCATAAAGAGGCCAAAGAGAGTCTTCCATAGCCGAAAGTATGGGAGTTCACGCACGGAAAACCGACAGGGACATCCGGCTGATCACCGGATGCGGCCCACCCCCGGAGAACGACAGGGGTTTCAAAGGGCCGAAACGTACGAAGATGTGGGACTTCCTCTGAGGATCCTTGTCGGAGAGCTCCGAGAAGGAGTTTCCTACATCTATACAAAGAAAAAGTTAAGAATTACCGCCAGAGAAATGGGACATAACAATTCGATGTAATAAAAATGACATCTCAGTAAGAGGGGCGTGGTTCGGAATTGTGTGAATTTAACTGACTTTCTTTCTCTTTGTTAGCTTTTTAAGGCACGCTTTTTCGATGTGATCAGTGATTCCACCGAAGTTTGCATGCTGCTCTGAGGTGCCTGCAGTCATTTGCTTGGTGTCCATTTTCACATCTTGGACATGTTCCTTTCGGGACTAAAATGATGCGTCCCAGTATGAATTCTACATTCCGGTTCTGGCAGCTTTTTTAATTTTCCTTAATGGTTTCATATTGTCTTCCAGCGTGCTGTATATGCTGGCTTTGTCGACTTTAAAAACTTCAGAAGCAATTGCACGATTGAAAGTTAGTTCATCTTCTGGAGTTTTGAAGAGCGACTTGAGAACTGCTTTATACATCTATTTAGCAAAGCTTCGTAGGTCATATCTTAGGAAAACCACATGTGGTGGCGGCTTTTCTAATTTTCGCTGCAAGTTCTTGAATATTGTCACTTGGTTGTCTTTTCAGCTCGCAAAATTGGCAAAATCTGAATCTTCCTCTCATTACGAATTTCTTTTACTAACTGTACATGGTATCAACTTTTGTAAATTGACTCAGACTGATTTGAAGGAACAAATGCAATTTTGACAGACGGAATTTAATTTGACTCTCGTGAATGAATGAAAAAGGCTCAAGTAACCATTCCATAATTCTTTGCTGAGCTCTAAAGTCACAAAATGCGGGTTGCAGAATGGCTTTGTTTCTTTGAGTATGCGAAGCTTGGCATAGCAGCAGGATGCGACCCCAGGTTGATATGGGCTTTTATTGTTTAAAGACCTCCAAATTTCTGGCTGTCTGTGAACACACAGTGAGAAGTTACAAACCTTATTGAGTCGAGAGGCAGAACTTAAACAAATTGCTTCTGTCTTCTCAGAATTGCGTCGTAACCGATTTGATGCTGAGTTTTGATTTGATATTGATGGATTTTTGAAAAACGGTTCTTGAAGATGATACTTTCAATATCCGCTACATACAATTTGAAGAATCGGTCCTATCGCAGGACGTTAAGGAACATCGAAAGCATGAAGTGCAGGATATTGGTTGATAACGATGACAATATTGGTTCACTTTTTTTCTGAAAGATATGTTCTAAAACCATTAGAGTTCGAGAAATATTCAAATGTTTCGTCCAGCTTGTCGACGAGGATATACGATGATACTGACGGGGTGGAGTAAAATTATTGTTGTTGAGGTATGAAAGGAGGCGTGTGAGAATAAGTTGGCCTAAAAGCTTTGAGATGATGATGAGATTCGCTTTTAGTCCATACGATGAAGATGATTATGGGTCCAAAATCGGAAATCTGACCCGTGAGTTGAACAAATTTGAACGTTAATGACTCGTATACTTAAGGAAAGGAGTGAGGACGTGGGAAATTTTCTTAAGTGACTCTAAGGGTGGCTTGGTTTGTTGCAAAAACTCGCAATAGTGATTTTAGTTAGAAATAAACTAGTAATTTAGAATATATTTTTATTAAGAAATGTTCACAGTGAAGAGTGCAGGTCAATATGGATATGGATATTAATTACTTATGTTAATTATAAATTTTTTTTTAATGTTCTTAAATTAAGCACTTTAATAAATAATGTATTAAGAAAAATGTTTGTAGTGTTTAACGTACTTCCTTCTTTTGTTTGAAATTTCACTAAATTACTTAAATGACCTGTATATCCAGCACCATTCATGGCTGCAACCCCAGCTACATATGTTGTTCCAGGGGTTAGTTTATGATATTGAAACTCAATTCTTTTAGACAAATTATGTCTAAATATGAGTTTTCTGTCAACATATCGCAGACAAGGATACCAAATATTCGTCGTAATATTTATCGTATGTTCATCATCAGTTCTCAGTTCATCAGTTCTCCACATCTTCAACTATTGAAATATTATTGCATTGTTAAATTTAACTTTACATGACTTGTTGAATCAATTACTGACTTGATATCCTTGGAGAAATCCGTTAACTTTTGATTCGTCAACGCTGTCCCACTTAAATTTTACAGAATTTGACGTCAGTTCTATAAGATTAAAATTTGTTGGGGCGACTGCAGGTACTTGAACAATTGATATAGTTTCCATGATTATAAATATTCACATTGGAGCTACATAACTTGAAATTTACCATGTTGACCAGAGTATAACAACTTCACCTCACTCTTATTAAAAGAGGCGTCACCTTTTAAGTTAGAAGAATGAATCCAAACTTTGTAAGGCAAATATATTCCTGCATTTCTTATCATAGCCTCAGTTGCTGACCCATTAAATTTTAAAATTAAATGTTTCTTTTGGGGGTGAGAAAGATTCTTGAATTTTAATATATAATGAAAATTTTCTCCAAAATGGTAACGAGGATGAACAGCCTATAATCATCGAAAATGATTAGTTATAAGCAAAGTTGTAAGAATAATTCGCATTTTTCTTCGTAAAAATTACTTTATTTATAAACCGCATTAAAGATCTAGCTACCATTACCTTCCATGTAATCACAAGAAGGTTTGGATCCCTACTTTCCCCACACACATCAGTGGGATTAATGTTTGGTTTCCGAGAAGGAGTTGAACAATTATTTGTACTGAACGAACTGGGTAAACTGAGTCCAAATATATTTCTTGAACGAATGTAGAAAGAATAGTTTGTCCAAGCATTTAGTAAAAAATGAGCTTTTAGTATTCTGCTGTAAAATATAATACTTAATTAGAACATACTGTTGGATCCCTGGATCCAGATAATTGAAGAATAATTAAAATTATATCGCTGATTAATTAATTTAGTAATTAATTAAATTGAGTGGCAATATAATTTGAGAATTAATTAATTGGTACTATTCAGAGTCTTTGGTTATGAATCTAGACAAATAGATTTATCTTGAAAAGCAGAGCGAGAGTTAGAGAAACAGCAGATTTCAAGACTTAGACATTTGAGCATTGTACATCTTCCAAGGCATCTGAACACTTTCAATGAACCTGACCTTCTATAATTAGTTTGAGGACCCCGGGTTATTACAATATTATAGAATTTCACAAAGCGTGGTTTCGATGCGCCCAAAAAAACATTTATTCGTTTTAACAACGGATGTTCCCATGTCTAAGGCGGTCCTGAAATGCTATTTTGTAGTTTTTATAAGTTCTGATCATCCGAATCGAACGATGCTCGGATTTAACGCTGCAAATCGATAATTGTGTCACTAGTTCTTAAATTAATGTCCTCCAGCAGGATCATGTAATAAAGCAGCCACAATTAATAATCATTAGTTATAATCGAAATTTAAATATTGAAATTGTTGAGTTTTTTATGTTTAAAAAACTTGTTTTGTTAAAATAGTTCGAGTTATTTTAATGTTTTTTTTTTTTGGTCCCGCCCTTCCTTGTTGTTGTTTCGCGTTCTTGGTGTGTGAGTAAAGTTACCGCAATAGGTTATGGGACCAGAGCTCCCCGAGCGCTAAGTTAAAGTTTTCTGAAGTCAGTTCTAACATTAGCAGTGCTGTTTTTTAAATAACGTCAAATGGACTCGATGGGAATAAAGATAAAGCCATTGAGGTGCACGACTGATTGGCCGATGTGGAAGCGTCGAATTCGAGACTACATCGACTATCACGATGACGTTATCGATGGCAAACTGTTGAGATCCGAACTAGCAGAAAATCCCACAGAAGAACAAAGAAAGGCTCACAAAGAAATCTCAGATAAGTTCAGAAAGGCTAACAGTTATGTCAAATCAGTTATAGCCAATGCTGTCTCAGAAGAAACCTACCAGAAAATAATGGATAGAGAGACTGCAAGAGAAGTCTGGGAGGAGCTAAAAAGAAGTTTTAAAGCATCAGCCAGAGACCAGCTTTTTCAAATTTGCAGTGAGTTTTTCAGTTTTGGTTGGATATCAAATGTAGATGTTTCAGGCCAAGTAGCTAAACTAAAAACACTTTGGAACGAGCTAAATAGTGGTCTTCAAGAAGCAGGAGAAAAGAAATTACCAGAGATGTTGCTCATATCGGTCGGTTGTCGGTGCTCCAAACCTGGACATCTTCAAAATGTTATTGGATGATTTTTTTGGGGATTGTAAATATTTGATGTGACTGGTTGTTTTATTGTTTGTTTGATATGTGGAGGGTTTTGCTTTTTGTTTACTTAAGTAATTTGTGTTAGGCGAGGGGTTCGCCCGTGCCTTTATGTGATAATAATAATAATAATAATAATATGCAAAGTGATGCATATACTGCCAATCAGTTTCCAAATCTTCAAGTCAAGTTGGCTAATGCTAAGTGATGAAAAGAAATCATTAGATGAACTAGTTACTCAGCTGTGCATGTTTGAAAGAGAGTTAAAGACAGATATGACACTCAGCTCAGCATGACATTCTAGTTGCCAACACCTCAAAACAGAAACAAATGTCTGAGAAGCCAAGGACATTTAAGAAGAAGCAAGTCGGCAACTGTAATTACTGTCATGGAGCTGGTCATTGGGTAAAGCAGTGCAGCAAGTGGATCGCCGATGGAAGACCTGCAAAGAATTCTGCAACAGCATCATCCAGAACAAGTCATGGTGAAACATTGAATGCAGTATTGTGCTCATCAATCACCGAGGCATCTTCAGCTAAGACTCATGATAAGTGGTTCATAGATAATGGAGTAATGAAACACATAACAAATAGTTCAGACAATTTTGAAACTTTCGAAAAGTTTGCTGTACCACACACGGTACAAACTGCAGGAAAAGAGGTTCTTCCTGCTGTAGGTAAAGGCACAGTGAAAACTTTGGTCACAACAAGCAATAAGCAACAGGAACTAACCTTGTCAGATGTCTGATATGTTCCGAGTTTGAGTAGAAATCTCTTCTCAGTTCTAGCTGCTCAAGACAAAAATTTACAGAGCAAGTTTCAGTCAACTGCCACAAAGTGATGCTTAAGAATTCAGGGCAAAATAGTTATTCAAGGGACAATACAGTTAAATGGTACCTTATACGAAGCGGGACTGATAGCACTTATTAGTCCTGAAACTCCAGCCGAGGTAAACCTAGTCAGTGAATGTTCACTAATTCAATTGTATCATGAACGATTTGGACACCAAGACAAACGTCATGTAAAAAAACTTGTAAAGAGAGAATTGAACATCAATGTTCAGCTTGATACAGAGATATGTGAACCTTGCATCTATCTCATAGATTAAAGTTTGGAAGAAGGAATGCCACCAGTAAACCAGGTGAACTCCTATCAGCAGATGTCTGTGGTCCTTTCAGTGGAGAATCGTTTAACAGAAAACGATATTTTGTTGTCTTCAAAGATCATTTCAGTAAAATGAGATTCATCACATTCATCAGACAGAAAGCTGAAGTCAAGCAAGCACTTTAGGAGGTTCTGGCTACAGCAAAGTGTCAAGGCCATAATGTGAAAGAATTTTTGAGTGACAATGGGGGTGAATTCGACAATGACGAAGTTCTAAATATCCTTCGCAGTCATGGAATCACGCAAAGACTGATAGCACCGTACACACCTCAGCAAAACGGTGATGATGGTTCTAAAAAGGTATGCAAACTCAAGAGAAGTTTGAATGGACTAAAGCAAGCTCCGAGATGTTGGAACAAACGTTTTGGAAATTTTTCGTTGAATCTTGGTTTTGTGAAAAGTGATGCAGATCCTTGTCTTTTCATTCAAAAGAAAAAGCATTGCAAAATTTTAGTTGCTTTGTATGTCGACGATGGAATTGTTGCAGCCTCGTCTGAATCAGATCTTAGAGATTTCAAGCAGAAATTAGAGAAAGAATTCAAAATTGTTGCTAAACCAGCTACATTCTTTCTTGGAATTGAAATCAACAAAAAATCTGATGGCTCAATAAAAATCACTCAGAGAAACTTTACTCAAAAGATTCTAGAGAAATTTGGAATGGACGAATGTCGCCCATGTCCAACACCCATTATTAAATCTGAGAAGGCAGATGATGTTCGTGATGATCAAAACGAGATCAAATTTCCATATAGATCAGCGGTAGGCGCATTAATGTACCTAATGACAAGTACAAGACCTGGCAGCGTATGCAGTTAGTAATGTTTCTAGAAACCTAGAGGAGACACTACCACGGGAAGATCTACGTCGGGTGTTGTTTGTATTTATTCTGGAGGTGCTATCAGTTGGTTTAGTCAAAGACAAACGTCAGTAGCCATATCGACGACTGAAGCAGAAGTAGTTGCTGCAAGTGAAGCTACTAGAGAAGGAATTTGGTTGAAAAGATTGTTAGAGGGCATTACTGGATATTTTAACAAACCAGAAATTTACGTTGATAACGAAGCTGCAGTTAAACTAGATGAGAATCCAGAATATCACAAAAGAACCAAGCACATCAAGACAAGACATTTTTTCATCAGAGAAAAAGTCACAGAAGGCGATGTGTGTGTCAAAAGAGTCTCATCAGAATTTCAGATTGCAGACATCTTGACAAAACCAGTTAGTGAAGATAGGCTGAACATGCTGAAGGACAGAATGGGACTTAAATAATAATTCGGTGGATTTTAACAAAATGAGAAGGTGTTGAGTTTTTTATGTTTAAAAAACTTGTTTTGTTAAAATAGTTCGAGTTATTATTTTAATGTTTTTTTTTTGGTCCCGCCCTTCCTTGTTGTTGTTTCGCCGTTCTTGGTGTGTGAATAAAGTTACCGCAATAGAAATAAATACTGATGTCGAAAATTTTCCTTAGTTATACTTGTGACTAGAATTGCTTTATATGCAGCTTATAAATATATTGTATTTAAGCTGTTAATTCATTCATTATATAAAAAATTTAAAAGTTTATCTTTGAAAAAAATAGTCAGTTACATACCTGGAAGTGGCAAAAGTCGTATAAGTGTCATCATAAGACGATTTCCTAAAGATTAAATACTCAATCACTGGATCTAAATATGTTCCGTGATCGATCCATGAAACAACTGCGTTTAGAGAAGAACAATTTGAGACTTGCATGATTTTAGGTGGCAATGGAGGACCTGATTGTTTATTTTAAGAAGTTGCAATTTAAATGGTGGCATAATTAATTGTTTATACATGATTCATTATACATTAATTATCATCTAACCTCTTACAAATATTTGCTTTGAATCTGCACCCCAATCATATGAAGTTGAAGCATTACAAGTATATAAACCTCCATCACTCAGTTTAGCGGGATTGATTGATAAAGAATGTTTTTGCTTTGCCTTTATTTCTTTAGTAAGATCAGGACTCAAATCAAACCCATTTTTCGACCATGTAACGTTTATTGAAAAAGGTAATTCCTCAGCTTGTATTGAACAATACAAGATTAATTCTTCTCCCTCATAAGCAAAAGTATTGCTTGAAGTAAGTTTAACTTTTGTTTTATCTGAATTTCAAAAATAAATTTACAAAATGTAAAGATAAATTACTAGGCTATTAGGTATGAAACGAAGTTTGACAGTTGATTTCTATGACTTTGCTGTAGTGAGTATCCTTAAGAATTTTTTACTACATATGAGGTAAATATTTGCGAAAACTTCGATACACAAAAATTCTTTCCATGCTAACATATGAGATCTTTTATGAAATGCATTTCAGTTAGAAATATGCACAGGTCCGCGATGGTGACGTCCAGGAGAGTCTTTAGTTCAGTTTTGATATAAGATGCGTCTCATGGTCTCTAATGGAAATTTTTGTTGCTTTGCTCTTTGATTTGCAGAAAATAAATATATTTTATTTATCAATATTATAACGGTCATGCTGCCAAAATCACATTAAGAGACACGCAGTAGAGAAGTCGTCCTTGAAATCCAAAAATTACAAGGATCTAAGGATTTATTATTTATAATTCCCTACTTTACAAGGTAATTGATTTCAGACATGCCCATCTATGTTCTGCACTTGGCGTTTTGTTTCCCTTGCCACACTCAGTGAGTATGTCGTTTCATCTGTGGCCACTCTTTCAACTTGGATATCACCTAAGCACTCTCTGGCAAAGTGATGTTGAATTCTTATATGCTTTGTTTTTGGTCGAAAAACAGGATCCAAGATCTACTGTTCCTTTGTTGTCTTGACTAAAATCTGGAGTACTAGACGTGAGTTCGAGTAGAAGACAAATTGCTTCAGCCTTACGAAGGTTAGTTTTGCCTCCTTTTATCCGAAAACCAGTGGCCACACTCTTAGTCAAGTGATTAAGTGAATGTCTGTACATATGGCCTAATCTTCTATGCCATATGTTGTTGTACAATGCTGTTCGTGAAGTAGCTAGTTCTTTCTCTATCTAGAACATAAAATCCAATCACTGAATGGCAATTCCCAGAATTGATTTCTGAGGAATCTGAACGAGTTGATCAACTAAAATTATTTATAAAATTATCAGCACTATAGTAGGTGCAAAAACAACACTAAACGCATTTTCGTTATGGAAGTGGCCCTCAAAAATCCAAACATAACCCACAGGATTTAGGATTTATAGTACCAACAGTCTCAAGTCAAAAGTGAATGATTAACGCACTGGATAGTGGAAATGAATCCATCCAAAGATGTGACATATGTCAAAAAATGTGACATTTAGCAGCAAGAATGGAAGAGAATAACACAATCGTCAATTTTGAATTAAAAAAGTAAAATTAAAGCTTGAGAATTATACACTCGAGTATCCAATGCATTTCAGTAAAAAGCAGCTTGGAGACTGCCATTTGTTTTCACACATAACGGAAAACTATTTAAATAAAGTCGATCTCTAACCGATTTTAAACGATTGACTCCTAGGGTGGATCGTAAATAACAAAATTTATTCGACAATGTTCATTAATCATATTTCCTAGAAGTATTTCTCTTCAACTAACATTAAAAACAAAATTGGATAAATTAACAATTAAGCATATGTCATTAGCCTGAAAAATAACTTCTAAAGCTAATCATAGTGTTCTGTAAAGTTCGTCAAAAGTATTCTAGGTCAGTCAACGCATATACATCTTAAGTAGCGTTTCCACTCTTTTGGATTTTTCGACTCGTTTAATCAAGAAAGACTTCGTAGAATAAAAACTTCAAATTCTAGACTTCAAATTCTTGCAAGCTCAATAGCCAATAAAATCTTCTAAATTTATTCGGACGAAAATAGCAAGTAATTGCATTGGAAATTGTACGATAAAATAAAAATTTCATATTCTATTTTTCAAAAAGGAAATTTCATACTTAATAACCTAGTAAATCATTTAATAATTTAAAAATCATACTCTTAGCACTAACGAAAAACATTACTTCTTTTTCTCCATATTTGTTATGGGCTCGACATTCGAAGTGGTTGTCATAAGACACGTGCTATGATGAACACAAATTATCTGTCAAACATCGCTCAGTATAATGAGTATTATGCTAATGAGCAATCATATAATATGCCAATTTTTTCTTTTTAACTTTTTCTTGAAAATTTTTGACGTTAATTTTAATTTAGAAAATCGTTTTGCTCAAGCAGGTCTATATATATATATTGTTGGATCCCTGGATCCAGTTAATTAAAGAATATTTAAAATTATATTGCTAATTAATTAATTTCATAATTAATTAATGTTCAGGGCACTATCCAGAGTCTTTAGTTATGAACCTCAACAAATAGAGTTATCTCGAAAAGCAGAGCGAGAGTAAGAGAAACAGCAGATTCCAAGACTTAGACAATTAAGCATTGTACATCTTCCAAGCCATCCGAACACTTTCAATAAACCTGACCTTCTATAATTAGTTTGAGGACACCGGGTTATTAAATTTGGTGTCAGGAGTGGGATTTAGAGTTAAATGGGATCCAAGAGTAACTAAGGTAGAAGCTTGTTTAGTTGAAAAGTGAAGGATGCGGCGGTACTTGGATGAATTGTACGTGCCTCGATTGAGTCGAGAATTGAGAGATCGAGGTATGTCTTTTTGGTGATGGAAACACTTTCGAGAAAGTGACTAAAAACATAATCGTAGTCCTGTCCAGAGAGCAAGTCCACTTTAATTTTAATATCTTGACTCTTACAGTAATGTATGAAGCTAAACAATTGAACATGATCATTTATTTTAACTTTTGATGGGCTGGTAGAAAAAATAAAGTTACAATAGGTACTTTCTGCAACGCCAACCTTAGCTACGAAATAACAACTGACGCCAAAAACCTTGTTACACAATGTTATCATCTGATATCAACGGACGTGACCGACCAAATGGACTTCACGACCGCAGGAATCCGAGTCGATGAGGCCAAAGGCCTGGATATGGGACCGGAAGACCAAGGTTTTCCTCCAGTAGCGGACATAGAAACTACTGTAACGAGGAAGCTATAAGCCATCCTTTTGCCCTAAATACTATGCCGCTGATCATTTCGTAGATTGAAATACTTGAAGCAAACTAAGTTCCTTTGGTACACGTTGCAAAACAGTACACATTGAAATCCGATAATAGTTTCGTCAAAAATAAAAGGAATTAAAGTCTAAATTAGGTCGCAAGTTTATAAAAAAAATTGAGCATAATCTGCTTTATAATTATAGTTACTATAGTGTAAACTAGTTACTATAGTTACTTCTCATACTCCCTAGGTGTCAGAAGTTTTTAATATTTGTCATATAGTATTGTAGTCGTGTATTTATTTATTTTAAAATTGAACGAAATTAAAGTTTATGATTCGTGTAATGTGATCCAAAATACAAGTAAATTTCAGCTCATTTGGACCTCGGGATCTAGAGAGAATCATTTAGAAAGTTTTGAACGTTAATTTTTCAAATTTAAACGTCAAAACTTGATTCATGTGTTGTCCAAAGGACATAAATTTGATGGTATTTCAGCTCATTTAGTATTTGATCGAAAAAACGATCGCAAGATTTGAACGTCCACATATCAATTTTAAAGCAAGTAAAAAGAAGTGGGCATATCAGTTCAAATTCAAGGAATACTGTACAAATTTCGTCGATCTGAAAATGTAGAAGATAAAAACTGTGCTTAGAAGAAAAAGTGCGGGTGGCATCACACAAGATTTGGGTCAATCAAATACATTATGCTTGACACATGCGTTATTTTATTGACATAAATGTTCAGAAATAGCTGCATTCTGTCATTGATCATGTCGTATAAAAAACACATAGTTATTATAGTAAAAACGGAGTTTTTCTCAACATGATTTGCTAGGCACAATGTGTCCTTTCTTGTCGCTCTGCATATTGTTGGATCCCTAGATCCAATAAATTGAAGAATAATTAAAATTATATTGCCGATTAATTAATTTAATAATTAATTAAATTTAGTGGCAATATAATTTGAGAATTAATTAATTGGTGCTATTCAGACTCTTTGGTTAGGAACCTTGACAAATGGATTTATCTCGGAAATCAGAGCGAGAATTAGAGAACAGCAGATTTCAAGACTTAGACATTCGAGCATTGTGCATCTTCCAAGGCATCTGAACGCTTTCAATAAACCTGACCTTCTATAATTAGTTTGAGGACCCCGGGTTATTACATTGGTGTCAGGAGTGAGATTTAGAGTTAAAGGGTATCCAAGAGTAACTAAGGTAGAAGCTTGTTTAGTTGAAAAGTGAAGGATGCCGAAGTACTTGGATGAATTGTACGTGCCTCGATTGAGACAAGAATTGAGAGATCGTGGCCTGGACTGCAAAGGCACGAAAGCTGAGATACGAGAACGACTTGGGGCATGGCTGACAGAGAATGGCCATGACCCGGAGGAATATGAATTCGAGTCTCGATATAGTAAGTTGCTGAGAGAGTTAGAGGAGTTGAGGGGGAGTATTAGGGGTGATTTGAAAAACACAGCGGTTTCGTGTCAGGATGTCTCTCTGATTTCGGGTGGAAACTCTACCGAGAAGAGTCCTGTTGGTTCTTTTGAGGAGAGCAAGGTGGTGCTTCCATCTTGCGAGGAACAAGGAGAGAAACTCTGCAAAAAGGTTACCAACGAAGAACAAATCCTGTGCCTTGTTCCAGGTACAGTTTCTGGCAGCATTGGGATGGAGCCGTTAGAAGGCACATCCAACCACAGTGCGTGCGTGTCTCCAGAAACTCTGTGCGTGATGGCAGACTTAGAGAACTCGACGTTGGAGCCCATAGAGTTACTAGATCAGGTCGAGTCGTCAGCAGGGCCCAGAGAGCTCACGGAGGTTTTAGTGGAGCAAGTGGAACTTTCGGAGGAGCCCGTGGGTTTGCCGGTGGATCATGTGGAGTTGTTGGTGCAGCCGGAGGAGTTGCTGATGAGTCACGTGGAGTTGCCGGTGGAGCGCACGGATTTGATGGTGGAACAAGTAGAGTCTACAGAACAGCCAATGGATTTCCCGACAGAGTCTGCGAAGTTATTAGTACCGCCCGAGGAGTTACCGATGAAGGACATTGAGTTACCAGTGAAGCACACGAAGTTGATGGTGGAACAAGTAGAGTCTACAGAACAGCCCATGGATTTACCAGCTGATGTTTCGGCTCCATTGGAAATAACAGAAGGGAGTGCTCGGGATTTCGGGAGAGTGCCTAGCAAGGAAAATGGAGCAGGTGATCCTGTAGAGAGTCTGAGATCTGGCGACATGGTGGAGCAGGAGGTTGAGCATAGAAATGGCGATGTTCCGCGACTGAAACTTGCGGGACGCAGAAGTAAAAGGGGGGAAACAGAAATCCCAGAAGATGGCAAAGCAAATGGATCTGGGATTTGCAGCCATGAGATTGTTGGAAGATCGGATCCTATTCCTAGAGTAAAAATGAAAATGGGAATAGATGTCTGTTCGGGACGAACAGATTTAAGGAGGGGGCAGTGTTGGATCCCTAGATCCAATAAATTGAAGAATAATTAAAATTATATTGCCGATTAATTAATTTAATAATTAATTAAATTTAGTGGCAATATAATTTGAGAATTAATTAATTGGTGCTATTCAGACTCTTTGGTTAGGAACCTTGACAAATGGATTTATCTCGGAAATCAGAGCGAGAATTAGAGAACAGCAGATTTCAAGACTTAGACATTCGAGCATTGTGCATCTTCCAAGGCATCTGAACGCTTTCAATAAACCTGACCTTCTATAATTAGTTTGAGGACCCCGGGTTATTACAATATTGTTAAAATTAAGAGACGTTTGTAACCTTTATACTCGTGTTATATAACAGTTTAAATGTTGTATATTATTAGGCAAAATAAATACAAAATATATAATTAGGCAAAATACTAACAAATATCGTATATGTTGATATATTTGTTGCGACCATTTTCCCAACATTTGAGTGCCAATTAATGATTGGTTCTGGCCAGCCATTAACAGGGCAGCTCAATGTCACGTTTGAGCCTTTCGATACCTTTACTTCTATATGTGATTCCGAAGATTGTGGAGGTTCGGCTATTTTAAAAGGCAATTATGTTAGGTAACATTTTTCTAGAGTTTTTTTTTTAGATAAATAATTTACCTAAAACATTTATGTAAGCATTGGAAAATACATATCCGTGTTTGTTACTAGCGTTGCATTGAACAACTTTAGAGTCCGTCTTGGTAACATTCACAATCGTAATAAAAGGTGTCCCATTAATTTTTGAAATGAAACTTTCTGAGATAAAAATTATTTTATCGTCAGTATATTATCAAATAACTATTTCAATAGTTTATACCTCGCACAAGATTCCCGTTATAATATAATTTAATGACCGGTCTTGGAACACCTAAGGCGTTACAAGTAATAGTTAATGATTCTCCTTCCAAAATACTTTTATCAGGCATATGTTGCCCAAAATTTGTCCAGGTAGGAACGGCTACAAAAATCCGAACTTTCAATTAAGGCATATTTTCTGGTAATAATGGTTTTACCACATTTGCTTTATCAACATTACCTTCGACGCTCAAGTAAGTATCATACCATGTTTGTTTATCCATTAAACATCGATATATGCCCTGATCAGAAAATGTAACGGTAACAAAGAATAACTCGTGACCCCTTTTTCTAACATTTTTTGAAATATTTGAATTTAATTTAATCCATGTAATCATCTGCAAAGGGCTGAAAATAGCGTTGTTTATAAATGATGTATGAATTTTGTTTATATTAAAAAATGAATAGTACTAGTAATTGTTTTCCCTAGATTAGTGCGCACAGAAACCACAGGGGCAAACTACAATTTCTTGTAAACCCGTTAAATTTTGCTAAATTTTCTTATATTATGTAATTTTATTAGTCACTAAACATTCTGTGTAATTGCAACTAATGTGGATAATTAGAAATTGTAAAATATGCAAAACAGCGTTTCAGGGGCGTCACGAGAACATTCATTTTTAAAACCAATATAACATGAAACTGCTGTTAATTACCCAAAAAATATTTTTAAATAACTTTAGTATATAAACCCAGCGAAAGTTAAATGAAAACATTTGAAATTTATAAACTTATTATTTTATAAATGGCTGGAGACAAATATCTGACAAGGAGAGAGGAAATTTTTTGCTCAGGAAAATTGCCATTAAAGCTCAATCAATCCAAGACCTCCATCTTGAACTATTTAAATACTCCTGAAGAATATGCAAAAAATATAACAATGGGGAATCTAAAAAAAGTTTTAATTACAAAGTTAAAATTATGAGGCAAGTCCTTCAAATAATATTGTAATAACCCGGGGTCCTCAAACTAATTATGGAAGGTCAGGTTTATTGAAAGTGTTCAGATGGCTTGGAAGATGTACAATGCTCAAATGTCTAAGTCTTGAAATATGCTGTTTCTCTAACTCTCGCTCTGCTTTTCAAGATAAATCTATTTGTCTAGATTCATAACCAAAGACTCTGAATAGTACCAATTAATTAATTCTCAAATTATATTGCCACTCAATTTAATTAATTACTAAATTAATTAATCAGCAATATATCCAGGGATCCAACACTGCCCCCTCCTTAAATCTGTTCGTCCCGAACAGACATCTATTCCCATTTTCATTTTCACTTTAGGAATAGGATCCGACTCACGGTTGCGAATCTCAGATCCTTTTACTTGGTCCTCTTCTGGGATTTCTGTTTCCTCCCTTTGGCTCCTGTGTCCCGCAACTTTCAGTCGCGGAACGTCGCCACTTCCATGTACGCCCTCCTGCTCCACCATGTCGCCAGATCTCAAACTCTCTACAGGATCGCCTACTCCACTTTCCATGCTAGGCAGTCTCCCATCACTCCCGAAATTCCGAGTACTCCCTTCTGTTATCTCCAATGGGGTCGAAACATCCGCTGGCTCCACTGACTTAGCTGATTCCATGCTCTCCGCTGGTAATTCCGCGGACTCCTCCGTAGACTCCACAGGTCCAATTGATCTCAAGAGTTCCGCTAGTAAATCCACGGGCTGTTCTGAAGACTCTACTTGTTCCACCATCAACTTCGTGTGCTTCACTGGTAACTCCTCGGGCGGTACTAATAACACAGACTCTGCCGGTAAATCCATGGGCTCTTCCGAAGGCTTCACTTGCTCTACTAACACCTCTGTGAACTCTCTGGGCACTGCTAACGTCTCGACCTGAACTGGTGACTCCTTGGGATCCAACGGCAAATCCTCTGAGTCTCCTATCACGCACAGAGTTTCTGGAGACACGCACGCATTGTGGTCGGGTGTGTCTTCTAATGATTCCATCCCAATGCTGCCAGAAACTGTACCTGGAACAACGGACATGATTTGTTCTTTGTTGGTAAACTTTTTGCAGAGTTCCTCTTCTTGTTCCTCGCAAGATGGAAGCACCACTTTGCTCTCCTCAAAAGAACCAACAGGACTCTTCTCGGTAGAGTTTTCACCCGAAACCAACGAGACATCCTGACGCGGAACCGCTGTGCCTTTCAAATCGCCCCTAATACTCCTCCTCAACTCATCTACGGCCTTTTTCATAAAATAACGAAATTCATCCATTTCTATATCAAATGGATCCTCGAATTCGTATTCCTCCGGGTCATGGCCATTCTCTGCCAGCCATGCCCCAAGTCGCTCTCGTATCTCAGCTTTCGTGCCAATCCAGGCCACGATCTCAATTCTTGTCTCAATCGAGGCACGTACAATTCATCCAAGTACAACGACATCCTTCACTTTTCAAATAATCAAGCCTTTGCCTTAGTTACTCTTGGACACCCTTTAACTCTAAATCCCACTCCTGACACCAATGTAATAACCCGGGGTCCTCAAACTAATTATGGAAGGTCAGGTTTAATGAAAGTGTTCAGATGGCTTGGAAGATGTACAATGCTCAAATGTCTAAGTCTTGAAATCTGCTGTTTCTCTAACTCTCGATCTGCTTTTAGAGATAAATCTATTTGTCTAGATTCATAACCAAAGACTCTGACTAGTACCAATTAATTAATTCACTGCCTACTCCGCTTGTGGTAGTGGGCGAGGCCCAAGTTGAACCCATGATGTGCAAGGTCAGCACAGAGACCTTGATGGCAAATATCCCTGTCCACTGCGATATGTGGAAGGAGGAAGAAGGGAGTGTGGATGCTCCAGTTGATGTAGTGGGCGAGGCCCAAGAAGAAGCCATGATGTGCGAGGTCATCGCAGAGACCTTGGTGGCAGATACTCCTGTCCACTGCGATGCATGGAAGGAGGAAGAGGAAAGGATTAATGTTGATCCTGTCGAGAGAGTGAACGAGCTCCTGGATGAACCAGGGAAGACAGTCGAGGCTGATCCGGTCGTAGCTGAAGATAGGTCAGCATTTGAGGATTCTCAAGACTTCCCTAGCAAAGAAGTCCGGAACCCATTGCCTCAGAAGGAGGAGGAAGCAGAGGATTGTTGCAGTAATCACACTGGCCAAGAACGGGCCAACGTAGATGGCAGTGCTGCATTAATAGGCAGTAAGTGGATGAGTAGAGTTCCAAGGAGATCTTACTCAGTCCATGAACAAAGCGATTCAATCAGTAAACATGGGGGTAAACGAAGGAGGTTCCATTGATGTACTCCATCTCACTCTCCTTCTCCAAGTGATGGTAGAGATTCAAGGTCAAGGAGTTGTCAGTGTCAAGAAGGAATTGGCATGCTGATAATAAAGAAGGACAGATTGAGAAGTCAGCAAGACAAAGGGGGTGGTGTTGGCCATTCGACAGAGGCAAGTCGATGGTAGAGAAGCACTCCCAAGAAGACACAATGCCAAAACCAGCAAAAAGATCCACACGCCATCGTGTCCACCTAAGCGTCTCGTGATCGACGCAAGCAAGAAGATCTATAATTATATATGAGGGGGAGGTGTTGTGGATAATGTAATAATATTGTAAGAATTTATTATTACTTAAGTTTATTTCGATAATATACAGAATCTTTTTGAGGTTAGTGCAGTGGCACATTCTTTGTAATAAAGTAGCTTAGTATCTCCAATTCCCAAGTAGTCCTTAATTACACAGCAAGTAATTCAAGATACAACAATTACTAAATTAATTAATCAGCAATATAATTTTAATTATTCTTCAATTATCTGGATCCAGGGATCCAACAATATATTATGCTCCTTTTACCAACTCCCTTTGTTACCAAGCGGCAAAAGATTTATTTCCTGATCGAGGGCTCCGCACACTTCTGAAAGAAAATCGATCAAACTCCAAGAGGGTAGATCATTGCAGAGACAAAAGGCTGTACCGTGGCCAATATAGAAAGGATGAGGCACTACCCCAGGTGCTAATTGAGTGGCAAGAGGCCAGATATGGTGTTTATGTTAACATCAAACGTATGCCATCATCTTGATACTGCCTGTTCCGTGGGTGGACAGACTAAGGTGCAGCAATGCGCTAAAATCGGAAAATTATGAAGTATGTATTCCTTCCTCGCGTGGATTGGCCGGGAAAGAACGAAGGATATGAAGGCATGGAGGTCAGAAGCTGCGGAAGCAGCCTCATTCCAGAGCTGGCAAATGAGAGACCAAAAAAAGTCTTCCAAGGTCACCGCAGAAGAACTGGAAAGATTTGTCGATCTCCGATCTCTTTTATCCACCATGATATAAAAAGGCCGCTGAGAGTCACGTAAAGGCAATAAAACGAACGGCGAAAAAGCTAACGAAAGATTTCAAGAGTACTGGAAGTAACGGACGTCATAAGAAGGCCAACGAGATTCTCTCAAAGCCGAAAGATAAATCCAGTACGGGAAACCTACAAGGACATCCGACTAATAATGTCGATGCGGCCCACTCTCGGAGAGCGTCAGGGGTTTCAAAGGGCCGAGACATTTTTTTTTGCTAAGGCCATCTTCATCTGTGAAATAGCTATGAGGTATCGGTAACGCGACGCTAGTATCAGTGTTACTTTTTAAGTAATCGCTATCGCCGATAATTGTCTTGCTTCAGGTATATAGAAAAGTACCGCCAATAGCGGTAGTCGCGGTAGTTTTTAAGTCTCGATACTCTGGTCGTGTCTCACCCTCATAATATAATAATTCGGTCATAAAAATCGCGGACGTCAAAGTTATTAATAGATGTACGAACGAATTGTTTTTAAAATAACTAATCATTCAAAGATTATGCATCCCCTAGGTAGACTTTGCAAAACGCTAAAACGGCCTAATAACCAAACTTCTACGAATGCAACCACGCGATATAATGAAGTTGTCCTGCATTTGGGGCGAGATGATATTATCTTTATAATATATAATATATATTTCGACTTATTGCTATATTTTCGATCATAAACTGCATAAATTTATTTATAATTGAAAAGAAAGGCCAACTTTCTGGCAAATATGCATTTCAGTTTCTTCGGCTGCCCTTGTAAAGCCAGGTCGTGATCAGGAGATTTCCACAGAAGAAAAGATTTAACATTATCTGAGGATGCATAAAAATACATTCGTAATGTTATATTTTCATGACAAGTTAAGAAAACTGTTCACTGCTATTTTCTGTAACTTGAATGCTGTGTTCCTTCCCATAAGTTAATACTTTTGCCAAGGAATTATTAATTACACATTGATATATAGATCCATCTTGAAAGTCTCCTTGTTCCACATATGTAAAGTAGAGATTACCTAGTTCGATGTATTCAGTTATTAAGACAAATCAAATATAACATCCAAAAATTACAAACCTAGTCTTTGTTTTCAAAAACTTTTTATTGGCAATTCGACTTAACGCTATGTATATATATGCTAGGGAGTAATTGCCTAGCTCAAGTTCTCAATCTTTTTTTAGCTCGCGTTGTATCTACAGTGTAGATGTACAACAAATTCTATACAATGTTAACTTTAAAATACAGTGGTAGAAAAATGTTGAGACCTACTCATTTTTATTACTTAACATCCTTATATATAAACATATCTTATTGAAACTTACAGCGATTATGTAACTTATAGTTTATGGACATCCTTCAAAATTTCTTTTCAGTTAGATCAATGATGCTTGTAAATTACGTAATTGAGCGAATTTTGGCATAGAAATAATTAAATGACCACTTCCCTTTTAGGCCCATCTGACCTTGTCAAAATTGTAGTTAAAGAAATCAAGCATAAAATTACCATTGGAAGGCTATATAATAGGGATTCAAATTCAATACTTCCTTTATTATACATTTTCATCATGGGGAACAGATCAAGTTTGACTGAAGAAGAGAAAGGGCAAATTAAGGCATTCAGGAAAGCAAATTGTTCGATAAGAATGATTGCTAAAGAGTTCAAGGGGTGCTATCAAACATTTTTTGGATGATCCAGATTCATATGGGAAGAATTATGCTGGTGGAAGACCAAGAAAACTCTCAAAACAGAGACATCTTATCAGAGAGGCTTCACGAGGTAAATCTTTCGTGTAAACAAAAACAGAGAAGTTCGAATTAAATGTCCTTGTGAGGACAATATGCAACTATTTAAATGCAAGTGGCCAGTTGAAGTTTGAAATGAGAAAACGAGCTCCAGCACTGAATGATCATCACAAGGAATGATGTCTACTTTTGGCCAAAGAGACGGTGAATTATAATGAAAAGTGGGAGATGAGAAAAATTGAACATGGAATGCCAGATGGCTCTAAATACTACTGGCATGACTTAAAAAAGATGTCTTTTAGCAGAAAACGTAGAGGAGCTTCTGTGATGATCTGGGGAGGAATCTCTTCATCTGGGAGGACTGAATTGGTGCGTCTGAAAGAAAGACATGACACCCAGAAATATTCAAAAATGCTCAAGGATCATCTCCTCCCTTTTGTTTGAACAAAGAAATATATGTTCCAGCAAGATAATGCTCCAATTCATGGTTGAAGGGCAACAACAGCATTTTTCAAGGAGTCCAAAATGCAGGTTATGGAGTGGCCTGCATATTCCCCAGACCTAAATCCGATTGAGAATATCTGGTGTGTTCTCTCACGAGCTGTATATGCCAATGGTCGCCAATATAAGAATGAGTTAAATGAGTTAAGAGGCAATTTGGACGGCCTGGAAGGAACTGGATGAAAAAAACCGTCAAAAACGTCATTTAATCAATGAAAAACAGATGTATAGAAGTCATTTTGAACATAATTATTTTAAAGGAAGAACTATATGCTAGTAAGAAATTAATTTATTTGATTTAACATAACATTTAAATTGTCAGTTTTTCTGAGTGGACATAAGCATATTTCTATGCTTGTAAAATGATTTCTTGTTGAATTTAGACTTAATTCTTAATCAAAATAAAAAAATTTAAGATTTATATTTTATGTGAATACTATACATATCCTCTTATTTTGAGCTTTGTATGACTTTTAAAATCAAGCTTATTACAAAAAAAAGTGGTAGGTCATAAAGTTTCTCTTCAACCACTGTACATGAAAGCCGTTAAAAAAATAATTAATTCATCACATCATCTCATTATGAATAAATTAGTTAATGAAACCCAGGATTGGACCCAGGTTTTTTGTGGAGGTGTTTGATTTTCCAACAGCTTTAACCCATAGATAATTTTTTTTCTAGTAGTCCCAGAATGGCGCCATATCAGACCACTAAAAGACTATAATATGATACATGTACATAATATGAATATAAGTTTTAAGATGACGCTAAGATCCATGGAAAAATGTAAACTCTCTAAAATAAGAATATACTGAATGCTCACTATTCATTCAAAAGTACTCCGAAACAAAGCCACTGTTCAGAACTGGAAAGATGAGATCGACCAATCAACAGCCCTACCGACATTCGAAGTAATAGCTCATATCATTACAACAAAGCACAAAAGCACCCAACTACTTGAACGGCTAGGGAAAAACACCTCTGACAGCATTTTGAACGGCCGTTCCAAAGTACGCTACCATACGGGTATCAACAGTGATTAACGATCTTAGCTGGAAAGACTGAAGATATAAGGCTTCTTTCTTAACTTATAGTAGATTGTATTAGAATGAGGAAATAGCTGAGATATCCATTAATGTTTGAATAGTAAAGATTTGGAAAAAAAAAACTCCGGAGCCACTTTGAATGTTTCATTCCATGGAGATGTTGTCCTAAAATCCCGTTCCAAACTTTGTTTATTAAGTGAGTTATCCTCTGTATTCTGAATGATATTTTGTCGGGTCACCAATAAACGGCGATGAACATCCAACTGATAACCGGATGCGAAACTCCTGAAGATATCTCAATGGGGAATAATTCTTATGTATTTTTATAAATTAATAAAATAGTTAATGGATAAGTTTATAAAATATAAACAAGAATTGATTGATGCATCGCCTTCTCCATGACTTTCGCGCTCTTGAATCAATATGTATTTTCGATGTAAATATAT
The DNA here is from genome assembly GCA_034509925.1 of Hirudinaria manillensis. Lineage (NCBI taxonomy): Eukaryota > Metazoa > Annelida > Clitellata > Hirudinida > Hirudinidae > Hirudinaria > Hirudinaria manillensis. Next base: position 8,890,960 of record CM067526.1, on the reverse strand, counting down.
TTTAAAAAGATTAACCTTCAAAATCAGTGGTTATTCTTTCGCTTTCTTGTATAATCTGCAAATATTGTCTTTTCCGAACAATCCAATAAATTTGAGGCTTTGGATTTCCAGATGGGATTTCACAATACAAAATCATAAATGATCCCAACGTGGCATTAGTTACAATTTTATCTGTATTGGCTACTTTAAATTCGTTTTGATCTAAAATTTATTAGAACTAATGTCGAACCCAAATAATTTTTGATAAAAGTGCATCTTACAAGCAACTCGGACATGTGCAATGTCGCTGAAAGCACTTCCAAGAAAATTCGTAGCTACGCACTGAAAATATCCTTCGGACCCACTTTTGATCATCAAGTCTCCACGAACTCGAGAAATAGAATCATTGATAACGTTTCCATTTCTTATCCATGAATAACTATACCATTTTACAGTAATGTAAAATTTTATTGTGATGTTTAATTTCAAAATTGCAAATTATCTGTGAATGTGGCTCACCTAGGGATTGGAAACCCTGATGCCTTGCAAGGTAAGATCAGTTGTTCTTTAGGTGTGTGATAATATTCTCTTTCGAATTGTATCAAAATCGTTGGTGGGAAAGTACCTAATTATTTAAACTGAATAAAATTAATATCATGAAGTACGGTAAGTTAAATTGATAGCTAGGAGTACCTACAATACATAATAACTTATATTTTAGATTACCTTATACACTTGTTATGTAATTCCTGCAATTAAAATGTCTTACATTTTTAAAAGTGCATGTGTACGCAATTTAAGGTATCTTCATCCACGTAAGTTCTGATTACAAGCGTGTTTACCGCAGTGGAGAATGATGATAAATATTACGAGCGTTGAAGGCCATTTTGTTAATTTCTACGGTTTAAAATTATCATTTTCCTCCGAGAATCAATAAAGTAACCCACGGGAAGAATTGGATGAAAATGTTTCAATTAGATTTGTCTATCTTAAATTGAAATGCAAATTCAACAGTTGCGTAAATGAAATTTTCTCTTACATTCAGTTTTTTAATGCCGTAGTTTTAGATTTACAAAAGGAATTTCTCAACTCAATAGTATGAAGTCGAGGTTCAATTTGTCCTTCTCCATTAAATATTATTCAACCCGAGTTAATTGAATGGAAAGAAAATTATTACAGCAGACTTTTTTTATTAATTATATACTTTAACTACGAAATATTTTCTTCACTTAAGAAGCAAGATTTTTGAAATTATTTCTACTTGTCTGCCATAAAGTTACAAAGTAATTTAAACAAATTAATAAAAAATGAATATGTGTTGAATTTGATTTTGCAGTTAATAAAATAACTAAGTCCGCATTAATCAAAGCCTCTGAAAAACATACAAAATTTGATAAAAAATTATTTATGGTTCACAGTTTTTAATAGCTCTAAGTTCATTATGAAATGTTTTGAGACAGTTATGTAACTGATAAAATATCATTGAAATTCAAGTGCGAAGTTACAGTCTCGCATAATACAGACAAATACATACTGGTATATTCCTTTTTGTATTTGCTACTAGAGCTTATCAGTGAAAAACTAATAATCTCCAACAATATCATCATCTGAAAAGAATATGGTTAAGAATAACCGAAACGGAATCAGTGCTTGTTTGTGAGCCAGTTTAAATTATTTTCAAAAAAAAAATTGTTTTATGCTCACCATGACTCTGTTTAATTCTTCTAAAATGAAAATTATGCCCAACGCTAAAAGGAATAAGCCTAAAAGCACTAGAGGAACAAACACACTTTAAACGATTTGATATCTGGTGCAGCCCACATCTATTTTGATAGTCCAATTATCTGGCTGAGTTTGTGATCCAATTACCAGCAATGAAAAATAGATGTCGTTTCGGATAATCGTTTGGTTTTACAGCATATTTGATCAGCTTATTTATAAAATTAATGAAATTATTTTATGTTATTGTTATTTATTTTTAACAAGATCAAAGGGTTATTGAACTATTTACGTTAAGGACAATGCAACCCATGGATGCCTACGGGGTATCCGGAAAATTCATCGCTAGAAAATTCATAGAACGGAAAATTCACCGAAATTTTTAAACGGTCACTAATTCAGGTTTACTAAACGAGGACGACCATTTTGAACAGAAAAAGACAACATACACATTTAAAGATTTTATTTAATAATTAAAATTATAAGCTAAGCCCCTCAAATAGTCACCAAAAATTTTAAACGGTTACTAATTTAGATTTACTAAACGAGGACGACCATTTTGAACAGAAAAAGACAACATACACATTTAAAGATTTTATTTAATAATTAAAATGATAAGCTAAGCCCCTCAAATAGTCGATGATGTTCCTTTTCTCGTAGTCTTTTATTACATTTTGTAGTCTGAGAGAGGCATCTCGATAACATTTCTTCGGTACTGTTGTGTTTGTCCCTGCTATATGTTGCTCGAACTTGCCCTCATTAAGGGCCTGTTCCTTCCTCAGGACTTCGATAAATTTCCATATGGATGGATGACTTGCTCCAACAGACTCGTTAAATGCCCTGTGCCAACCCTCACATGAATTGTTAGTTTTAGGCGAAGCCGTCAAACCATCCTCATAGCAATTCCAGAGATGATGTGGAAATCGGGGTGGTTTTCGGCTACGCCGGTGAGGTTGTCCAATAACATATATTAACAGTAGCAAATGAAGAATTTTGTTTCAGAAGAGACCTACTGTATATATACCCGAAAGCGTGATTTGAAGATCACAAGAAAGTAATTAGATAGTATTGTTGTAACCCGGGGTCTGATGAATTATTTAACGTAAGGATAACTTTATTGGAATAAACTAATGGCAAAGATATTTAGGAGACCTGGTCGATTGTTTGTCTTTGATCGGAACTGCCTAATGACTCGAATCGCTAGATTCGACTTCGAAATAAAAGATTCTGAATATTAACTAAACTTAATTAATTAATTATTTAATTAATTAATTATTCAATTAATTAATTAATGTCAGGGATCCAACATTGCCCCCTCCTTAAATCTGTTCGTCCCGAACAGGCTGTTCTGTCTCGCCGTGGTATTTTGCTAATCGATTGCTGTGGACCACTTTCATTCTAGTCCTTGCTGATTTCTGTATGCGGTATACCACGTCGTTTATTTTCTTTATGATTCGGTATGGTCCTTCCCAATCTTTTTGTAACTTTGGCGACTTCCCTTTTTTTCGTTGGGGGTTGTATAGCCAGACTAGTTCATTTTCTTTAAAGCTTATATCATTGGCTTGCCTATCGTATCTCGCTTTGGCTTGATCGCTATTAACACTAATATTTTTCCGGGCAACCTGGTGTGTATCGGCCAATGTATTTCTTAGGCTTGAAACGTAGTCACATGCCGACTTAGGTTCCTCTGCTCTTCCGAACATCATATCGGCAGGAAGACGAATCTCCCTCCCGAATGTCATTTTCGATGGACTGATTCCTGTCGTTTTATGCACGGCTGTCCGGTAGGCCATAAGGAAAAGTGGAAGGTATCTGTCCCAGTCATCTTGCTGTTCACTTACCATTTTTGACAAATACTGTTCCATGGTCCTGTTAAATCTCTCGACCATACCGTCCGATTGCGGATGCAATGCAGTGGTTCTTGTTTTATGTATTCCAAGGTTTTCGCATAGCTCTGAAATATTTTCGACTCGAAATTCCTTCCTTGGTCCGAATGTAACTCTAATGGCACCCCGAATCGACTAATCCAATTATTTACGAGAGCATCAGCTACATTTTCCGCCTCCTGATTTGGCAGTGCAAACGCTTCGGTCCATTTGGTGAAGTAATCGCTGATCACTAATATGTACCGATTTCCCTTCTTTGATGCATGGGAATGGTCCGGCAATATCCAAAGCTATTCTTTCAAAAGGTACTCCCACATTATAGGGTTGCATTAGTACTTTAGTCTTCTTTTGAGGACCTCTACTGGTTGCGCAATTATTGCACTTTCTACACCACTCCTCAACGTCTTGTTTGTAGTGCAACCAGTAAAAAACCTCTCCCTCACCTTCCTGATGGGTTTTATTTCACTCCTAGGTGTCCACCTGAGGTTCCGTTATGGAATTCTTGTAACACCTCAGAGGACGCAAGATCTCGGAAGTACTATTTGAAGGTGATAGTCGGTGCCATCCTCTGTTCCCACTTCCTATGTAGGAGTCCATTACTAATTCTCAAGGAATCCCATTGTGCCCAATAGGACTTAGTAACTTCTCCGTGCTCCGCTATCTGTTGCCAATCTGGTTTTCACCCCCGGCCTCCATCCACTGTAGTATGGGTGCAAGTGCTTCGTCTCTTAATTGCAGATCTCGTAACCCCGCTTTCTGTCCAAGGTTCGGGAGTCGTGATACGAATTTGTCGACATTCCTTCGGGTCTCCTGTTTTTTTTTTCTCTGCGTTGTTGCAGTGTCTGCAGTTAAGTGACAAGGACGTCGTGATAGCGCATCAGCGTTGTTGTGTATTTGACCTCTCCTGTGTTCAATATTGAACTGAAAACCCTGTAGTCTTTCAATCCACCTCGCCATTTGACCTTCTGGGTTTTTAAAGTTTCAACAGCCACCTCAGAGAGGCGTGATCCGTTCTTAGCAAAAACGGCTGGCCCAAAAGATATTTCTGGAAGTGTTTCATGGATTCTACTGCTGCTAATAATTCTCTCCTGGTTACGCAATAGTTTCTTTCGCTTTGGACAGTGAACGGCTATAAAATGCCAGACTTTTTCTTCGTTTCCAACCTGCTGGAAAGAACTGCCCGATTCCACAGTTACTGGCATCTGTATCGAGGATAAAAGGTAATCCGGGAATAGGATATGCCAGGATCGGTGCCGTTGTCATAGCTTCTTTCAGATTATCAAATGCTTTCTCACAGCTGTTCGTTCCAGATAAATGGCTTGCCTTTTACAGTAAGCTCATGAAGGCTTTTTGCGATGTTTGAAAAGTTGGCAATAAATCGTCTGTAATAGGTACAAAGTCCTAAGAAGCTTTGAAGTTCTTGGATATTTTGGGTACAGGCCAATTTTTACTATCTCGACTTTATCTGGATCTGTACTAACACCTTCAGAAGACACGATATGGCCAAGGTATTTGACTTCTTTTTTTAAAGAGTGAGCATTTCTTTGGACTCAGTTTCATGCCTGCCTCTCTAATCTACTAAACACTTCTCGGAGGTTGTCTAAATGTTCTCCAAATGTTTTTCCGACAACAATTATGTCATCCAAAATATACCAGGCATACTTTCCAGTTGAGTCCCCCTTAGTATGTGTTCCATTAATCTTTCAAACGTCGCGGGGGCATTGCATAGCCCGAACGGCATGACAGTGAATTGCCATAATCCTTCACCTGTCGAGAAGGCCGTTTTTTCTCTATCGTCAGGATGTAACTCCACTTGCCAGTAACCACTTTTGAGATCTAACGTGGAAAAAATTTTTGATCCGAGAGAGTGTCTAAAGTATCATCGATTCTAGGTAAGGGGTAGCTGTCCTTAAGTGTCATTTCGTTCAGCTTTCTATAGTCGACACAAAAACGAAGTGATCCATCTTTCTTCTTAACGAGTACCACTGGTGAGCTCCAGGGCTATTTGACGGTTCAATAACACCTTTGGTCTTGCATTTCTTTTTATCATTTCCTTGGCGTTTGCTCTTGTAGCTAAAGGAAGGGGGACGGGGGTTTTGTCGAATGGGTTAGCACCGGCCCGTATTTATTTGATGTTGCACGAGGTTTAGTTCTACCCAAAGGGCTGTCTTGTTCAGCCATTATATCCTGAAATTCGCTAAGCAGCTTTTCCGCTTGTTTGATAATCTTCTTTTTGTAGGATTTTGTTTAAGTCTTTCAGGAGATTGTCCATCAATGGTTTAGGCATGGTATCCCTTTTGATGATGCTTATTTCCACTTCCATCTAATGTTAATATGCGTTCTAGGTTCCTGCAAAGTGCTACAGGTGTTCTGCTTTGATCTGTTGTTCCTGGTCAGATAGAATTCATTACCCTCAGTGGAACTCTGCCGGTGTTTAGCCTGACTAGTGCTCGTCCTATTAGTAGTCCTTGGCCAATGCCCGATTGATCTTCGACTGCTCCTATACCAAATTTTGTATAGTCGCCTTCTAGCCCGCCCCAAATTAAGCTTTCGGACTGTGCCGGGATGGTCTCGTTTCGTAATACCTTTACAAATGTGTCTTTGACTTCTGCACCTCCGTAGTGTAGGGGAATCTCCATCGCTCCTTGTTGAAGGATGCCGCCTTTTATGTCAATGGAAATTCCGTATCGTCGCATGAAATCCAATCCCAGTATACATTCATCTGTGATATTGGCTATCATGAATTCTTGTTTGAATGACTTGCCTCCTAGATCTACTGTGATAGCTGTGGTTCCCTGCCCACTGGCCACTAATTCCCCTGTGGCTGTTTTTAGCTTGTAATTTTTGGCAACGATTATTTTAACTGCTTTCTGCTAACTTTGGTTGGATAATGGATGTAGATGCTCCTGTGTCTATTACAAGGTTGTATTCCTTCCCTCCTATTTTCCCTTTAACTCCCAGCGATGATTCTTTCCCTAGCGCTGTAACGTGAAAGATGAGTGGGGCATTTCGACTTTGCTGAACCGGTCTTCGCCCCACAAAACCGGTAGCTTCTAGTTTTTCCTGATTCTGCGCGGTCTTCCCCAGTACTGTTGTTTGGGGGCAAGGTCGTCTGCAATCTCGGGCTAAATGGCCAGGCTTGTTACATCTGAAACACCTTGGTCTTCTATCTACTTCTTGGAACCTTGATTTTCCTTGAGGTTTGTTAAGGTTATTGATTTGTTGGGCTATTCTTCTAATTATCTCATCGTCTTTATCATTGTCTTTCTCCTTCTCTTTGCTTTCCTGGGCTTCAATTTCTTTACATTCAAGCTGCTTTGTATTGAAGCTCTTGCTGCCTCCATTGAGAGTGCAAAAGCCAATGCTTCATGGCTGGCCTTTTTTCCCATGGATTTTTAGTGCCATTTTGGTTTCCGCATCCCTTATCCCGTCAAACGAAGGCGTCAGTTACGATGTTTTCAATGAAATCCGTTGACTGTGTCCTGGGTGGGGCTAGGTATGCGAGCCTTCTGACGTCAGCCTCTAATTCTTGGGAGTGATTCGCCCTTTTTTTGCGTACGGTTTTTTAATTCGTTTTATGTACTTCCAGCATGTGGCCATTCCCAAATCTTCGTTCCATTGCTTCTGCTATTTCGGAATAGGCTTTACAATGTAAACATTGTTTGTAAAAAGCTCGGCTGCTCTCCCTCGCAGTACCATAATCAGCTCTGTTGCCTTTTCTTCCTCAGTCCATCTGTTACTTACGGCGGCAGTTTCAAACTGATGTCTAAACACGGCCCATGGCCCTTGTCCATCGAACAGTGGTGGTTTTACCGTTTTCTCTCTTACGCACGTTTCTAATTTCGGTTCGTTGTACTTTTTAAATTTCTCTCTTTCTTTTCTCTGTTCTTCTTTTAGTTCATCTATTTCTGCTCTGACCTGTTTTCTTAAGTCGGCCATCTCCTGTTCCGTGTGTGATATGAGGTTGGCTACGTCAGTTTTTACCTCTTCCCGTAGGACATCCATGGCTACCTGGAAGTTGGCTATATCGGATTTCACATCTGACCGCAAAATATCATTGTTGGATTGCATATCCGACCGCAGAGTATCAATGTCACATTTCATATCTGACCGCAAAGCATCAATGCTGCAAATCATATCTGACCGTAAAACATCATTATCTGACCGCAAAGTATTCAAGCCGCAAGTCATATCTGACCGCAAAGCCTCCAGGGCATTATTGTTGGCTTCCAGGGCATTATTGTTGGCTTCCATAGCAGTCTGAAGGGCTTCCCATTGTTTTTCTTTTTGAACCCCAAATTCATACTCCGACGGATCGTGATTATTTTCCAAAAGCCATTCCTCGAGCCGTCCTTGCAGTTCGGCTTTTGGGCCAGTTGCATCCAGGCCTCGATTCCTTAGTTCTCGTCTCAAATCGGGAACGCGCAAATCGTCCAGTATTTTAGGTCCCATTTCTGTCGTTTTAAAACTCTGTCTCGCTGTCTTTTACCTCTAGTGAATCGATATCCTTTTTACGACGTTAAATCCCACTCCTGACACCAATGTTGTAACCCGGGGTCTGATGAATTATTTAACGTAAGGATAACTTTATTGGAATAAACTAATGGCAAAGATATTTAGGAGACCTGGTCGATTGTTTGTCTTTGATCGGAACTGCCTAATGACTCGAATCGCTAGATTCGACTTCGAAATAAAAGATTCTGAATATTAACTAAACTTAATTAATTAATTATTTAATTAATTAATTATTCAATTAATTAATTAATGTCAGGGATCCAACAGTATTCAATAAAATTTGGATTTTAAAATTTTAACAATCGTTTATAGAATAAAATTGAACGCGCGATGAATTTTCCTGCGATGATTTTTCCGTACGGCGAATTTTCCGATCGATGAATTTTCCGTTCTATGAATTTTTCGGGCTGAATTGTCCGGCGATGAATTTTCCGGCGATGAATTTTCCTAGAACCTGCCTACGGTAAAAAGAAAACTTCTAGTTTAAACCAAGGGTGGGTACAGATGTACCCCAGAACATTGTTATTGTACACAGTTACTGAGAATCAACCGAAAGTTTGCGATAAAAACTAATTTATATGCCATCCTGCACACGTTCAAAGAAAAAATTTTTCTATAAATATTTTTATTTTGTTTTCAGTCTTAGTAAATATATTAGTAAAAAATGTCACAAATTACATAACACTTTGTCTGTATGCAATGATTTGTTTCCAATAATTATTCGTAAATAATGATTATGTACTACCAAACGTAATAAAATAGACGCGAATGTTTAGCAACTGAAGTTTAGTTTAGTAGAATGTTTAATAACACAATATCAGTCGTATCAGATGAATAAATCATTTGTGGGTGCAAAAGCTGCTCAAATTTGAAACCATAATCTTCTTAGCAGCATAAAAGTTCCACAAAACTATTTCCAAGTGAGAAAGATTCTGCTCAAAACACGATCCGTTGAGGTGATCTTGAGAGTACTTGCTGTTGAATCAAAGCTAAAACTCTTCTGAGAAAGACTCCATTCTTTTAGGCTACAATAGAGATGGAAACAAGTACCGGATGATCAAGTACAAGTACTCAGGGGCTGCCCAGACCAGACATCTATTCCCATTTTCATTTTCACTTTAGGAATAGGATCCGACTCACGGTTGCGAATCTCAGATCCTTTTACTTGAGTCATTTAATAAAAGAAACAACATTAAGTTTTGTATTTTGAATGGAGAAAGTAGTGATGTGCCATTAGAAGCTATTGCAAGACTGAAAAGGTAGGCTTTGAGAATGAGTCATCACAGACTAAATTTGTCTCTTTTCTTCTTCCAGATATGACTTTTCATATAATGATATTCAATATTATATAATGTAATTGCATTTCTTAAATTTAGTCAATGTTAGCACTTTATTGTTGCTTACAATATTATAAATTATTGAAATTTGTATAGTGTTGGTTCGTTGCTAAGGCGCTGTAACGCACGCTTCACTTTCAAATTTAAGAGGCGATTTGTGCGGACAATTTTGCGGATTAGCAATGGAAAGCGAGGTTCCAACAAGTGATCCACGAGTTGATTTTATATCCGATTTCATTAATAGATCTTTGCGCTTAAAACCAGATAAATGGACAAAAATGTACTCTTCCGAAGGAAATGTTAACATGATTAACGAATTCCTTAATGTTCCTGATTGCCAGACTCTTATAATTCTAGTAAATATAGGATCTAGTGCTTTGACGCCTACACTAGAGTGGCCTCCACACTTGAAGGGAAGTCGAGCATTTTATTTTATCAAAAAGAATAAGGAAGCATTACCTAAAATCTCTAAACTGATGCCTCACTTAACTTATGGCGATGTTATATCTTCTCCAATAGAACAGTTATTTTCGTTTGTCGAAGAAGTAAGATTTTATCTATGCTGCTAATTTATTAACTGAATTTTAATTTCCGTCTTTTATATAATATATGATATGATATATTATATTGTTTTAGATATAAACTATTTCGATTATATTTATTACATTATGATGCTGCAGAACGAGTAAATGATATTTCTTAAATGCAGGTTTTATTTCCACTACTTTCAAATAAAATGAATCAGTCAAGTTGGCCACACGTGGTGGTTAAAGATGTTGCCAGACAAGTTAGCGCAATGAAAAATAAAGTTTATGTTATTACTGGTCAGGTAAAAGGAAAAACTCTGTTGCCACCACCTGTCGGAACCGAAAAGCTTGATGAATCATTACTTAACTTTACCAACAAGTTCGGAATCATCATTTAAAAATGTTTTAATGATCACTTTTATGATGATCACTGATATTGCCTTAACCCAATTTTTGTAGGAATTTAATTCATTCCATTGAAACGGTTTTAATCGAATGGTCTCATCAAATTCATGATGAATTAAAAAAGGATTCCGCCCAACCTCTTCTTGATGGACTCTTTCCATTGCCATATGTTGAATTCGAATTTTGGAGAGTTAAAAGCAATAATCTGGAATGCATTTACGATCAGGTTAACTTTATTAATTCAAATTGAAGGTCATGTCCAGATATCAACGGATTATTAACAGGAATTGGAGGCAAATCTTACGAACTCAACAAAGTCTTTTCTAGAGGATTCTTTCCTATAGATATTCTTTGGCGTAGAAAAGACTTTGTCGAGTTTGTTTTTTATGTTTAAGGGCGACGGTTTGGTTCTTATATTGAGTTCTGGGCATGTCCGAATTTCGTGCCTGGGAACGAGAGTCAGGATCAGGGTACCTCGAGGAACCGACAAAAAAGTCTCGTCAGGAATGGATGAAGAACTGATGTGACAGTTTGAAGCGCGGTCTGGAGAGATTTCTTAAGGATCAGGGAAGTCCTTCAGCAATTTCATTTACGACAAATATGCCGAGAAATTTTGGGTTGTCCCTGCAAAGAAACCTAAGAAGGCCTGTGAATCGAAACAGCGCGTCAGTAATTGCCTAAAAGGCAGGTAATAGGCCCTTTTCCGACAATTGAGAGGGCGTATGAGGGACTCACTCTGCGCTGAAAAAGCATTACTAATTGGAAGCTAGTAAAAGATCTTCCCTCAGAAATCGGATGATATTTTCTGGAGAAACATTTAGTCAGAACCAATGTGATAACCTCCGCCACGAGGCTCTACGGGAAAGGTTAAACATTCACTCATCCAATCACACGATGGATTTGTTGGGTTATATATGAACCCATTAATGGAAACTGGAATGTACACTTATTTTAAGTAACAAAATTCAAACGATAATGTTCTGGCCAACGCTTGCTGAATTAGTTATTGACTGGATTATAGTTGTGCGTGCGATCTACAGGTTAAATGATTTAATTGAACACATCCATGCAAACTCTTATTAGGACTGAAGATGTGGATGTCCAGTATGTTAAAGTATTTAGATTTTGGAAACTTTTATACCAATTTTGACGGGGAGGAACTGTGCACTGATTGTAAGATGCTGGTGGATGATAACAGAGATAATGGAACGGGCAAATTTTGGCGGCACATATCTTCGCTAGGCTACTACGGATTGTATATTTACATCAAACACGTGTACCAGAGAAAGCCTATCTTTAACAACCGAATGTGAATCGACAAGCGAAACGGTCCGTATATTGCATTGTTGGTGCAGAGACATTTAAGAATAAATAAGCTCTTGCGGAGATCTAAAATTAATCAAATATGGAATAATGTCACAAAAATGGTTAATAAATGTAATTACATGATTCAAGTCACCAGTCTTGATTCTGAATCACTTATTGTGAAATTAAACATTAACTTTCGACTAAATTGATTAGATTACATACTTAACTAAATTGCATTTTGGATCTAAAGAGATTAATGTCTTTGACTTATAGCTTCAAAGTGGGAAGATGAAATTGTTTGCAGATTGCTTGGAAAAGGCAAATAGCAGCTATTTTGTAACATTTAAAAGTTTGTTTCAAGATGTGGTTGCATGTTAGAAGCTTCTGTTTTTTAATGTTCAATAATCCAAGTCCATTCGAAATATTTGTTTTTTTTGTAGCTATGGTTGAGGCTCAGGATATTTATTTATACCTAAAACCTTTGCAAAGTATTCTTGAAGATATAGAATCTAAAAGCTTTGAAGATATTCGAATATCTTATCACATTTTAATGCATGCAATTTGCTTGATTTGGACAAATTCAAGCTATTATAACAAGTCGGAAAGGATAATTGTTCTTATGCAAGAGATTTGCAATTTTCTCATATCTATGGTTAGAGCTCACAATTGCAAATAGAAAATCGATTCAACTAATCAAATGAATTTTCAGTGTTTTTATGCCTTTAACATGGAAACTATTTAAACATTAACATTCCTTTAAACTTCGAGTAAAAGATCAAATACAATCAGGCAATTTTAAATTAATTTTAATTCCCTAAGGTCAATCACACTATTTCATCATTTGATTATTAAGGAAGAATAATAAGGTAATCCAATTTTATTTAGTATTTCGCAATCAAAAGGCCGTTTACGGAGAAGGGGTATTAACAAAATAAATCAATGCCTGACAAAAGATTGCCACACGTTTTTTAGCCACAATTTTTCTGATACATATCTACATATCTAGTTATTGCCACAATGACCATGCTTTCATTAGTTTTGAGAATTTTTAGTAATTTCAGACGAAAATATTTTGTAATTTACGCAAAAAAAAATCGAAGTAAACGATAAAAGTGAAAATCAGCAACCATTATATGGGAAGAAAAATCTGTTTTTCTAGTTGGAACAAGCAATATATATATAAAATAAACAAGCCTGATATTGTGTGATATCACCCTAGTGTCAAATTACTTTCCGAAGTCCTTAAATTAAGCTTCAACTGTTTCTTAAGACCCACTGAAGAGTGTTCTCCCTTGCGATTAGCCTTGGCCCAAAAACCCTGTGGCTCTTCAGTAGAGATTTTAGAACTTTCTTAGATTTCTTATGTAGATCAGAGACCTGCATGGGCTGCTCATTTGTCTGAAGCTCGTTCAAACCCGGGTCAAGGTTCAGACAAATGTGCGGGCCGGCGTTCAGTTTTTCAATGCAAGCCATTATGTTCTCGGCGGGATTTGTATTTGCTTTCTATAGGCCTTGACTAAGTGGAGTTTCTAATACTAAAAATGGTAAAAATGACAACAGTCATAAAGGTCAACGCTATATTAACTGGCGCTGAAAGTTTTTGCAATGATGACAAAAAACTGTTCTGCGAGGTAATTTCAGTAATGCAAGACATATCAACGGAGAACCTATTTATCACCGGAAACAATATATGCGATGCTATTTTGGCATTGTATTAAAGTTTAATAGTCATATTAAACATGATTTTCCATCTTAGACTTTATAAGTTTAGTGAGATTATTAAGATTTTCTAAAGGATTCACGTGGGACAAATCGGGGTCGGGTAAAATATTCAGGCAATCTTATGACAGGTACTGTGTTAAGTACTGTATTTACATTAAATTAACACTTGGACGAATATATGTTTCCTTTAATTGTCCTAATGGCCTGATCCTTATTCAGATTTAGGATTATGAAGACAACCTAAAACAACCGATGCAAGAACTCTCGGTCATATGATCACAACAATTAAAGGAATAGTTCGGTTTACTCGTATTAATGTATAAAGTTTGATAAATTAATTTCCTTTGAATGAACTGCATCAGGCGTGTGAAAGTGAGGAATAGTCATAGGACACAACATCCAAACTCAGTCTATGCGTCAAGATGGCGTTCGTAACGACATTCCCGATTTTCCGTTTTTTTAATTTAAGAAACTGAATGGTAAGCGTTAAGCAGGACAAAAAATGAATAGGAAACAGGGCAATTGCAAGACAGTTTGATACGAAGTGAATGAAGGGAGTGGAAGAAAAATGACCTCTTCTCAAACTTTTAATTGTAAGCCGTGAAATTGCGAACTGATCCAAGATAAAAGTTAATTTAAAGCAAGAGTCCTGATAATAAATCCGAGGGATGTCAACACTCAGCATCTAGTTGAAAACGAAGATGCTGTCGAGAGCGAATCAGTAGCTTTCAAAGCAAGTCCTTCATGGGTTTTAAAATTGAGGAGGATTGGCAATGGGAACTGTTGGGCAACAGCTTCCCTTTTGATTGGCAGTATAAGATGCAAGAAACTAAGCTCTTTGCAGCCGACATCGAAATGTTAAAGACATGTGTAGCTGCAGTAGTATTAGTATTACAATATATTTACATATAACAACTACAAAGCAGAATAAAACAGTTAAAGTGATAAAATAATGGAAAATGCATAAAATTGAAAATTGGTCCAGAAAACGCTAGCTGTTACAATCGGAGATAATGTTACAAACATATCAGATACTCTTACTCTCAATGCTATTGCCAGTTGTTTAAGTGAACATAAGGAACCTTATTTCATTTGGTAGCACTTCATTGGGAGTGAGGAATAGTTTCAAGAAATATACATTAAAACTTGTGAATTAGATGCTCGAGTATAGGATAAAACATGTCCGCCGCTTTTTTCTAGGAACAGATTTTACGTTATCTTAAGGGAGACACATAATAAAAGGGACAACCTATCCATAGAGACACTAATTTTCATGCAAAATCTAGCCGTCCCTACAGGCTTTACCGCAAAAGGTACTTCGATTTCAATACACCCATTTGTCTTTCAATAGCATCCGCTTGGATGCCTATTAAATTCCATTAATAACTAGATGATTAGGATTTGAATGGATGAAACAGACGACCACGGTAACGAGTTCGATTCGACAAGGGCCGAACATGAAAGAAACCTGTTCGACTTTCATTTGAGATTTGAGAGTTCATCATTTATCGGGTTTTTGATCCACTTCTGAGGTATTAAATATGGTTTCTATAAGGGTTTCTGGAGGAGTTCATGGCATTGTGCATTACGCATATGTCACTTAGCAACTTCAAAGGCAGAGTTGATTGACATTCATGTAATCAAAATTTATGCATTGTAACTGGCCAGAAGTCTGTCCACACTAACCAGTTTCATTGCGGTGATCCACAAAAAAGTTACCACGTTACCGCAAATTCAACTTTCATGCTTTATATAAATAAAAGCATAGCCAATGCCAAAGGGCCTGAATGATCAGATTTTACAGTAGGAGGCCAATGAGCCAGTTAGCCTTTGATGC
This sequence comes from Hirudinaria manillensis, assembly GCA_034509925.1. Lineage (NCBI taxonomy): Eukaryota > Metazoa > Annelida > Clitellata > Hirudinida > Hirudinidae > Hirudinaria > Hirudinaria manillensis. The sequence continues at coordinate 8,875,725 of CM067526.1, read as the reverse complement.
CAGGTGTGAAAAATAGATTTTTCTTCCTCAGAAATTTAAATGTAACAAAATTGTCCTAGACTGATTTAGGCACTTAGATCCTTCTCATTAGGATATGCCTTCAGCTACTTTCCATTCGTTATGACAATAAGGGAAAGGGTGTGATTGGATGCAAAGCAGGCCAGGAACCTCAGGTAGCCATCGGCTTTATACAATTGGTGGTCGTTTACAATATCCTTCCAGTGTAAGGATATCATAAGATAGTCTAAATATAATAGATCAAAAGTGATATTAAAATGATTCTTTTATAAATTTATGTGCAACAACCAAATAAATGTCAGTCGGTTATTGATAAAAATTGCAAACACACAATTACCGTATCATAAACATTGTTAGAGGAGGTTTGAAAGAAACCCCACATATACCCCAAAATGAGAACATGGTTCGGTGAAAATTATTTCAATGTTTATATGAAGGTTTATTTTTGCCCTGGAATATTGATTTAATGATGATAACGCTAAAGAAATGAAAAAATCCCTTTAGTCTCTTCCACGTTAAGAATCTGATTAAATTTTTCAATAAGAATTGATTAAATTTTAAATTAATATTAAATTGCAAATGTTATGCAAAAAAATAATTTAATTTTAAAAAATGTCAGTGTCGATCATATTTGGATGCAAATGATATATTCAAAGGAGAAGTGGACGAGAATCTTCTCAAAGTTACTTGCTTTTTTTGCATGATAAAATTGCATATTTCATAAGCACTAAGAACGATCTCCTGTTTTAGATTCAAACAGCCGTCAGTAATCTTTTGTACTTCAAAGAGGTTTTTAAACATTATCAAACCGAACTGAAGTCATATTTTAAAGATGATGTTATTAGAGAGTGGGACTTTTCTACTCAACTTATATTTCATCAATATGATAAGTTTATCAGCAGGGTGGAGTTATTAAAAGTACATTTTCTGCCATCATATAATATAATTTATTATTCTGTATAAACTTTAAATCTTCTTTAACAGAATTTTTTTGAAAATGTCATCGAGCTTTTAAAACTTGAAAAAATAGATTATAGTGGTCTTAAAGGGAAAATACTAAACGCCGATACCATGTCCCTTTTTAAAGAAATTAATGAACTTTTGAAAATATTCCAGGAAGTCACTTATGACACTCTTGATCTTACGGATGACGTTAGTTATATCGTTAAACGATTAAATTTCGTTGATTTTATAGTTTAAAAAATCGTTAATAGTCAATTAAATTAAATCGAGCATTGGTTAACCCTTGGTTCCCAAGGTAAAAAATAATTCCACTCTCGGCCAAGGGGGTAGAGGTGTACCCCAAAACATTTGTTGTTACTGAGCGTCAACCGAAAGTTTCTTATTAAAAATATTTTACCAGTCAATAGACACATGTTCAGGGGAATATAAAAATATAATTTTCATTAAACAATTATTAAACGGTGCCATGTAAAGTTTTAAAATTAATATTTTGTACATATTTAACTAAAATTGATATTTTCCAATAATTATTCGTAAATAAATGTTGACTATTTGGTGTCAAATCAAATAGACGTTAAAGTTTAGCAACTCTTACAAGACAAAATCGCTCGTTTTAGTTGTCAAAAATAACCTAGTTACATCACTAAAAATGGTTTATAATTAGTTCATTTGATTACAGTTAATAAAAGCTTTAACATTCTTTATTTTCTTCATTTTTTCTTCTTTTTCACATTTCTTCAGTCTATTGCACGACTTAACGTATATAATTGTATTTATTATCTAAACTTCTAGATAAAAATCTTCAAATAAAATTGTAATATTTAAAAAAAAAATTAACTCAATATAACTCTATCGCTCAACAGTTATTTTCCTCGTGAGGAACACCGTGGGCCGGGCCGGCGACCAATGTTTTAAAGCGGGCCGTCGCGTTCTCAACTCAGATTTGCATATTTTATAGTTATATATAACACTCCCACAATGTATGCAGTGTTATTTTTTCATTATCATAATATTAACCAGACAGAGAGTTATAACATCCTTATTTTACAATTAACGAAAATCTAAGCTATAACCAGTTGATTACTAAAGAGAAACATGTTTTGCAACATGTTTTATGTTATAATAAATATTTGTCATGTTTATATTATATTTTATATGATATAAAAACATTTTATATGTTGTCATATGTGATGTTGCAATTGTTGAAAAAATCTGTAACGTTTATAAACATGCGTGTCCGTAAATTTAGTGCCGTAAAAAAATACGTTTAACTTTTTCCAATAAATATTTGCATGACATTGTAATAGACATGGAAGAGATAATTCTCGTAAAAAGTCATGGCAAAATTTTAAGAACGGACTCCAGGATCTCAAAAAGCAAATTTTGGGGTACAATTGTGGGAAGAGCCCATGGATTTACCAGCAGAGTCTGCGGAGTTATTAATACAGCCCAACGAGTTACTGATGAAGCACATAGAGTTACCAGTGGAGCATACGGAGTTAATACTGGCACAAGTGGAGTCTTCGGAAAAGCCCGTGGATTTACCAGCAGAGCCCTTGAGATCAACTAAACCTGTGGACTCTTCGGAAGAGCCCAAGGATTTACCAGCGGAGTCCATGGAGCCTGCAGATGATTCAGCTCCATTAGAGATAACAGAAGGGGGTACCCAGGATTTCGAAAATGATGGGAGCATGGAAAGTGGAGCGAATGAGCTTGTAGAGAGTTTGGGATCTAGCGACATGGTAGAGCAGGAAAACGAACTTAGAATTGGCAATGTTCCGCGACTGAAAATTACGGGACACAGTAACGAAAGAGAGGAAACAAGAATCTCAGAAGATGGCAAAACAAAAGGATCTGTGATTCACAACCATGAGATTGTTAAAAAAACAATCGGATCGTATTCCTAGAGTAAAAATGAAAATGGGAATAGATGTCTGTTTGGGACGAACAGATTTAAGGAGGGTGCAGTGTTCCCTGGATCCGGATAATTAAAGAATAATTAAGTTATATTGCTAATTAATTAATTTAATAATGTTCAGGGTACTAGTCAGATTCTTTGGTTGTGAGAAACAGCAGATTCCAAGACTTAGACAATTGAGCATTGTATATCTTCTAAGCCATCTGAAAACAATCGGATCGTATTCCTAAAGTGTTCCTAGACTTTCAATAAACCTGACCTTCCATAATTGGTTTGAGGACCCTCGGGTTATTACAATAATTTTACTCAAAAGACTCTAATAATAGTAATAGTAATAGTATACGAGCTCGCATCTGGATTTTGTCATACTCTTCAACCACTCAAAAGACTCTAATAATACTAGTACACTAATAGTAATAGTATACGAGCTCGCATCTGGATTTTGTCATACTCTTCAACCACGCCAAAGGATAAAAGAAATAAATGAAAGCAAGCATCTTTCAGTGATGGACAAGCCGATAAAGAAGTAAGAGGCAAAAGGTAGTAGTAAATTGAACATCAGAATGATCCCTCCTTAGAGGGATCTAAAATGATCTAGGAAAGGGTTGTGGGTGGAAAACGTATGAGTTCGCAGTTTATTTATCAACAAAAAGTAATAAAATATTTTTTTAAACATGCCTTGTTAGGTCTAAAAACAAAAGCGTAGTCGCCAATATTAATGTTTCATATTTATAAAGCATAAGTTTTGTTTTGCATTCATTTGTAGTTTAATACGTTCATTAGTAAGTGAAGCGTCTTTTGTTTTGTAGTCGTTTGTCAATGATTATGAACATTTTCGAAAATCAGTAATCGATTTAGACAGGAAGCTTGCAACAATTGCTTGTCAAGCATTCGATGATTGCGGTAGCCTTGAAAGTTGTTTCAAAGTAAGAAAATTGATTAAACTGAAACAGAGTTAGGTTATACAGAATTATTATAGATTTTGTTTGCGATACATTTCTTTTAATAACGAATTTGTGAAACGCAAATGACATTCTTTCCAAAAATCTTTGTCTTTTGTGCAGCTTTGCACCATATTCGGCTCCCTGTTAAATCGTAACCTGGTCTATGATCAATTTGACGGAAATTATCCAAGATTACTCTGCATGATGGAAACGGAACTATTTAATGTTAAAGCAATGTATGAAAAACAGATGAATCATTTCAATTCAACCGGAAATTTTCTACTTCATAAGAACAAGCCTCCTGTAGCAGGATTCATTGAGTGGTGTTATGAGCTTAAAGAACGATTGGAAAGAGTAATCAATCTCTTCCAATTTATCAATCATCCGTAAGTCTTTTTAATTTGCCTTAATTGCGATTGTCGAGGTAATTAAGATTTTTAGTGTCAATTTTTCAATAGGCTTTATGCGTTTTGATAATTTTGCCACACATGCAGCTATACTTGCTCAATTAAACAAGAATACGACAATAATTCATAATTTTACTGTAAGTTCTTTACGCAGTTGCTAGTTTAAACTATTTCGTCATGCTACCATGATAATGGCTTTTAGCCCGCAACTAATCAGTCGTCTTATAATAAAAGTATTGCATAAAACTTTAGAGTCAAAATTCGGAGATATTTGAAATACTGTTAACATCTCTCTGTTAACCTGAATCTTCAAAATAGAGATCTCATTGGATTGAATCAGTTCCTGGATGTCAGAATATTGACATTAAAATGTTTTTTCTAATACTCACATTTTCAAATATCTGATTTGCAGAAAATCTACCTGATGATGCTTTCCTCACCAACAATCGTTCTTAGTTGGTGGGAAGCTTCTTATTCCTTCCGGGGGATTTCAAGGCTTCCATAAGCTTCAGGAGCATTCGAATAATTAGAATTAACATACATTCCTATTGAGCTCCTTAGCATTCATCGGATAGGCAAAACTAGCCTTCCTAAAAGCTGCAATCTGTCATTCTCATTTTCAAAGTTTTGTCTTTACCCATCATTAAACTATAATGGTACAATGCACTAAACAGGAACTTTTTGTCAACCTATCATGTTTATATACCACTAAAACTAACTTTGAAGTTCATATGAACCTTGTAAAATAAATTTTAAACTTCCTTTCATTATTGGGTATTCTAAATCTTACTTTTGGGAAATTTACAAGTTTAGCCATAGGAATCTCATATTTTACAAGGTGTTTTATCTTAATAAAGTGATGAAATGTCCAAACTTGAATAAATTGCATTGTTTAGTTTTCGAAAAATTTTCAGAAATGTGAAATTCCTATCACTATTTAAGTTTAGAGATCAAGCAAACCACCTCCAAAAATGAAATTATTCTTCCGGAAGAAAAATGTTACGACTTCCAAAATAGGCTATTATAGATGTATCTTGCTAGAAAGTAACTTTAACGCTTTAGTTGTTATACATGTAAATTGGAGGCAATGTCGGATTTGCTGAACAAACTGCAGCTTAACTCTTAATTCTCTACCCCTCAACCTAAAGGAAGTAAAACATTAATTAGTTTGCCAACTCTGGTCTGTAACAATAGAGTCTATAGTTTTACTCAAAAAACACATAATTCGGTTAGCATTTTTATTGCGGTAACTTTATTCACACACCAAAAACGCGAAACAACCAACAATGGAGGAAGGGCGGGGCCAAAAAAACATTAAAACAATAATTCGAACTATTTTAACAAAACAAGTTTTTAAACATAAAAACTCAACACCTTCTCATTTTGTTAAAATCCACCGAATTACTATTTAAGTCCCATTCTGTCCTTCAGCATGTTCAGCCTCTCTTCACTAACTGGTTTTGTCAAGATGTCTGCAATCTGAAATTCTGATGAGACTCTTTTGACACACACATCGCCTTCTGTGACTTTTTCTCTGACGAAAAAATGTCTTGTCTTGATGTGTTTGTGATATTCTGGATTCTCAGCTAGTTTAATTGCAGCTTCGTTATCAACGTAAATTTCTGGTTTGTTAGAATATCCAGTGATGTCCTCTAACAATCTTTTCAACCAAATAGCTTCTCTAGTAGCTTCACTTGCAGCAACTACTTCTGCTTCAGTCATTGATATGGCTACTGACGTTTGTCTTTGACTAAGCCAACTGATAGTACCTCCAGAATAAATACAAACAACACCTGATGTAGATCTTCCCGTGGTAGTGTCTCCTCCATGATCAGCATCACTGTAGCATATCAAAGTATCGTTCGTTCTAGAACTGCTGTAAGTAATACCAATATCTCTGGTACCCTGAAGATATCTAAATATCCTCTTAACCTTTACAACATCATCTCTAGTTGGGTTTTCTAGGTTTCTAGAAACAATACTAACTGCATACGCTATGTCGGGTCTTGTACTTGTCATTAGGTACATTAATGCGCCTACCGCTGATCTGTATGGAAATTTGATCTCGTTTTGATCATCACGGACTTCATCTGCCTTCTCAGATTTAATAATGGGTGTTGGACATGGGCGACATTCGTCCATTCCAAATTTCTCTAGAATCGTTTGAGTAAAGTTTCTCTGAGTGATTTTTATTGAGCCATCAGATTGTTTGTTGATTTCAATTCCATGAAAGAATGTAGCTGGTTTAGCAACAATTTTGAATTCTTTCTCTAATTTCTGCTTGAAATCTCTAAGATCTGATTCTGACGTGGCTGCAACGATTCCATCGTCGACATACAAAGCAACTAAAATTTTGCTATGCTTTTTCTTTTGAATGAAAAGACAAGGATCTGCATCACTTTTCACAAAACCAAGATTCAACAAAAAATTTCCAAAACGTTTGTTCCAACATCTCGGAGCTTGCTTTAGTCCATACAAACTTCTCTTGAGTTTGCATACCTTTTTAGAACCATCATCAAATCTCTCTGGTTGTTGCATGTAATTGTCTTCATCAAGTTCTCCATATAAAAATGCTGTGGATACATCAAACTGCATCATTGACATTCCTTCTGCAGCTACAACACTTAGTAAAGTTCTAATTGTACCACTTTTAGCAACTGGACTAAATGTTTCAAAATAATCCTTTCCTTTTTTCTGATAAAAACCTTTAACAACCAATCTTGCTTTGTGACGTTCTATTTGACCTTCAGAGTAACACTTAGTCTTGTAGACCCACTTACACGGCAAGATTTTTGTTCTTTCAGGTAAATCAACCAGTTCCCAGGTTTTGTTTTCTCTTAGAGAGTTCATCTCATTTTTCATTGCATCAATCCATTCTTTTCTTCTATCAGAACTTATTGCATCATCATAAGATTCTGGTTCTTTTATGTCTAGTACATATACTTCTGCTACTTGTGTTAGCAATACATAATCATCAAACTTCTTGGGTTTCTGTAAAGCTGATCTATCTCTGAGCTGATGACCTACTGATTGTTTTCTAATTTCATCAGTACTAACTTGGTTTTCATCCTCACTACCTTGACTCTGCTGATCTTCACCTTCTGAGTTGGATTCACTGTGAAGTTCTGTTATGGACTTTGTTGGCATCTGTAACTCAAGAGTTTCTCCACATTCTTTTGGCTTTTCTTGAAATACACCATCTCTTGAGAAAATAATTTTCCTCTGTTCCTTGAGCCATACTCGATAGCGTTCATCACCATCGTAGCCTACTAGATAGCCTTTAGTCGCTTTCTTATCCATCTTTTGTCGTCGTTGATCAGGTATGTGAACATAACAAGTAGAACCAACAATACGTAGATGACTAATCCTAGGTTTCTTACCTGTCCAAACTTCCCATGGACTCACACCATCTATTGATGACTTGCCTGTTCGGTTCAGAATGTAGACAGCTGTGTAACACAATTCTACCCACATCGCCACTGGAAATTCAGCTTCTGAATTTGAGTGCTTCAAAGTGCGAGCCATTTCTACTATTGTGCGGATTTCACGTTCACTATCACCGTTTTGCTGAGGTGTGTACGGTGCTGTCAGTCTTTGCGTAATTCCATGACTGCGAAGGATATTTCGAACTTCTTCGTTGTCGAATTCACCCCCATTGTCACTCAGAAATTCTTTCACATTATGGCCTTGACACTTTGCTGTAGCCAGAACCTCCCGAAGTGCTTGCTTGACTTCAGCTTTCTGTCTGATGAATGTGATGAATTTCATTTTACTGAAATGATCTTTGAAGACAACAAAATATCGTTTTCTGCTAAACGATTCTCCACTGAAAGGACCACAGACATCTGCTGATAGGAGTTCACCTGGTTTACTGGTGGCATTCCTTCTTCCAAACTTTAATCTATGAGCCTTTCCATAGATGCAAGGTTCACATATCTCTGTATCAAGCTGAACATTGATGTTCAATTCTCTCTTTAGAATATTTTTTACACGACGTTTGTCTTGGATGTTCATGATACAATTGAATTAGTGAACATTCACTGACTAGGTTTACCTCGGCTGGAGTTTCAGGACTTATTGCTATCAGTCCCGCTTCGTATAAGGTACCATTTAACTGTCTTGTCCCTTGAATAGCTATTTTGCCCTGAATTCTTAAGCAACACTTTGTGGCAGTTGACTGAAACTAGCTCTGTAAATTTTTGTCTTGAGCAGCTAGAACTGAGAAGAGATTTCTACTCAAACTCGGAACATACGAGACATCTGACAAGTTTAGTTCCTGTTGCTTATTGCCTGTTGTGGCCAAAATTTTCACTGTGCCTTTACCTACAGCAGGAAGAATTTCTTTTCCTGCAGTTTGTACCTTTTGTGGTACTGCAAACTTTTCGAAAGTTTCAAAATTGTCTGGACTATTTGTGATGTGTTTCGTTGCTCCATTATCTATGAACCACTTATCATGAGTATTTGCTGTAGATGACTCGGTGATTGATGAGCACAATGCTGCATTCAATGTTTCATCATGACTTGTTCTGGATGATGCTGTTGCAGAATTCTTTGCAGGTCTTCCATCGGCGATCCACTTGCTGCACTGCTTTACCCAATGACCAGCTCCATGACAGTAATTACAGTTGCCGACTTGCTTCTTCTTAAATGCTCTTGGCTTCTCAGACATGTGTTTCTGCTTTGAGGTGTTGGCAACTAGAATGTCTTGCTGAGCTGAGCTGTGTGTCATATCTGTCTTTAACTCTCTTTCAAACATGCACAGCTGAGTAACTAGTTCATCTAATGATTTCTTTTCATCACTTAACATTAGCCAACTTGACTTGAAGATTTGGAAACTGCTTGGCAGTATATGCATCACTTTGCATATGAGCAACATCTCTGGTAGTTTCCTTTCTCCTGCTTCTTGAAGACCACTATTTAGCTCGTTCCACAGTGTTTTTGGTTTAGCTACTTGGCCTGAGACATCTACGTTTGATATCCATCCAAAACTGAAAAACTCACTGCAAATTTGGAAAAGATGGTCTTTGGCTGATGCTTCAAAGTTTCTTTTCAGCTCCTCCCAGACTTCTCTTGCTGACTCCCTATCCATGATTTTCTGGTAGGTTTCTTCTGAGACAGCATTGGCTATAACTGATTTGACATAACTGTTAGCCTTTCTGAACTTATCTGAGATTTCTTTGTGAGCCTTTCTTTGTTCTTCTGTGGGGTTTTCTGCTAGTTCGGGTTTCAGCAACTTGCCATCGATAACGTCAACTGCACCTTCGTGATAATCGATGTAGTCTCGAATGCGCCTCTTCCATATCGGCCAATCACTCGTGCACCTCAACGACTTTATCTTTATTCCCATCGAGTCCATTTGACGTTATTTAAAAAACAGCACTGCTAATGTTAGAACTGACTTCAGAAAACTTTAACTTAACGCACGGGGAGCTCTGGGCCCATAACCTATTGCGGTAACTTTATTCACACACCAAGAACGCGAAACAACCAACAATGGAGGAAGGGCGGGGCCAAAAAAACATTAAAACAATAATTCGAACTATTTTAACAAAACAAGTTTTTAAACATAAAAACTCAACAATTTTATCTTAAATGAGGTTGTATTGTATTAAATTCTCTCACTCCTTATTACCCGAGCCCCAGTGGATAATGTGGAGTACTTGAGCATTTCACATCAATGTACCAAATGATTCCTTAAAAGCCTCATATATTTTAAGTATCACGACTCCTTGATACGTAGCACAAGTTGTTTTTTTATTTTCAACCTCCAAGATGCGAGATTAATAGAATTTTTTTTTTTGTTAGATGGGGTAGTTAACTCCCATTTTGCCTCACTTTCCCCAGTCATCCTGGGTCTGATCCATAAGGGTCTGCCAAGATGATGACAATCTTATGGTTCTTTGGATAATAATAGAATGTAGTTTAATAAACTATTATACTCTACATCCAAATCTAAGTTTATCAGATTCAAGCTCTATTGCTAAAGGTTTTAATCATGATGGCATTATTCTGAGTTAACTTCGTTAATAAAAATAGCACTTGCCACTTATTACGATTTTGTTTTATGAAGTCACGATTAGATTAAGGTCTGAGATCAGTTCTGTTTACAATAGAATGAAAATAAATGACGGAAACTTTAACAATTTTACGAGGTGATAAAAATGCTTATTTTGAGGGTGTTCTTTATCTTTCATCAAGCTATATTTGAATTATTTTGAATTTTAAAAATTTATTTATTAAATGCTCGTTCCATGATGGCTCCTCCTTTCGTAGTGGTTTCGTGCAGACGAAAATGGAGCAATACCGAAGTATAAAACACAAACATAAATATTATACAAAAAAACGCAAATAAATTTTTATAGACACGACAGAGCACAAGCTCTGAAAAAGATTCTAGTGTACAGAGTTCATTCAGCAAAGGATTGTGATGATAAATTATGGTTCAGGAACCTGATCAAAGTCAACGGAATGGGTCGGATTTCTGGTTTAAAATCCTTACTCGGTTCCAACAATCTTGTCTACGATCTCGTCTAGACGGAAACCGTACAAAAATAGAACCTTGTTTGTTCCAGCTCCACGATTTCTATTATATATTTTCTGAAGCCAATAAAACTAGATTGAATTTTTTTTCCGTCAGATTATGTTAATCCAGCCTTTAGTTAGAACTCTGACAACTTTGTGATATTCTTGCAGAGCTGGAATAATAAGCTTCCTTCTTCCGCGGGATTTCTTACTTCCATAAGCTTCAGGAAGCATTTATATAATTTGTAATAACATGTACATACCTATTGAGCCTTAACCTATTGAGCAATCATCGGGCATGAATAATTAGCTTTCATGAAACTATCCCTCCCCATTTTTAGCGAAAGTTTTACCTCTACCCATCACTAGTAATGTAACGTTTGGTAAGGTTGCTCCATGGGACCGCATTGTTTATTCTACGAAGTATTCAGCAACGTGTAGCATTCAACGTGTGAACTATTCGTTTGTCACTTATTTCCTCTTACGTTTAAGGCAAGAGGATGGATTGTTACCAACCCTCTTTACCGTACTTTCCATGTCCTCTGCTAGAAAGAAATCCTGGTCTTCAACCTCCTCGATTGGGACTTCTGTGGTCACTCTTCTAGCGGTCGAGAAATCCGAGGTCTCCGTGGCCTCAGCGGTCGTGGCCCTTGCCCTGAGACAGCGGTAGACAATTGAGGCCGTCTTGTCATCTCCAACGATCACGATGTCAGGTCTCTCTCTGGAGTCTGAACCCGATAACCTCTACTCGAACTTGGATACCTTCTCCTCTTGAATCTTGTTGGAGATTCTATCGTGTGAATATCATGAGGAAGTCGTTCCATTCACATCAGTTCAGAAAATGAGGTATGGTTTCCTGGTCGAATCCGCAATGGTCGGATCCTTTCCCGCATCCCATCTATTGTTGGCGTTTAGAATGCCCGTGTTCAATCTTGCCCAGGTGCTGGACACTGAAATATTACTCTGAAGAATAACTCTAGTTGTTAACAGTGGCATACCCAGGGGCGCTTTTGATGGCATGTGCCAAGTTCCAAAAACAGTCGGGATGCCACTGGTTAACAATATTAACAGAGTTGGTTTGCATGAATACGTCATGAAGAAAATCACAAAAATGTACATTTTAAGACGAGTAATTTTTTTTTTAAATTTCAGATGTCTCAGTTCAACAGATGCAGAAAATATGTATGAACATTACTTAAATATGCTGGAGCTTTTAAAAATGTAAATATATTATTTTTAATGAATTCACATTGACTTTGTACGATTTGGCAGTGATCCTGCTCGCAGCGGAAAATTTGCCAGTCATGTGTTCGCTGCGCGTGGTGTTAGACCGCAACAAAGCGCATCTGTGTGTTTCCAAACCCGATATACCTGGACTCTACAAAAAAATTGGAGACACACTGTGTAATGCCGCTCGATTCATTCTCTCTATCCAAATCAGTATTTTGCCAACGAATCAATAAAACTTTTTGTTATTACTTAGTTTATTAAATTTGCTTAAATCCACATTTTACCAAACCTCTACCCGCAAAGGTCATGGTTTTTGTAATTGTTGTGGTGGAGCACCAATAGGAGTGAGGCGCGGCAATCCTATTGTGTGGGACCACTATAAATAGCCTCGCGGCTATTCCGTTTCCGCTCTTTGTCTCTCGATGTCGTAATAGTGTGGATAGTGAATAAAGCTACCTAAAACGTTGTCTTAGACTAGCTATCCTTCGATTGAACGATATAACAGTAATGAAAAGACAAGTTTGAAGAACACTTAATCAAAGCGTACAGTGACGCCCTTCGCCCTGAGTATCTACAGGAAAGAGTTGACATATCGGCGGTGCCGCTTCCGATCAGTCTCGTTTGCTTGGCGTCCTCTTCGCTCGAGAAGGTGAGAGGAGTTGTGAGGAAAACGAGAAACAGATCAGCGCCAAGACTCAACGGAGTTCCCTATCTCCTATACAAAAGATGTCCCAAAACACTATTTCTGCTGCATTCCCTCATTCAGAGAGCGTGATCAACCAGGATAGGAGACGAAAGGTGGAACAAGACCAACAATCAAAGCAGTGTAAGTGGGCAACTTTGGAAGACATGATACAACGATCCCTTGCCTGTAGCGATATGTGGAAGATGTTCACGCTCCGACTTGCCTACGGGATAAGGTCAGTGTACGATCAGTTGCCCTCCAGAGACAATCTAAAAAAAAGTGGTGGAAGACGCGAATGCCGGATCTGTGGCGAGACCGAGACACTGCGTCACGTGCTCAGCAATTGCACGTATGCCCTTGCAAACGGTCGGTAAAATGGCGTCATAACCAGGTCCTCCAAGAAGTGTGCCAGGCTGCAAAGGCAGTAGTCTCCACAGCAAACTCTCGCACGATCGAGAGCAGCAAGGATCTATTTCTTGCTCGAGGGCTTAGCACACCTCTACAAAAAGAGATGTCAAACTTCCAGGCGAGACATTCTTGCTGAGGCAAACAACTGGACAGACGCAGCCGTCCTAGAAGAGATGAGGCACTTCCCCCAGATGCTGACGGAAAGTTGCAAGAGACCGGATTTGGTGCTTGTATCGCCGTCGACGGATGCCATCATTCTAGTGGAGCTGATGGTACCGTGGGAGGACAGGCTACATTACAGCAAGGCGCTCAAAGTAGATAAGTTTGCGGATCTGTCGATGGACATGGAAAGGATATCGGACAGACCTCTTCCCCATCGAGATTGGCGCAAGGGGCGTAGTTGGCAGGTCGACTTAATCTTTCCTCACCAAGATTGGATTGTCAAGCCGAGATAGAACAAAGGCTATGGTAACGATGTCTGAGGCCGCAAAAACGGCTTCATTCTGGATCTGGTAGCCACAAGAAGTTTTAAGAGGCCTCTGCAGAAAAGCATGGGAAAGCCGTCGGTCTCCAGTATGAATGATCCACCGAACGACGAGGCCGAACCATTGGCCGAAATACACGGTATTATCGGGAGAAATGGGTCGACCTCGGATTCGCAAAGCAACATGAACTGCGAACCAAACCCCAGTCGAGTCCCGAAAATTTCTATCTCTGGCTGCCGCTACAAAGAAATAATGTACAAGGCCCAGTTTGCATATGTTAAGTACGCGGTGTGAAGAAGCCACTGAAAGCTTTCATGACCGCTGTAAGCAACTGGAGTGGAGGCGATCGACATAACAAGACCAGAGAGAGCCTCGTATAGTCCAAGTTTGCATGAAGAAAGCATGAGACACTAAGGAGCCATTGAGAGCTTTCACAGTCGTTCCAGTCCAGGCAGCAGCGACCGGAATAAAAAGACCAACGAACGTCTTTCATAGCCGGAGGTAAATGTTGGGTCCAGAAAGACATAAACCGACAGGAACATCCGGATGCACCTCCCCGACGGAGATTCAAAGGGTTGAAACGTTTGTAGACGGGGGAACTCCTCTGAGGATCCCTGTCGGAGCTCTAAGGCGGAGTAATAAGAAACTGAATGAAACCTGTCATTTCAGCTATTATTTTGTTTAGAAGAATTAGGTCTAAAGCACTGTTAAATTAATCATTTGCTTTTTTTTTGGAATAATTAATAAATATACTTTATTTTTCAAAAGTATGGAAGAACGTGTGTATTCTAACTGGTCAAGCGTCGTGGAAGATATTTGTAATGAAAGTCTTGCGTATTCTCTTATTGTAAGAAATCCGACAACTTTATTAATTAAAACAAATTTCAGCCCCAAGGTAGTTCTGTTAATATTTTCATTGACTTTTGAAGCGATATATTTTGAATAAACTAATATTTATAAACCAGAGAAGCTTAAAAATACGAATATGAACTTAATAATTTGAACATTTTAATTGATCGAAATTCAATTGACGACTCCATAAGCCATGTTGGGTGGTTTGAAAATTTAAAAAATTTTTATTTCCAATAATGATTACAACTTGTTTATATTATCACAGAATGTGCACAATAAATTTGTTTTGTATGTTTATTTTCTGCCCTTTATCAGGATGATTTAACAGCGCCATATTTACAAGTTCATTCATTTTTTTATAATTTCTGTTAAAATTTCTGTATGAAAAATTATTTTATTTTGTACTTTTCACTAAAAGCCATAAGCAACTTTTAAGTGGTATTGGGATTTAAAAATTCCTAATTTTATTTTTGACCCACTATTTTGAATCCATCTTGATTCACCATTATAGATTAATTACATTTATTATTAACCCATGATCATCTGGTTTCTGACAGAATTTGCGCTTAATTCTATATGAAGATAAAAAAAAACGTATGAGCAGTATTCTTAATAATATTTGCCATTTTACTATGAATTTGAAATAACTTAGTTTTTCCCAGTTGTGGAAAAATCAATTAAATGAGAAAAATTAGTGGGATTAAACAATCTGAATCGATTTTTTATATCGATTATCAATCATTTTTTCAAATCAATATATCTTTGTTGTTTTTTGTGATCTACTAATAAAAATTTATTTGCAAAATAATAATTTAAATATATGGAAATTACTTTGAAGATTAAGAGGAGATAACTTCAATTTTAATTTTTCATTCAGCTTGTGTCTATTTTACGTGAAATGAAATATTTAATGTCTCAAGCAAAAGATCACCTGCCTGAGAAGGCCATGACGGTCTACAGATTCAAGGAAGAACTTCTACAATATTGGGCAAATCTTGATCTTATTTGTTCTTGGTATAATAAAGTAAGAATAAATTCAAGTATTATAATAGTATCATTATTATTTTTAATAAATGAGGCTAAGGATGGCTGGCATGGATTATGTCCAGAAAGTACGTCAGGCTCGAGGGGGAGAAAGGTCTAAGAAATTGTAACAGGTTGTGACAGAAGGGAGGAGGTAAACCTATGAGTGACGTCACACAAAATAAAATTTAAGATTTTTGTTTGGCGCCATAATAAAATACAATTGCAAAATATTTTTTACATTAATTAAATATTCTATAATATATCTCTGATATAATTATACCAGTTGTTTTGTGGCATTTAAAAAAATTGTAATGTGTATTATAATTGCACGTTTTTAGTTCGTACATATGACATTTAGGGGAACCTAAGATTTGTGACAAGAGTGCGACATTAAGGGTGGTTAAAATTAGTTTAAAATAGCGTGGCATAGTGACAAGGCCCCGAAGGTAAAGCAAAAGACTTTCTTACATGGTATAGAGATTATCCATAAATTTGTCCGTGTTTTCCAAGCCATATTTATTGAGCCTAATAAACAACGAATGGAAAAGAGAACATATTCAAGCTAAAAGAAAAAACCGCTGCCGCCTCAGGAAGATCAGGTCAATTTCAGGGATGAATGAGATGAAGATCTATGCCATTATGGCCCTTTTCCACGATCCCGAGTCGAGGCTTTGAGTAGCCGGACAATCTCTATCGCCTCTCGGCCGATGAATTGACCCCATTGCTCTGGTCTGGTGCGTTATTGAAATCTGAGATCGACGGCTTTGTACAGTTTTTGTGCTGTGTTCTGCGATGATTTCTCTGGCCTCCCATCTGACAGATCCAGCATGTGGATGCGTTCGCAGCTTTACACATCCTTGCTATGTTTTTTTATGTTTTATGTTATATTCTTTTCTGCCTAAATAAACCGATTATCCTGGGGGAGGAAGCTTGCTGACTACGCCCCTTGTGCTAACTCGATGGGGAAGAGCCCATAAGTCTGATAAGCTTGTGCTTAAATGTTTACCGATAGATCTGCATACTTTTTCGTTTGTACTCGAGTCGTTTGTACTCCTCCAACGGAACCGTCAGTTTCACCGAGATGATAGCATCCCTTGACTGTGACATAAGAGACACATCTAGCTACTTGCCACTTTCAATTAGCACTTGGGGCTAGTGTTTCATGCCTTCAGTCGTCTGCCTCTCCAAGGATGTCCCTTTTGGGCTTTTGACATCGCTTTTTGCAGCGAGCTATGCGAAACCCTCTCGCAGGAAGTAGATCATCCGCTGCTTGGTAATTTTGCGCAAGTTATTGATTTGGATACTGCTGCTTGTTAGCCTCAAACATTTCTCGAATGGCATGTATGTGTTGCCGTGTGTTAGGGGTAATTGCTATGGTGCAATATATCGGTTACGTCGCAGACTCCGCACTTGGCGTCTTCCATTACATTCCACCTCCGTAAATTGTACTTGTAGGGTCATGTTAAGGGTGTACCGACGTTATCACAAAGGCGTATTAGTATCCGAATAACAATTTCATTTAATAATTTAAATGTAATATCATAGCGATAACGTTGCTACTTTTTTTAAGATCAGAAATACGATTCTTGAAATTGAATTTCCAATCATTGAAAGCGAATTACATCAGTTAGATCGAGAACTATTGAAAGCCGAGAAAGAGTTGAATTGGAGCAGTCCAGGTGAAACAAGAAAATACTTATGAATGTTCAACTTTGCTTATCTTTCTTTTATCTTACTTAAGAAACAATGTCTTACACACAAACAATGAAGGTTACATCCCACGACTTTGAAACGAGATTGCAATCTTCAAAAGATAATATCGACCAAATACGAAAGATAATGTCTACTTGGTCAAAGGTTTGATTATGAAATCCTAGTAACAACCACTCTTTCCATTGAATATTTATAATATATTTATAATTAATTGTGATGCAGAACAGTTTACAATAAAACACGACTATAGGGTCAGTTCTACCTTCCCTATGGGTTTTTCCCATACAAAAGTTGTGTTAAAGTTCCGTCTATAAAATTTTGTCAATGTTTACGCATTTTAATTTCATACACGGTATTCCGGTAGAGTATGTCTTGTTAAATATTCGGCTCCGCCCATCATGTCATATCAGACATTTATGGGCAAAAGAAAAAGGACACTTATTATAATAAATTTCAAGGAAAACTAATTAATTACGGGATCGTCCATGATAAACGGAAGGGTTTAACAAAATGTGGATTTCAGCAAAATTAGTAATATAATTTTGGTTTGAAATTGCTGAATTCCGCATAAGAGGGAGAATGGTTCAAGTTAACAGCGGAGATGGAGGGGGGGGGATCGAAACGAAGATTTTTTTCGGGTTAGGGTGATAACTTGTAAATATAAAATGTTTCCCCGCCGTAAAAGTTTTTGAAGACCAGTGGATCAAGGGGACATGCTTCCACCACCAGATCTACTGATGCTCATGATACTCATCATTAATCTAATTAATTTCAGTAATGTTGAGTTTAATTATTCACGGATTACATAAATTACGAACTGCAGTTTAACTCGATCTGATGGGCGAACTGAAGTCGCAAATGAAGGGGTCCAATTGCCGAATCTTTTTGAAGGAAAACAACGCTGGAATTCATTTTGAAAAAAAAGCCTAAGTTGCAACAATGAGTCCAAAGCCTCCTCAGGAAATACTAATTTAAAGCTTAAAGTGACTCAAGACTTTTATAGTACCCTTCACGATCTACATTCGTTTAAATAATTTAAAACTGGCTTTAAACATTTCCTGCACCAAGATCTCTGGCATATATAAGACTAAAATATCAAATATTTAGAAAAACTTTATCTCGATTACTGCGCTAATTTGGCGTGTCAGGCTCCGCTGATGTTTGAAAATTTGGTTTGACTACTTCGACAAATAGAGTTTTAAAGTTTTCATTAGCTTGGTATTTCGAAATCCCATTCTAATTTACAAATATTTGTGGCCAAAAGAGAAAGGAAACAAATGATAGAACATGGAAATGAAAAAAGACTAAAAATTTTAATAATGTCTGATTAATTCCAATGTTCTTTGGAAAAGCCGATTCCTGTCTGATTCGGCGCCAGAGGAACTCGTCCAGATGATAAAATGATATATGGTCTGGGCAAGTTCCTCTCATCCTTCGAAACTTTTCCATGATGCACCTCCACACATTTTCAACGGCGTTAGTATCGACGCCATTGAGGGCACAAAAGTAACTGAATGACTAACAGTCAGTGGCGACTCCTAAATTCCTATATGCGGCCCACTGGTCGCTCCTGATTGTTGTTCCTATAAAAAAAATAGTTTTAGGTTTTTATGAAAAAATGGTTTCTATTAACATTTACATTTCCGTAAATTATAAAGCCATGTAAGAGTTTTTATCTGGCCGGACGTGCTGTTGGATAATTGTCAAGAGCGTGCCAGCATCTCTCCGAGGAACCTCGACCAAAAAAGCTTCCTTGGTATCTCAGCCAATCCCATCAAAAACCCATTTTTGCTTGCTAGTTTCTCGTCCTTTTGGGAGCGGATATCACGTTCTCGTCAATTTGGACGATGTGTCTTGGTCCTCCGATTTGTACTACCCATCTCACGTTGAACCTCCATGACAAGGTGTGACTGGTACCAATCTGGAGCAACTCCCAAACGGTCGCCTGACTAATGTCGTCCAACAACCAGTTATAAGTCAGCAGCATTAAGAATAATTAAGAAAAAATCAGTACTTATTTTCATTGTAACAAATTTGTAAGAGATACATATTCTTACCATAACGCACTCTTGGGGCGGCAAATTGCAAATCTTATAAAAACTGGCGATGTGGAAGGAGTTTGTGGCTCGACATATCGAACACCTCCATACAAATCCGTTGCTGACACTGGATTTTCGGCTTCTGTGCCATTGCCCCTCTATAACAAATCCGTCTACTGGACAATAGTCCGAGGTTTATGGCCCACCTCTTCGAAAATAGCAGACGTCTCGACAAGATGGAGCATGCTTACAAAAAAACAAATGTCATGCAACATTATATACAATATCATAAAAATATTTGTTAATATCATGGAAAACAAGAGTTAAATATTTATTTAATCAATGGTTTAATAAATAATTAACAATAATTAATCTTATCCCACACGGATCAACTGCCATTAGGCAAATGATATTAGTAATCTATTTAGGCCTTGCTGTAGGCAGAGTTATTTAACCGGCTCTCCATAGATGATGACTCATTAAGAGCAACTCCTCGTGTGTTTGCTCCGTTTCATTCATATTTTCTCCTACATTCGAAACAGAACTAGAATCTGTCACTTTCAGAATTACCTTACCTTAATAAATCATATTTTCGTTAATGAAATAAAGAAAAGCTTATTGCCGGATCATTATATAAAACACCTGATTACACCCTATAAATTCATTAAGTCGTAGTACGTCTTCATCTACAAAAAAAAACTAAACTTTCCAAGCCAGTGTTTTGTAGTTTCATCGTTTTGCTTCATGGCAAAATTTCAAAAACATATTCCAGGATTTCAAAAAAAAGAAACTGTGGTACACTTGTACCATTAATGAAAGGTCAACAAGATATTGATTTTAATGTTTGTTTAGAAAATTACAATCAATATATATTATATTATATAAGAAATGCCTTGGGAATATGTAAAACTTATAAACAAATATTGACACCATCTCATATGTAATTGTTCAAGGTTCCATTATTTGACCGTTACGATGAAAAGGCTTCCAGCCTACTATCATTTAAAGATGGAGATGAACGCATGAGAAAGAGATATGCAGAGATTAAAGAAGCTGGAGATAAAATTCATAGTCTGTTAGAGGTTAGGATTTGCTTTTAATTATTTTAAAAATTATTTATTAGATTATTGCCGCGTAAAACTTAAATTTGTCTATAATTTTACCTATTCTATTTAAGATTGAAAATTTCAGACATTGCATAAATCATTTGAGATTTGAAATTTTTTTTTAGATTCCACATCAAAAAATTGTGTTAATTTCTAAATCTAGTCAAAATGAATACTTTATTTAGCCGACTTTTTGAGTAGTTATAAATTTTAACTTATAATTCTTGTGACGATACACGTATTTGTGCCCGCTCATTGTGCTTCGTTGTTTTGTCGGTGGCAAAATTATTTTCCCTTCAAGATAGAAAGCAAAATCTATCGAAAGCATTTGAAATGAGTTGCAATATATACACGAATAATAGAAATAATGTTAGATTTATTTTTGTAATTTTTGCAAAATGTTTCTGTTATAGTACTTAGAATACTTGTAATACTATTGTTACTAATATCATTAATATCATTAATTGTTGTTGTAACTCAACTCCATTTAGCGAGAGGGCATTAATTAAATGTTTATTTATTTATTTCACATCATGAGATCAAATAAAATAATTTAAGCCAGATATGAAAATACTGCCTATGGTACCACGCAGGTACCAATCCCATCAAACACGAAGAAAAGGGATTTAAAAGAGCCTCAGTAGGTCAAACAATTGGGTCCCTCATACACAGACCTATAGGATCCCATAATATTTGATCGCGATTCCACAAGGTTGTATTTTTTGACCATGGGTTTAATTGTTTCGTGACCCTCTTATAGTCGTGGAACATATTTTCAAATGTGATGAGACTGCTCCTTCTATAAGTTGTTGATGTCCAAGTCCTCCATAAGCAAGGAGCAGGTAGTGATGCAGATAAAAGTCAGAATCACAGATTTATTGACAGCAAGCATGCATGGAGACAAGTTAGTTGGTGATTAGAAAGTCTAGAAATCAAGATGTTTCAAATGCTGCGCACTGAGTAACAACATTTTTTGAAACCAACAAAAACTTCTTTGGGAATTATGGTTTTCGAGAAGTTGATGTTGGTATTTTGGGAGATAGAAATTGAGTAGTAGGAGGAATTACAGTGTGAATTTGTATATGTCCTTTCAGACATGACTTTTCAGGAGTTTATTTCAGTCTTTACAGTATTTAGCAAGTGCAAGTGGATGGTCGAAGTAACGATTTAAATAAGACCGTTGAAAAATTATATAGTGATGCTGGAAACTCCTCCTTGGAGCTTTTCGACAGGGATCCTCAGAGAAGGTCCCCCATCTTCGAACGTTTCGGCCCTTTGAAACCCCTGACGTTCTCCAGGGGTGATCCGCATCCGGTGAACAGCCCTGTCGGTTTCCATGTGCGGACTCAAAAGCTTAGGCTTTAGAAGGCTCTCTTTGGCCTCTTTATGCCGTCACGTTCCAGACTGGAGCGACTATTAAAAGCTCTCGTTGGCTTCTTTCGTCGCTGAACTCACCCGCTGAAGCGGCGCCACCTAGCCATTACGAATCTCAGTGGCCTTCTTTCCGTCATCCCTGCCGCCCAACAGTATCGACTTGGGCTTTAAATTTTCTTTGCAGCGGCGCACGGTAACAGACATTTCCGTCACTGGATCCGCGCCTCTCGGGCGATGAATTACTTCGGTGGTTCTATTCTGACCAGAGAGGTCTTTCTCCGGTCCTTTCGCTGTGGCATCCGAAGATGTTTCCTTGCCTCTTATTAACCAGATCCAGAACGAAGCTGCCTCCGCCGCTTCAGATATCTTTGTCATCGTCTTCGTTCTTTCTCGGCTAGATAGGTCTATTTTCGTGAGGAATGCGTGCGTCGACTTGCCGACTACGCCCCTTGCGCCAACTTCTATTGGGAAAAGGTCAATTCTGAAACCTTTCGCTTCCAGGTCCACCGCCAGATCTGCGTACTTTTCCGTTTTCAGCGCATTGCTATATTGCATTCTGTCCTCCCATGGGACCGTCAACTCCACCAAAATGATGGCATCTGACGACGGTGACATCAACACCATATCCGGCCTCTTGCCACTCTCAATCAGCACCTGGGGATAGTGCCTCATTCCTTCAAAGTCGGCTGCGACTGTCCAATCGTTTGTCTCTGCAAGGATGTCCTTTCTTGGCGTTTTACATCGCTTTCTACAGAGGTGTGCTCAGCCCTAGCGTAAATCTTCCGCTGCTTGGAGATTGCGCGCGATTTTGCTCTGGTTACTTCTGCTTTGGTGGCCTCACACACTTCTCGAAGGACCTGATTGTGTCGCCACGTATACCGACCATGGGCAAGGGCGTATGTGCAGTTGCTGAGCATATGATGCAATGTCTCGGCTCCGTCGCAGAGTCCACATTTGGCGTCTTCTATTAACCCATACCTCCTTAAATTGTCCTTGAAAGGCAACTGATCATAAATCGCTCCAGGTAAGGGACCGTTGGATCACATCTTCCCAAGTTGTCCACTTACCCTGTTGTGCTAACTGTATGGCTTTGTGAATCGATCTTATTCCTCTTTCTGCCTCCTCTCCTGGCCAATCATCGCACCTCTAGTTGATGAGCTGGCTTGGGACCATTTCTGGAAGTGGCTCCATCCCACTGCGTGACGGTCTGTCTGGATAGGACCTCTTACTTCTTCGAACATCAGTACATTTACTGATTCGTCGATCTCTTTCTGCGGTCGGAACTTCTTTCCAGATCTGAGCAGTGGATTAACTTCACGGATCCTGTTGTCCGCGGAGTTACTGAGCATACACTGCGTTCGGATTTTGGAGAGTTTGTACTCCTCAACGATGGACCTAAGTGGCAGTCTAAGGCTCGCGCTCCTGCTGCAGAGGGCATCCATGCCCTGGTGTGCCGATTGACTTTCCTCTCTAACCCCTCGACCGCCGATAGACCAATCTCATAGATGGTCAACGGCCAAAGGAGTCTGGTCAGAAGCACAGACTGCAAAAGCCACACTTTAAAACGACCATGGAGCGGCGGCGCCTCGATCGCTTGCAGCCCATTACTGGTTTGCGTGACTGTGGGGTTCTTCATGCTCTTGTCGGTGAGCGAGTCGTCAAACATCCTTCCTAGGCTCTTCACAGTCTCCTCGGATACTGTGGGGATTCGTTGTCCCGCCACCTCGAAGAACGCGTCCCTGCAAATTTTCCCTCTAACCAAAGAGAGACTCCTGGACTTCGCAGGTTTGAAGGCCACACGACACCATCCTAACAAGTCGTCCAGCTTGTCCAGGGTTTCCTGAACGATTCGCTTCCTATTCATAATCAGGGTGGTGCCGTCCATAAATGCCTTTATTGGAGGCATGTATACACCCTTACCAATATGCGCCTCTGGAATGTCG
Source organism: Hirudinaria manillensis (assembly GCA_034509925.1). NCBI lineage: Eukaryota > Metazoa > Annelida > Clitellata > Hirudinida > Hirudinidae > Hirudinaria > Hirudinaria manillensis. Next base: position 8,852,092 of record CM067526.1, on the reverse strand, counting down.
GACCCAACTGCCTTCAATAGGATCTGCATCGCCAGTATGAACAGGGTCGGAGAGATCGCACACCCCATGGCAATCCCGACCTCCAGAGGAACCCATCTCGTCGTGTACGCTTGGGTGGAGAAACGCATCATGAACCCGTTAAAATATTCCTGAAGGATATGGATAACGGGTTGAGGCACATGGTGTGCCTCCAACGTATTCCACAGGAGTTGATGCGGCATCGACCCATATGCGTTTGCTAGGTCCAGCCTAGCCTACGTACAGACTTAACCGGCCCCTCCTGACCCTTTGGATCGCCTCCAATATCATGGAGGTTTGTTCGATGCAACCTGGCATACCTGGAACTCCTCCCTTTGGACAGATAAGTCAACGTACTGGTTCGCCATCACAAACTCTGTGAGCCTCGATGCCATTATGGAGAAAAATATCTTCCCCTCTACATTCAGCAATGATATGGGTCTGAATTGACTCAGATCCCTGGAGACATTCTCGTTTGGAAAATAGACGCCCTCTGCCTTTATCCATTCATCGTGGATCGTGGCGGAAGACCACGCCCCCTCGACGAGGGAATACAGCAGATTGAGTGTCTTGGGGCATCTAATTACAATTTTAAAAGTAAAGATTTGAAGTCCTGGTTAATATTGTAGAAAAATGGTTCCTTACTATTTTAAGTGATTGAACGAAGGAATGTGAGAATGAATGAATGAATGAATGAATGAATGATGCACTTTTTAAGCTTTTATCTCCAACGAAGCATCTCTTATACATGAGATGTGGAACTCCACTGCCCCCTCGACGAGGGAATACATCAGATACAGTGTCTTGGGGCATCTCTTGTACAGGAGATATGGAACTCCATTGGGTCCTGGCGCTGAGCGGTTTCTCGCGTTTTTAACGACTCTTCTCACATCATCGAGCGAAATAGACGCCATACAAAAGGGGCTGGCTGGCAGCGGCACCGCCGGAATGTCCAGCCTTTCCTGAAGAGCTTCGTGCCGGAGGAGGTCACTGTAGGTTCTGACCAAGTGTTCCTCCAGTTTGTCTTGCTCTACAGTAAGCATACCCGATTTTTGAGGATCTTTGTCTTGGATCGGTGGATCTTAAGTCCCCTTTCGGTCGCGAACGTTCTTCCGCACACGCATCTGCTACCCGGCATGCCATTATCCGGAGCGTTAGCCATAATCGGAAGTCTGTTGGTAGCCAAGTCAAGCCTTGAGTCCATTGATGGTCCGTCATTCTCCCCCTCCTTTCGGCTGGGGCCATGGGGGCATATCTCGTTGTTCGGTAAAGTAGCGGTCATTTTATCGCGTGGGTCGCTAGCCCAACCGCACCTCGTCTTTCCGAGACGTCACCTGTCTTTCCAGGTCGCCACCAGGCTTTTTTGGCTCTCCCTCGGTCTATTCCGGAGCGCCAAATGGCCATTACCGTGGTATAGATGCTGGAAACTCCTCCTCGGATCTTTCCGACAGGGATCCTCAGAAAAGCTTCCTCATCTTCGAACGTTTCGGCCCTTTGAAATCCCTGACGTTCTCCGGGGGTGGGCCGCATCCGGTGATCAGCCGGATGTCCCTGTCGGTTTCCATGTGCGTGAATTATTATTGTGTGATCAGAATTGTGCCAATGTTCATTAAAGGTCTTCCTTACTTCAACATATATTTTTTCTATAAATCAATATAGATCAAAGATATAAAATTAAATATAATTTACTTCACCATAATATTTTTTTTTAATTCATAAATAAATTCTTTCAGGCCAATTGTGGTTTACTGAAAGCGAATCAAGAAAGCGAAACATGGATGGCTTATGTTGATTATGTCGACGAAATTGTGGCTGATGGCTTTTTCAATATAATTATGTGCAGTTTAAAATTTCTTGTTGAAAACACTGAAAATCGACCTGGTATCGAGCCACTTTTTGAGACCACCCTTGACCTAATAGTAATAATCATTACTTGCTTACTCATTACCAATTTTCTAACTCAAGAAACATACCAATTGTATGGCGCCTTTACCCACGCGCAGTGTAGGCTGGCTACCATTCGGCCTATATGCAACATTAAATTAAGCGAATTATGAAAAACTTCAATACAAAACAAATTTACTATGCCGCCCCCAACTCTCGCTACTATGCCACCAGGCTCCTGACAATGTTTATCTGACCTATGAATTTAAGGACATATTTCCAGTCGTGGAAATAATTAAGAAACATTACCTTGTATTTTTTAAGATTTGATCAGGTTAATTCCAGGACTACTTAGTGAGGGATTAGTAAGGAAGGTAATGGGACCATTCCATGGAATTTGATTCGTGGGATGGGCAAAGTTGACTGGGAGTATAAATAGGAATGACAGTGAATCTCGAGGATTTCATGTGAGAATTGCGAGTTGGAGTGAAGATTTGTGCGAGTTGGAGTGGTATGCGCCGAAGTTAACCATGTGAAGGGCATTCTCAACAAGAAGAATGCAATCGAGGCTGCAATCAGAGCTGGAATTTCATCGAAGCGCAAGAAGCTGACGCAGGCTCGCTACCCGAAGCTTGACGAGGGAATGCTCACGTGGCTGAAGCAAATAAGAGGACAGAATCTCTTGGTGATGTATATGCAGCAGTGGCTTGACAGCGTATGGTTTTTTTGCCATCGAAGTGGGTGTGAAGGGACTAATTAACATATCCACTTACTCAAAGAGATCGGCCTATAAGAAATTTGAAAGATTTTCAAACAAATTTTTTTAATTGGAGGTGAATGACCGCATCCTTACATCACCTAACATTTTATCGATTTTTAGAGAATCTCCAATAAAATAGCGCTTACTGAATTTTACTTTAAAGTAACTCTAGTTATTTTTGTTGCCATCGCGAGATTTGTAATCATTAATAGGAAGAACATCAAATTCAAATTGATTATTTATGATATCTTAACGAGGTATGTTACTTGTCGAAACATATGGTTTTATAATAGATATTCTGATTGTAGCCCCCTGATATGGTTTTCAAACCTGCGATGCAATTTGGTGTTGCGGATGGTTTTTACGACATGATTGATGGCCTTGCCGGTGATATTTACAGACAAGCTGCTAAAATCAAAAGAATTTCAAATAATGAGCACCATCCAAATTATCAAGTAAAACCGTTTTGTTAACGATTTTCAGATGGAAGATAGATAAACATCGCTCGATAAGTGTAAAAGATTCATTTCTTTAATACTGTAGCCACAAATGGAGGACTTGAAAGAGTTGACAACCATGAGGACGGAACTCATGACTCATGTGACAGATATTATGACTAAATCCATGCAGTATATGGAATCATTTGATTCATATCATAGTTTGTGGGTAGATGAAAGACACGAATTTATGAGACAATTTCTTCTATATGGGCGTACTTTGACGCAAGAAGAGATATCTACTTATGGTGATGATCCCATTCCGGAAACACCTCCATCACTTAAACAATTTGAAGAACAGGTTACTACCAAAATTATTACACTTATATTTGAAACTGCAGGTATATTCTAGAAAGATTTTGTGATTTCTTAATTTTTGAACAGTTAACAAACAGCTCTGTAAGCAACACAAAAAAAAACCCAGCTGATACCAGCTTATCAGCTTTCAGAGTCGCTCCAGTCTCCGCAAAAATGCTAATGAGTTTTTCGTAGCCAAATGTGGTGTTTTAATTAACCATGGAGTCAAATCGATGCAGCCAATTTAAAAAGTGGAATAGAAGAGACAAAGAGAGTGGCATAAAGCGTCGCCTTTGACAAATGTTTTTGATGCTAATGTCGGGAAGCAGCTTTACAAATTCTTTCTTACTGAGATTACAATACGAGGATGCTCTCGTGAAGAATGGGCTGCGCGATGCAGCACTTGTGCCAGAACAATCGGTTAAAAAGTATTACGCGTGAACCAATTGAAATGCCTTTTTCGAAATCTCAGCGGTCAATTTGAGTTGTGATGGAAGAGTCCTAAAGTCTATAGGAAAATGTTACTGACTGTTTCGAAACATTGCGAAAATTAAGAAACAGAATAAAACATAGCATGACAATGTTTTTTTTTTATTAATTACTTAAGTAATTTTACTTAAAACTGGCGAACTGGCGAAACACTTATCAAAATCATAACGCGCAGTACTTACGAAACGAGTTCATTCCGCGATTCACGGGCGCTTTTTTTTTGAAGAAGTTAGTCAAGTGGAACATTGGTTCTACAAAGAGTTCGCTGGGCGAAATACAACTATATGAAAATTCAAAAATAAAACTTTATAAATGTAAGTGCGTTAAAATTGCTAAATATTACCAAGGTTGTCTCACTTTTCCTCAGATTTCATCACATGAAAACTTGCTGAGGGAAGTTGAAAGGATGGAAACAATGGTAGTAATTGAAGGGTGGTTTAGAATTGACGCAAGACTTTTTTTTAGTGGGGTTATAAAAGAAATAAAGAAGTGGATCAAAATGTTTCAGCATCATCTGGTTGATCACGTTGTAAACAAGTAAACAAATTATCTCCAATTTGATTATTAAAATATAATGTTCTTTTAAATTAATACTTAATTTGTTGGAAAAAGGCTTAATTAAGGTTGTTTTTAAATTTTACATCTTATTGTTTTAGGTTAGACAGTTTGGAGAAATTTACCATTGAAGTTAATCAGGGATTAAACAAAAAACTCGAAGAAGGTGATATCGATGGATTGTTAGAAGTTATGTCATACCTTTCCAAGGTAAAAGATAGGCAGCAAAAAACCGATGAAATGTTTGAACCTTTAAAACATATCATCGAGCTTCTAAAGCAATATCAAGAAGAGCTACCAGAAAATGTTCACGCCCAAATTCAGGTTTGTTCGTCGTTTGCGTTAAAGTCGTTAAATTCTCAATTTTGTATCATGCCATGCATATTTCTTTTGGTTGAATTTTATTCTCTTAATATCACTCCTTTAGGGAGGTGCGCTACATAAATGGCCAGTTGCAATTACGATTATAAATTAAAAAAATGATGATAAGATAAATATACTTTTAGGAACTTCCGGAAAGTTGGAGTAACATCAAGAAAAACGCAGTTGTGGTAAAGCAACAAATTGCTCCACTAATTGCAAATGAAGTCATTTTGTTGAAGAAAAATGCTGCATCATTCGATATTAAACAACAAGAATTCAGAGAAGAATTCAAAAAGATCAAGGCCTTTTACTTTGATTGTCCGAATCCTTATCAACAAATAGATGAGGTGAATTGTGTCTAAATATTATAGATGTTTATTGAAATAAATGTATTCTAAATGTCAATTACGGTTACATGATGGAATTTTTAAGGTTAATTTAAGCCTTACGGAAATGGAAACGGAACTCACCGAACTAGTGACTTTGGGAGGAATGTTTGAAGTTACTATTCCTGACTTTAAACAATTAAAGCAATGCCACAAAGAATTAGTGATGTTGAAAAATCTTTGGGATTATGCCTACGTTATAAGCAATAGCATTGAATTCTGGACTAGAACTACTTGGAAAAACATTAATATTGAATATATGGAAACCGAATGCAAGAAATTTGGTAAAGACTTAAAAAATTTGGACAAAGAAATGAGGTCATGGGATACCTACATCGGAACAGAAAATATCGTTAAAAATTTAATAACTTCATTGAAATCAGTAACCGAATTACAAAATTCTGCCATTAGAGACAGGCATTGGATGGAACTAATGCAAACGACTGGAGTTAGTATTTTTAGATTAGCTCAAAAAAAGTACTTAATTTTACTGCAATTCCCCCAAAGGTAAGATTCAATTTGACAGAAAGTACTACTTTAGCCGATCTTCTGTCTCTAAATCTTCATGAATACGAAGAAGAAGTAAAGAATATAGTGGATAAGGCTGTAAAAGAAATGAGTATGGAAAAAATATTACATGAACTGAATAACAATTGGGCAGTGATGGAATTTGAACATGAAATTCATCAACGAACTAAAGTCACGCTCCTCAAAGCAAGTGAAGAAACTTTAGAGATAATGGCTGACAATCAGGTAAATGCATCATTTATCTTTTTATATATCTTTTTTAGGAGGTTGTAAAAGTTTAGTTGAACTTTGATATCGATCGATGTATATTTCAACAGATTCTAATAATTTTACAGGTACAACTTCAAAATATGCTCAGTTCTAAATATATAGCTCACTTTCTGGAAGAAGTATCCGAATGGCAACAAAAGCTTTCAACGGCAGATCAAGTAACAAAGAAATTCTTGATTGATTGCATTTTTTATAACTTAAATGAATGTTGCAGGTGATTACTATATGGATGGAAGTTCAAAAAACTTGGATGCACTTAGAAAGTATATTTATAGGATCAGAAGACATTAGAAAGCAACTACCGGAAGACACAATGCGATTCGATGTTATAGATTCCGACTTCAAGGTATTTCACATCGACTGCAGTCTAAGTGGAAAAAATGAAATCACTAAATAGCTTCCAACATAAATGCCCATGTCATACATTAAAAATGTGTTAGAATTTTACAGAAATTTATAACCAGACCTTGGACTACCAACAGCATTGCCCGACAAACTATCATTTCAATCACTGTGTGATTTTTCGTCTATGTGAAAACAATATTTTTTTGCTTTAATTTCATTTGCTCTCCAAATTCATCGGTTTTTGAAATCCCAGCTTTTTAGTTTTTAGTAATGCATTTGTATTGTATCTTCGTCTAAATTACTACAAGAGATAGGGAGACCGTGTTTTCAGATAAGTAGAAATTTTCAAAACTGCGCTTTCAAAATCCTGTCATTGAATTGAAAAGTAATGGTTTATTACACAGATTTTAGTCTCCTATACTATTATAAATTGAAATAAAATCAAGCCCCACCACAGCCAATAATTTACCTTTTAAATCTTAAAGATCATGTCGTTCTTTAATAGGGCAACTGGATTTTAACCCATATATTTACTAAGACTGACAAGAGTAAAAAAAAATGTATCATAAACATGCTTTTATGTCGAAATGAACTAAAATAAAGGCAATAATTTTGTTTAGATGCTGCACGAAAATATAGAAATTTGTTAGGTCTAAAAATAAAAACCTGACCAACAATACCATATTAACTATCTGTAATACATAATTAGTTAAATAATATAAACCTCCATTTATGTGTTACAAATACGAACATCGTTGATAAGATCAAGAAAATGTGGACAAGATGACAATTTTTAATACATTAGAAAATGTTTATTAGCATTAATACAATAATTTGATAATTAAAATTAACAATTTTCAAATTATTGTATTAACTGGAAACAAGAACATCTGTATTCCTTCAAGAGAGATATTAGGTCTTCCCTAACCTTTAAAGCGCCGAGGGCTACACTAAAAGTGCACAAAAAATAACTTTGAAAAATCACAAATAAGTGTAAAAAAAACCACTTTACTAATCTTCATTTACAGTCCAACAAATACATTGTTTAAATCTAGGATGCTTTAAAACATTCTTATTGTGCTTGGATTTAGTGACATATTTAAGGACGTCAATATTATCTTGCTGTGCTTTTTCCTAGATAAAATTCTCTAAACTAATTAAATCAAAATTTGTTGGTTTTATTAAAAAATAAATAAAACCTTTGGTCTGTGCATCATTTTAAGTTGATTTACGTATCAACTTACTAATAAGCTTAGCTTGAGTGTTATACCCCAACCCCCTCGCCTCCAGAGGTCAGTTTAAACTGAGAGTTTACGCATGAAAGCATTATTTAAAAATTTTGTCAATATTTATTTTGATATTCATATGTCTAATAGAATATAATTCAATGAAAAAAATTGGGATTTGGTTATGGGTTTCTCGTTCTGTTGGGGTAAATTTAAATGTCTTGTCTAATTAATACACTAATAGAATTAATTGTAACTAGTTCACTAAATCAAAGAAGTCAACAACATACAAAACAGCTTTTCACCGCCGAAAACAACAAATTCGTCTGTCATTGTTATAAAGTAAAAGATCTTCCGAGAAAAATGAGCTTGATTAGACATAAAAAATTCTCTAGAAGTTGGATAAGTTTAATTTACATTAAAATGTTATCGCTATCCTATTGAATTCAATGATGCAACCTATCAGTGGTAAACGATCTCCTATACCATATTACTACTTTAAAAACTCAATTTATCGTAAAATTTAGATTTTTAAAATTTTTGTTTTTATCCCTTCAAATCACATCCCCTTGCCATACACTCCCTTGGTATGCCACTATATGTAATATAATTTAATATATATTTCCTATGAAATGTAATTTTGATTGCTTTTTAATTAGTCCCTTGTAAAGGAAATCGAAGGCACCAAAAATATAGTAGAAGCGACAAACAAACCAAACCTATATCCAAAGCTGGAGGCTCTACAGAGTCAACTAACTTTATGCGAAAAGGCTCTTTCAAATTACCTGGAAACAAAACGACTTGCTTTTCCAAGATTCTACTTCGTTTCATCTGTGGACCTTCTTGATATTCTTTCCAATGGAAACAATCCTTCTGCGGTGAGAAAGATATAAACATGAATTAATAAATGAAATATTATTGTCGTAAATTTAATGAAGTGCAATTTTTAATCGCTTCTTAATTTTTTATGTTTTTGATATTAGGTTGCGAGGCATTTAACAAAGTTGTTTGATAGCATGGCCAAGCTAACTTTCGAGCTGGATGGGGAAGGCAATCCCACAAAAAGAGCTCTGGGGATGACTAGTAAAGATGGCGAATACATGACTTTATCTCCACACCCGTGTGATTGCGATGGACAGGTTATTCATCATTCACACAAAAAGATACTATTACTTCATGTAAAATTAAACTTTGTGATGATGCAGATATTTTTAATGAAATTTAAAAAAATTTAATTTAATAATTTTAAAAAAACATTTAAATAAAGAGTTAATTGAATGAGTTCAAACTAATTTTAGGTGGAAAATTGGCTGATGAAGTTATTGATTATCCATTGCCAATCCGTGAAACATGAAATAACCGAAGCTGTTGCTTCTTATGAAGAAAAACCTCGTGAAGTGTGGGTGTTTGAGCCTCCAGCGCAGCCTGCCCTTGTGACCGTCCAAATATGGTGGTCAACTGAAGTAAACATGGCTTTTCAAAGACTGGAAGAAGGATATGAAAATGCTCTAAAGGAATTTAACAAAAAACAGGTCAGATATTTTGAATGAATGTTGTACCCGGGCAGATAACTCAGAATAAGTTGCAATTTACGTAATATAACACAGCTAATTAGAAAAAAAGAGATAAAGATAGATTAGAGAAAAAGATAGCTGACAAGTCCAAAGTTTTTCCATCTTTAGCGATCTGACCGATTTAGATTGTGTTTGTAAATTTTTGCAAATGCTTGGAAACAGCATGATCTCCAGAATATATCATCTAGCTACTATTCCTAATATTTTTAGTTACCTTGACTACAATTTATATGGCAAAATGCCTTGATAACCACCAAAAAGAAAATAATTCAGATTCCAGACAATTGAAAATCGATGTTCCATAAGGAGGCAAAAAATTTATTAAAAATAAAATTTACTCAAATTGCCATGTTTTTGCAACTTTAATCTACTGTAGAATGGATCCGAAATTAGCACTTTGAATTACCACGCATCAAATTCGTCTGCTATATATTTTAAAAAAGCTTAAAAAATCAAAGTCAGTAACTAATACAAACTATTCTTAACTTATTGAACTAATCAAAAAAAATTTTTTTTATAAAAATAAGTCAAAATTATTACAAAAATCCAGCCTTGAATTCTAATTTTGGTAATTCACTGAATTATGTCGTAACGCACGGCATGTCTACAAACATAAACTTCAGACACATCTTTGATATTTCTCTAAACACATCTTCAGAGGCTAGAGTATATGTCTTAAAATTCTCGCGAAAGCGGGACTTAGGCTTTTTCTTACTTGTTATCCCAAGACATGAAATCAGTAGATATGGGAGCATCGATGTAGTATTGTCCGGATAAGCCAATGCCATTTTGCTCTAGAATGGCTATCCGAAAACACACTATCCAATATTTACCAAAGTTTAAATTTCAATGAAGTATTTATTAAATATTGTAATTTAATTTAGATTAGTCAACTTAATTCATTGATTACGTTGTTGGTTGGAAAATTGTCAGAAGGCGATCGTCAAAAAATAATGACAATTTGCACAATTGAAGTCCATAATAGAGATGTAGTGGCTAAGTTGATCACTCAAAAGGTTTATTTCAAGTTGTTTCGCTACGGTTTTGTTGTAATTTATACATCCACAGAATGTCAAACAAATTATATGTTTTAACTCAATTTTGTATCTGTAATTCTTTCAAACCAACAATTTTATAAAGATTGAAAATGCACAAGCTTTCGCTTGGTTGTCTCAGCTGAGGCATAGATGGGATGATAAAGAGAAAGATTGTTTTGCAAATATTTGTGATGCTCAGTTTAAGTATATGCACGAATATCTCGGTAATACCCCAAGGCTTGTAATAACACCTCTCACGGACAGGTTAAATTTTCACTGATATTACTAAAATAAGGAAATAACTTTAAGTTAAATCAGATACTGTGGAAGCTAATTTCCTTTACTACCAAGGATGTAACACTCATATTGGTTGGGTCAACCTTAGAACCTCACTTCTCCCCAGCTGCCACTTATCCTATCCTATCCTAATGCAATTCTTTTCTATGTGAAACTGATAAATCGTGTAGCTAAAACAGTGATTAACTAAATTGTGTGAAAAAAATTGTGTGCAAAGTTAAAATTGAAAATGTAACGTGTAAAAGCAAAATCCATTAATATGGATTTAGTTTCAAAAATTCAAAAATTCATTCAAGAATTTATAAGTTAGTTCTGATTTTGAAAATCTTTGTAGTGCCGTATATCGGTTTGATTACTTTATTGTTAAAAAAATTTTTTAGTTTAGTTGAAAAGCTAGTAAACCTTAAAACCATTATTACCACTAGTAACAATATAAACTTGTAATTTGTATGCTACCTATGCTATGCAACTAGCAGGCCCGTATGTGCAAAAATGTTTGTATTTTGCAGATCTTTTGAACACACCTTATTTTACCTAATAATTGAAACTGCTTTTTAATCAATCTTCCCCTTGCGTCTTGGTTAGGGACGACATATATATTGGTAATACAAGGCGCTCCAAAGGCTGGGTGTAGAAAATTAATACATTAAGATTATTATCATTATTGAGACACGCTGAGAAAGTTTCATGCAAAATTCCTGCCCAAATTATGACTGTTTCAGATTATGATTTCTGCTAAAAAAATAACTTTTCTTAGGTTATACCCATAAAACTAATAACCATCGGGTCCACCTAGGCTGATTTTTTTCGTCAGAGCTGGAATTTATGGTATTTTTCAAGCTTAAAATGAATGCTACCATTTAAGTAATCTAATACTATGCTTAACATATGCAGTTAAATTTGACGTTGTCATTAGCTGGTTTGCGAACACCAGTTCTTGATTGACAGACAGTTTCTTCTTCTTTTCTTTAAGAAAGAATTTCTTTCTTCCACAACCTTCCAGAGCGTTCAAACAATTACAAGTAGCGTTGCAGGTCCATTGAGTTTTTTTAGCAATCATTTAGCAATAATTAGCTTTCCTCAAGGCTACATTCTGTCCCTTCTCATTTTCAAAGTTTTTTAGCTTTCCACAACATTTAACTACCATGAAAATATACTAAAAATGAATTCTTTGCCAATGTTTCATATTTTCATACGAAAACTTACTGTGACGTTTATGTGCACATTTAAATTAAATTTTATCACTTATGCAAAACTTTCTGTCATTATTGGATGACCTGAAAACTCATTTTAATGTAATTTACAAGTTTTAATGCTCTTAGGAAATTCAAATTTTAAAATGTGTTTTGTACATGATAAAGTGATGTAATGTCATAAATTAAATAAATTTCATCGTTTAGTTTTCGGGGAATTTGCAAAAATATATATCATAATTGGATTGAGTGTTTTATTTAAAAGTTTATTAATTACTTAAACTTTAAGGGAAGATGAAAATTACGAAATAAGATTCATTTCTCACCATGTATTGAAGTGACTTGAGCGTTTTCAATTAGTCTGAAAACAATTCATCAATATTAATAATTTTGATGTTGTACTGAGCCATATGCTAAAACATAACAAATATATCTCATTGTCTTTTGTCATGTAATATTTTAAGGTGTTTTTGATTTCTGGCCCATATGAGCTATGAGTTTGTGTTAAAGGGGGATGAATTACTCGAGGTTTTTGATTAAAACAAAATTTTGGATAAAATTAAGCTTATTGCTTTTTTATGGTAATGATAAATAATTACGACTATTTTATTTTTGTCACATGTGATAAAATTAAATAAAGTCAATCAAAACGTTATTTTTACAACTATTTTTATGTTTAGATGCTATATAACATTGACACAATCTTTACATTTGATGATGAGCGGGGCACCAGCTGGACCTGCAGGAACTGGTAAAACAGAGACCACCAAAGATCTTGGACGGGCGTTAGGGATTATGGTTTATGTGTTTAATTGCTCGGAACAGTTAGACTGCAAGGTACACGCAACATTTCGAATGATCATATTCTTACATGATAAGATGTTAATTTGTATACATTATATAATTTGTAAATAAACGTAAAAATAAATCGGTGAGAAACGTGAGACACCTGTATCAAAGAGAATGACCTTATTCTTATCACGCCCGTTTCTCTCGACCTTTTGACATTCGCAGGGCTCTAAGCACAAATCAAGCTTTCTGTTAGGACCAGTCACAAATAATGAGTTAAGTAACAAAATGAAATTAATGTGATCGTAAATGAGCTGTTAGCTTAGCGAAAACTCTCGTTTTATTGACTTAGTTTTAATGGTAGCTTCCGGGGAGCGGACAACCCTGAGAAGCTGACATTTTTGCTTGGTCCCGGATGTCCGCTCCTGAGGACTTTTACTAGACACTATAATTTATGTGGGTTAAATATTTACATATTTCAATAATATTATCGAAATGTTGAAGGCTTTGCTTTTAAAATAATTGTTATTAATATATAATTATAAATAACATGTATATTTACATTTTAGTCCATAGGTAACATATATAAGGGATTGGCCCAATCAGGAGCGTGGGGTTGCTTTGACGAATTTAACAGAATTTCAGTCGAAGTATTATCCGTGGTTGCAGTCCAGGTGAAAAGTATTCAGGCAAGCAAGATCTTTAATAACTTTATAATTATTTATAGTAGTAACTCTTTGTATTCCTTATATTATTAATTGATATTTCTTTTAGTCAAATTATATCAAATTAGTCAATTTTTTCCAAATTATGTTATTATTAATGAATTATTGAAATTAGGATGCTATAAGGGACAAGAAAAAAACTTTTAACTTTATTGGTGAAACTATCTCACTGATTCCAACTGTCGGAATCTTTATTACGATGAATCCTGGCTACGCTGGAAGGACAGAGTTACCAGAAAACCTAAAGGCTCTTTTTAGGTTAAAATAAATTTTGTTAAGAACTATTTACAAAACCAAGACAAGAACAAATGTATAATAAGCTATAAGCGTAGTTACGAACATCTTGGTTATGTTTAGAAACTAAATTGAAATTTAAAATAAAAAAACAGAATAAACTGATACATATCAAATTTTTTTTTGTTATTATTCGTGAAACGTTAACAACAAAAACAAATTTTTCGTCTTCAAAATCAAGAAACTCGTCTGCTAAAGATAAATTTTCTTTGCCAGTTTAGCAGTTTGTTCTATAACAGCAATTCTGTTCAATCAAATATTACATCGAAACATTTATTGCTCTAACACACAACATGTGTGTATAGATAATTTGATACAACTTACCCATCTCTAAACACACAAATGACTTTAGATCTACAAACTTTCCAGACCTTGTGCAATGGTTGTCCCAGATTTTGAGCTAATATGTGAAATCATGTTGGTAGCTGAAGGATTTTTAAATGCTAGATTGCTCTCAAGTAAATTCATAACTCTTTACACATTGTGCAAGGAACTATTATCTAAGCAGGTGAATATTTTAAATAATGTCTAATAATCTAAAGGATTTTATTAACATAAATTTGCCAATCACTATCCAAGGATCACTACGACTGGGGATTAAGAGCCATAAAATCTGTCCTCGTTGTGGCTGGCAAACTAAAAAGAGGCGACCTTGATAGAGCCGAAGATCAGGTGACGAGTTTATATCTTCTTGTTTGAATTTTTGGATTAGAACTCTCCGAAGAATAATGATTAATATTAACACAATTGTAATTTATATTTTATCTCCTCATAAGCATTTAGCATTTTGGAAATAAAAACGAATTACGTGAGGGAAATATTAAATTATTGGGGTTTAAAATATGCTTAGTAATACAAATAAGCATATTGTCTTGATTTGAAATATCATTTTTTCAATATTCTCAATAAATACTGTATTTAGGCAAATTGTTGCACATTTAAAAATGATAGAAAGGGGAAATTGACTTAAAATAGAATTGGAAAAATTTTATACAAAGAGGTGTCGGAAACATAAAAAAGATAACAAGCATTTCCACAAATACTCGTTTCTTACTCGCCAGTATTTTTATTTCGAAACCTTTGTACAAAAGTACTCGCGTCTTGAATACTTGTACTTGTACTTAGAGCTTTAGTACTTCCCATATCTAGGTAAATGCAGCAAATGAAGCCCCCTCAAATCATTGCCATCAAAGGTTTGGAGCTAAGCTTATGCAACGAACCGATTTATTGAATAGCCACTATCGCAGCTGGATCACAAAACCAATGAAAAGGGATGTTCAAATGAATAATGATATTTGTTGCAACTGATTGTGGGTTTTCAAGAGGAACAAGCTTGGGTCACCGGCAAACAAAATGAAATCATAAAGAATTTGAGTCTTTTGCACAAATCGTTTATATAAATAATGAAAAGGAGTGGACCGAGGATAGAGCCCTGAAGCATTCCAAGTGGAAGTTCTGGACTATTGAATCCTGTTGTGTTCTATTGACTAAGTAACTTTTGAACCATAAAAGAGCTCTAACTCTATAGTATTCCAGCTTTGGAAAGAGCAGAGCGTAATTTACAGTCGAGAGCATTGGCCAATTCAAAACAATACATAAGAAGACTTTTTTTGATCAAGTGACTCAACAATTTTGTATACGAATCAATGTCACAGAAGTTGATGTCTTTCCTGAATAGAAATTGGACATCTAAAATCATAGAAAACTTGAATACATAACTTTTTCAAAAATGTTGAGAGGTAACATGTTGTTGGATCCCTGGATCCAGATAATTGAAAGAATAATTAAATTTATATTGCTGATTAATTAATTTAGTAATTAATTAAATTGAGTGGCAATATAATTTGAGAATTAATTAATTGGTACTATTCAGACTCTTTGGTTGTGAACCTCGACAAATGGATTTATCTCGGAAAGAAGAGCGAGAGTAAGAGAAACAGCAGATTTCAAGACTTAGACATTCGAGCATTGTACATCTTCCAAGGCATCTAAACACTTTCAATAAACCTGACCTTCTATAATTAGTTTGAGGACCCCGGGTTATTACAATATTGATAATTTGTATTAAACAATTCCTCCTACCTCACAGTATCTTTCTCCTATGGCATAGGCATGAGAGGATGACCGCCGTCGCAAAAATTGCTTGATCAATATGATTTTGTTCAAGAACCATTCCAATGCAAGATGAGAACGGCTAAGATAGTCTTACGAAGACTGTCATCACCTTGAATCTCTGTTATCTCAGGCCCTTAATGAGGACATTAAATTTTATGGGACTTTAACATATTACCGCTATTTTATTAGATTTTGATTTGATTTTTTTATTTGAAACTGAATATTGAGAGGCTGAAATGCTAAAATAATGATAAAAATAATAGTTACATTAATTAATGCTTCTTCGGCGATCAGGTTTTAATGAGAGCACTGAGAGACTTCAACATACCAAAAATTGTGACTGATGACTTGCCTGTTTTCATGGGTCTGATCGGAGATTTATTTCCTGCTCTTGATGTTCCCCGCAAGAAGGATATCGATTTTGAAAAGAAGGTCAAAGAAGCTGTTCTGAGCTTGAAACTTCAAGCTGAAGATGGATTTGTTCTTAAGGTATCGATTTTATAACAACAATGAATGCATTGGATCCGCTTATAGTATCAGTTAGCCAAATCAGTTGGAAGGGATTTCAATCTCGCTAGGTGGCCAACCGTTTTAATAGCTAAATTACATAATAACTATCATGTAATAAGTAAATTTATCTTAAATTTGTCGAATATGTCTATACTGAGACTATAAAAATCTCTCTTTGGTGTTTGTCATTTCGTTTTGATGTGCGAAGAAATATATTTTCCTTGGCTTTGTTATCGTTTTCGAATTTGATTTTGAAGTTGCTATTTTTGTATACCCACCGTTAGTAAGTGTTAGTGTCATACAAGACTGCACATTACCATTACGTGGATGTAAATTTCTTTATGTGGGAGAGGAGATTTAGGAAAGAAAGCGGACCATTGCTAAATTTCATGAATTCTAAATTTTAATTCCTATTCTCCTCATTCTAGTACAATAATTGACTAATGGAATACTAAACTAACCATCAAGTCATCGAATTCCATCAAATATTTAAATATGTAGCAACAGTTACAAAATTGCGGTAAGGTTTTAATTTATAAATTCTAGATCTTCTTGCCGAATTTTTCTATGAAGTATCCCATTACCTTCTAAAGATCATCTTTTTAAAAAATAAACTGGCATTTTTGTATGTTCTCTACAAAATGTTTTCTTTATTGATACAGGTTGTTCAACTTCAAGAATTGTTTGAAGTAAGACATTCAGTTTTTATCGTGGGTAATGCCGGAACCGGCAAAAGCATGGTATGGAAGAGTTTATTCAAAACCAATCAAAATATGAAAAAAAAACCGGTGGCGGTGGATCTCGATCCAAAGGCAGTAACTAATGACGAATTATTTGGAGTTATAAATCCTTCAACGAGAGAATGGAAAGATGGTTGCTTTTTCTTTTTTCCAAGTGTATCAGCTTTTACAATGTCATGACAATGATTTCAATTAGGATTATTTTCGGTTTTAATGCGTGACCTGGCCAATCAAACTCATGATGGTCCAAAATGGATTGTTTTGGATGGTGACATCGATCCCATGTGGATAGAATCTCTAAACACAGTTATGGATGACAACAAGGTTGAATTACATTTCAACTAATTAAATATTTGTATTGATCTATCCTAAAAATTTATCTTCGTAGATTCTAACTCTTGCTAGCAATGAACGAATTCCATTAACTCCTTCTATGAGATTATTATTTGAAATAAGCCATCTTAAAACTGCGACTCCTGCGACAGTTTCTAGAGCGGGTATCCTATATATAAATCCTCAAGATTTAGGATGGAGCCCGTAAGTTTGCGGCATATTTGGAATTTATTTAATTTTGAGCAAAATTTACCTTTACCAATAGGTATATTACAAGTTGGGTTGATACCCGAGAAAATCAAACGGAACGTGTCAATTTATTGATTTTGTTTGATAAATATATACCTGTAATGCTTGATACAATGAAAAGCAAATTCAAAAAAATCACACCAGTCGTGGATTTGTGTCATTTGCAAATGCTGGTTAAACTTCTGGAATGCATGCTAACTCCTGAAAACGTACCCCCAGATTGTCCAAAAGAATGGTATGAAATATACTTTGTATTTTGTTTAATATGGGCATTCGGGGGTTGTCTCTTTCAAGATCAAGTGAGTCAATCGCATTAATTGTACTTGTTTTTGCAATTGATACATAGTGATTATGTTCCTTATACATAATAGTCATAAAATAGTCCTTCAATTTATTGGAATAAATAAAATTACAATAAATGGGATCTCATATTCGTTTAAACCCTGCTTTAGTCAAATTATTCGAAACAAATAAAAATATATATACATATTACTCCTAATTTATTAGTTGGTAGATCACAGAGTAGAGTTTTCCAAGTGGTGGGTAGCAGAATTTAAAGCGGTTAAATTCCCAAATACTGGAACTGTGTTTGATTATTTTGTCGATAGTGAAACCAAAAAATTCGAACCATGGTCTAAAAAAATAAAACCTTTTCAACTAATTCCAGAAGTTTCTCTGAAGGTATGTTTGTTACCTTTGTTCATAAAATATTTTACACGTATTGACAATTTTTAAACAAGAGTGTTTGAATGATGTCATCAACGACACTCTTGCCTTTTCCATATGTTTTTATCTGGAATGGGACCGAGTCTCAAGCCATTCTGAGTTGCGAAATTACATTGAAATATCTTGACGACATAATTCATTCAGCCCCTGGGCATCCTTTTAGCTTATTTCTAGATTGTATGAAATGGAATTGATTCGATTTCTATGTAAGCTAAATAAAAAAATGTAGTGTGGAGACTTTGGTTTGGAAGTGAAGGAAATTCTCCAAACCTATAATTCTAGTTTTAATTTCGTGTCTATCCCTGCTTATCAAGCATATGTTTGAGAGATTTCCCTGTTTGTAGAGAAAAGGAAGCGGTTTCGTTACAATTTTGAAAAAGAGGGTTGTGATTTTTTTTTAATATTGTTGGATCCCTAGATCCAATAAATTGAAGAATAATTAAAATTATATTGCCGATTAATTAATTTAATAA
This sequence comes from Hirudinaria manillensis, assembly GCA_034509925.1. Classification (NCBI taxonomy): domain Eukaryota; kingdom Metazoa; phylum Annelida; class Clitellata; order Hirudinida; family Hirudinidae; genus Hirudinaria; species Hirudinaria manillensis. The sequence goes on along the minus strand of CM067526.1, from coordinate 8,833,419 downwards.
TTAATTAAATTTAGTGGCAATATAATTTGAGAATTAATTAATTGGTGCTATTCAGACTCTTTGGTTAGGAACCTTGACAAATGGATTTATCTCGGAAAGCAGAGCGAGAGTTAGAGAAACAGCAGATTTCAAGACTTAGACATTCGAGCATTGTACATCTTCCAAGCCATCTGACAACTTTCAATAAACCTGACCTTCTATAATTAGTTTGAGGACCCCGGGTTATTACATTGGTGTCAGGAGTGGGATTTAGAGTTAAAGGGTATCCAAGAGTAACTAAGGTAGAAGCTTGTTTAGTTGAAAAGTGAAGGATGCCGAAGTACTTGGATGAATTGTACGTGCCTCGATTGAGACAAGAATTGAGAGATCGTGGCCTGGACTGCAAAGGCACGAAAGCTGAGATACGAGAACGACTTGGGGCATGGCTGACAGAGAATGGCCATGACCCGGAGGAATACGAATTCGAGTCTCGATATAGTAAGTTGCTGAGAGAGTTAGAGGAATGTAGGAGGAGTATTATGGGCGATTTAAAAAACACAGCGGTTCCATGTCAGGATGTCTCACTGGTTTCAGGTGAAAACTCTACCGAGAAGAGTCCTGTTGGTTCTTTTGAATTCGAGTCCGAATATAGTAAGTTTCGGAGAAAGTTTGCAGAGAACTCTAGGAGGATTATTAGGGGCGATTTGAAAGGCACAGCGGTTCCGCGTCAGGATGCCTCTTTGGTTTCTGGTGGAAACTCTACTGAGAAGAGTTCTGATGTTCCAAGTACCGTTTCTGGCGGCATTGGGATGGAGTCATTAGAAGGCACATCCAACCACAGTGCGTGCGTGTCTCCAGAAACTCTGTGCGTGATGGCAGACTTAGAGAACTCGACGTTGGAGCCCATAGAGTTACTAGATCAGGTCGTCAGCAGGGCCCAGAGAGCTCACGGAGGTTTTAGTGGAGCAAGTGGAACTTTCGGAGGAGCCCGTGGGTTTGCCGGTGGATCATGTGGAGTTGTTGGTGCAGCCCGAGTTACTGATGAGTCACGTGGAGTTGCCGGTGGATCGCACGGATTTGATGGTGGAACAAGTAGAGTCTACAGAACAGCCCATGGATTTACCAGCGGATGTTTCGGCTCCATTGGGAATAACAGAAGGGAGTGCTCGGGATTTCGGGAGAGTGCCTAGCAAGGAGAATGGAGCAGGTGATCCTGTAGAGAGTCTGAGATCTGGCGACATGGTGGAGCGGGAGGTTGAGCATAGAAATGACGATGTTCCGCGACTGAAACTTGCGGGACACAGAAGCAAAAGGGAAGAAACAGAAATCCCAGAAGATGGCAATGCAAATGGATCTGGGATTTGCAGCCATGAGATTGTTGGAAGATCGGATCCTATTCCTAGAGCCAAGATTATCCCCGTTTCCAAGAAATTCGTTTTATATCAATATCCTCCGCTGGAACATGTAGATTAACTAGAAATTGGTGCCTAGTTATTACACCCATTATTCAATTTTGCGATGTATGCTGCTGCTTCTAAACATATAATAACCACCTCAACTTTTCTTATTGTACTCCTTTTATTGAATTCGGTCGCATACAGCTTTGACGCCCAGTTCAACTCTGTGATGGAACCGAAACATTACACCATGTACTTAGCAATTGGGCATATGCCCCTGCCAAAGGTCGGTTTACGTGGTGACACAAATGGCTCCTCTGAGAATTGTGTGAGGCCAAAAAAACGGCACTATCCCGAGCAAACTCGAGCACAATTACCAAGAAAAGGAAGATTTATCTTCAAAAAGCGATGTCAAATACCAAATAGGGACTTCCTTTTGGAAGCAAACGACTGGATCGTCTTTCTGCCGACATTGAGGCCTTCCATTAGAAGGAATGAGACATTATCCCAAGTGCTAATTGAAAATGAAGAGACCGGATATGGTGATCTCACCGTCACCCGATGCCATCACCTTGGTGGAGCCGACGACTCGAGAAGACAAACTAGAATACAGTAATGAGCTCAAAGCGGAAAAGTATACGGATCTGTTGGTGGACCTGAAAGACAAATGGTATCGTACTGACTTCTTCCTCGTTTCGACGCAAATAGTTGACAAATTGGCTTATGCCTTCCTCGAGCGGATCGGTTTGACTATTGGAAAAGAACGAAACTTATGACCGTGATGTCTAAGAAGCTAAAGAAGTCTTCGGCGTCCATGGCAACACACCGGAGAAAGTTCAATAATCTACCAGAACGGCAGGGCATGTTCATTGCCCAAGAGGCACGGGATCGACCGATCATGTATTCTTTAACTACTTTGGACGCCCGTTTATTCGGGGTCGAGAAAAGACCCTGAGATGTTTGAAATTAGAAATAAATTCTTCAAGGAAGGGAAAATTTCTCCTATTAATTGTTTTTTTTTCATTTTGATGTTTTCTGTTAATAATAAAATGAAATGCAAACCGAGAAAATATTAATTACATAATAAAAATGCGATATTATTTACAGTCTGTTTTAGTGGATACTAACGAAACCTCAACCATAAATTTTTTTTTGGATCTTCTGATCAATATTAAAATACCAGTTATGCTAATTGGAAACGCTGGCACTGGAAAATCCGTCCTAATGATTAATAAATTGGGCAGTCTTACAGAAGATTACATGGTATCCAATGTTCCCTTCAATTTTTATACTACCTCAGAAATTCTCCAAAAAGTGCTTGAGAAACCTCTCGAAAAAAAAGCTGGCCGAAATTATGGCCCTAGAGGTGGAAAAAAGTTGATTTATTTTATAGACGACATGAATATGCCTGAGGTATAACAAATTTATTTTTTAACATTGACAAAGCTCACAAATATCATTTTTCTTGCAGGTAGACAAGTATTTCACCGTTCAACCCCATACCATAATTCGCCAACATATGAATTACGGTCATTGGTATGACAGGGTGAAGCTGACTTTGAAAGAGATTCACAATACACAATACGTTTCTTGCATGAATCCTACAGCCGGAAGTTTCACAATAGATGCTCGTCTCCAACGTCATTTTGCAATATTTGCAATGAGCTTTCCTGGTTCTGAAGCTCTGCAAACTATTTATAACACTATGCTTTCTCAACACATGATTGCAGTTGGCTTTGATAAGTTCATACAGAGATATTCGACTATTATTGTCAATGCATCCCTCTTTCTCCATTCCAAAATAACTCAAATGTTTCTTCCAACAGCAATAAAATTTCACTACATTTACAATCTCAGGGACATGTCCAACATCTTCCAAGTAATTTTTATTTCTTATAAATAAATATATACAAATAGTTGTATTTAATAATTAAAAATCGTCACGCGTATATTGTTTGAATCTCTTGGACGAGCTTTCTGGCAGAGATCTTCAGAAGATTGGCCCCCTCGACGAGTGTTTCAGCCCTGAGTCTTGGCAGTCTCGGGGTTTGGGCCACATTAAGTGATCAAGCGGATGTCCCTTCCAGCTTGTTTCTTCCAACAACAACAGCACATCAACTTTCCTTCCGTCGACCTAGCTTACCGACAAACAACATGCGCTCATACTGATATTCAAGAAAAACCGAGAGGTTTACTTTGTCCGAAAAAACCGACGAAGTCACTATTGTTCCAATAACTTCCTAAATGATTTTGATGTTAATGATATCCTGTGTGTTTCTTTCTTGGCCTTACTCTGGCAACCCAATTTTGCTTTTCATTGCCTGGAGTTGTACCTGCGATCCTTCGTGGTCCAGATCCAATGCGATGCCGATTCTGCGGTCTCGGTTATCTTCTGGGCAAAATGCGTTGTCTTTCTGTTGGTAAGGCCTAATCCAGGTAGATTTGCTTACCAGCCCTCTTGCTCCGACTTCTATGGGCATAACACGGGCGCTGTATCCCTTTCCATCTAGATCCATTGGAAACTCCTAACGATCAATCTTAGGAGCATTATTGATTTCCATTCTGTCTTCCCAAAGAACCGTTAGTTCAACCATAATGAAGGAGTCGGTTATTGCCAATGCCAGCACTAAATCAGGCCTCTTTTACTATTAATATCCGGTGATCAAGTGCCCCTCTCCCTATAGTTCTGCCGCAATTATCCAATCTTTGGTTAGGGTCAGCAAGTCCATCCTTTGAGCCATGTTCTTTCTGCCATGCTGTGTTGAGCCTTCTCTTAAGAAGTATGTTCTACTTGGTGCTGAGATTTCTCGAGCATTTGCCTGAGAGCGTGCCGTTTCTGCCGCCTCTACCACCTCCTGCAGGACTTGATCATGATGCCAAGTATAGCGACCGTGAGCAAGAGCTTACGTGCCCTATAAAAGCATGTGTCGGAGTGAATGGACACTTTCGCAGAGCTCACAGCTATTCCCCACTTCTCCAGGTAGATGTACTGCATCTGCCATTTTGCCCCGTGGCTGGTCACCCAAACGAAGACTTTGCTCGAACAATCCCTCTTCCCGGCGGACCAGAAAGCCAGAAAGTGGACCATGCATTGACCTAAATTACATTACGTATTGAATGTTCACAGTTGAAAAATTCATTTTTAAACATTTTTAAAAGTTGTGCCTGGAAGGGAGCACGTCATAGACCGATTTTATGAAGAATGCCATACGGAGGGGAGACTTTATTCAAATGTCTTGCCATGTGTTGGATCTTTGTACAACATCTTCTCAGGTTGTCCACTTGCCTTGATGGCTTTGCTGCACTGCCAGCGGAATCCTTTCAGTTCCACGCCTTCTCTCTTGGATTATCATAGCAACTTTTGTCTGCGCATTCGCTATGAGCCATCTTGAGAAGTGGTTCCATCCTACTCCGCGGCGGTCTACCTGAACGGTCCTCTTTTCTTTTAGAAGTCTAGGATCGACTAGAATTTCTATATCTCTTCTTGAGCTCTAAATTTTATTCCCAAGCGGAGTTACGGCATGACATCGCGGACTTTGCTCTCACTGGAGTTGCTGATTTTGCGTACTGATTTTGCTGATTTTTTATTCCTCAACAATGGATCTGAGGGACAGCCTCAACCGTATGCTCTTGTGGCACTGGGAGACTGAGGATATCGAAGACGACAACCCGAACCATTTTCTTGTACACCAATTTATTTTCCATCTCTTCTACCGCCTGTAGACCTATTTTATAGATGGTTAATGGCCACAGCAGTCTTGGTAGCGGAACGAACTGCAGGAGCCAGACTTTGAATCTGCCCCGCAGCGGCGATTTAGCAGTCAATTTCAGACCGTCGGCGCTACTGACTGTGGCTGCCTCCTGTGAAGCACAAGTCACTTCGAACTTTACCCCTCCTAAGAAAAAGACTCCGGGATTTCGAAGGCTTCAAAGCCATGCGACACCGTTGGAGTATATCCTTGTACTTGTTCGAGCTCTATTGACGATCTGTTTAGAACATTAGTTGCCCATGAAAGCTTTTTACAACATAAACACCCCTCTAACCAAGGGCTCTCGGTCCCTACTGAATTTAGTATGACTTGGATGGCAAGCCCAAACAGCGATGGGGAAATGGCAAATCCCATGTCTATGTCGACCTGCAGATGAATCCAGCACGTGGTGCAATTTTTCGTGGAAAAATAGGAAACGAACCCAACGAACCCGTTGAAGTATTATTTGAGTACTTCAATTATTATTCTAGGAACGTGATGAATCTCTAGCGTCTCCAATTGGAGTTGGTGGGCCACCGATCCGTAGGCGTTGGTCAGATCGAGCCACACGACATGTAAGCTGAGTTGGTTTCTTTTTGCATTCTGGATCTCCTCCCATATCATTGCAGTGTTCTCAATGCACCACGACACCTGGAATACTTCCCTTTTGGAATGCTGTGTCGATGTACTTGCTGGTTGTCATGAACACACTACATGCTTGACACACTATGTTCAGTGTCAGAGCCTTGATGCTAGGTATGATAAATAGATTTTCCTTCAACATTCAACAACGAAATAGGTCTGAAGTGATTTATGCACTTTTCTTTCGGAATGTACAGAGCTTCAGCTACTTTCTATTCGTTGTCGAGTGCGTCATTGGCCCAGATAGAAACTATTATGGTGTGGAGCAGCTTGAGCTTTCTTGGGCATCTTTTATAGAGCAGATATGGGATCTCGTTGTATATGTGACGATTTAGCAGAGAATCTTGAAAGTTCCAGATAGCAACCAAATTAGTTTTTTGAAATGTTGCTTACCTCGTAAAAATCAGTTTCGCGAAAGAAAGTGATCGAAAACATCTTTCACCCTGACAAATTTTCATGTAATATCATTTCTCTTGAAATACCATTAATACAATCCAAATTAATTTCTTAATTTGCAAAATGGAAATTTTAGATAAATAAAAGTTAAAATTTACATTTTTCGCTAAAATAAACTCAATTTTGTTAGGTTGTAGTTTAAACTTAAAATTCTAACATTTTGAGAACATTTGAAACAATTAAATGATATGGATATCAATCCATCACACAAGTTACTACAACTTTGTAAACAACATTTGCATATTAGAGACTCAAATAAAATTAATAGATAATTTTCTTATTTTCTAATATCTGTCGATTGGCCATCTAAAAAATATTTAACTCTTTCCACTTTTGTATGTGAATTCATTCATGAAATCATAATTTTTAAGGGACTGCTATTTTCAAATCTGGATTGCGTCCAAAACCCGACACAATGGGCTAGACTGTGGATCCATGAATGCCAAAGGGTATATAAAGATAAGCTCGTGGACAAAGATGACAATCACATCTTTGACAAAGTTCTCAAAGAAACTGCAAATAGATATTTTGAAGATGTACCATCAGAAGATATATTTGCTAAACCGCTTTTGTTCTGCCATTTCGCTACAGGAATCGGAGATTCCAAGTAAAGAATTATATTAATCGCATCAAATTTTTACAGTTTTTTGTTTAGGCGCTGGTCGAGTGACTGCCTCTTCGGAACCTTTGCGTTTTTTAGGCTGTTAGAACAGCAGATATTCTTCGTTTCTACAGTTAAATATCCTTGCCTCATGTTTGAGGACCCGTTCGAATCGGTTTTGTTAAAGTTCTAAGGTTTGATAGCTGTCGCTGGTTGCTCGATTCTCATACAATGTCACTCCCTAACGCCATTGCCAAATCTGGCTCGAAAAATTCAACTTTCGGTTTGCCCCATACCAGATCGCTCAACAACAAAATTGATGATCTCCTCGACCTGAGAGCTGAGTGAATCGATATAATTCTGCTGATTGAGAGGTGGCACGATTCTTACTCGCTGCCTATAAGAAGTTTTTTTTCCCAATGGTTTTCTGTTATCGACCCAGAACCAACGATGTCATCATCCGCTCTAATCTCTGAGGCGTCGCTATAATAACATCGCCATGATATTTTAGTGCATCTCGGTATGTCGTTCAAAGGAACACGCCTCGGGCAGAATCACATTTTCAACATACAGTTCCACAATAGTAATCTGGGACTGGAGCTGTTTACTTCTGATTGCTTGCTCAACGAGTTTTCGCACTTACTGGAAAAGGTGGCCGTTCTTGGTGAGAATGTCATCGTATGCGGAGACTTCAATATCAGGATCGATCGTGCCGAGGATCTTCATACTCGCGCCTTGATTGGTGTCTTCTCCGACCACGGCTTCATTCAGTGAGTTGATCGACCAACCCATGAAAAGGAAGGCAAGACTCTAGAAAATTTTCAATTTGATTGACTTCCTCGAGGCTCTCAACATATCTCCACTTCTGACTTATGATATTGGTGATGTGGGCGGGACTGCGACTATGGTTTGGATTGAGCTGAGATATTGATAAACTGATATCCCAGAGATCGGCAAGAATTAGCCTTCTTCCTTAAAATTTGTGCTTCGACGAAGATTGCCGCGAGGCAAAAAGACAAGTCGCCTCGAGAAAACTGCCTTGAAAATATCCGGGGACGACGATATTTCTCATTGGCGACAGCAGCGCAACGCATATAGAAAACTAGCCCAACGTGTGAGTTTCTTGAGAGATAGGGTAAAAGGTGAGCTGTTCCGGTCGCGAACTGTGGTTTTCCATCAATGCGGTCATGTCTAGAGGACGCATGTTACCAATTCTTCACAAAACACGTTAGCTGAACAATTGTTAAAGTTCTTCACCACCAAACTCAACAGTATGAGTCGATAATGTCTATCAATGGATGAAATCGAGTCCCCTACTACTTAATTCAGATAAATCGGAGGCCATTTGGTTCACAACCCGCCGCCGTAGTCATTGCCTACCTGCACCTGCAAGACTAGGAAATTATTGGATTTCGCCATCTTCCTCCATTAGAAACCTCGACGTTTTCCTGGACTCTAACACGACCATGCATATTCATGTTGACCTTCCGTCGTTCGCGACTGGAAAACTCGTCACCTCTTTAGTTCTTTCCAAGCTCGGCTACTGCAACTCAGTTCTGATCGGGATACCCAGTACTCTAACTCGTTGTCTGCAATCCGTCGTCTATGCAGTTGCTAGGCTTGTCGTGAGAATGACCACATTACCCCCATCCTTAGTTAACTCCATTGGTATCGAACGCAGGATTGAGTGGTGATCAAAGTGACATTTCTAGTTTACAAAGAGATAGTTCCTCCCCGTATCTTGCATTGAAAGTGACTCCGCGACTTGACTGGTCGAAGAGTTAGATCATCTTCTTCGTCGCTCCTCTAAAGTTCCGACCAAACGACTCAAATGTGCTGGGAACAGGTCGTTTACGGTTGTTGGTCCAAGAATCTTTAACCAACTTTCACCTCAGGTGACACCCGCGGCAACCGTTGAAGGCCTTAGAGAGTATCTCAAAACGCATTTATTCGGTGGCCTTGGGGTACTGTGATTCGGACTTACACCATCATAAAGATTGTCTTTTTGAATTTACTTTGATCAAGTATATTTAAACTCCATTTGCATTTCAGGTATATGCCTTCAAATAATTTTACTGATTTGACTAAGATGGTCCAAGATGCATTGGAGAACTATAATGAAGTTAATTCCATCATGAACTTGGTATTATTCGAAGATGCTATTTGTCACATTTTGAGGATTAACAGGATTATTGAGTCTCCCCAGGGGAACGCTCTTCTTATTGGAGTTGGAGGAAGTGGTAAACAAAGTCTCTCAAGACTTGCGGCCTTCATTAGCAATTATGAAATATTCCAAGTATGAAGATCTCTTAACTTAGGATAAACTTTCTTGAAATACGTTGTATTTTCTCATCACCTTTTGATTCCCTTTTATCGAGAAAATAAAAATCGTCCCCGTTTCTAACTAAATTATTCAAATAAATCGAGAATTACATAAATTAACCGAGATCATTTAAGAGCTCAATTACATGGCATTTGACTTACCGCATTGTTACTACATTGTATTTAACAAATTTAGCAACGGTAAGAAATTGAATACGATGCATTTGATGTTTTTAAAGGTGGTTGTGAAAAAGGGTTATGGAATAAACGATCTCAGAGCTGATCTGGCAACTTTATGTACTAAGGCAGGAATTAAGGGCCTGAACATGGTGTTTTTAATGACGGACGGACAAGTTCTAGATGAAAAATTTTTAGTGCTCATTAACGACTTATTGGCATCAGGAGAAATTCCTGATTTATATGCCGATGATGAAGTGGATAACATTGTAAATCTAATGAGAAACGAGGTCAAAGCCGCAGGAATGTTTGACTCAAGAGAAAACTGTTGGAAATTTTTTATTGACAAAATCAGGCAACAACTAAACGTAAAATCTCTTTATAAAATTTATGGATCCTATTTTCTACTTCAATTCATTGAAATTTACTAGGTTGTTCTGTGCTTCTCTCCCCAAGGAGATTCTTTAAGAAATAGGAGTAGAAAATTTCCTGCGATTATAAATACCACATGCATTGATTGGTTTCATGAGTGGCCAAGAGAAGCTTTAGTTTCTGTCAGCAGACGATTTTTGGCTGAGATTGATCTATTAACTGTAAGATAAATTCTTCATGATTATAACAAAAAATATTTTAAATCTAAATTTAAACAACAAATCTCGATTTTTTTTCTAATTATTCAAATATGATAATAATAATAATTTGATTAAAATAAACTGGTTACAGATAAAACCATGTAAAATGGTCCAAAACAGGCGAAAAACACGTGGGGCATTATTTCATTTCATATTAAACACCAAAATTCGTAATTTTATCACTCAGCCCAAATTCATGTAAAGCTTAATCATGTTATTATGAAAAATGACATATCGGATCGGCAAGCTGGCCCGTTGTCAAATTATTTAAGTTGAAATAACTTTTCGTCTCTTTTACCAAGGTCGAGATATCACTTAAGTTACTCAAGGAAAAGTTTAACTGTCTAGCGCCGAAGGAAGGAAGCGCGTTTGGAAAGCTTGAAACTAGGTTTTTCCCAGTTCATCTAACATCTCCACACCTTAGACGAGTGAATTGATATTAACACCAGGTCATCTGCATACGCCATCAAGTCCCACAATTTTGTCTCGCATTTTGCATTGAAATTGGAATCTAAGCACTCCTATGCCAGGTTGAGAGCTTTTTATTGTCGGCAAAGGAATCCAATCGCCATTGTTATCGAGCAAAAGTCCAGCAGCGGCACCATATCTCTCCCATAAGGAGGAAGCTATCTGCCAAGGGCCGCTGCTGGTGAGGAAAGGTAGATTTTTTGCAACAGAGTTAGATTAAACTGTGAAAGCGCAATATTAAATTACTTAAATGGCAGTATTTGAAAGTACGAAAAAAAATTAAAAGTTCCAGTAATGTAAGAACGTCGCAAAGCTGACAGAGTTTAGTGGGCAAAAACAATGTTATCAAACAAAGACCAACATAATATTTTCTGATGGAGCAAAATCGATCTAGACGGTATGATGATTATCAGTGTTATTGACATGATCTGAGAAAAGAGAGAATCATTGTTTGGCAAAAATTATGGAGTTGGAACAGTAGTGATATGGGCGGGAATTTCGCTCGATGGAGTCATTGATTTGGCCTTTCTACAAGGAAAACTCAGCAGACTATATCCAAGTGATGAATAATAATTACCTGTCCTTCGCTGAGAAAACGTGGGGTATATTCTGTATTTCAGCAAGACAACGCTCCTACCTAAAGGTAGAAATTGACACGAAGCTTCTACCAGGAGAAAACATAAAAGTTTTGAGTTGGCCAGCTCGTTCTCAATCCAATTGATAATGCTAGGAGTACGTCATCGGGAGTGTTATATAAATGTTGGGTCCCTGGATCCAGATAGTTGAAGAATAATTAAAATTATATTGCTGATTAATTAATTTAGTAATTAATTAAATTGAGTGGCAATATAATTTGAGAATTAATTAATTGATACTATTCAGACTCTTTGGTTGTGAACCTTGACAAATGGATTTATCTCGGAAAGCAGAGCGAGAGTAAGAGAAACCAGATTTCAAGACTTAGACATTCGAGCATTGTACATCTTCCAAGGCATCTGAACACTTTCAATAAACCTGACGTTCTATATTTAGTTTGAGGACCCCGGGTTATTACATAAAGATAAAAAATAATTTCATTCTAAATTGGAGCTGGAAGGGCCACTTGGAGGGAGATGAAATTAGACTTCTTAAAAAAATTAAATTTATCCATGAATAACAGATGTTTTGAAATAATAGAGAAACATTGAAATATAATTTCATATTGAATCACTTTTTGTGCCAAAAAACAATTCGTCGGTGTTATTATTGACTTTATCGCCAAATTCCTATCACTCTTGGGTGTCCCAAAAACACGTTTTCGATAATCCTGAATTAATGTGAAATTATTATTTAACCAAATTTGATAAATAACTAAAAGCATTACGTAAATATTAGGTAACATACTAAAATTTGAATAATTTCCGCGATACATAACATAACGGGCAAGACAGGTAAGCAGTGGCGAAAAGTGGGTGAAACAAGAATAATTGAAAAAGCATTCTGTAATTCAAAATTAAAACCACAAACCAACAAAAAAAATAACTTTATTTTATGTTTGACTCTATAACATGCATTGTTTTGTAAGCCGGAGATATGCGACTCAGTAGCCGACTTCATGTCTCAAGTCCATGAAAGCGTGAACGAAGTTAGTGCTTCATATCTGATGAATGAAAAACGATACAATTACACAACCCCAAAAAGTTTTTTGGAACAAATTGCTTTGTATAAAAATCTCTTGACGAGGAAAGATTCTGAAATTCAACAAGCCATTTTGAGGCTAGCGAACGGTTTGGAAAAATTGGAAGGCGCTTCTGGGCAGGTAATGATTAAACCCTAAAAGCGAAGATTACTCTCTAAATAAGTAATGGAACGGTTCGATTTTCATTTAGTCTCTTTATATTGGCCATTTCTAAAGATAACATTTGTTTTTTTTTATTTAATTACGCTCGCAATATTTTACGACAAATATATTCTGTACATTATTAATTTAAAAAAAAAAAGATATTTATCATGCGATACTGTACTGGTAACAAACTCCCTTAGAATCTCATACATCCTCCAAAATCTAAATAAAATACATATGTATGACGATCATCCCTCGATCAACGTCTTTATTCAAACCATCAAATACAAATTAATAACTTAACAACGACTTAAATCGGTAGTTCCTTCAAACGGGAGTTACAATTCCCGTGGGATTAGCCATTAGAATAACATTTTCATTTCTGAAATCAAATTGGAATATTTTGGAATTTGACATCAGGTTGATGAGCTAAAATCTACATTAGCCACTCAAGAAGTTGAATTGGCAAAGAAAAGCGAGGAAGCAAATGAGCTTATTGCTGTCATTAAAGATGAAACCGAAAAAGTATCTGCAGAAAAAGCTATTGCAAATGAGGAGGAAAAGAAGGTCAAGGTTATCAACGAGGAGGTTAGTGCAAAATTTCAGGAGTGTCAAGCCGACCTTGCTAAGGCTCAACCAGCTCTCGATGCATCAAAAGCTGCGCTGGATACACTGAACAAAGTAATGCTCTCAAATGAATTGGATATTTAACTTTCAGGTTAATGTTGTTAAAAAATTTTAAGAACAACCTCACCGAGTTGAAAGGTTTTACGTCTCCTCCAAGTGCTGTAGTTAAAGTTGCGGCAGCAGTTATGGTATTAATGGCAAACGAATCTGGTAAAATTCCAAAAGATAGGAGTTGGAAATCAGCCAAGACTATGATGACCAAAGTATTTATTAAAATATCTGGACTTTTAACGATAACTAAGTATTGATGTTATTACAGGTGGATGAATTCTTGAATAATTTGATTAATTACAAAAAAGAAAGTATTCCAACTGTATGCCAAAGGGCTGTCCAGCCTTACTTAGAAGATCCAGAATTTGAGCCAGAATATATAAAAACTAAATCTCTAGCTGCTGCCGGATTATGTGCTTGGGTTATCAATATAATGAAATTTTACGAGGTCTAACAATTTTTAATTCTTAGATTGCCACAACTTAATCTCTAAATCTAATTTCAAACGTAGGTGTTTTGTGAAGTAGAACCTAAGCGAATTGCCTTGGAAGACGCGCAAAAATTATTAAGCGATGCTGAACAAAAGTTGTCGCATCTTCGACAAACACTTTCAACATTACAAGAAAAACTATCTAAATTAAATAGCGAGTTTGAAATAGCCAATGCCGCAAAGGCTAAGTGTCAGAGGTGTGCCCTTTGGTTAAGCATTTTCAACACAACTCTCATGTATAAGGATTTTTTCAGAGAAGCAGATCAAACAGCCAAAACCATTGACCTTTCAAACCGTTTGGTCCTTGGCCTGGCCTCGGAAAACGTTAGGTGGAGGCAATCTGTCGAAACCCTTCAAATACAAGGGGGTACCATTCCAGGCGACATTCTTCTCGTAACAGCTTTTATATCTTATGTCGGATGTTTCACGAAACCATATAGAATCGAACTCATGGAAAAGCATTGGCTTCCATATTTTAAGGTGACCACCGACCCAAATACTATGATCGATAGATTATCATAAACAATCTACAAAATTGTCCATTAGGATCTGGCCAATCCAATTCCTAGTTCAGAAAACCTAGATATGCTATCTCTTTTATGCGATGATGCCCAGCTTGCCAAATGGCAGAACGAAGGTTTGCCAAACGATCGTATGTCGTCTGAAAACGCTACGATATTTACAAATGCTGAAAGATGGCCGCTGCTAATAGATCCCCAGCTTCAAGGAATGAAGTGGATAAAAAGAAAGTTAGACAAATAATTAACATAATCTTAAAAAATAAAAAACATATCATTTTTTATGTACTTAATTTAAATGTAATTTAAAAAATAAATTTTTATTCAAAGGTATGGGGACAAATTGATTGTAGTAAGATTGGATCAAAAAAATTATGTAGAAAAAATAGAGAAAGCAATAGCGGACGGTACAGTGGTACTGATCGAAAATATTGGAGAGTCCATTGATCCAATCCTGGATCCTGTTATTGGTCGGAATACCATAAAAAAAGTGAGCTGAAACAATTTATGTATGATATTAAATATATATAAAAACACATCAATAATTAACGTCTTTAGGGAAAAGTGATCAAGATAGGTGATAAGGAGATTTCTTTCAACAAGAGTTTTAAATTGATTTTACAAACCAAATTGGCCAATCCTCATTATAAACCAGAATTGCAAGTATGTTAACAGCCCAGCGTTCCATTATCTTATTAGCTTGACTAAAATCTTGTTTCATTGCGTTACAGGCACAAACAACGTTAATTAATTTTACTGTAACAAAGGACAGTTTGGAAGATCAGTTACTAGCCATGGTTGTCGCTAAAGAACAACCTGAACAAGAAATGCTTAAGGCCGAGCTGACAAGGCAGCAAAACGAATACAAAATAACATTGAAATACTTAGAAGATTCGCTTTTAGCCAGACTATCTGAAGCAACTGGCAACTTTCTTGGCGATTATGAACTTGTAGAAAATCTTGAAACAACAAAACGCACTTCGGCTGATGTTGAAGAAAAGGTACGTTTTGGAATTATTAAAGTATTGGTTAAAGTGCTGCTTTGAATTAAAGGTTAAAGAAGCAAAAATAACTGAGAAGAAGATAAATGAATACAGAGAAACTTACAGACTTGCAGGAGCACGTGGATCCCTCCTTTATTTTATTCTGAACGATCTA
This sequence comes from Hirudinaria manillensis, assembly GCA_034509925.1. Lineage (NCBI taxonomy): Eukaryota > Metazoa > Annelida > Clitellata > Hirudinida > Hirudinidae > Hirudinaria > Hirudinaria manillensis. Next base: position 8,818,330 of record CM067526.1, on the reverse strand, counting down.
AATAAAATACATCCGATGTACCAATTTTCCCTTAAGGTAACTATATGATTATTCAATATGTAATTACTTTAAAAAAATTACCTATAATTCGGTAAATTCATATATCATATGAGCAAGATATCTTCTCAAAATCTGTTTTATTTGTTTATAGGCTTTTGGAGTAGTTTTTGAGCAAGCATTGCAACGTGCCGAACCAGCAGAATCCGTCAAACAAAGACTTCAAAATCTCATCGACTGCATCACATTATCAGTTTTTACTTACACCAGCAGGGGCTTATTCGAAGCCGATAAAATTATTTTCATGACCCAAATGACATTTCAGGTATTACTTTTAATCTTACTTGATGTTAAGATTTAATACAACTTTTGGATTATTTTTCAAATTATAGCTGTGCGACTTGTCCTTGTAAATTAATTCATGATTATTAGGGTTTGTTTCATGTTGAATGACATCCCATATTTCCTCAAAGATTTTATGCTATAAATAAAAATGTATAGATATAATTACATATTCTGATACGATTTTGGTAATTTAATATTTACTTTGGCTTTATTTAGATATTGTTGGAAGCTAACGACATGCCACTTTCTGAACTTGACTTTTTATTGAGATTTCCTGTAGTTCCGATGCCTAGTCCTGTGGATTTTCTTTCAGCTGTGTCATGGGGTGGAGTCAAAGTAAGCTTTATTCGGCTGCTACTTACAAAGGCAAATTTTCAAACGAACGTGAATAACTGCTTGAAAAAATATTCATAGTTCAATTTATGTAAATTTGAGCATTGTCGAATGGTGGCTCATTGTGATTATTGACTTAAGTCTCAGCCTACTTAAAAGAGAACGGGGACTTAGGAAAGATTAATTGTAACTTTGTTGTAATTAAAATTAATTGTAATATATGTCATATTTTTACTTTACACTGGGATCAGTGTTCTTGAAAAACCGTCAATCATTTTGCTTTTATTTCTTGAGAGGAGTTTCCGCTCAGCTATTGTCTCATTTATTTATTTATTTGTCTAAACGAAACGAAGGGTCAACCGATGACCATATAATTTTGTATAAAGTTTGTCAACAGAAAATAAAGTGAAACGGAATCAACAGTGTCACTTAAATGAGAGGTAGCTGTTGAGGTTTGCAGATGTAACACGTGATTTAAAGCGAGATATTGTTGAGGTCAGACGGTAGGGAGTTCCAGGGTTTCATAATTCGGTTTTAAATAAACGCTGAATAAACGCTGCCTGTGACTGGTGGAACATTTCTATTGGCGTAAGCGAAGGGTTGACCACGGGGGCTAGAAACATATGAAATTCTGGAATGTAACATTTAACAAGACCGTAAACTGTAGATAGCTTAGGCGTATATCACAGATGAGGAGTCTTTGTTCGAGTGTTATAAGTCCCTTGTTGGTGCAGTCTGCTGGTATGGCAGTGCTCTGAAACCGGGGATGGATCTTGTGAAGTATTTTTAGACTCGATTTTCATTACAAGTCGCTTGGTATAGGTGGAGTAAGCTCTGGTTAAAACATTTTTGTCTTTCGTGCAAAAGCATTTAAGGGACAGTCTCAACTTAACAAATGTTTTATGATCAATATTGAGATTTTCGATACCTTAATTTTTTCTATTGGTTAACCCATCATCAGACAATTACAATATTGGATCTGCGCTTAGAGTTTTGTCAAGCTCTTAGGGTTGAGAGTGTTGCGGCGAATAACACTGAGTTGATATTTTCTTCCTTTATTTCAACCTTTCGAAGCTAAAGGAACCAACAACTGAAACTCGTAGTCGATATTAATCCGTAAAAAACGAAATTGTTAGACAACTTAGCAATAACTGGAACATTATTTACATTGATGGATTCGTCGTGCCCCCCCCCCCCTTCGGCTAGATTCCTGGAAGCTAGTACTAGTGGCGGTTGAACAGTGCACCTGGATTGACGGTCCACTTAGGCACTCTCGTCTTTCCGAGTCCTTCCGGTCTTTCCGGTTGTCAACAGTATTTCCTTGTCGTCACCAATCTTTCCTGCCTGCGGCTCAGTATGAAGAAATGGATCAGGGGAGCACTAGCAGGGAATCCTCAAAGGAGTGACCCGTCTTTAAGAGTTTCGGACCTGATCTCCTTAAGCTCTCTGGGGTTGGGCCTCAGCCGATGATCAATCTGATGTCCCTGTTGGATCCTTGAGTTGTCGCCTCTCAGCTCTCCTTTTCGTCAGACTTTCTTGTCCCTCTTCTACCGACAGCTCAACTCAGCTCATAGCACTTGCCTTCCTTGAGCATGTTCCTCAGCTCGGTATCCGAAAAATTCATCGCAGAAAAATTTTAAAGGGTTACTAAATTGGAGTTACTGAACGAGGACCACCATTTTGAATAGAATATGACATCATGCACATTTAAAGATTTTATTAAAAACGTGACTTAATTAATAATTAAAATTATAAACCAAGCCCTTCAAATAGTCAATGATGTTCCTCGTATCATACCTTTTATTATATTTTGTATTCTGAGGGAAGCATCTCGATAACATTTCTTCGGAATGGCTACGTTGATGCTACATGTTGTTCCGACTTGCCCTCATTAAGGGCCTGTTCCTTTCTCAGGACTTGGATAAATTTCCATATGGATGGATAGCTTGCTCCAACAGACTCGTTAAAGACCCTGTGCCTACCCTCACAGGAATTTTTAGTTTTAGGCGAAGCAGTCAAACCATCCTCAGTAGCAATTCCAGAGATAATGTGGAAATCTGGGTGGTTTTCGGTCAAGCCAGTGAGATAGTCCAATCCCTCGGTAAACCAAAAGCGGGAGCTGGATAATACTTTGAGATGTTGCTCTGCGGCGAAAAACAGCATCCTCTCGAAACTTTCGCTTATGTGGGAAATCAAAATTTAGTTCCTTTGCGTGTGTCTTGAAAACTCCTTTGGAATAATCAATTCAGTTAACGACAGTGGATTCGACTTAAGGGAAAATGGGATAATATGGGGCACCTATAAAAACATTTTATTAGTGATCTAAGCTATAATTAATCATGTTTCTATTTTGAATTTGACGAACGCACAACGTGATAAGTTCAATGCTAGCGCGATGAATTTTCCGGTTGGTGAATTTTCCGCGACGAATTACTTTTACTTGGAATGGCCTTAGGCTATAACGTTAAATTATTATATTTTTTCCTGTCAACTTGACAAAGGCCTAAGTCGCCTTATCCTACCGACCAATCCCGTGTTAGAATCGTCGGGCCCGATTGCCTTGGCAGAGCCAATGGCGATCTCATTCGTACCCTCTCCTTTTCCCCTGCAATGGTTTATAAGCACCAATATTCTCCTAAAGATTGAATAAATTATTACAATATAACATTATTCACAACGTGCATAATAAATTAGGTGTTTAGAATTTGTTTAATTTAATTACGTGAGTTTCATTGACCGCTGACCGTGAATCTCCTAGTCGCCCTCAATGTCGGTGCCAAACTCCTAAAAGAAAAAGAATTGGTAGAAAAAAACAGGGCGAGTTTCCTGTACAAAAGGAACCTTTAATTAATTAATTTAAATAACTATATGAATTATTTCAATTTATAAATATATTTCAGAAACTTCCTTTAAAATGAAATTTCATGTTTGTATTTAGACCTTGTCAAACATGGAGGAATTTAAAAACCTTGATCGTGATATTGAAGGCTCTTCAAAACGCTGGAAAAAGTTTGTTGAAAGCGAAACTCCTGAACAAGAAAAATTTCCTCAGGAATGGAAAAACAAATCAACACTTCAGAAACTTTGTATGATGAGAGCATTAAGGTCCGACAGAATGACTTATGCCATAAAGTAAAGCTTTACTTCGATAGTGGATATAAAAATATCTCATTGTAAACCATAAAAGTCAATCATAACAAAATTCCAGAATGTTTGTGGAGGAGAAGCTGGGTAAAACTTTTATTGACATAAGGACCACTGAATTTGCGAAATCTTACGAAGAATCTGGACCGGCTACTCCAATATTTTTCATCCTTTCTCCAGGAGTGGATCCGTTAAAAGATGTTGAAAAACTTGGAAAAGTTAGTTAACCCTCAAGGGATCCTTTGTAAAAAGTTGCATGCAAATTGCACCTCGATTTGTTTGCGCTTAAATATCAATTTTGAGACCTTTTTTCGCAAATTAATTTCAACAATATCATTATTTAATTAATTATTTATTTATTTATTTATTTATTTATTTATTTATTTATTTATTTATTTATTTATTTATTTATTCAAACTGTAGGGCCCAATAGGACCACTAACACAGTTTTAGATTTCCAATTCGAGCAAGGACAAATTACAATGACAGTATGAGTCATGGTGGCGATAATGACTACAATGAGAGTCAGTTATATGTAAGGTATTTGCTAAGATCAAAGTCTCTTATAAGTGCATTGAATCTAGAAACGGTTGTAGCATTAATAAAATCAGGTGGTAATGAGTTCCAAGGTTTATTAAGATTTAACTAATGTGTATGTAAACGATTTGAGTAAAAAAAATTTCAGACTTACAGTGGCTAGAAACATTGGTTTGCATATTTTCTGGACCTTTTAGCGAATTTTGTCTATCTCGATATATGCCCGCTAGCAACATAAATGCTTCATATTCTGTTCAGTTAAGTCCTTGCAGTATCTTTGAGCCCCTCGGATCTTTAGTCTGGTTATTATTGGATTATGTCCACTGTAAGTAGCTCAATAGTCAATGTATGAACCATACTCATATTATGGACCACCAATGAGCTCGTGAGCAGTGGGTTACATCAAGTCGGACAATTTTCGTTCTTCTCTCTGACCGAAATCACTATGAACTCCGTGGCCATTTCTTGTAATTTTTTTAGAAATATCTTTTTTCTATTCATTAAAGCAGAAAGTTCTACCAGTTCGTTTTTATTTAGACTTAGGGACGTTTTCAGATTCAAGTTCTTCGAACAAATGGACTTCTACATTGGTAAAAAGGATATTATGGCTCATCACTTTTACTAGCTGTGCCCAGCCACGCGTTGCCATTCTCAATCTGATCAAATAGTAAAGAAAGAAATTTGGCATATATTTTCTAATATGATTATTTTTACAATCTCCCAATGTGTAATTGTCCATGTGAGAAGAAATCCGTGCCTAGATCTAAACCAAAAAATTCTAAAGATTGTCCATGAGCTTTGATTATTGTGATTGATTGTAAATGCTAATCGAATTGGGAACTGTAATCTCTTAAATTGAAACGGCACATCTGTTACAATCATAGGAATGCGAGAAATGAAGATATCTTCAACTTTCATAGGTCCTGTCAAAATCGCTTCATCAAAGACTTATTGCTCATTAATGTTTTTATTGCAAGCCGCGTGCTGTTACAAAGCTTTGATTGGTTGATATCCTAGGACCGGAGCTCGGAAACAAAATATTTCATAACTTTTTAAAGCTAATTTAATACGTCTTTTTACTTAATTAATTAATCTAGATATTCTTAGTGGCTTAATTTCTATCTCTATTCGTGAACTGGTAATAGGTTTGTTACGAATACTTAGGCTCTTTTTGTGACGGGCTCAGAAAACTCTTTAGCTAGTATTTAGTAGTGAGCTTTTTAGTTAAAGAATTTAAGTTAATAAATAGGTTGATGGTGAATGTCACTGCAAATATTACTACATTGCATCAAATTATTCCTTTAACATTCAGGCTCTTGGATTTACTTTTGATAACAAAAATTTACATAACATATCTCTTGGTCAAGGACAAGAAATTGTTGCTGAAAATGCAATGGATATCGCTGCCAGGGAAGGGCATTGGGTCATTTTACAAGTAAATCATTTAATGTATTTATGGCTTTTATAATATGATAGATATAGTTTTATTCGGTATCCTCCTTCAGGGGTTTCCAAACTAGTGCCCGTGGATGTTTTCGACTGTAAAAATATTTCGCAAATTTACCGCCGTTTATTTGCGAACTACTTTGTGACGCGGAGCCTTGTGCTCCGAATCGTTCTAGAACATTCTTTTTTGTCATTTAAATTTCCTAAAACTACAAAGCGAGAAAAATTTAGTTTCTTATCTACATTACCACATAAAGGTCTTCACATCCAAACTTGCTTTGTTTTTGGAACAAGTATAGGCCAAGAACTTAACACACCTTCAGCAGTGCAAAGCCTTCATGGCTGAAATAACAGTTGAGTTCCCCACGTCATTTGCATGCGAGCTCATCAAACACCTCCAGCAACAGTTTAAGGAGCGGTTCTCTGACTTGGATTCAAAAGCAAAAGAACTGAAAATGTTCCAAAGCCCATTTGGAGCAAATGTGGCCAGTTGCTCAAATGAATTGTAGATGGAGCTCATTGAGTTGCAAACAAACTTCCGTAGGGACAAGCTCAAAGAAGGGCTGGTGAGCTTTTACCAGTTTTTGACCAAGGAAGAATTTCCAAATGTGAAAACGTTTGCATCAAGGTATCTTTCAATCTTTTGAACAAACCAATGTAAACAAACATTTTCAAGAATAAAATACATGAAGAACAGTTTGAAAGCAAATCTGTCAGATGAAAATCTCTAGTCACTGTTGATCAGTTAACATCAGTTAGGGCCATCAGATCTAAAGCCAGAAATGTCCGCCAATTTGGCATCCAGGAAACAATTACAACTTTCTCACTAATAATCATATAATAATAAAATATTAAACAAATAATTATTACAATATCTATAATTAATAAACAATTGTGAACAACATCTTTGTTTTGATTCTTTTTATTGTGGACCTCGAGTATATATTCGAGTATATATCCCGAAGGGCTTCCTGATTGTTATATAATTGAACAATTATATTGCATAATAATATGATTTATTATGTAATATAATTTTACGTACAATTCATAGTCTTTTGGACGCAGGTCCACATGGGTTTATTTGTTAATAAAGGGGCCTTACACACACGAACTAAACTAGCAATCGCTTGGACTATGCGTCGCGATTCGAAAACATAACATGGCGCAGTCGACGAAAGTCTCGGATCTCAAGGCATCTGGCGATAGCTCCTTTATCTTGCCACCGCCACCTCTGTTGGAATTGGACTCAATCAATTCAGCGGAAGCGTGGAGACGATGGAAGAACGGGTATGACACCTTCTACAGACTACGAAAAGGTGATCTGCTCCCAGAGGACAAAAGGATGTCTCTTCTCCTCCAAGCTCTCGGAGCTGGAGCGGTGTCGGTCTATTACGACATGGATTTCGACAAGGAAGATGACAAGTTCTTACACGACACCGTCTTACGGAGATTCGCAGAGAAATGCTCCCCAAAGAGACACGTTTTGGTGGAAAGAAACAATTTTTACCAAATTATCCGCAAAGCAGGGGAATCCACGTTTGACTTTGTGGAAAGAGTAAAAAAGGCCGCCAGGAATTGTGAGTTTGGCGATCAAACAACCAACATGGTTAGAGACAAACTCACTCTGACATAACCCAATCAAAACGTCAGGCAACGAATGATAGCTGAAGAAGATATCTCTTTGGACAACATGATGAAAGTGGCACTCATGTTTGAGTCGATCCAAACTAATTGTGACATGATTGACAGTAGCAGAGATATCAGCAGACTCACAACGCCCACATCGAGGAAACAAGAAGAAAAAGATTGTCGGAATTGTGGCCAACGTCATGGGCCAAGATGTCCAGCCAAAGAGAGGATGTGCAGAAGGTGTGGGAAAGGCAACCACTTCGAGAGGGTCTGCCGTGCCAAGACAATCAGCAGTCTAGAAAGTCAAAGGCATACTTTTGTAATAGACTCCTTAGAATGTCAACCCTTAAAAGGACCAAAGGGGTCATGTGCCCACCAATTACACTGTGGAAACTGTGGGAGAAGGCATCCACCAAAGAAATGCCCAGCGTTTGGCAAGCAGTGCTCATCCTGTGGCAAACAAAATCATTATGTAAAATGTTGCAGAACCTCACAAGCTGGAAAGCAATTACAACGGGAAAAGTCCAAGAAGAATCATGACCTGCACCATTCAACGCAGCATCGAGTCCTCAGTCCTGGTACTAGAGTGAGATTCCACACTAAAAGTGGGTGGAGGAAAGGAGAAGTAAAGGCTAACGAGGGATCCTGGAGGTACAGAGTGGCGACAGATAGCGGTCAAGAGTTCATCCGGAATAAAAGATTCATATTTCCGACGCAAAAAGCACGGATTCATTTCCCACCAGCCAATCGCACAAACACAGATCAGGAACATACCTCAGTAACACCGGAGCTGCAAGATTACAACATCTTCCGATGAATGATCCCCGAATGCGGAAATTAAAACTACCATGGAAGGATTGTGAAATCCTCAGCCCGTTACGCTTTCAAGTGAAAAAGCTTGGGTGGTAGATGTTGTATAATTGAACAATTATATTGCATAATAATATGATTTATTATGTAATATAATTTTACGTACAATTCATAGTCTTGGACGCAGGTCCACATGGGTTTATTTGTTAATAAAGGGGGCCTTACACACACACGAACTAGACTAGCAATCACTTGGACTATACGTCGCGATTCGAAAACATAACATTTGACTAATACAATAAACGTTATAACATTGGAAACAAATCAGTCTTTATAAAAACGTTAATTTTTCTTAATACTTTTTAACTAATTTAACTACGATAATTAATTTGCAGAATGTCCATTTGGTTGCTAAATGGTTGCCGACCCTAGAAAAGAAATTGGAACAATATAGTGAACAAAGTCACTCTGCTTATCGAGTTTTTATAAGTGCAGAAGCTGCTTCTTCGCGAGATAGCCACATAATGCCCCAAGGAATTTTAGAATCAGCTATAAAAATTACTAACGAGCCTCCGACGGGAATGCATGCTAACCTGCATAAGGCATTGGACATTTTTAGTCAGGTAACGACATTTTATTCACAAGTTTAAAATAAAATTCACAATGAGAAATTAGTTCATGATATTACAACTTCATGAAGCTTTTATGCATAACAATTCATAGAGGTGTACTTAAATCATTTTCGTAGGATACTTTGGATATGTGCACGAAAGAAGTAGAATTTAAGAGTATTCTATTCGCTCTCTGCTATTTTCACGCAGTTGTTAGTGAGAGAAGAAAATTTGGTCCTCAGGGATGGAATAGATCGTATCCTTTTAATGCTGGAGATTTATCAATTAGTGTCAGCGTTCTATATAATTATTTAGAAGCTAATGCCAAAGTTCCTTGGGAAGACTTGAGATACTTATTCGGAGAAATAATGTACGGCGGTCATATCACTGACGACTGGGATAGAAGATTATGCAGAACTTACTTAGAAGAATATATGAATCCATCGATGGTATTAAGACTATTCAATAATATGACCGTTCATCATTGCTTGTGAATTAAAATTTTGATAGCTTGAGGGAGAATTGAACTTTGCTCCGGGCTTTCCAAGCCCGCCCACACTTGATTACAAAAGTTATCACCAATACATTGATGATAATCTTCCAAATGAAAATCCGATTTTGTACGGACTTCATCCAAATGCCGAAATAGAATTTCTTTCTCAAATTTCTGAAGTTCTGTTTAGATCAGTACTTGAACTACAACCAAGAGAGGCAGGGTTTGGAGCAGCAGGAGGAGTCAGTCGTGAAGAAAAGGTTAGTAAATGAAAATTTGCGAAGATTTTTAAGTTAAAATATATTTATAATTGAAAATGAATAAGTGCCTTGCAATTAATTCAATTCATGTAGTATTCTTGACATTGCTGTAACCCTGAATTAGGCAATGCAATTTTAAGAATGTATATAAGTAATTACTCTAAATTCAGGATTACAACTATTTATGTGATAAGCCTGCTGTATTGGAATTTAATTATACTTTTTTATACTCTTATTGAACTTCAAATGAACTGTAACTGAACTTCAATTCCGCGATTGGCGAACATTTTTCTATATAGATATGCACCAGTGAGCAAGCGAAGTGACCCCAGAGCAAGTTCAATAAGTCTTATTATAAAAAAGATAATCAAATTAGGTGTTAGGTAGTGTTTTTTTTAGTAAAAATGAATATAGATCTGTAAATATAATTATATTTACTTCTCAAAATCCATGGTAAAGTTTGTCAGTTACTGTTTATGCAAAATCGCACAAAAATCGTTCATGTTCAGTTCTGGCACTCTTTTAGACAATTACGATACCTTATCCAAGTTTCCTGATCCTCGTAGAAGGTGTCGCGGTCGTAAGTGCCGGCTCGCTCATTTGAAACTAATTGTATCGCGCCAACCGCCCGCGCAGCTCTCTGTTGAGGGCAAGATGATGTCCTGAAGATCCAACCGCAATAGTTTTTATGTTATACAAGTTATAATGAATGTAATTATCAACAGATTAAGTCAATTCTCGACGATATTCTGGACCGACTCCCAGAACCTTTTCCAATGCAAGAATTAATGGCAAAAGTGCCTCCAGAAGAAAGAACTCCGTATGTAGTTGTGGCTTTTCAAGAATGTGAAAGGATGAACATTTTGACTACGGAAATCAGAAGATCGCTTGTTGAACTGAATTTAGGAATTAAAGTAGGTTTCAAGACTTACCTAAATTTCTTTTAAAAAGTGAAGGCGATTTCAATCAAATTTACGACTAATTTTAGGGTGAATTGACCATAAGTACTGATATGGAGCGGCTGAGTAATTCTCTGTTCATGGATAATGTGCCATTAACTTGGGCAATAAAGGCTTACCCATCATTATACAATTTAACTCCTTGGTATGCAGATCTACTGCTGAGAATAAGAGAGTTGGAACTCTGGTCAGCAACCTTTCAGATTGCAGGAGCTGTATGGCTTGCTGGATTTTTTAATCCTCAATCCTTTTTAACTGCAATTATGCAACAAATGGCTCGTAAAAATGAGTGGCCTCTTGATAAAATGTCTTTGCAATGCGATGTTTTGAAAAAGTCCAGAGAGGAAATCGGTGGTGCGCCTAGGGAAGGAGCATATGTCTGCGGTCTCTTTATGGAAGGAGCTAGATGGGATGTTCAGCTGGGAGTTATTGCTGAAGCTAGATTGAAGGAACTTGCACCGCCCATGCCAGTCATCTTTATCAAAGCAATACCAATTGATCGCCAAGAAATTAAAAATATTTATGAATGCCCGGTTTACAAAACAAAGCAGCGCGGACCAACCTTCGTATGGAAATTTAATCTCAAATCTAGAGACAGGCCAGCAAGATGGATTCTTGGAGGAGTGGCCCTATTACTTCAAATCTGAGATCTTCACAATAGTTGGACGGATTTATTTAAGCTGTTACTTTTGTCGATTTCTTGCTGTTTTATTTCTGATTAAATATGTTACGCAATCGCCCGGACCTGCTGTTTACTAATAAATTATAAGCGCCCAAGTTTTAATTTCTTAATACAAATGACTACATCATAATTCGAAAATAAAAGAATATTGTGAGACAATGCAAAATGCATTTGGGGTTGCCATGTGATTGGAGAACTAGCCGCCTCGGACAAAAATCCTCAGAAGAGTTCCCCACTCTTCAAATGTTTCGGTCCTGAACCGTTTTCCTTACGGTGGGTCGCATCCGGTGATTAGCCGGATGTCCCTATCGGTTTTCCATTCCTGGACTTTCCTGTTTTCTCTAACCCTAACCCCGCAATCTACGGCTCAGTGTGGCCCTCCCTGGCCGTCTTGTTGTACCCGTCCCAGTTCACCGCAGCAATTATGAAAGCTCTAGGCGGCTTAACTCTCCGTCTCAATATGTAGACAAGGGCGTTCTAAATTTTCTATCAAGCGGCCGTCGGACTCTTCTATGAGCTTTTCTTTCGACTTTACATGAGTCGATTTCGATAGTTCTTCGCGGGTCCGTAGCCGACCGATTTCCTCCGATGACGACATATCTCTTGGCCGATGAACAAGTCTGGTCGTTGCAGTGGATTATCGAAACCGGAGATCGACGGCTTTCTCCGGTCTTCCTGATGCGGCCTCCAAAGACAGGCTCTAGAACGGTGCCGCTTCTGCAGCGCCTAGCATTCTTGTCATAGCCTTTGTTCTTTCCCGGCTAGGCGAGTGAGGACTTGCCGACAACTTTTACGCGGAAAAGGTTTGCTCTGTATCCTTTCAGCCCTAGATCCATTGACAAATCTGCATAATTATCTGCCTGCAGCGCATTAATGTATTCCATCCTGTACTCCCACCGTCAGCTCTAACTGGCATCCGGGACATTGAGACAATTACCATATCCGGTCTCTTGCCACTCTGTTATCACCTAGGAATATTGCCTCATCCCTTCTAGGTCGGCGGTCTAGTCATTTGACTTTGCAAGGATGTCTCTCCATGGAGTTTGGCATTGCTATGATATAACTGGCAGAGACTCCAGAATCACACAAATTGTAACTAATTAAGAAATGCTTTCACACATCTATTTGTATACACCAGACACTCAAACTAACACTATGTGACTTCCAAATATCAGGAAAAAGGAACTTTCAATGAAAACAATTTGTATTTTCCTGGGGCATTTTCTTTCAAGAATTTCAAGCCAGTAAACGAAAAGTTATAAAGTCTTTCAATTAAGTTCTAAAATAAAATTGCACGTATTGCTGAAATGCAGCATCCAACATCATCCACAATTTGAAAGTTTTATTGTGAAAAGCTCTTTAATAACATATGCACTTTCTATTACAAAAAAAACAAATTAATGAAGGTGATTGGTTCACATGCAGTTCACACATAACCCAAGCCTAAAAAAATTATTAAAGGCAATTAAACTAGGCCACAAAGCCATAAATGATATGGATAACAAAAGTATCTCTGATCTTAGCAAAATCTCATGTGACTTATTCACCTGGAAATAAATTGTATTCATGGAGACAGGAGGCTTTAAAAAAAGTCTTTCCATGCATGACAAATTTTTGTGCCATAACAAAAGCTAACAGCTATGGAATAAAAACAAATCCAACAAAATCTTTTTCAAACAATTCATTTCAAATGTATGACCTGATATGAACGAGAAAATATGAGGTTGCAAATTTAGGCACTTTGGTTTGATTTAGGCAGATATTTCAAAATACTTTAAAATAAAAAATAATTAAGCTTGAATGAAGCATTGCTTTTCATACCAAAATTTGATTGAGATACAAATAAGTAATGATTCCTCATATGATTAAAAATTTGAAACTTAATATTAAACCTCATTGAAGCATCAAAGAGATTAAATTTTTGGCAAGGATAGTTTCCTTAACATCATTAAAAACATGCTTGATGTTTTCTGTGTCAACAGCAGTAGTAAAATGGTGAAACACAGCTCTATTCTTATCTTTTCTAAAAGATTCAAACAGATTAACAAGAAATTGTTGGACATCTGAAAGCAAATGAGGATTCCCTTTAAAAGCAGGAAAGAATTCTGAAATGTCAGATACTTTCACCTTTTCAGCTAGTAAATCAGTTTTGTTCAGAAAAAGTATAATGGAAACATAGTGGAATGCTCTGTTGTTTGCAACTGCATCAAAGATTGCACATGATTCAACCAGCCGGTTAGTTTTTCTGTCTTCGTAAATAACTTGATCAAATTCACTTGATGAAACCATGAACAATATAGACTTGACATCCTTCAACAAATATTTAGTGACAGAACTTGTGCAGAAATAATTAAATCATGGCTTTGTAAGATCTGTCATAATTAAATATTTTTGCTTCCAAACACCTGTTATTTTCTATTTATTCAACATTGAAGATGGAATCATGTTGAAAATTTAAGGTTAGTGAGGGGATTTAGAGATATTAGATTACCTGGAAGCACTGAAACCATTTCTGTCTTTGAGACCTCTGACCTCCAACATCAACAAATCGAAAAGTAACACCTTTTATTTTGATTTCATGTTCACTTACACCTTTGGTAGCTTTTCTGGAATATAATATGTCCAAATTGGAAGGCATATAGTTCTAAAACAAGAAAGTGCCAATGATTGCACAAACAACTTGTTATTAGGTGCAATAACTAATAATTGGTGAAATAAAATACTTACAGTTTGAGATATCCTTTTCAAATTATCCATAAAATATCTTGTGGAATCTCCCTGGTTAAATGCAACAGTTACGGATCATATGTGATACTAACTGCAATTGATTATGTCATAAACCTACAAGAAGAAATTCATGTCTCCTATCAAATGCTGCTTGAATTCCTTTGTCTCTCCAAAGATCTGAAACAGCTTGAACGTACTGTTGGAAAACGGGTTCTTCGAGTCTGATATTGCAATCAAACGCAAACACAAATGAGGCATTTCGCAAATTTTCTCCATTTTCAAATTTTAAGCCGAGTTTGTTGGTGGCATCTATTAATACTTTCATACCTAATATTATGTTACTGTAAACGATAGTTTTGAACATTTTAAGCTCATCTTCCAAAAATTTTTTCCCATTAATAATCCTCATTTGCTTTATAAATGTACTTTTGCCACTTTCTCCAGATCCAAGTAACAGCACTTTTACTTGAGCACGCAATCGATCGCGTTCGACCGACAACTGCTGGTTGATATCTCTATTTCTGTTCCGGTTGGAAGAATCGCGAGACAAAAAGGGACAACAAGCAACTAAATCCATGCCTAGTCGAAAGTTCCAAATTAAAGATTTAAATTAATAGAAGTTCCCAATATTCGGCCCTCATTTTCAAAAACTAGGCTTACTGAACACGTATACTCAACAAAAGTGTTTCTTCGAGCTAGCAGTGTGTATGTAAACTAAAGCAGTGCTTGTCTAGTAGTGTAAAACTTAACTATAAAATTTAAATTTATGAAATAACAAATTGTTGAAAAATTGTCATGTATATATTACATGCACATATTTTAAGAGCACAAATATCTACAATAAGAGATATAGAGAATATATATTGATCGGAAATCCCAACCACCTCAAATTTTATACGGGGAATACTAAAGTGTTTAATAGCTTAGAGCTAATTTTGTGCCTCGCTCATCTGGCTATTGAGTTATTATGGAATAACTTTATTTATTTGAACCAAATTCACTAGGGTCATAGTATGAGGTGTGAAGCAGCGTGCGTTGATCACTCGAGTGGATGATACCAGCAAACACATGTATAAGGGCACCAAATGGGCTGAAGATGGTCTTCCCATCTAGCCCACATCAACCGGTCTAGTCTTGGATTGGGAGATAGGTGGGTTAGTGATGGCATACGTATGGGAAACCCAGCTTTTAACAAATGATTTACGAGCACATTGAACTTCAGGGGCATCACTTGTCTTTAGCAGCTTGTCTTTGCATAATATTAGCTTTGATGAATACAGATGGTCTTTGCGAGGGTAGACCATCTTCAGCTTCACATGGTGCTTCTTTCGGTGTATTTGCTGTGTAGAGGCATTCCATTTAAAATATGAATAAATAAATTAGAATATTTATTCGTAAAACATATCTACTAGTTTGGGCAATATAAACTTGAATTTATTTGAATTTATTTGAAAAAAAATCAGCACGGGCCAATGGCCCCTCGCCGAAACCGAAAACAAAAACAAAAACCAGTGCACCAACCCCTCAATCTAAATTGTAAATTCTATTAACAAAAAAACCGTCCAAGTTTCTCTTAAATTCCTCCACATCCCTTGACATCGCAACCTCCTGTGGCAAACTATTCCATTCCTGGACCACTCTGTTGCAAAAATAAAACTTTCTGCAATCTTTGTGGACCAGTCTTGTTATCAGTTTTCTTTCATGTCCTCTGGTCTTGGAATATGTGCAGACAGAAAGGGAAGGACAAACTAAATCTTTCATTCCACTTGTCAACAACTTAAACAACAAAATCAAATCAGCTCTTTTTCTTCTATAACACAAACTTGGCAATTTCAGTTTCTCTAGTCTCGATTGGTAAGGAAGGTCCCTACAGGATTGTCTTAATCTTGTAGCTCTTCTTTGTACTCCTTCAATCGCATCAATCATTCCCTGTCTATAAGAAATAAAACTTTCGTTATTATAATTTTCATATTATATTTAAGAATTTTTAATTATAAAATGCTAAACGGCTAGTTTCATAGGCTTTATTATTTTTTTATAGCGTTTATATATATATATTTGTATGGGGTCTCCTTCGCTCGAGGAGTTGAGAAGAGTCGTTAGAAAAGCGAGAAACCGCTCAGCGCCAGGACCCAATGGAGTTCCATATCTCCTGTACAAGAGATGCCCCAAGACACTATATCTGCTGTATTCCCTCGTCGAGGGGGCGTGGTCTTCCGCCACGATCCACGACGAATGGAAAAAGGCAGAGGGCGTCTATATTCCAAAGGAGAAAGACTCCAGGGATCTGAATCAATTCAGACCCATATCACTGCTGAATGTAGAGGGGAAGATATTCTTCACCATAATGGCATCGAGGCTCACAGAGTTTGTGATGGCTAACCAGTACGTTGACATATCTGTCCAAAAGGGAGGAGTTCCAGGTGTACCTGGTTGCATCGAACACACCTCCATGATATGGGAGGCGATCCAGAGGGCCAGGAGGGGCCGGTTGAGTCTGTACGTAGTGTGGCTGGACCTAGCAAACGCATATGGGTCGGTGCCGCATCAACTCTTGTGGAAGACGTTGGAGGCACACCATGTGCCTCAGCCCGTTATCCATATCCTCCAGAAATATTTTAACGGGTTCATGATGCGTTTCTCCACCCAAGCGTACACGACGAAATGGGTTCCTCTGCAGGTCGGGATAGCCATGGGGTGTGCGATCTCTCCGACCCTGTTCGTACTGGCGATGCAGATCCTACTGAAGGCAGTTGGGTCCGACATTCCAGAGGCGCACATTGGTAAGGGTGTGTACATGCCTCCAATAAAGGCATTCATGGACGACACCACCCTGATTATGAATAGGAAGCGAATCGTTCAGGAAACCCTGGACAAGCTGGACGACTTGCTAGGATGGTGTCGTATGGCCTTCAAACCTGCGAAGTCCAGGAGTCTCTCTTTGGTTAGAGGGAAAATTTGCAGGGACGCGTTCTTCGAGGTGGCGGGACAACGAATCCCCACAGTATCCGAGGAGCCTGTGAAGAGCCTAGGAAGGATGTTTGACGACTCGCTCACCGACAAGAGCATGAAGAACGCCACAGTCACGCAAACCAGTAAGGGGCTGCAAGCGATCGAGGCGGCGCCGCTCCAGGGTCGTTTCAAAGTGTGGCTTTTGCAGTTTGTGCTCCTGCCCAGACTCCTTTGGCCTTTGACCATCTATGAGATTGGTCTATCGGCGGTCGAGGGGTTAGAGAGGAAAATCAATCGGCACACCAGGACATGGCTGGGTTTACCTCCAGCATTGTCGTCGGTTGCCCTCTACAGCAGGAGCGCGAGCCTTAGACTGCCACTTAGGTCCATCGTGGAGGAGTACAAACTCTCCAAAATCCGAACGCAGTGGATGCTCAATAACTCCGCGGACAACAGGATCCGTGAAGTTAATCCACTGCTCAGATCTGGAAAGTAGTTCCGAGCGCAGAAAGAGATCGACGAGTCAGTAAATGTACTGATGTTCGAAGAAGTAAGAGGTCCTATCCAGACAGACCGTCACGCAGTGGGATGGAACCACTTCCAAAAATGGTCCCAGGCCAGCTCATCGACTAGAGGTGCGATGATTGGCCAGGAGAGGAGGCGGAAAGAGGAACAAGATCGAGTCACAAAGGCCGTACAGTTAGCACAACAGGGTAAGTGGACAACTTGGGAGGATGTGATCCAACGGTCCCTTACCTGGAGCGATTTGTGGAAGTTGTCCCCGCTCCGGCTGGTCTTTGCGGTAAGATCGATTTATGATCAGTTGCCTTCCAAGGACAATTTAAGGAGGTCGGGGTTAGTAGAAGACGCCAAATGTGGACTCTGCGACGGAGCCGAGACACTGCATCATGTGCTCAGCAACTGCACATACGCCCTTGCCCATGGTCGGTATACGTGGCGACACAATCAGGTCCTTCGAGAAGTGTGTGAGGCCACCAAAGCAGCAGTAACCAGAGCAAACTCGCGCGCAATCTCCAAGCAGCGGAAGATTTACTTCCTGCGCGAGGGCCACGCACACCTCTGCAGAAAGCGATGTAAAACGCCAAGAAAGGACATCCTTGCAGAGGCAAACGATTGGACAGTCGCAGCCGACTTAGAAGGAATGAGGCACTATCCCCAGGTGCTGATGGAGAGTGGCAAGAGGCCCGATGTGGTGTTGATGTCACCGTCGTCGGATGCCATCATTTTGGTGGAGTTGACGGTCCCATGGGAGGACAGAATGCAATATAGCAATGCGCTGAAAGCGGAAAAGTATGCAGATCTGGCGGTGGACCTGGAAGCGAAAGGGTTCAGAGTTGACCTCTTCCCAATAGAAGTTGGCGCAAGGGGCGTAGTCGGCAAGTCGACTTACGCATTCCTCACGAAAATAGGCCTATCTAGCCGAGAAAGAACGAAGACGATGACAAAGATGTCTGAAGCGGCGGAGGCAGCTTCGTTCTGGATCTGGCAAATGAGAGGCAAGGAAACATCTTCGGATGCCACAGCGAAAGGACCGGAGAAAGCCGCCGATCTCCGGTCAGAATAAATCCACCGAAGCAAGTCATCGCTCGAGAGGCGCGGAGCCGGTGACGGAAATGTCTGTTACCGCGCGCCGCTGCAAAGAAAATTTAAAGCCCAAATCGATACTGTTGGGCGGCAGGGATGACGGAAAGGAGGCCACTGAGAGTCGTAGGGGCTAGGTGGCGTCGCTTCAGCGACTGAGTGCAGCGACGAAAGAAGCCAACGAGAGCTTTCAGTAGTCGCTCCAGTCTGGCACGTGATGGCATAAAGAGGCCAATGAGAGCCTTCCAAAGCCTAAGCTTTTGACTCCGCACATGGAAACCGACAGGGACATCCGTCTGATCACCGGATGCGGCCCACCCCCGGAGAACGTCAGGGGTTTCAAAGGGCCGAAACGTTCGAAGATGGGGGACCTTCTCTGAGGATCCCTGTCGGAAAGCTCCGAGGAGGAGTTTCCAGCATCTATAGATTCTAAACTTGGCTAGGCGGGATTTACTTTGTTGAGTCTTTGTTCGTTTCGTTGTCCTTAAATTTGGAAAGAATGAGTCTTTAAATTTTGATATCTATTTATTGAGATATTTGTAGCAAATTGAAAGCTATCGAGCGTCATCGTGTTTCATCATATTATAGAATGAAGACGAGTTTATCGCCATTCAAAGTTCTCTAAGGCGCAAACTAAGCAAACAAGATTATTGGTCAGTTTAGGATTGTTAAATCTCCTAATTCTGTTCATAGAGTGCTTTTACCTCAAGTATAAATACTTTTTCCTCTCGAATTCCTCATAAAACTACCCCCGATGTTGATGTTGAAAATAGCCATGAGTCGATTAAAAATGAGTTTGATTAAGATACTTGGTTTATGCATTACAAAATTCAGGTAAAGAAATTGGTGATACAAGCACTGAAAAATAAGCGAAGAGTTTGCAGGTTGGGCCATAACTCATAAAATAAGTCAAAAAGCCACATCAGACTTACTGAAGATTCTTTCTCAGATTATTCCTGAGTTATCAAGGGATTCACGAAACTTTACTAGGAATAGATAGGAATATAGATTGCAAAACCAAATGTGATGTGGAGTATTTTTATTTTGGGGTGCAGTTTTGGCTACAGCAATATATAGATTCAATGGAACCTATATTTATACCAATAATTTACGTGTCAATGTAAATATTGATGGCATTCCACTTTTAAAAATTTCAATACATCCAAGTGCAGACTGGCCAAAGCAAGTAATTCTTGAGGTTGTTAGTAAATGTTACTTTGAATCTTTGAATAGAATTTGACTGTATAACTTTAGTTTATTCAGGGAATGTTGTCTATGCCAGAGATCAGGAAAAACGTCCGGAGGACACATTAAATATGAATCCGAGATAGATATGAAGCAATCAAGAAAGAGAAGAATGTATGAAGAG
The DNA here is from genome assembly GCA_034509925.1 of Hirudinaria manillensis. Lineage (NCBI taxonomy): Eukaryota > Metazoa > Annelida > Clitellata > Hirudinida > Hirudinidae > Hirudinaria > Hirudinaria manillensis. Next base: position 8,798,434 of record CM067526.1, on the reverse strand, counting down.
ATGATAATTTTGTGTATTTAATTTTTAATCTTGACAATGACATTCACAGGCAAAAAAGGTGTCCTTAATTTAGGTAGTGAAATAGAATGTGTTCCAATGCTGAGGTATGTCTATTTGATCCTTATATTCCAAATTTAACAATTCATAAAATTACATTTACAATCATAACTTCTAAGCTTGTGAATGAACTGAAATGAGATATTATGATTTATGTTTTGTAATTAAGAAATTGCAAATTGATATCAAACAAAGAACAGGATGCTGTTTTGGAAAAAACCACTTTCGCCATCATCAAAGTCATTCGATTTCAGTATCCCACCCCCTTCGACTCATTCTCAAAGGTTACTGCCTTCATTTTCAGTCTTACTCATGCTCATTCCCATTACCTCAGTTCATTCTCTAAATATCCTTGCAGCCTTACTCGTCTAAGCCCTTGCTTCTCCCATGCCTTCTCGCTCACACCCATTTCATTCCCCATCACATCATCCTTCTCTACCGTTTCCTTCTTCATTCCCTCCTCAATCATCAATTCAGATAATAAAGGGGCGCTTCCTCATTTGATAAGGGATCAGGAAGTTTTGCAGTGTATATGTTGAGGCAGCAAATGAAGCAAGAAAGACAGATAATCAATGTTGTAGAAATTCCGGAATGCCTCAATCTCTCTTTATTCGATAACAGTTCATATGTGCACAAATGACGGCTAACAATCTTTCTTGACTGATTCGACCTCAGAAATTGACAAATCCAAGATCTATGGGGTGCATGACTCGAAAGGGCCGTGCCTTGCTTTGGGCAAAAAAAAATTCTGCATGTGTAGATCTCTACTAGGAACACTCAGAGTAGGACTGAAAGTGTTGTAGGATTATTCTGGAATCATAAAAGAAAGGATCTCGCTTTAAATTTAAGGCTCTTCCGAAGTAGGGCTTGGGTCATGTAAAGTGCTGTATTTGTAGTTTTCTAAAGCTATTTTAATTTAGAAACAATTTTGATTAGAAAAGTGATTCCTAAGATAGTCATATTCGCCATACCACGCAAAGATACTAGGTGGTGCTGGGAACCGTGGGCGGTTAGAAAAATAAACATTCATTTACATTTTAAAGAACAAAAATAAAGCGAGCTCAATAACAGATCGTAACAAAGTTGGTCGAGGCTTATTCTATTTTCGTTCAGTTTCAAATAGAAAAGTTCTCAAAACATGATTCGAATCCGCACCGTGCCGTTTTCGGGTTAAGCGGATATTAACTACCCCATCCCTAATCGACTTTTAAACTATTTGTCATCCAAATATTGAAAAATTATCTCAAATGCATTCTAAAAAAACACAACTTTATCATTATCAAACATTTAAATTTGTTGAAACAAAGTTTGTGCTGCTTAACTTAAGACATCACACAATTTTTGGTTTGTATTCATTTTGTCCACAAAATTTATGCAACATTCTAACTTTAAAATAGAAATAACGATAAGCCAATTTATTAGCTTAATTGGCAACTTAGCATTGCATGCTCAGTCACTTTTTTTGTTTTTTCTTCATAATCTTTTGGTGGAAGTTCACTTTAAAAGTAGATCTGTAAGAAATGTTGATAGAATTCACTTTAACAATGAAAATATGTTGTAATAAAATTAATTTACTGGCAAGTTGGGCAAATTGGACTGAAACTGCAGAAAACTAAAAATATTAAACAGAAATATTATTGACATGACATTTCAACATAATAATTCAAATGGTAAAATACAATCGTAACATACTGGAAAGGCAAACTGAGCAAACATAGCCTATATCAACAAGAGTTCTGTGGCAAAAACAGGCAGCTTTAATGCCCATAGGTACATGTGGAGGAAATGACAATGCACATCTACTGGAACAGTTTGGCATGTAGAGATACTAAAAGATGCAAATTTCATTAATAAATTATTGCCTTTAAATAAATTAACAATTATTTACCAAAAGGTATTCCAAGAATCCAGAAAGCTGTGGCAACTTCAAATATACACCTCCCAAAATGTCACAAGCCTTTAATTATAGAAAAAATGTACTTAAAATTTAAAAGGAGCAAAATCCACACCAACCTAGTCATGAAATGGACTTTATTTAATAAAAAAACTAAGTACAAAAATTACCCAACCTGTTTGAGAAAATTTGAATCATTGTCCAATATACAGCAATCCATGACAACACCCTGAAATTAAATTCATATCACTATTATTGTATAGCATGAAATACTTTCTTCTTTCAATGTGGTATGAGCAAACACTTGTCAGCCATCTAGCAAGTTGAGCAAATCTGCACATTATCCAAACAGATGAGCCTGTTTGAAGAAGGCCTTAGTTGACAATGAAATACTATCTTGGATAGTCAGTTTAATAATGCAATTCACATATTACTTGATGTAGTGATATTGTACCCCCACCAATTGAAATTGAGTCTTACTATAAACATTTTTATGCTCTATTTTGCTAGAATCACTCTTATTTTACATTTTGACCAAACAAAAAAAGCAATGATGAGAAAAATATAAATGCAACATCCAACAAAAACACAAAAAGTGCAATTGTCCTAGACTTCAACCTATATTGTCATTTGTTTACCACAGGTCATTCCTATAAAATCATTCTCTGAATCAGCATCCCTTCCATTTGATGCATTGTATTTGCAATGAACTTACAATAATAGAAATAGACCATTATAGGATATTTGTTCTAATGTTTGAAGATTACCATAACAAGCAAAAAGCTCATCAACAATTAGATGCTCCATTAATGGCAGTTTTTATCTCATTATTTAAGCTACTTGTAATAGGTTCTATTTAAACCAAGCAATTTGTATGCCTTTTATTGCCTGCTTAGGTGAAATTATGATACAAAATCAGTAAAATGCACTTACAGACTCACTCATAATTTTAAAATTAACAAAATACCATTTTTTGGGCTGTAAAGATAATGGACATAAATTCCATGTATTGCAGTGGGTTGTCTCTGGAACCTTTTATAACCTAGGAAATAAAAAAAGCACTATAACAAAAATAGCTATATTTTTAAATATTCTAAACCATGAATTAAAAATTAATCTCTGGTAATTGAATATCCAATCAAAAAACTATTACCAGTAATCTTGGCATAAACTTTTCAGAATGAACTGCTTCTTTACATAATCTGTTGATATCTTTAAGATATGAAACATAAATCATCGACATCCAAATAAACAAGAAAATGTTAATCCAAATGAACTTTACAGCATAATGCCATTGATAGGGCTCCTGTAAGCAAGCAGTCAGGATAGAATTCTCCACTGTTATCTATAAAGACATAAGGCGGCATCAATTGAATTTCACAATACAAAATTTCCAAGTAAAACCAATTAACCATTTAAAACAAGCTCCTTAATATCTTCTCTTACAGTTTCATCAAGTTCGCCTAATGGCAAACATCTGCCATCAAACTCACGCCTTTCTTTCAGTAAAGTCTCAGCTAATTCTTCTGGATTGTGGCGTGGATACACAAAGCGACTGCCAATGAATCAATGTCCAACTTGTATTAAGCCCTCAACAAAACGTTATTTTAAAATACTAACTTTTGAGCTCCATGGGAGACTATGAGGCAAAGTTTATTTTTTGAGTGTAACATTAAGTATGAGTTACAGGCGACTATGAGCGAGTCAACACATCTTGTGAATGAAATCTAATATTTGAAAAATTTCTTGAGGTAATATGCCCAACTTAATGACAATATTAAATGCACAAAAAAATAGACACATATTTCAATCAACTCTCCTATTTTCTGGCATACCTCTGGATTTTTCTGTAAAAGTTGACCCCACCATACCGGATTCATATCTAAGACAATAACTAGGAGATTAGTGTGATCAGAAGCCATATTTATGTGCTAAAAATCGTTTCAATTGTGTAAGCTCTCAAGTTGTGATCTGTGTCAAACCCAAACCAGTTTCATTCACATTTGTTTACCAACGAGCCTGCAAAACGAAAATTATAAATGAGGTGGGTTAAAAATAATTTTAAAAATGTTTTATATTTACTTAACAAATTATTTTATTTTAAATATAAATGATAACCTTTATGTTTAGTTTATTACGTAAATATTTCTGGGCCCTCATATTGCTTTGGGTGAAAATACCTTCTTCACATTAGACAAATTTAATTAAGTTATTTATTCATTATTTTTGGCGTCATCAGATATATAAAAAAAAACAAAGAGCAACGAAAAAACAATGATGACAGCCAAAGAATGCCCGAAGAGAATATTTTTCCCGCTGAGAAGGCAACCTATTTAAATGAATAACAATAACGACTATGAACAAAGTATGACAAGATAAAGCAAGATTTTAGGTTACTGTGACGTTTCGTGGGGGATCAAACGAAGTAAATGTGACTTATATGAATAGTGATATTGAATTGGAAGATTTGATTTCAATTGAGAATAAGTTCGAGGACTGCTACATTTTATGGTAAACAATTTCAAGGTTGATCTGGCCGGATTGGATCGAAAATCATGTGAGTTGCGAAATTGTTGGCAATACCTTACCACCTCGAAGTAACCATCAAAAAAAGAAGGGAGCACATTATATGAATATTTGTAAATGAATAGACCTTTTTGATGTATTTACTTGATGTTAAGAATACAATGGCCAAAGAATAGGGGCTGGGATGACGATAATGGATGACAACGAAAGATGATGCATAGAGATCTCGTTTGAACTGTGATTAGCGAATTTAAACGAGATGGACAAAGATAGTTGCACTATATAGGTGAATGAGCTAGTACATCACAAAAGCAAACTGGTTGTTTCTATTTTTAGGTAGTTTTTAAACCAATCCAGGGCAAGCCCTCTTACCCCTAGTTTCTTGAGTTCCTTTGATAAATTAAGCAATACTCTAACTGAATATTTTCTTTGGTCAAGAGCTTCTGTAACTTTTATGTGTAGGTGGATCAAAGGCAATGAAGTGGATTGGCCCCCTCTAAACCCGAAATGACTTTTTGATGTCGAAGAGAACTTAGATATCCGTAAAGCCTTTAAAAAAATTGAAAAGTAGCTCAATGTTGAGATCAGGCGATAGTATGCAGTGATCTTTTTGTTGCCAACTTTGTGGATCGGAATAACTAGTTTTCTTTAGCTGGTCCGAAAAGCAGAGAATAATTAATTATGGGTGCTAAGGGGCTTGAAATATGTTGTATCAAATTTTTAGCCAGACAGGAATTTATTTGGTCATATTCGCAACTGTGTGTGCTTTTGATTTCTTTGGCTAGTTTAATGATTTCACTAGGAGTTGTTAATGCGATTGCCATGGATTGGATTGTTGCCTGGTCCAGGCATGAATCGAAGAAGAGTTTATGTGCCGGTATTTGTATGACTAGATCTGATCCAATGTTTTTCGGAGTATATTGGTACAAGCAGCTTGCGATGTCAGAGAGACGTTAGGAATGTGCCATCTTGAGTGAAATCATCTTTGCATGGATTGTCACCCTTTTGCTTATTGATGAAAATATTGAATAGTTTCCTAGTTGCTTTCAAGGTGCTCTGGCAATTGAACTTATTGGAGTAGTATTTTGTGATGGATTCAGCTTTCGATGTTTTGAACTAATTTCTTACTTTAATAAATTTGTCTCTATTTTTGGCGGTTGGACCTTCAACAAAAATTCTGTACAAATTATTTTTCCTTCTACGAAGTTTTAGGCGGTCTGACATCATCCATTCGTTTTTGATTTCTTGTTTTTTTATGTATGTGGATAATAAAGAAGTTATCGTTTTAGACACCGAAGTACTTGTCCATAAACCTTGAGTAACATAACAATTTCATTATGGATAGCATCACTAACATTAGACCAATCTTGCGTGGATAACGCCTTCCCAAATTCGTGCTCCCTATCTTTTAGGACTAGGTTGTTACATTATGGTGTGATGAGAGAGGTCTGTTGACATGAATAAATTAAAGTGGTCGCATATGTCATCGATCAGAATTTTTGCGATGCAATTTTTTCAAAGGGTAGTCAGTGAAGATATTGTCTATTAGGATTTCTGGTATAAATGGAGACATTACAAATTGAGAAGGGAGTTAGGAAGTCAAAAGTACTTGGATTTGATAATGTTCATATAATCGCCCATCAAAAATATGTTTCTGTTTGACTTGCCTAAATGCTGGATAATTCTGTTGAGGTCATTGTTAAAAATGTTGACACCTATATTTGGAGGTTGGTGCATAACTCCGACGATTATGTCGCTTAATCGATTGAACTTGATTTTGGTCAAGAAATAAAAGTAAAGATATTTAATGAATCGTCTTCGTTAATGGATTATTCGACTTCCATACTTATTAAAACACCGGTCACCAGCCCCTTCTTCCTACCTGTGGCTGAAGGTTTAACCAGGCAGCAGAATGTAACAGTTGTTCTCATCGAGCTTTGTTTCGGTTAATGTATTTATCTTTGCCTTGATATGATGCATGATAATGGAGAGATCAATAATCTTGTTACTAAGACTTCTACAATTTATGTGTAGGAAAGGATAAATGTATTGCAGGTGCTGAAGTTCTAGTACTAGGTAGTTCTGGAGTTTCATACTTTTTGTTGTCCAAGTAGTAGAAACAGAATAGATTGATGTCAGGGTCAAAGTTTAAAACAATCAATGTGCCGCCCGAGTAAAAGTTATCTAAATCTATCGATTTAGAGTCGGGCAAAGCACAGGTTGGATCAGGAAATTTTGGTCTGTCTCAATCATTGTGTCTCAATCATTGTGGAGACATGGTCTGTTCCAATCATTGTTGAGACATCATAAATCAACTAGAGTAAAGACGAAAGTGTTTGAGAAACTCAAAAATTTTTGCTACAGTGATCTTCACAACGTTCGCTTCACAAAGACATATTCATTTCTTGACCACACCGAAGAAATTTTTTCCTTTGAATAACTTCCTTCCATTTGAGAAGATTTGAGTTAAGTTTAGTCAGATTTTCGATTACATATACTTTCTCTTCACCAGCTTGACGCCGCAGCAACCTTCTCACCCCATATACCTTGTCTCTAACGATCTTGACTGTGAAGCTAACCAAAATGGGTCAGGGAACACCTCTCGGACCAGGAGTTCTACATCAATCACATCGAACCAGCAGCAATAGTTCGTTATCTTCAGACAAGGTTTGGATTTGCAGCAATTTTTACTATGGCAGTCACAATGTCAAGTTTGGATGGAGGTATTTGACTCTCGATTGGAGCTGAATTTGCCTTCGCAAAGAACATTTCCGGAATTCCATGAATAACCAAATTGTTGGATCTCAGCCGTGTTTCCAGTTGGTCGACTTTAATGTTTAAATTTGCATTTTCTTCAGAAATGGCCTTAATTTTTTCTACAATTGGAGCTCTGTCTTTATTGCCTCCGAAACGAACTTCATTATATTCATTTCTCTCCACCTATTCTCCTGGAGAGCACTGTTTTTAGTAGTTTTCTCTTGTGTCGGTCAGCAAGACAAGCTATCGCTCTCTAATCTAATATCAACTCTGATCATTCTTCCTGTTTACTGTTGGCCGTTGTTGAACGAAAATAAAGGAGTATTTACCGCGGAGAATAAAATTTGGAAGAAAAATTTAATAACGGTGGGGGGTATATCCAAATGGATGCCCGAAGTCCAGATCCGGAGCGCCAAAGGGTGTCAAATAGATCGCAAAAGTATCGAAACTATAAACAACTGTTTTTAACGCTTACGAGATACCCCTTTCTTATCCATTGAATTATCCCTTTGTAATTAAAATACAGAGAATGAAAACTAGAACATGCTAGAATGTTGCAACCCCATTCATGCCAAATTTACAATTTACTAATTTCGTCTAGTAAAGTGTCTACTTAATGTCTCGTGTAATTAGTAACTTTAGTTATCCTACTTCACAAATTGTATATTATCTGTTAAATTTAGGATCGTAATGAAAGATGTTTGAATGCATGAAAACTGAAACATTGTGTACATTCCACAGTGATAAATGAAAACTAATGTTAATCGTTATTAATGGATTATTACTGTAATAACCCGGGGTCCTCAAACTAATTATAGAAGGTCAGGTTTATTGAAAGTTGTCAGATGGCTTGGAAGATGCACGATGCTTCAAATGTCTAAGTCTTGAAATCTGCTGTTCTCTAATTCTCGCTCTACTTTCCGATACAAATCCATTTGTCGAGGTGCATAACCAAAGAGTCTGAATAGCAACAATTAATTAATTCTCAAATTATATTGCCACTAAATTTAATTAATTATTAAATTAATTAATCGGCAATATAATTTTAATTATTCTTCAATTTATTGGATCTAGGGATCCAACACTGCCCCCTCCTTAAATCTGTTCGTCCCGAACAGACATCTATTCCCATTTTCATTTTTACTCTAGGAATAGGATCCGATCTTCCAACATTCTCATGGCTGCAAATCCCAGATCCATTTGCTTTGCCATCTTCTGGGATTTCTGCTTCCCCCCTTTTACTTCTGCGTCCCGCAAGTTTCAGTCGCGGAACATCGCCATTTCTATGCTCAACCTCCTGCTCCACCATGTCGCCAGATCTCAGACTCTCTACAGGATCACCTGCTCCATTTTTCTTGCTAGGCACTCTCCCGAAATCCCGAGCACTCCCTTCTGTTACCCTGATCTACTCTCTATGGTTTTCAGTACCTGATTGTATTTGAGCTTCAGCACTTGAACTCCAAGTCCACTTTTTAACCAAAATGTTTGCCGAATGGAATATCTCTACGCTTTAAGATGAGCTCACATAATAGTTTCAGAGGCAATTGGAAATATTTTAAAAAGACTGAAACAGTACTGTAATAATTATATTTTAGCCGAATATTTTTAATCATAAATTTGAAACTGTATTGATTTTCCTGTATGGGAAGGAGGCGACGAATCACGCGCGTGTTTGAAATTTCATTTCAAGTCATTGTACCCAAGTAAAAAAGATTGACTATTTTCTTAGCTTTGCCTGGTTATAAATTTTATCCCACTAATGTAATGCTAGGGTGAATGCTATTATACGGGTTTCCATTTAATTTCAACCTGATCGTGAGGCGGGCATACTATCGGTCTGGATGTGGGCGGTGGCTTCTGGCTATCCATCGTCCATCCTCCCTAAACCTTTATCACCAAAATGCACAAAATGGAAGTTAAGTTTATTTTTAAAACGTGAAGAGGCGACGAAAAAATAATTGTGAAAGTTGATTGTGAAAGAAGAGCCATTGTCATGAAATTGTTTAAGCTGCTAAAAATATAGAACACTTAATACTTTCATATTCTCAAGCAATGGACGAGTGTGAAGACGTTCTCAGTTTCTTCCAGAAGCCTTATTCACGCCTTACTTCTGGGAAAGGAAAAAGCGATCAATAGATTTTTTGGCGAGTTCAAACACGCTGGAACAACAAAATTCAGAAATAAAAATTTGTGCTTAAAAGATATGTTATTATCAAATTGAAAGAAATAATTAAAATTTCCATCCCTAAGTAATTTCTTGGAAGTCCTCCACATTTTGCAGCCTTTTTAAAGAGTCTTTCTCTTGTGTCCCAATGCTCTGCATAGTGGTATTTTAGTTATATTTATGCCAAGAATCAACTTACATTTTACGTACAATTTACTTCAACTTACCGCCGGCTGCCACTAATTGCGGCAAAAATTCATCCCAGAAGGCGCACTCTCGTATTCGAGGACCTCTTCCGATTGCTTTTGACTTGTCTGTTTCTTTTAAAAAACGCGCATTCAATTCCAAATACTCTTGATCACTTGGAGTGTATAGCGGCCAATCACTTGAAACCCTAATTCCTGGGATTTGATTCGGATCTCTGGTCAATTTTAGCAAAACAAGTGATGATATAAAAAATAAGTTCAGCGCATTTATTAACAAATTGTTTAAAGGTATCTAATAGCAACTTGTTTATGTTGATAATGATTACGTTAAGTACATCTTCTTTAATCTATTCGAAAGGGTTACATTGGTTTCAATAAATAAGTACTTAGGAACTTGTTTCATTTAAGTTATTACAGGAAAGGTAATGCAGTGACTTCATGTTGAAAACGAACATTAATTTTGGTGAAATGACAGCTTAACGCTTATGAAATAGAGAGCAAAACTTGAACATCACAAAGGAATCAAGAAAGTGTCGTCAAAGATACATGACTTATTCTGGAACTCCTCTGAGAACACCGAAATGTCCCTGGAAGGTCGGCTTTTATGTCATTTCTCTTGCGGCCACTCCGTGCTTCATTAAATTGCATGATTTTAGAGAAAAATACGTATTACTCTCAAAAATCTTCTGGCACGTGCACGAACACAGACGAACTCAACGGCAGATCAAAAAAGTATTACCGAAAAATAAATAAAGATTCCATCAACTCGTTACAACTATTTAGCATCAAACCTTTTAACGAAACCGGTTTGTGTAATATGAAGAGTTTCGTTTGAGCACAAAATTGAGCACAGAACGAAGGGATTATTGAATTAGGCCCGTCCAGAAGAGGGAACGAATTGTAAATTGGACGACGATTCAATTTTCCTCGAATGAAGAAATTGCACAAAATGAACGTTCAGGGTCTGAGTCGTTCGATGAATCTTTTCACACTTCATTATGCTGCCTGTTAGTGGATATCTGATTTATGAATCATTCATTTATTACTCTGTCGATTGTTAAAGATATCTCCTGATTCGATCAAGATTTTGTGGCTTTTGTCAAAAAGTTGATTGTGAGGTCGATAAAAAGAGCTAAAATATTAAACACAAAACCTATTACTTCAAAGAGTAGTGTGAAATACTGTAACAAGAATATTTAAAGAAACGGAAAAAACTTGCTTTACCTAACTTTAAGTTAGGCATGGCTTTATTTTTTATTTCTCGTAAAACATCCTCAGAACTCTCAAACAGAATTTATCATTTTTTATGAACGTCCAACTCCAAAGAATTACAAAGCAAAAATCAGTGGTAAAGATCAGCAACCGAAAATCAGCTTCACAAGCTGAAAAAGAATTATAAAGGAAATTCCCAAAATTTTACGCCAAACTGAACACAACATACCGTGGCCTAATCAAATAATGTGCGCAAGATTGACTCCAACAATCGTCAAAAGTTTTTCCTTACATTCTTTTTCGCACGGAAAACTTGAAGCGTTTTAGTGAAAATTTGTAATAACTTTTGACATAAACAACTATTTTTTTTTTTACAAAATCTATAAATTATAACTTGTTTATACTTACCCTGTTTTTGCAAAATTAGTCCAATAATGCATTACTAATTGGCTGAAATTTTTGTCTTCTTCACTAAAATTTGAGTTGGGTTTAAAGCCTTCACCGAAGACAAACATTATGTCATCTCCATGAAGGACCCCCATCCATCCTGGCCATGGGTTGGTACTGTATCTCTGTGTGAGATAATACATGTAAACATTCTCCCCGACCGAAGAATATAATTGGGCGAACTGATTGACCGGACAAACAAAGTAATAATCAGCAACGGCCGCGTCAAGGGCCATGATATTTATCCTCGTGTTTTCCAAATCCATCCAGTTTGTATACTGAAATCGAATGGCTTCAAGAACAAGTGGAGATATGGTTTTATTATATTGTGGATAAAAGTAAAATAATCTTTCAGTGCTTGCCAGAAATTCCGATCTATTCATCGACACTTTTTTAAGGCTTAAAAATTCCGTGAGTTCGTAAATAAGAAAATATGATCCTTCGTTGGAATTACTACCGAGCAAAATAGGACATCGTTTGAAATTGCCCTTGCGCAGACTATCGATTGGAGACTCCAATAAAAAAGTTCCATCAATGACTGGCAAGAAAGGATATTGCACGGGACCTCTCGTAATAAACTGTTCGTCGGCCAATTGCTGAGGTGAAATTTCCTTTAAGCAGTTTGCTATTGCCTCCATGTCATAAAATGTTGGCTTACAACGAAGATATTGAACCGCAAACTCTATAGACCTATGTTTGGCCTGTTCTGCAGTCAAGGTCGCCCAGGGCATATTTGCTACTCCGCTTTGAAGGATAACTCGTTGAAATTTGCTGTGGCTAAGAGGAGACATCAAATGAAGGCTCACGCTTACTGCCCCCGCACTTTCACCAAACAATGTAACATTTTCTGGATCTCCTCCGAAATGTTTTATGTTATGCTGGATCCATTCAAGCGCCATGAGTTGATCAAACAATCCCGCATTCCCGGGTGCCGAAGGATGATTTAAGCTCAAAAATCCAAAAGCGCCCAATCTATAAGCTATGGATACCACTATGATGGAGTTGTTAGCAGCCAATATTTTTCCGTCGTAAACGTTCAAAGTTGTCGTTCCGGTATAAAATCCACCTCCGTAGATCCAGACCATAACAGCCGACTTTCTTAATCTCGGCTGAGTTCTGGGAACCCAAATGTTTAAATAAAGGCAATCTTCGCTGACATTTGTCGTTGGATTCCATACCTTAGTACCTTGAAATTCTTTTCCAAATGCCAAATCCGGAAGTTGATAGCATGGCTTGGGAAGTCTGGTAGCATCGTAAATGCCATTCCACTTTCCGTAAGGCTGGGGATGTCTGAACCTCAAGTGTTTGATAGGCGGTTTTGCAAATGGAATTCCCAGGAATGTGTTGACCGCTTTATTGAGATTTGGCACATAATACCTCGATCCTCTGACTCTGCCACTTTCAGTTATCACGATCAAATCGTCGTTGCTACACTGAAGCATTTCCATTAACTCAAGTAATGCCAAACAACAGCAGAGAAGACGAAATAGTAAAGAAGCACCACTTTCCATTTTGAGGAACTAATGAATGAAAAGTTCTTGACCTGTGAGATATAAGCGAATTAAAATGGCAATTTTTCAATATTAATATTAAATTACTCTCAACATTTGGATGTTGAAAGTATGTAAAGCATTGTAATTATATTAAATGATGTCGCGATAAAATAAGTCAAATAAAATTATTTAAAGACGATATAACATAATTAAAAATATTGTTAAATATATAAATAATGGACAAAATTTGCCGGAAATATGTCATATGTTCATTTTTGATATCTTAAAAATAATATTTTATTTAACTGGTTGACTAATTACTCAACGACAAGTTTTGAGGTATGTCGCATGATTTTAAGATTTGTGAAAGAACTGTAGCATGCAAATTCAATTGCAAGAAATACATTTTAATAATTGCCAGCAGATTATGAAAAATTTATGAAATAATTAATCACCTTGAAGAGTAGGCGAATCTATCGGTAGGCCATTAAAACTCAGCTGCATTGTAACATCAGCAACTCCGCGAATGAACTGAGACGAAGAGTAGCCCCTTGCAATGCATCGTAAGGTTATTTTCATGGATGCGTAGGTGTTTAAGTAGTTGTCTCTCTCGAGTGATCTCCCAATTTATCTAAAAATCTTGGGCATTTTAAAGGTCACAAATCCTAAATATTCAGGTGAGTGTGAACTTGATGGAACACGAACTAAAAGCAAACCCTAAGCATATAATTCACTTCCTCAGACTGTCTAATATTTGTTCTTCCTCCAACGACGCCCGATTTTTGCCAGGTTGATCGATATCTGGTCTCCATGATATCTCACAACAATTCTCAGGCTGCACGTGCATCAGAAATTCAAGCTCTCAAAATTTGAATTATTGTCAACATGGGCGGAGTTGTTTCAGGAAATCATAGGATCCAGTTCTTTCAGTGCTACTAAGAAGTTGCTTTTTACGTTTTTGTCAGAGTAACAGAAAGTAGAATAGATCGATGAAAAATATTTTCCAATAATAAAAATTGCTGTTGAACAAAATTGAGCTCGGCAAAAATATTTATAAATATACATGATATTGAAAGTATTCCTTTCATAATTTGTCTAACTTGCTTGGAACGTCTTATAATGACACTTTCCATACTTATTTCAATTTAAACCTCCATTAAAATTACTTCATTCTTCCGAAATAATCCAATAGAGTTTTTATAATGTAGTAGCCAGGAGTTTTACAGAAGGAAAGCGTTAGCGAATGATGAAGAGAATGTGTTTTCTGCGGGCGAGCAGAACAGAAAGTTGCCGGCATTATTCCCGGGGGTATAATTTGCCCGGGCGAGGCGTGATGTTTGCATGATTATGCCGCTGTTTCTTCTCTCTACCATTAAAATGCTCTTCAAATCACAGAAAATCATTTAGTCCAGAACAATTATTTGTTATGTCAGACATATGGTTGGCATTAGAAAATATTTCTTAAATTGCATATCCAAATGACGCAATGAACTTTTAAATTTAGCAGCAAAACACTGCATTGAAATGTGAAATCCAACCATTCTCATTACGAAATCTCTATAAATTTACATCACAAGTTTAAAAAATATTTTTATAGTGTGAGGAGAACTGTGCGTGCAGCGAAATGCTAAAGAATACGGAGCAGATGAAATGAACAATTTCCTACATTGATTGATAATGCGGGACTCGATAATGTATGCCCAACTCGCTAGAGAGATTAATCCCTTCATCAATAGACAGTGGATGTGGAAGAATTTTAAGCGTTTCAATTTAGGTTGGGAAAACAATCAAAATCTTTCACATTTTGTCATTAGATATCATCTGTTATGATATTTTTCGCAATAACATTAAAACGCAATACGAGATTTTCCAGTTTTTTTTTGTCCGAGGTTTCGTGGCAGTTATGATCAATTGTAAGAATGGGGGATTTAAGATAATTGGTCAAATTAATTGTCGAAAAAAGAAATTTCAATAAAAATTTTAATATTTATTGTTTACCGGCAATTTTCATTTTTATTCTGTAAATAATGTTTCATTTAAATTTGTTTCATCATTGTAAATCTCAGGCATATCTTAAATTTGTTTAAGTTACCATATTTTAAAATTTTTCTGCTTAATCTAAAATAGCTCATATTTCTATAAAATGCATCCTTGCATGGTTCTATTGAGCTTTTATAAAGTGTTTCACTTATTTTCCTTCGATTACAATCTCCTAATGATTATTATTTATGAATTACAGCGCAATTAATGTTTGAATGTAATTGAGCAAATACGGTGAATTTTGCCTAACAGGCAGCACTCCCAACAACTGACATCTGCATTCCTAGAAACAAAAATTACACCCAAGAAAACGTAACCTACATTCTTTGGCTTTTTTTTATTGGCAAACTAATCTATGAAAGAATAATTTTACTGATTCCAATAATGCTTCTAAATAGGATACTTATCCGTTTATGTTAGCCCGTCCGAAATAGATAAATGGACGAATCAAATATGGATTATTAATGTATAAATTATAATACTTGTCACATATGCTTGAGATTGAGGCAAGTGCCAGGTCAATTTTTTTTCCAAAAATTTCCTATTTTAAGAAGTGTGAAAATTTCGGAATTTTGAGTTAAGCGAAATTATAAAATAAAATAATAACACTGAAACTTTGTAAAACATTGTTACTATTTAACAAACAAATTATTTACTATTCATAATAATAATAATGTGAATATGTATCATTGATTGAATAACCGTTTCCAAGTATTCTTTTCTGATGAGCCCTAAAAATATTTAACTATCACCTCCCAAGGTAAAAAAAAAATGCAAAGAGGAACTTAAAACAACATTGGAAGGAAGTTTGACTTTTCCAAAACGTTTGTAACAATTACAGTTTCTAAAGTATAAAGTTGCTAAGGACAAGTCATCCCATATCATTTCTGCAATTACAGAAAAGTTTATTTCCTAAGAGAAAAGATTTCATGATTCATGAGTTTTGACGGCTAAAACTTTAATCTTAATTCTCTTAATGTTGAACTAGGAAATGTCTAGAATCATATTCCGTAGGTCTCCCGATATTTTGTCAAGGATCGCTTGGTAGCATGCCAAGGATGTAATGATTTGAAGATATGTTTCTCATAGATTAAGAAAGGTTTGGATTAATAACTATTCGACAGATTTGGAGGATGTGGGTAAAACTATTATAGGATTAAAAACTTATTTTATTAACTGTTTATAATTAGTGGATATTTTGTAACTTAAAGCTACACAACAATAAATTTTCGAGACAATGTATCAGCATGCTTAAATAACAACAAGGTTTTTGTCTCCCGGCGCTTTGACGTAACCGTCAACCTCCTCTTTCCTATCATTTTAACAGGGATGAAAAATATAATGATATTTTTTAAAATATCGAAAACACCATGAAATATATATTATATATATATTATACATATTATATTTTAATATATATTATATATAATATATATATATTTAATATTAATATAATCCCATTTTTAGCAGGAAAATGTTATGAATTATTTTGTTTTAATGATTTATTTTATTTTGATTAGTGTATCCAATGATATTTCTGATTATTTGGTATAAATAAAATATAAAAATATATACATATTTTTAATATATACAGTATTTTGTTTGCTAATTAAGCGATAAGTGAAATTGTTTATGCATGTTAAACTTAGCCGTTATTGTTCCTGTACTCTTATTATTATTGTTATTGCCACTTCACTGTTTCACTTCTTTGAAGCAAACCATTTGCTTAGAATTTATGTAAGTTATAAGTAATTTAAGTTTTTGGAAAAACAAGTGGATAAATAAATTGATAAACACCGAAACTTAAATAAAAGAAATTTAACAGATTTACACTTTAGTAGTGAACTTAAAATGGCTGACTGAAAAATGCAATATATACAATATATTGCGCGTCATAAATATAGGACAGGTACATATTTTGACGATATCACTTTGACACTTTACTTATGTACTATGTATCACATTTATTTATGTCGTAAACGGTTGGCCACCCAGCGGGATGTAAATCCCTTCTGGCCTACTGGTATTATTATTACTGTGTTTTTTTTTCATTGAATAAAGAGATTATTGTTTTGTTATTAACTACCTAATAGTAATAATGATAATTATAATAATAATAATAATAATAATTTAGTTATTTAGTTCTTTGACAAAGGCCAATAAAAAAAAATATCATTCCAAGTAGTGGAATTATGTAAACCATTTTTATAGGTTATAGTAAAATACCTTATATTTTCAGATTTATCAAATTTATTGTGCAGAGATGAATATTTAGTGAGAATTTAACAAAACACTGGAAATCTCCAAAACTGCAAACATCAACCAATAACATTATGGGGCATAAATTTTCAAATTTATTAGATTTAAACTTTTAAGTTATGACTTATATGGAAGCCAATAATGAACTTTATCTCCTTTCTTGTTAATTAACTCTTTAATTCTGTTTTTTAATGAATCCATGAAAAAGTTTAGGGTTTTTTATAATTCCCTCCTTCCAGGCCATTGCTTGCCATTACAATATATTTTCCTGGCAAGCAATCCCCACACGTTTTCGATGGGGTTCCAGTCTGGGGAGCTAGATAGCCACTTGAGAACCTACAAATTTCTTTTTTGAAGAAAAAGTTTAGTTGATCAATGTTGAGGTGTCTCCGTGAATGTGGTTTTCTAAAGTCTGTTAAGCGTCAGCACAAGCCACTTCTGATGGAAGCCCACAAATGTAGAGGGGCAATGCCATACTGAAAGATGACCCTTTAATTTCCAAATTTGTCACATTATGTAAACCTGTGCTGATCCAGTGTTTGAACATATTTTGCAGGGTTTTGCTTCCCCTCTAAGAAATTATGAAGAACCTCGAGAGGAAATGGCAGCCCAGACCATCACTGAGCCACCGCCAAAATTTTTTAAAAAGCATTTTTGGATCTTTTGACATCATCTCAATGATATTTGAGTCCATCTGGACAATCTAAATTAGAGTTAGTGTCTAAATCCAGCATCTCCTTTTCCCAGTTCAGTCGGAACTTCTTGTGGGCTTCCATCAGAAGTGGCTTGTGCTGACGCTTAACAGACTTTAGAAAACCACATTCACGGAGACACCTCAACATTGATCGACTGACATACGGTTCTAAGCTATTTTTTAAGTTCTTTGTTGAACAGAGTCCTTGGAAGCTTCGCGAAGGATAACTTCTCTGACGTTCATAGAGTTTTTTCGGTCTTCCAAGGGAACAAATTGTTCCATAACTTTTAAGATCACTCAAAAGACGGCTAATAACCTTCACAGAGCGATTCAACCTCCTAGATATTTTAGAAATTGACAAATTCAAGTCTTTAAAGGCAAGAATTTGTCCTTTTCAAAATCATTAAGTCGCTTTCTTAAACTCATATATAATAACGTTAGCTATCGATGTATTATTTTATAAACATCGTTATGAGCATCAAATTATAAGGAGTCTTATTATATTAATGAACCTTTGTGAAACCTGTAATAACAACATTTTTTCCACAACCGAAGAGACCCCATGCTCCGTTGCTGAAACTCCGAGAAACACCATCAAACGAGTTTCTTGGTGGATTCTCATCAATATTCAAATTTTATTGAATACTAATTTTCAGCATTTTGACGAAAGTTTAACGGTGATTTTAAAGATATATATAGAAATCGTGTGATTCTCGAAGCTGTCCTATATATAAGACACGCAATGTATATCGAATAAACGTCGGCCGACCGCTTTTTGGCCGGCCTAAAAGCATATTTTCACAGATTAACAAGTTTTAATATTCATTGGAAGCCCAAATTTTACAAGGTGTTTTGTGTACGATAAAATGGTGTAATAAATTTGGTATAAATTTCATTGCTTGGTTTTCAAGAACTTTGCAAAAACGTGAAATGCCCATCATTATTGGGAGGAGTGTCCATTGTCTATTGGTCTCGTTAACATCCTCAATACATTCTGCCCCTTTTATTTGATGAAGTTGTTCATCGGATATACTTTATGATTTATTAACAAAGCACTCCGTCTGCAAATCGGCTGTAAAATTGATGACCAAGGAATGGATATTTCACACTTACTTTTACATATGATATTGTCTGAGATTTTCCTAACGATATGACAAGAACAGAAAGACCATCTGATAGGCCACCACTTCTGTTTACTAATAAGTAAACTTACTCAGCGACTTCATTTACGACAAATGTGTCGGAAAGTTTGGGGTCATCCCTGCAAAGGAACCTCAGAAGGTGCATGAATCCAGGCGACAGCGCGACATTAACCGTCTAAAGGGCGAGAAAAAGGCGCTTCGCCGACGGTGGAAAATGGCTAACGAAGATGAGAGAGAAGGACTCTCCGTCCTATGGGAGGACGTTAAAAGACGTTTGAGGGACTTGCGCGGAGCTGAAAGAGCGCGGAAGAGGAAATACGAGAGGAGGAAAGCTATGAGAAGCTTCTTCAGCGATCCCTATAAGTATGGGAGATCGCTGTTAGATCCTCCAAAATCGGGTGTGCTTACTGTAGAGCAAGAAAAACTGGAGGAACACTTAGTCAGAACCTATAGTGACCTCCTCCAGCACGAGGCTCTTCAGGAAAGGCTGGACATTCCGGCGGTGCCGCTGCCAGCCAGCCCCTTTTGTATGGCGTCTCCTTCGCTCGAGGAGGTGAGAAGAGTCGTTAGAAAAGCGAGAAACCGCTCAGCGCCAGGACCCAATGGAGTTCCATATCTCCTGTACAAAAGATGCCCCAAGACACTATATCTGCTGTATTCCCTCGTCGAGGGGGCGTGGTCTTCCGCCACGATCCACGATGAGTGGAAAAAGGCAGAGGGCGTCTATATTCCAAAGGAGAAGGACTCCAGGGATCTGAATCAATTCAGACCCATATCACTGCTGAATGTAGAGGGGAAGATATTCTTCTCCATAATGGCATCGAGGCTCACAGAGTTTGTGATGGCTAACCAGTACGTTGACATATCTGTCCAAAAGGGAGGAGTTCCAGGTGTACCTGGTTGCATCGAACACACCTCCATGATATGGGAGGCGATCCAGAGGGCCAGGAGGGGCCGGTTGAGTCTGTACGTAGTGTGGCTGGACCTAGCAAACGCATATGGGTCGGTGCCGCATCAACTCTTGTGGAAGACGTTGGAGGCACACCATGTGCCTCAGCCCGTTATCCGTATCCTCCAGGAATATTTTAACGGGTTCATGATGCGTTTCTCCACCCAAGCGTACACGACGAAATGGGTTCCTCTGCAGGTCGGGATAGCCATGGGGTGTGCGATCTCTCCGACCCTGTTCGTACTGGCGATGCAGATCCTACTGAAGGCAGTTGGGTCCGACATTCCAGAGGCGCACATTGGTAAGGGTGTGTACATGCCTCCAATAAAGGCATTCATGGACGACACCACCCTGATTATGAATAGGAAGCGAGTCGTTCAGGAAACCCTGGACAAGCTGGACGACTTGCTAGGATGGTGTCGTATGGCCTTCAAACCTGCGAAGTCCAGGAGTCTCTCTTTGGTTAGAGGGAAAATTTGCAGGGACGCGTTCTTCGAGGTGGCGGGACAACGAATCCCCACAGTATCCGAGGAGCCTGTGAAGAGCCTAGGAAGGATGTTTGACGACTCGCTCACCGACAAGAGCATGAAGAACGCCATAGTCACGCAAACCAGTAAGGGGCTGCAAGCGATCGAGGCGGCGCCGCTCCAGGGTCGTTTCAAAGTGTGGCTTTTGCAGTTTGTGCTCCTGCCCAGACTCCTTTGGCCTTTGACCATCTATGAGATTGGTCTATCGGCGGTCGAGGGGTTAGAGAGGAAAATCAATCGGCACACCAGGACATGGCTGGGTTTACCTCCAGCATTGTCGTCGGTTGCCCTCTACAGCAGGAGCGCGAGCCTTAGACTGCCACTTAGGTCCATCGTGGAGGAGTACAAACTCTCCAAAATCCGAACGCAGTGGATGCTCAATAACTCCGCGGACAACAGGATCCGTGAAGTTAATCCACTGCTCAGATCTGGAAAGAAGTTCCGAGCGCAGAAAGAGATCGACGAGTCAGTAAATGTACTGATGTTCGAAGAAGTGAGGGGTCCTATCCAGACAGACCGTCACGCAGTGGGATGGAACCACTTCCAAAAATGGTCCCAGGCCAGCTCATCGACCAGGGGTGCGATGATTGGCCAGGAGAGGAGGCGGAAAGAGGAACAAGATCGAGTCACAAAGGCCGTACAGCTAGCACAACAGGGTAAGTGGACAACTTGGGAGGATGTGATCCAACGGTCCCTTACCTGGAGCGACTTATGGAAGTTGTCTCCGCTCCGGCTGGCCTTTGCGGTAAGATCGATTTATGATCAGTTGCCTTCCAAGGACAATTTAAGGAGGTGGGGGTTAGTAGAAGACGGCAAATGTGGACTCTGCGACGGAGCCGAGACACTGCATCATGTGCTCAGCAACTGCACATACGCCCTTGCCCATGGTCGGTATACATGGCGACACAATCAGGTCCTTCGAGAAGTGTGTGAGGCCACCAAAGCAGCAGTAACCAAAGCAAACTCGCGCGCAATCTCCAAGCAGCGGAAGATTTACTTCCTGCGCGAGGGCCACGCACACCTCTGCAGAAAGCGATGTAAAACGCCAAAAAAGGACATCCTTGCAGAGGCAAACGATTGGACAGTCGCAGCCGACTTAGAAGGAATGAGGCACTATCCCCAGGTGCTGATTGAGAGTGGCAAGAGGCCCGATATGGTGTTGATGTCACCGTCGTCAGATGCCATCATTTTGGTGGAGTTGACGGTACCATGGGAGGACAGAATGCAATATAGCAATGCGCTGAAAGCGGAAAAGTATGCAGATCTGGCGGTGGACCTGGAAGCGAAAGGGTTCAGAGTTGACCTCTTCCCAATAGAAGTTGGCGCAAGGGGCGTAGTCGGCAAGTCGACTTACGCTTTCCTCACGAAAATAGGCCTATCTAGCCGAGAAAGAACGAAGACGATGACAAAGATGTCAGAAGCGGCGGAGGCAGCTTCGTTCTGGATCTGGCAAATGAGAGGCAAGGAAACATCTTCGGATGCCATAGCGAAAGGACCGGAGAAAGCCGCCGATCTCCGGTCAGAATAAATCCACCAAAGTAGTTCATCGCCCGAGAGGCGCGGAGCCGGTGACGGAAATGTCTGTTACCGCGCGCCGCTGCAAGGAAAATTTAAAGCCCAAGTCGATACTGTTGGGCGGCAGGGATGACGGAAAGAAGGCCACTGAGAGGCATTGGGGCTAGGTGGCGTCGCTTCAGCGACTGAGTGCAGCGACGAAAGAAGCCAACGAGAGCTTTCAGTAGTCGCTCCAGTCTGGCACGTGATGGCATAAAGAGGCCAATGAGAGCCTTCCAAAGCCTAAGCTTCGAGTCCGCACAATGGAAACCGACAGGGACATCCGGCTGATCACCGGATGCGGCCCACCCCCGGAGAACGTCAGGGGTTTCAAAGGGCCGAAACGTTCGAAGATGGGGGACCTTCTCTGAGGATCCCTGTCGGAAAGCTCCGAGGAGGAGTTTCCAGCATCTATACCACGGCAATGGCCATTTGGCACTCGGGAATAGACCGAGGGACAACCAGGAGAGCCTGGTGGCGACCTGGAAAGACAGGTGACGTCTCGGAAAGACGAGGTCGCGATTGGGCTAGCGACCCGCGCGATAAAACGACCGCTACTTCACCGGACTACGAAATATGCCCCCATGGTCCCAGCCGAAAGGAGGGGGAGAATGACGGACCATCAATGGACTCAAGGCTTGACCTGGCTACCAACAGACTTCCGAGTACGACTAACGCCCCGGACAATGGCATGTCTGGTAGCAGATGCGTGTGCGGAAGAGCGTTCGCGACCGAAAGGGGACTCAAGATCCACCGATCCAAGACAAATTGCGGGTGCAAGGCACAGAGACAGCGTACTACCGCGAAGGTGCGGGTAGATAAAACGCCGGACGACACCGGACCGGAGTCACACCACAGTTCCGCGTGTGTCCGAGTCTCATGCCCAGGACAAGACCCCCCGAGAGCTAGGATCAGGTTCCCTCGAGGAAGCGATAAGGAAAGCTGGTCAGGACTGGATGAGGAGCTGAAGCGAGGGCTGAAGAAAGTCCTGAAGGATGGATCAGTGAAGTCCTTCAGCGACTTCATTTACGACAAATGTGTCGGAAAGTTTGGGGTCATCCCTGCAAAGGAACCTCAGAAGGTGCATGAATCCAGGCGACAGCGCGACATTAACCGTCTAAAGGGCGAGAAAAAGGCGCTTCGCCGACGGTGGAAAATGGCTAACGAAGATGAGAGAGAAGGACTCTCCGTCCTATGGGAGGACGTTAAAAGACGTTTGAGGGACTTGCGCGGAGCTGAAAGAGCGCGGAAGAGGAAATACGAGAGGAGGAAAGCTATGAGAAGCTTCTTCAGCGATCCCTATAAGTATGGGAGATCGCTGTTAGATCCTCCAAAATCGGGTGTGCTTACTGTAGAGCAAGAAAAACTGGAGGAACACTTAGTCAGAACCTATAGTGACCTCCTCCAGCACGAGGCTCTTCAGGAAAGGCTGGACATTCCGGCGGTGCCGCTGCCAGCCAGCCCCTTTTGTATGGCGTCTCCTTCGCTCGAGGAGGTGAGAAGAGTCGTTAGAAAAGCGAGAAACCGCTCAGCGCCAGGACCCAATGGAGTTCCATATCTCCTGTACAAAAGATGCCCCAAGACACTATATCTGCTGTATTCCCTCGTCGAGGGGGCGTGGTCTTCCGCCACGATCCACGATGAGTGGAAAAAGGCAGAGGGCGTCTATATTCCAAAGGAGAAGGACTCCAGGGATCTGAATCAATTCAGACCCATATCACTGCTGAATGTAGAGGGGAAGATATTCTTCTCCATAATGGCATCGAGGCTCACAGAGTTTGTGATGGCTAACCAGTACGTTGACATATCTGTCCAAAAGGGAGGAGTTCCAGGTGTACCTGGTTGCATCGAACACACCTCCATGATATGGGAGGCGATCCAGAGGGCCAGGAGGGGCCGGTTGAGTCTGTACGTAGTGTGGCTGGACCTAGCAAACGCATATGGGTCGGTGCCGCATCAACTCTTGTGGAAGACGTTGGAGGCACACCATGTGCCTCAGCCCGTTATCCGTATCCTCCAGGAATATTTTAACGGGTTCATGATGCGTTTCTCCACCCAAGCGTACACGACGAAATGGGTTCCTCTGCAGGTCGGGATAGCCATGGGGTGTGCGATCTCTCCGACCCTGTTCGTACTGGCGATGCAGATCCTACTGAAGGCAGTTGGGTCCGACATTCCAGAGGCGCACATTGGTAAGGGTGTGTACATGCCTCCAATAAAGGCATTCATGGACGACACCACCCTGATTATGAATAGGAAGCGAGTCGTTCAGGAAACCCTGGACAAGCTGGACGACTTGCTAGGATGGTGTCGTATGGCCTTCAAACCTGCGAAGTCCAGGAGTCTCTCTTTGGTTAGAGGGAAAATTTGCAGGGACGCGTTCTTCGAGGTGGCGGGACAACGAATCCCCACAGTATCCGAGGAGCCTGTGAAGAGCCTAGGAAGGATGTTTGACGACTCGCTCACCGACAAGAGCATGAAGAACGCCATAGTCACGCAAACCAGTAAGGGGCTGCAAGCGATCGAGGCGGCGCCGCTCCAGGGTCGTTTCAAAGTGTGGCTTTTGCAGTTTGTGCTCCTGCCCAGACTCCTTTGGCCTTTGACCATCTATGAGATTGGTCTATCGGCGGTCGAGGGGTTAGAGAGGAAAATCAATCGGCACACCAGGACATGGCTGGGTTTACCTCCAGCATTGTC
The DNA here is from genome assembly GCA_034509925.1 of Hirudinaria manillensis. Lineage (NCBI taxonomy): Eukaryota > Metazoa > Annelida > Clitellata > Hirudinida > Hirudinidae > Hirudinaria > Hirudinaria manillensis. The sequence continues at coordinate 8,773,816 of CM067526.1, read as the reverse complement.
GTCGGTTGCCCTCTACAGCAGGAGCGCGAGCCTTAGACTGCCACTTAGGTCCATCGTGGAGGAGTACAAACTCTCCAAAATCCGAACGCAGTGGATGCTCAATAACTCCGCGGACAACAGGATCCGTGAAGTTAATCCACTGCTCAGATCTGGAAAGAAGTTCCGAGCGCAGAAAGAGATCGACGAGTCAGTAAATGTACTGATGTTCGAAGAAGTGAGGGGTCCTATCCAGACAGACCGTCACGCAGTGGGATGGAACCACTTCCAAAAATGGTCCCAGGCCAGCTCATCGACCAGGGGTGCGATGATTGGCCAGGAGAGGAGGCGGAAAGAGGAACAAGATCGAGTCACAAAGGCCGTACAGCTAGCACAACAGGGTAAGTGGACAACTTGGGAGGATGTGATCCAACGGTCCCTTACCTGGAGCGACTTATGGAAGTTGTCTCCGCTCCGGCTGGCCTTTGCGGTAAGATCGATTTATGATCAGTTGCCTTCCAAGGACAATTTAAGGAGGTGGGGGTTAGTAGAAGACGGCAAATGTGGACTCTGCGACGGAGCCGAGACACTGCATCATGTGCTCAGCAACTGCACATACGCCCTTGCCCATGGTCGGTATACATGGCGACACAATCAGGTCCTTCGAGAAGTGTGTGAGGCCACCAAAGCAGCAGTAACCAAAGCAAACTCGCGCGCAATCTCCAAGCAGCGGAAGATTTACTTCCTGCGCGAGGGCCACGCACACCTCTGCAGAAAGCGATGTAAAACGCCAAAAAAGGACATCCTTGCAGAGGCAAACGATTGGACAGTCGCAGCCGACTTAGAAGGAATGAGGCACTATCCCCAGGTGCTGATTGAGAGTGGCAAGAGGCCCGATATGGTGTTGATGTCACCGTCGTCAGATGCCATCATTTTGGTGGAGTTGACGGTACCATGGGAGGACAGAATGCAATATAGCAATGCGCTGAAAGCGGAAAAGTATGCAGATCTGGCGGTGGACCTGGAAGCGAAAGGGTTCAGAGTTGACCTCTTCCCAATAGAAGTTGGCGCAAGGGGCGTAGTCGGCAAGTCGACTTACGCTTTCCTCACGAAAATAGGCCTATCTAGCCGAGAAAGAACGAAGACGATGACAAAGATGTCAGAAGCGGCGGAGGCAGCTTCGTTCTGGATCTGGCAAATGAGAGGCAAGGAAACATCTTCGGATGCCATAGCGAAAGGACCGGAGAAAGCCGCCGATCTCCGGTCAGAATAAATCCACCAAAGTAGTTCATCGCCCGAGAGGCGCGGAGCCGGTGACGGAAATGTCTGTTACCGCGCGCCGCTGCAAGGAAAATTTAAAGCCCAAGTCGATACTGTTGGGCGGCAGGGATGACGGAAAGAAGGCCACTGAGAGGCATTGGGGCTAGGTGGCGTCGCTTCAGCGACTGAGTGCAGCGACGAAAGAAGCCAACGAGAGCTTTCAGTAGTCGCTCCAGTCTGGCACGTGATGGCATAAAGAGGCCAATGAGAGCCTTCCAAAGCCTAAGCTTCGAGTCCGCACAATGGAAACCGACAGGGACATCCGGCTGATCACCGGATGCGGCCCACCCCCGGAGAACGTCAGGGGTTTCAAAGGGCCGAAACGTTCGAAGATGGGGGACCTTCTCTGAGGATCCCTGTCGGAAAGCTCCGAGGAGGAGTTTCCAGCATCTACTAATTGGGAAATTTGTCTGCCTCATTTCGCGTAAAGGTTGGACTTATTGGGAGAATTGTACGAAAACAACGAACGAAGAAGGGGGTCAATGATTAAGTAAAACAGAATTGTGATTTATTGCTGGTCCCACCTATCGCGTGTATTCGAGTTATCACTATTTTGCTAAATATTTTGGTAAGCCAAAATTGGAAAAATTTATTTTCGAGCATTTAAAAAAAATTAACATATCTTTGTAATTAAAGCTATGGAGCGATCATGAAATGCTGGTGGGGCGGAAATAATTAATTACAATTATTCCTATATTGGATGAAATTACTCTATTATCCATATCTATTATATATATGTAGATAAATCAAATAAATTGCCTTATATAATATAAGAACTTTATTAACTTATTATTTTTTTTGTAAAATTGATATTATAATATCCCGGGGTCCTCAAACTAATTATGGAAGGTCAGGTTTATTGAAAGTGTTCAGATGGCTTGGAAGATGTACAATGCTCAATTGTCTAAGTCTTGGAATCTGCTGTTTCTCTTACTCTCGCTCTGCTTTTCGAGATAACTCTATTTGTCTAGATTCAAAACCAATGACTATGAACATTAATTAATTATTTAATGTTATCAAATTATATTGCCAAATATAATTTTAATTATTCTTCAATTATCTGGATCCAGGGATCCAACACTGCCCCCTCCTTAAATCTGTTCGTCCCGAACAGACATCTATTCCCATTTTCATTTTCACTCTAGGAATAGGATCCGATTGTCTTCCGACAATCTCATGGCTGCGAATCCCAGATCCTTTTGCTTTGTCCTCTTTGCGGATTTCTGTTTCCTCCCTTTTGCTCCTGTGTCCCACAACTTTCAGTCGCGGAACGTCGTGATCTCTATGGGCCCTGCTGACGACTCGACCTGATCTGGTGACTCCATGGGCTCTAACGGCGAGTCCTCTGGGTCCACCATCACGTACAGCGCTTCTGGAGACACACACGCACTATTGTCGGACGTGTCTTCTAATGACTCCATCCCAATGCTGCCAGAGACTGTATCTGGAACCACAGACATGATTTGTTCTTCGTTGGTAACCTTTTTGTAGAGTTCCTCTCCTTGTTCCTCGCAACATGGAAGCACCACTCTGCTCTCCTTAAAGGAACCATCAGGACTCTTCTCGGTGGAGTTTTCACCCGAAACCAACGAGACATCCTGACATGGAACCGCTGTGTTTTCCAAATCGCCCCTAATACACTCCCTCCACTCCTCTCTGCACTTTCTCAGAAACTCAGTATATTCAGACTCGAATTCGTATTCCTCCGGGTTTGGCCATTCTCTATCAGCCATGCCCCAAGTCGCTCCCGTATCTCAGCTTTCGTGCCTTTCCAATCCAGGCCTCGATTTCTCAATTCTCGTCTCAATCGAGGCACGTACAAATCATCCAAGTACAACGACATCCTTCACTTTTCAAATAATCAAGCTTCTACCTTAGTTACTCTTGGATCCCCTTTAACTCTAAATCCCACTCCTGACACCAATGTAATATCCCTGGGTCCTCAAACTAATTATGGAAGGTCAGGTTTATTGAAAACTATTTGTCGAGATTCATAACCAAAGACTTTGAACATTAATTAATTAATTATCAAATTATATTGCCAATCAATTAATTAATTAATCAGCAATATAATTTTAATTATTCTTCAATTATCTGGATCCAGGGATCAACAATATACATGAACTAATCTGTTATGTTGAAAACAATAGATTTCTAGGAAAAAAGCGATCTCTGGCCTAATCCATATCCACCACCAACTTGAAATCGTTTTTGAAATGAGGTCCGTTGTCAGTCAAAACTAAAGTTAGCAAATTTGCAAAGTTACCTTTAAACTGATTTATATGTTATAGGTATTGTCCAGGTAGCAGACCCTAGATTTCAAATTAATTATTTGCTTTTCAAAAATCAGACTTGTTAGGGTACATAATTGGCTGCGCTGTTTGTTTTAATATACTCGGTAAAAGCACTCAAAGGTAAGTCAATATCGTCAAGTGCAAAACAAGAAATTTAAAAAAATGTTAAAACAGTTTAAGAATGAATCCATGCTGGGTTAGGGTTATTTTGTGATACATATGACACAAAACATGATGTTTTGGATTAATTTAATATTTCAGAATTTCAATTCGTTAACACATATAACACATATTGTCATTTCATTTCATGAGATCTGTTGAGCCTTCTCGGTTACGAGATTTGTAAGAAACATTCAAATCTGTGAATCAACAGTTCGTTCTTTCAAACAAACTCTTGCCTGTTGCACAACGCATTTCCCAATTGTTGTGGGCTTGTCCCGCCTGGTAACTTTGTGATTGACACAAGATTCCTTGTTTAACACTTTTTGGTCTTGATTGAGTTTAGCAATCAGGTCCTGTCTGAAGTAAATTTTACAGAAGAAGAAAATAATTATGTACAGTGCATTATATTATACTGTAATAACCCGGGGTCCTCAAACTAATTATAGAAGGGCAGGTTTATTGAAAGTTGTCAGATGGCTTGGAAGATGTAAAATGCTTAATTGATTAAGTCTTGAAATCTGCTGTTTCTATTACTCTCGCTCTACTTTCCGATATAAATCCATTTGTCAAAGGTACATAACCAAAGAGTCTGAATAGCACCAATTTAATTCTCAAATTATATTGCCACTAAATTTAATTAATTATTAAAATAATTAATCGGCAATATAATTTTAAATATTATTCAATTTATTGGATCTAGGGATCCAACACTGCCCCCTCCTTAAATCTGTTCGTCCCGAACAGACATCTATTCCCATTTTCATTTTTACTCTCGGAATAGGATCCGATCTTCCAACAATCTCATGGCTGCAAATCCCAGATCCATTTGCTTTGTCATCTTCTGGGATTTCTGTCTCCTCCCTTTTACTTCTGCGTCCCGCAAGTTTCAGCCGCGGAACATCGCCATTTCTATGCACACTCTCCTGCTCCACGATGTCGCCAGATCCCAGACTCTCCTCAGGATCACCTGCTCCACTTTCCATGCTAGGCACTCTCCTGAAATCCCGAGCGCTCCCTTCTGTTATTTCCAATGGAGCCGAAACATCCGCTGGTAAATCCATGGGCTGTTCTGTAGACTCTACTTGTTCCACCATCAAATCCGTGCGCTCCACCGGCAACCCCACGAGACTCATCAGTAACTCCTCGGGCTGCACCAACAACTCCACATGATCCACCGGCAATCCCATAGGCTCCTCCGAAAGTTCCACTTGCTCCACTAAAACCTCCGTGAGCTCTCTGGGCCCTGCTGACGACTCGACCTGATCTGGTAACTCTATGGGCTCCAACGTCGAGTTCTCTAAGTCTGCCATCACGCACAGAGTTTCTGGAGACACGTACGCACTGTGGTTGGATGTGCCTTCTAATGACTCCATCCCAATGCTGCCAGAAACGGTACTTGGAACATCAGAACTCTTCTCAGTAGAGTTTCCATCAGAAACCAAAGAGGCATTCTGACACGGAACCGTTCTGTTTTTCAAATCACCCCTAATACTCCTAATACATTCCCTCATCTCATCTACGGACTTTTTCATAAAATCAAGAAATTCATCCATCTTTTTATGGGATGGATTCTCGAATTCGTATTCCTCTGGGTCATGGCCATTCTCTGTCAGCCATGCCCCAAGTCGCTCTCGTATCTCAGCTTTCGTGCCTTTCCAATCCAGGCCACGCTCTCTCAATTCTTGTCTCAATCGAGGCACGTACAATTCATCCAAGTACTTCGGCATCGTTCACTTTTCAACTAAACAAGCTTCTACTTTAGTTACTTTTGGATACCCTTTAACTCTAAATCCAACTCCTGACACCAATGTAATAACCCGGGGTCCTCAAACTAATTATAGAAGGGCAGGTTTATTGAAAGTTGTCAGATGGCTTGGAAGATGTAAAATGCTTAATTGATTAAGTCTTGAAATCTGCTGTTTCTATTACTCTCGCTCTACTTTCCGATATAAATCCATTTGTCAAAGGTACATAACCAAAGAGTCTGAATAGCACCAATTTAATTCTCAAATTATATTGCCACTAAATTTAATTAATTATTAAAATAATTAATCGGCAATATAATTTTAAATATTATTCAATTTATTGGATCTAGGGATCCAACAATACAGTAAATTAGGGTTCGAAATTTTAATTCAAAATCGAAACTATCACTTTCTACCATGTCTCTCCGAAAACAAGATATGAATTTATGGGAGATGTTTTATATTTCGTTTGCCTCATTTCGTGGGATGATTCGATGATGATGAGTTTATAGTCCTGTTCGTAACATGGTGGGATGATTCGGTTGGTCAATTGTCCATTAACGTCCATTGCATGACTAGGTGATTAGGACGGTGCATCCGTTACCGGATTCGACCATTTTCATTCTACTCTAGCGATAACATTCTTTGCAAGTCTTTCAACGTATTCAGTGTAAATTTTGTTTTTGCAAACATATTATCAAAATATATGCCATTCTGCCCTAGTGATTAACAAAATAAATCCGCTACACACTTACTGAGACTTTATCTTGATACAATTGATCCTTGTTTCTTATACCTCTTGTGCAACTGTAGCCACTTGATCATTTGACAACATTTATTATAATAAACCTACGTTACTTGAGCTAATGATGGTGATCTCGCCTAGGACTTACATGAATAATCTTCAATTCTTCAATAATATTACTAAGGTTCAAGTTAATATTAAGGTGTAATATTAATTAAATGTAAATAAAGTATTAATTAATGTTACATAATAAAATGGTAATTATGAACATTTATAAAACAGGAGCGGATCTAGAATACTTAGAATTCATATTGAAACCAAAACTAGTTGGGGTTAGAAATGGATTAAATGTGTACAGCCATTCCAGTTGCAAAGACCAATTGAAACAAGAAAAAAAGAAACTTTAAATTACCTGTTCCTCTCCAACTCGTTTAATTCAATAGTAGTTCTGATTGTGGTGGTCGTAATGCTGGATCCATTGCTGCTCCCACTCCATGCATCTTCGAGATTTTCTAATTTACTTGCTTCTAAATTCTCGCTTGAGAGTTTAACTTCCTCCAAGCTCAAACCAAAAATTGGGTTGGGTTTACTCAAGCATTTTGGGCCTAAATTATGTTTAATAGATTGCGGAGCCAGGAGATGAAATTGATGTTCTTTCAACAGATCGAGTAAATTAATGGATTTAGCTTCTTCGGTTCTAATATTAATTGGTAGTAATCACATTTAATAGGGTTTCAATTAGCTTTATTTTTATTTCTTTATATCAGTCAAAAACATACTTGTTGTCCTGAGGTGGCCAATGATGACGAACACATGATTGGCGGAGCATCTGAATATCTTTGTTATTGTTCACCTCGAGAGTTGAATTGAGACCTTGCGGCCAGATGCTGTCATGGAGCAGAATAATATCGTTTTGCAACCATCTGGTGCAATTTATATCATCTGAAAAAAAAATACTTGACTATACATTGGACATATACGTTATTTTCTACATATTAAACATATGAAAAAAAAACTTACTATTTGTAGGAAGCCAATAAAAATGCCATGAAGAAGCAAGTGAGGTGACCAACAAAGCTGTTAGGCTACCTGATGACTGTCCATCAAAGGAGGATTTTAAGAAGTGTTCAATACTATCCAAAATACATCTTGAGTTGCCTACGAATCTGAAACAAGGCACCATTTTGTGAAGGAACACGAATATGCCTGATTTGTTCTTGAAACAATCTTCAACTTCGCGCCAGACTCTACTCTTCATCATTATTACTTCCTTTAAATTAATCAGATAAATACTTATATAAAATACTATCATGAAAGAATCTTTACCTTTACTTTTACCTTAAAATTATCAGATTTCAATTTTCCTGCTCTCACACCTTTGTCGCTTTCTCCCCACCAACCGCTCCTCAGTTTCAGATCGACAGAAGATATATTTTTCGTTTCTAGCATTAACTTGTACCATTCACAAATCTTCATCAACAGCGCAACATCATCGCTTTCAAATTGAGTACATCTAGACTTTATAATTTGAATTGATTCATGAAATATTCTGACCTGAAAAAAATTTTTATTGGTTATCCTGATGAAAGATAAAGCACTATTTCAATTTGTATCCTCAGTTCTAATGTTCGTATAATGCATGCGTCAATGACCGATTGGTTAAGACTTATCGAGTTGATGCTGGGAATTCGCTGGAAGTGCGGTATTTCGTAATTATAAACCAAAAACTTTCGTAATGTGAAAAATAGAAATAGAACAAGGTACAGAAACTCGGTGGAACCTAAATAAAAACAAGGATGGACAAAAACAGGAAAAACATATTGACTATTTAGAATAGGTCTTTAAAGGCAAGAATTTGTTCTCTTTCAATATCATTAAGTTGCTTTCCTAAACCCATCAATAATAACGTTACCTATTGATATTTTATTCTACAAACGTGTTACGGACATCAAGTAATATATAGGGAGTCTTATTATGTTAATGAACTTTTGTGAAACCTGTAATACATTTTTTTTTCCTCAACGGAAGAGACCCCACGCTCCGTTGCGGAAACTCCGAGAAACAACATCAAAAGTGTTTCTTGGTGGATTCTCATCAATATTCAAATTTTAGTCTTAACTTTTATTGAATACTAATTAATTACTCTTTTGTGATCGCTAAAATCAGCATTTTGACCGAAGTTTACCGGTAATTTTAAAGATAGAGACAGAAAACTTGTGATTCTGGTACCTGTCCTATCTTTATGACGCGCACTGTAGGTTCGAATGATTATAATCGAAAGAGATTTTGAAAGGAGTGATATAATGGTTATTTAGTTTTTTTAAATTTGCTTGTATGTTAGTACTGATGCTGCTCCGATAGTCAACCAATTTTAAATCATTTGACCGTGGATGAGTTAAGCAAAGGGTGGCAGAGACTGTCGAAAACACCATCAAAACAGAGATGGTTTTCGCTATTTTTGACCGAGAAGGGTAAAAATCTTTTTTTTTTCAATATTTGAATTGATAGACTTTTGCTAAATGACCCGGAATACCAGGAACTGCACGACATTGACTTTCATCGGCACTAAAAACCTCAACGAACGCATGCTAATAAACGCTATTATTGGCATTTTTAATAACATATAAATTTATATATATTTAATAATATTTCCTGATGTGCAATTTAAATATACTTCCTAATATATTTAAGTATTAATGAATGATATTTTAATATTCGATACGAACCTCTCTGTTGCATCTATACAAGAAGCTGGTGTCTCCATCTATTATCAAGCTTTTGTATTTGCAGTAATCGAGTGTACGAAAGGTGATTGGTGCGCTAGACATTTTTGATGTTTCTTTCCATCTTAATTTATGTTTAATCTTTCCATCTTAATTTATGTTTAAAACAAAATTAAAAAATTTGAACATCAACAACGTACCTCTCGATTAGGAGTTTTTTCTAATCGTCTCAATCCAGTTTACCTCAGTAAGTCTGAAGACCTCATCAACATCAAATATTTGCAGCAGCATGTGACGGTCGAAGGTTTATTTTGTGTAGTCTGGAATAATGTGCGGTGAACATTTTAAACTAAATGATTAAATACAAATTAAATTAATTCTTAGTAAGAATATTGAAATTACTTTAAATGTTTTTCAATAGTAGACATTGAAAAAGATGCCATAAGTAAGATTAGTCTAAATATTTTTATCCACCGCAAGATGGCAAAGTTGCAACAGTACATCGAAATCTCAACAAAATTGGAACTGCCCTTCCAACTGGTAGTAAAATAACTAATTAGTATTCATGCGTAGCTAAATTTTGTGAAAATTGGCCGCAGCAAAATGAAATGAAAACTGGCATCTTTGGGCTTTAAAAGACAGGGAAATAGTTCAATAATTGGTTATATTGTCCATTTTTGTTAAAAGTTAAAAAAAATGAAAAGAAACTCAACAATATTTCAGCTACATTTTATCAAAATGGGATCGAGAAAGGGGTTGGTAAAAGCAAATTATTCATCTATGGAATGAATTATAAACAGTGAATTTGTAAATGTGAATTAAATGAGCAAACCAATAAAAGATGTCGATTTTATTCATGACAAGGATAACATCGATAATTATCGGAAAAAATATCGCGACATTTTAGTCGATATATCGGCCTTCAAATCTAAATATTTTGAGGTCTTAAAATGAAGGGGTGAGCATTTGCTCATAATTGAGCGATTTGATGTCAAGGTGTTTGCATAACATTTGCATCTAACATGCTTGTGGGGGTTGGTATAAAAAGCAGAGGTCTAATATTATTGAAAGTCCTAAAACTTTGAGTCTATTTTCTGAGGGAATAAAATTACCGGAAAATATTAATGTTTTGTAGAAAAGTTTAACCTTCATTAGAAGCAGAATTATCAAAACCTATCGTTTGTGAACAAAGTCGTCAGTTACTTGGCCAGTTACTTGGCAAGTAATCTGAAAAGCAAACCGCTCTGAAGTTGTACGTTGATTGAGAGCATCGACGATCCTTTAGGCCAAAAATGTTTGACTGCCAGGATGGAATCGGGTCTCGGTCAACGGGTGACAGGGTCAGCGATTTTACCGATAACCAAGTCAAAAATCCCGACCCGGTTTCAATTCTGTCCCGTTGTATGGCATTCGGCTTTTGCCAAAGAATGAGTAATCTCTCAAACGTTTATGTTAGCCCGCTAGCAGCTAATGAATAATTGTAATGTGTTACAATGATACATTGCTGGATTAGCGCTATTGCACTATTTTTAAGAATGGATAACTAAGTATCATCTCTAGCTTAATAAGTTGTAAACAAGTTGTAAATATTGTAATAACCCGGGGTCCTCAAACTAATTATAGAAGGTCAGGTTTATTGAAAGTTGTCAGATGGCTTGGAAGATGTAAAATGCTTAATTGATTAAGTCTTGAAATCTGCTGTTTCTATTACTCTCGCTCTACTTTCCGAGGTAAATCCATTTGTCAAGGTACATAACCAAAGAGTCTGAATAGCACCAATTTAATTCTCAAATTATATTGCCACTAAATTTAATTAATTATTAAATTAATTAATCGGCAATATAATTTTAAAGATTATTCAATTTCTAGGGATCCAACACTGCCCCCTCCTTAAATCTGTTCGTCCCGAACAGACATCTATTCCCATTTTCATTTTTACTCTCGGAATAGGATCCGATCTTCCAACAATCTCATGGCTGCAAATCCCAGATCCATTTGCTTTGTCATCTTCTGGGATTTCTGTCTCCTCCCTTTTACTTCTGCGTCCCGCAAGTTTCAGCCGCGGAACATCGCCATTTCTATGCACGCTCTCCTGCTCCACGATGTCGCCAGATCCCAGACTCTCCTCAGGATCACCTGCTCCACTTTCCATGCTAGGCACTCTCCTGAAATCCCGAGCACTCCCTTCTGTTATTTCCAATAGAGCCGAAACATCCGCTGGTAAATCCATGGGCTGTTCTGTAGACTCTACTTGTTCCACCATCAAATCCGTGCGCTCCACCGGCAACTCCACGTGACTCATCAGTAATTCCTCCGGCTGCACCAATAACTCCACATGATCCACCGGCAAACCTACGGGCTCCTCCGAAAGCTCCACTTGCTCCACTAACACCTCCGTGAGCTCCCCGAGCCCTGCCGACGACTCGACCTGATCTGGTAACTCTATGGGCTCTAACGTCGAGTTCTCTAAGTCTGCCATCACGCACAGAGTTTCTGGAGACACGCACGCACTGTGGTCGGGTGTGTCTTCTAATGACTCCATCCCAATGCTGCCAGAAACGGTACTTGGAACATCAGAACTCTTCTCAGTAGAGTTTCCACCAGAAACCAAAGAGACATCCTGACATGGAACCGCTGTGTTTTCCAAATTGCCCCTAATACTCCTCCTCCACTCCCTAAAATCCTCTGTGCACTTTCTCAGAAGATCACGAAATTCTTCCTTTTTTTTATCGGATGGATTCTCAAATTCGTATTCCTCCGGGTCATGGCCATTCTCTGTCAGCCATGCCCCAAGTCGCTCCCGTATCTCAGCTTTCGTGCCTTTCCAATCCAGGCCACGATCTCTCAATTCCTGTCTCAATCGAGGCACGTACAATTCATCCAAGTACTTCGGCATCCTTCACTTTTCAACTAAACAAGCTTCTACCTTAGTTACTTTTGGACACCCTTTAACTCTAAATCCCACTCCTGACACCAATGTAATAACCCGGGGTCCTCAAACTAATTATAGAAGGTCAGGTTTATTGAAAGTTGTCAGATGGCTTGGAAGATGTAAAATGCTTAATTGATTAAGTCTTGAAATCTGCTGTTTCTATTACTCTCGCTCTACTTTCCGAGGTAAATCCATTTGTCAAGGTACATAACCAAAGAGTCTGAATAGCACCAATTTAATTCTCAAATTATATTGCCACTAAATTTAATTAATTATTAAATTAATTAATCGGCAATATAATTTTAAAGATTATTCAATTTCTAGGGATCCAACAATATTTATAGATGAGTTGAATTTGTTTAAATTGTTTTTTTTTTCAAAACTAAGGGAATATAAAAACATTATGTGACACATTGTGACAACGGTCGATAGTTATTATTCTCAATCCTAAAACAAAATTATGCCCGCCCTGCTTATCGGTTAATCCGATTGAGCAAAAGCCTTAGTCTCTACTTCTGACTGCGCTGTGTCTCACCTCCGATCAAGCTTGAACCTATTCATCTGAAAGTCTAATGATTTCTGATGAGCTTAAAGTAAACTTCAATGTTACATTAACAGGAAACATCTACGTCAAATTCTTTGTTTAGATGATGGACAAATTGGAAGCATTGCCTAAAAAAAAAATAAGAATTACAAAAATCTTTATTTTTACAAAATCTTTTAAATTGCTCCAACACATCTTCCCCTCTTTATCAATCCATTATTATTTTATCGGCTTCGACTAAAATTGATCCCGGTCGATCACTAACAACAGTTTCGTGCTCGGTACCTACTAGATAGCCAGGGAGGGAGGAGCTTGAAATATTTCAGATGTTTTAAACATATATCCATATAAATATCTTTCAACGGCAAAAAAAATTAAAAATTAATTTTACGCACCATTCGAGAGAGCGATGGCATTTCTGACTCAAAGTGACTTCCATCGCAATAGTAGAAAATCCAGATTGTCAGGGCCAATCGGTTCTATACACAAAGACACGTATATGTAAACCTCATCATACTACGCATGCATTACTTCTGTTTTGTCAGCGATGTCAAATTATTTGATATGTCAAATAATTTCGATAATTTTGCAGGACACTGAGTAGCTGATGAATTGGAACTGTAGCGGACACCCTACAATTTTCTGATTAATATAAATCCAACATTACTCAACTTTATGTATTAAGTCATTTTCTTGATCGCAAGACAGTTAAAATGGAAGTGATTTGGATGCTTAGTACTTTCAAAATATGGAAATCCGGACCGAGAACATAATGGTCCGCCAAAGCCCTCGCTTTATTTTTTAATCGCCGGTCCGTTTCATTTGTCTGAAGCCGACAGATCCGACAAAAGTCGTGGAATATAGATATTTATGATGGGAAATTTCTAAAATCTGTATCTGTTTCTAAAATTTGTACCTATCGCGCATATAGCTAAATTATTTTAAAGACTGAACAGCAGTTTCAATTAAATCTTCCTTTGGTATTCATATCTGAGCATCCATGATTTTCTCAGACGTAATGGCCGATTTAGTAAATTATCAATATAAGAAATTTATTCGGTAAGTCACAATCCAAATTAAACCATTGCCATGGTGGAAAGGGATGCGATTACGTTCAAAAATGGCTTATTAACTTACTTATTTAACTGACGATAGCTTTTTAAACAGCTATATAGTTCTTTGCATTAAAATTATTAAGAGTTAAAATAAAACAAAAATTTGAAATCTTTAAAAAGCAAACAAATTAATGAACAAAAGCACCAATAAAACGAGCTTCAATTTTTTTATTTATATCTCTAGGGGGCGCTATACAAATGGCGATCGACTAATAACTTCCACCCTTAACCGAGAACTTAAAAGATTGGCTGGCAAAAAGAGTCATTCCAATTCCAATTAACTGACATCATCACCATCTTTGATTTTGTCGAAATTGAATGCAGTTGTAAATCTGGATTAGCAAGTCGTAAGTGAAGTAATGGGAAATATATCTGGGAAATGCAAAAGTTCATTACTTAGAAACTATGAACAGGAGTGCCCACTTTGAAATGTTCCATAAGTATACTTTATTATGTTATCGGAATAATGTTCTAAAATTCAACAAATAATCTTTGGACGAACTTATCTTAAAGCTGATTACGGGAATTTAGTTGACAATATCCTTTTAAGCATTAAAATCAAACAATAAGTCTGTCGGCCGAATAATGCCTTAAATTAGCATATTTAATATAAATATTGCCTTCCTAGGTGCTTTAGGACAGGCATATCAAACTCACGGTCACCAGAGGGGCGCATGGGTAACGATGGGTAGTCATGAAGACTTCACAAATGATTCCTAAGTTGCAGCCATTTTTCACTAAAATAACTATTTACTATTACTTCACGCTATCCTGAGATTTGTAGATAGATCACTAAACAATGACACCAAGCGGTAAACTTTCTCAGGTTTCTCCCAGGCAGATAAGTAGAGAAATCTGGTATCTCTTCGAGATATTTGGCTCTGAGTAAAGTATCTGACAACATTCTGGTAATTCCACCTGTAAGCTTTCTGCTACTTTGGTGGCAAAAGCGAAAGGCCAAAAAAAATAACACGAGTTGATGTTCAAGAACTGCAAAATTAATAAATTAATCCTGAAATTCATTTTGTAATAGCTCCAACTGACTCTTACACTTAGCAAAGCTAAGTTCAGACTCAATGTCTTTACTTCTCTGTACATAGAGAAATGAGCTAACTTTTCACTTACTACTGGCAATTTCTATAAATTTTTGTAACTAGACATCAAAAACTCTTCCGATTTAGAATTATTTATGAGGGCCGCGGTAGCTTTTGTGGGCCGCGTTTTTAACCCTCCTGTTCTAGAACCGCACTGGTCAAATTTTAGCGGTGCATAATTCTGGCAATGATTGGTCAAAATCTAGTTTGTGGATATTCTGCTATCGCGGGTGAAACCTCCGCAATATACGACGGTTTACTGCATTTAAAAAGATTAATCTAAAAAGAATACTTCGGTCAATATTATGACTCGCAAAGTACGATATAAAAATACATTTAGTCTCACTTCGTACCTTTCTAAGCATTTACCTAGAGAGGGCAGTTTAAATATGGAGAAGTCGACTGAGACTTCTTTTAATTGTGGTTAATTTCAATGGATTTCGGCGGATATTTTCTCTAATCCAACATTTCATATTTCAATGTAACATGTTCAATACGAAGAAAAATTGAAATCTTCTTTCATCGTTTTTAATTAAGATTTACATGACTATGTATTTCATTCAAATCAAAGCAGATTTTTTACTTAAATGATAAAGTCTTATTAAATTCTTATTAATGGTATTACTGTTTAGGACTCTCATAAATTAATAATAGGTAATTAAATATTAATAATAATTTTGAAAGTTACATCTTCGAGAAACATTACATTTAAATTCATTTCAGATTTGGTCTAGTTTTGAATTAAACTTTATTGATTAAAAACCTCTATTTTATTTCTCGTAGCACTCGTGATTTGACGACTCATCATTTGATTTTTACTCTATCAATGTGATCTATCAATATAACATATTATACGACGCTGCCACAGGTGCCTTTTTGTGCGTAATTGTTAATAACCAATATTAATGATAAATAACCAAAATTTTGTCTTTTAAATTCGACTAAAACAGATGAATTGTTCCCGACAAATCGATAAACGATTTTCGTTCCGTTAATTCCTTGGTGAGAAGTCTTCCTGGTTCGAATTTGTTAAATAATAAAAGTTTACATTCGTGGGTTTATGTGGTTAGGGTTAATCTTGGCTAATCACGTACAATCGAAGAGTGCACGGACGGACGCCCAGCTTAACCCCCTCACACTCGGATGACTGAATTGGCTCACAAAGCTTCCTGGCCGCTCTGCTTGAATGCAAATTATCGCATGCTCAACCTCGCTGACCAATCGGCTACCGTATCTCATCATTGGCTCTTCAGCACAACTCACATAAGCACAATATCTTCACAACTGGTCGAACGGTAAATGTTCACTATTCGTATAGCAAAGAGAGGATGCATAAAAAAGAAAGGCGAATTTCCTCCCCTTTTGATGTTCAACAAGCTTTCACGCGAAAAACCAACCCGGGTCGGACATTTTGGTCGATGGAAGATTAGGAAGGCATGAGAAGCTAATCCGGGCTTTCATTCTCCATTCATGTCCCGTCGCTTGAGATGACCTTGTAAGCATCATTACGGGCACCATTTATTCCAACATCACATCAAGTTCAGATGCTATTTCCGCAACCTGTTCATTCTTAGCTATTATGATTAGAATACGAACAGTTGAAACAAGTGCATCTTCAATCGACTTATTCCGAAATTTTCAATAAAATCTAGTAAATATAAAAAAAAAACAATAAAATTTCCGTTCCAGGCATAACCGATGACAACGGAATAAAAACGACAGATGGTCCTTTACTCCTCATTAAAGAAGACGTTTTCAACGTTCTGATAGGTTGTCCATAATTTAAAGCGTGTCCAATAGCTGCTCTGTTATCTCGAACAATTTTTACGAGGTCTTACTAAAAAATAATTAGAATATACAAACGCATTACGATGAAAAAGCAATGAATAAAAATATCGCTAAATATATTTTAATACATTATTACTGTAGATTCATGTAAGGCCAGCTAAATGACCCCCCGCTAAGTAGCATATCCTTGATCAAAGTTTCAATAGGAGTCTTGCCAACAAGCCTCACAAAGAACAATTGCTCGATGACCTGTGGTGATACGGTCCTCAGAGAAGGAAGTCTCAGCAGAAGTTTTCCGAAGCGTGTAGGTTGGCTTGGATATTGAGACCTCACATATTCTTCGAGAGCACATTGAGAGCGTTCTTGCAGGTTGTCAATGTGAGATGTATCGGACAAGCCACTTGCCTCTGCACGAGATTCAATCGCTTTTAATCAAATGGTTACTAGTGGCTGTTAATTAGATTGAAATAAACCTGAATTAAAGAGAACAATTGCTTTCAAACAGCTGTATTCTGCCGAATCAACTTGCAAGCTTTTCAATTTTTCGACATGTTCTTGAAAAGTCCTAATGTTGTCCATGAAAGCAACAACTCTATCTGCAGCGTGCATGGGGCTAGAATGGATCCCGGCAGCTGCTAATAGGGGTGCCACGTGCAAGGGCATAGAGCAGTGGGCAGCATTTAAGATGAATAATTCACTCCAACTCACTCTCAACAAGGACACCTAACAAAACATATCAAAGTTATGATCAAGTTAAATTTAAAATATGAATTATATAACAAACAACCCTAGTGGAGTAAAAATCGCATCTAAAAGAGTGAGTTCATAAAGAATACCAACATTAAATAGGTTGGCCTAGCATTGAGCAAATACAGAAATAATGAAATAAGTTTTAAATGTTTCTTAATATAAATGAATACCAATACGAATTCAATTAGGGATATAATAAAATCTTTTACTTGAAATTTTGAAATTGTGCTTGTAGATATCGTAGCTCATAAGAATTACTCACCAATTATTCGCATCTGATTTCGTAATTCAGTTATTTCAGTTAAATATGGCATATGAACCTTTTTTTAATCCAGAATTTGACATTTCCATTGTTTTAAAAAGGACTGACGTGTAAAGGTTTCTATTTAGGTAGTTATTTATAAATAAATGCTATTCTGTTTTAAAATGAACCTTTATGACGAAATAGAATAATAAATCTAACATCTTCCACAATGACACTGAACTATGTGATGATGATTCGGTGATAATGACAAAATATGATATAAATAACAGCTACATACATACATTTTAATACGAATTATTTTGGGGACCAAATGCATTTATGTTAGAGGCTGCTAAAATTTAAAATAACATGTTAAGTCGTTAAAAAAGGTACATAGTTAGGTACTAGATGATTTATTAGATGATTAGATACCCTCGTTGACCGAAAACATTTTTAATTGAAAGCAGGATTTTAATTGTTGCTTAAATGCAATGTAATAACAAAACAGATGGTGTCAACAAAATCATTTGAACCTGATCTGTTGGCTGGAGGTCAGGAAAGAATGGAATGTTTCTTGCCCATTCTACGGCACTGAACAAGAGTCTGGCAGCCAGCTCGCACACATTGTCAATGCCTGCAATATTCGAGCTGGACAGTTGAGGACATTGGCCGTATCTTGAGGTAGCATAGGGTTCTGCCCTTAGAAGCATAGATATGAAACCACTCGGATAATGATGAGGTGGATAATTGGGATGGTGTGCAATATGGCTCTGCGGCACCTCATTAGGATTTAGAGAACTGACGGAACCCATAAGGTTGGATGAGGAAGATGAGGCTGCAGAAGAAGCTGAGGTCGTTGGAGCGAACATCATGGGGTAGCAGCCGGGAGATGTCGATGTTGTGTGCGAGCTTGCTGATGGAAGACGACCTCTTTGAACAGCTGCAATTTAATTTTTGTAACTCGGACAAATTTGAGCTAAATAAAATTAACTGACAAAAATTATAGCGAGAATATATTAGAAAGATTTCCACGAGTAAACCTTATATATCACCTGTATGACTTACGACCATATATATATATATGTGTGTTAATTGAATGATTGAATTTATTCTAAACTCAATCCAATTTTAATTTTTTAATTAAAAATTACATTGATTAGAAAGCTATTAATTTAGCAATTAATCTTCTACAAATTTTGACTTTTAATTACATGGCTTCATAATTCATAGTATTCATGCCTCACAAACTCATTACATTTTGACCAACCTTCTTTGCGCATACCAACTTTGAGACACTTCTTCAAACGACAATATTGACATTGGTTCCTGTGGTGCTGATCAACTTGGCAGTTTTTATTACCTCTGCAGTTATAAGTAAGATTACGTCTCACAGATCTCTTGAAAAAACTTTTGCAACCCTCGCAAGTGATCTGTCCGTAATGTTTTCCTGAACTTTTGTCTCCGCAAACGACACAATCTGCAATTATTCCGGGATTGGTCGTGGAAGGGGAAGCCGTGGTAGAGGAAGCATAAGCCGGTTGTTGACGTTTACTCGAAGTCGAGTCGGGATCTTTACGAATATTTGACGTCGATGTCGGTTTTTGTAATGACACATTTGTCGATGAAGCATTTTTGGCGCATTTTGAATCAGTAACCAGTTGTTTGTCTTTATTTCTGGATGGATTATTGAGAGGAGAGTGAGATATGTCTCCAATTGTCGTGAAGGCAGAAGAACTTTGGAAGGAATTTTCGTGCTGTCTTGGTTCCAATGATGCAAACTGCTGGTGGTGGCCAAACTGATCCTGAGAAACGTTGCTGTCGGAAAGTTGCGGAAGAGGATGCTGCTGGAAAGGAAACAAAGTGTGATGCAAAAATTCATCGTTGGATCCAATCAGGGTAGACGTGGTGATTGCACCTGAGGAAGAGTTTGTTGCCATGAATGAAGATGAAGATTTGAACTCTGTTGTGGAGCGAAAGTTCGCAGGGTCATCGGAGTTTGTTGGGTAACAGGGCTGTAGGTTAGAGTGACTTAACCACGAATTTCCGAGGACCGTTAAAGCCATTATGTTATTTAATTTGATAAAGTACGTCGACTCGAGTTATCTTCCACTTGGCCAGAATTATCCATGTCCGTCATTCCATCAGCAAGACGATCTCCACGGTGAATTTTTGTCCCGCAACGATTTGCTGAGAAAAGACGAGTGAGCAGCGAATAAACTTCGACTTGCCCGTGTGGCTCAAGCGTTTGCATGCGAGTATGATGCCGGCTCGCAATGCTAGTACATATCAATGCGTGCATCCATCACCCGCAACCACAAGACGAATTGCCCTGTAGATATTCCTCTGTTATTTGCTAAAATGTAATTTGGTGAGTACGAATCAAGACCTATTACGGATGCTATTGATCTTACAGTCCTGCCGGGACACCAAAGACAACTCACTTATAAACATTGCGCGTCACATGTCTAGAAGAAATAGAACGTTTATATCCTTTTGCGAAAAGTTGTGAAAATTGACACGAGGCAGAACTGCATTGCAATGATTTGCAGCATCTTTGTTTCAGGCTGCACCTCTTGTGGTCTTATCGAATTCGACCAAGGCGCCAGCGCAGAAGGAATCTTTTCAAAGCAGGAAGAAATATTCAAAATTCATCGCCATTATAATCGCCCGCATCTCGTGCTGAAGGTTATAAGACCACCGCGAGACCGGTCAGTGTATTTCTGTGTGAGTCTCGCAAAAGATGTGCATCAACACGACCTCCGGTTTCACATTTAATTTCCAGATTTGTTCGGATCTGTTTCTCAATCGAAGATGATGTTGGATACAATGTTTTGCTGTACATCACATAAATTGCAGCTTATAACAACAAATCTAATAAGCAATCTTCTTCCTTTCTTTTCATCTGCGAATCTCCATTCGTTGACCCTAGGTCATCACCTGTCAATCATTGTAACCCATTAGTGACCAGAAAGACCAATGGCAAACGAACTTCTTCTACAAACTCCGCCTCGAAGGCGTGACCTTATCCTGGCCTGCTTCAACTATCGATCCTGCAGGCCGTCGTCTTGGTAACAGTAGCCGCAGAGGTCAAAGGTGAACGTTGGCTAGATTTGATGCGGGATTTGTATGTGAGGAGTGTGCATGGATGCATGATTTCTGTGGTTCGGTGAATTGCGGTGATTGTGTGCTTAATTTGAGTATTTCACTTATTTTCACATCTTTCTGAACTAGAAGAACTAACAAAACTGAAAAATAATTGATTTTACATTCTTTTAATTTTTATAATTTTATAATTTTATAAAAATAAGCATAGTGAGAAAGTTGATATAGTGCTACAGCTTATGTCTAATAATCTATTAATATCTCCTTAGCAACAGATGTACGCCAAGAATTGTGTCCGACTGATAGGTCATTCGGATAAATTATTTTCCTTTGTGGTTTGCAGGCACACCTGGCCAGGTGACCAGGGGTGAAAAGGGTCACCCGATTAAAAGAAGCACTCGACAGGAAACAAGGAATAATAGTAAAATAATAGATATCATTTAAAAGTTTATTTATATTTAATTAATTTCGAATTTAAAATACAATATCAGAGACATGTAACACGTCGATTCAACTGGAGGAAAGACTTGTTTTATTCTTTGCTTACAACCTCATAGAATATAAGAGACCTCCCTTGACGGGTCTTCAATCACGGAAAATTCGTCGAATTATAATTGTCCACGCATATATTTAAAGAATTTATTTTAAACAAAATTCAATCAAATGATAAAATTTTGAATCAAGCCCCTCATCTGTTATTCATTATTTAATGCAGATCTTTTTGCCATCTTTTCTTAAATTTTTAAGTCTTACTTAGCATAGCATTTTTTCAAAATAGTTTCATTGATGATTGTTACCTGCTGTTCCAACTTTCTCTCATTAAGGACTTGTTCGTTTTTTTTTAGGATATGGATAAATTTCCATATATTAATGAAAATTATAATTATTGTAAAATTGTCTAGGAAATGTATCAACTTTGAAAATGTTGGAGTCAATTAAATGATTTCTTTTTTATATAAAATTTCAGTATTTAATGGGTTTTCAGCTGATACAAAAAGGTTTATTTTTAAGGTTTCCAGCTTATGTAACACTGAAACTTAAAATTCAATATATACTCATCGGATCAAAAGAAATCGTTGAACTTTCAGAGGAATAGGTGCAAACTTGATTGGATGTTAAATTGTCTCCGTGCATTCATAAATAGAGTGAATCCTTTGCCCATTGCCCAGGCTTTTTCCAGATTCCGGGCGGCATTTCAGAATTTCGGGGGGGGGGGGGATTTTATTGCACCAAGTACCAACTCTAAAGGAAACGTAAAACTTTTGTCCCGTTTCCCCTTGTTAGTAACAATCAGCTTTTGAGTTGAGCTCAATCGTTCGGATATCCGCATTTTGTCACAAAACCAATAAAACTTTTTAAGACATTTAATTCATTAAACTTGTTTGCTGAAATCTATAATTTGCTAAACCTTTGTCCGCAAAAATCCACTTTTGAGTCTAATCTTTCATCCTCCTAGTGCGGATTACTTTTATTACAAATGTTTTACGGATGACTTCCAATCAAATAATTTGTCGGTTCGAGAAAATAATTTATTGACTAAAAGCAATCTTGGAAACTAAAGAAAATGATTTTAAAAAATAAATGCTCAACGAAATCTTATTCGCCGAGATTTCCTCAAAGCGTGCATGCAGAGCAAGATTGCTCCATAGGAAATAGAGACCTGCACGGGCCGATTTTTTTTGCCCATGCCGCCCCGGCGCGCTCGAATCATGCATCCCATAGAATAGCTCGAATTTGTTCATTTTTGAGATTTCTAGAAGGTTGAATCGTTCTAGAAATGTTATTTAATTGATATTAAAAGTGAAATATGCAAATCTGGCCTGCCCGTACAGTTATCTAATAGGACTTTTTTCTACCAAGTATTCAGCTACCTGAAGCAGCCTTACTTATTTCCTCCTATTCCTAATGCTAGAAGGTGATGTGTGATCACTCCCCTCTATAGTAGTTTCTCTGTTATAGAGGAACCTTGTTATTCCGGATCTCGATTGGGACTTCTGTGATCACATCTCTTGCACTTCTGTAGTAGCATTCGTGACCCAAAAACGCATCCAAGACCACTTCGTCAAATAACGCCTCCATGACTTCTTCGGACATGGCATCCATGGCCGGTGAATCTAAAGATGTCGAAAAGCTAGGCACAGACCAGAACTATTCGGCGGTCGGCTGGCAAAAGATAAGTAAACTACAAACCATTCCTTAATATTTACAAAATATGTGCTTTGAATTACCCCTTTTGTCGTGTATCAGTACTGGCTTTAACTAGGTAAAGTGTATTTTTAAGTCATCTCTCATAGTATATCAAGATACAATAAATAAATGAATAAAATAAAATACATAAAAATAAGTGGAAGAAACTTAAAAATTGTATCCACTTAATGATTTATAATTAACATGTTTAGTTAATGTTACGTTACAAATTGTGTATCTGCCACAATTAATAATGCAACAAACGATATTTGAATGCATGAACAATACTTGTATTCCCTAGTGATAAATGGCAATTGTCGTCTTTTTAACCTGAAATTTGGCCTTTCACAAAATTTAACAGAATATCTGTCACAGGCCGCTCGACATGCCCCTCGCCCACGCAACCATAACGGTATACGTGAAGTCGACCTGTTATTAGAGAGATTGAGACCTATTGCATCCAGACGTTACAATAATTGTTTGTGGTATAATTCTCCCACCATATTGCAGTAATTAATTGCACCCACAGGAAACATTAAACTCCCATCTTTCACACCATTCCTTGCCAAATCTCAGCATCACCTTCTCATTCTAACAAAATATAATCCAACCTGCGGCAACTTGACAGATCATCCGGTCAATGAATGAAATGTTTCAGGACAATCACATAAACATATGCTCAGTGAACCTCAAATAATACATAACAATCTAATTTGACAGAAACCTATGCTTTCAAGGAACACTTTAGGTATCTTGACTTTTTAAAAAAAAAGCAGTTATGTCATAAACTTTATTTGACATGTCAAATTCACAAAGCTTTGTGGATTTTCTTGTTTGGCTTCCTGGTTGATTTCAGAGGGTTCTTCTTGGCAGACTTCTTGAGCTTGTTGAACTCTACTCTGACCAAGCGGTTTCTCTGATATAAAACAATTTCAATCATTATTAAAATGGCAACTATCAAACCAATAAAAATTATTGAAAAATTTGTCTGTCTGAATAATCAGATCGTCATATATTTTTAAGACGGCACTTCCTTGTATGTCTTCTTCATCCAGACAATTATAATATCATAATATTGGCCTGTCAGCTAAAACACATCTTCATATTTTTATCAGATGGCACTTCCTATGTTTCGTGTTCATCATCCAGGCAATTGTAATAATCAAGTAATAAAATAATTATACTAACGGCCTGCTTAGCTCTCATCAGCTTGAAACGATCAAAATCTGTCATCAGGCTTCTCTGTTCAAAATGTAATGAAATATTTACGTGATGTATCTAATTAAATTGTATTATTCACTTCACTTACCTTCTCTTTAGCTTCTAGCTTTTTAGCCCATGCTGTTTCGTTCCAGAGCTGGTCAACCTTAGCCAGTTCCCAAGCCTTCTTAACAATCCCAGTTCTGGCAGAATGGGGGAACTTGATGACGAACTTGGTGAGCTCAAGTTGTTTCAGGTTCATTGATTGCCTTGCTACTCCTGTGACTGGTCCATCGACAAGTACCTACATGCATAGGATACGTCAGTCATACATAAATATAATAAATTACAGTGTATGTACTTACCCTGTTCTGATCGATGACATCGACGATTGCGACCAGCTTACCCTTATCGGCCCCAAAAGCAACGTAGGCGATACGCCCGATTTCTACAAACTTGGTGTAGGTCTAAAACAAAAGCAAAATTAAGTCCTCGGTCTCCAAAAAAAATAGTAATCCAATATGGTTTATATGAACAACGTGCTGCAGCTTAACTTACCATCTTCAACGGAAGTTAACGAAAAAGGAAAAATGTAAACTGCCCCAAAAGGAAGAATGTTTGTAGTGTAATAGTAAAACGTATTTTCTGCTAAATATTCTATTTTAGCTAAATAAAAAATGGGATTTAATAAATATTACATATTAAATTTAATTTTGCAAATCGTTAAATATGTGTTTATTGCAAATTCTGTTAAAATCGTTTCAGTTATATTAATAAAATATATTTTTTTAACTAAAATTGTTTAAAAATCAGCTTTATCATTTTATTTCTTCATTTTCATCATTTCATAATAATTTGAACTTCGCCTAAGCCGATACACAAGTTGAGTACTTGTTGATTTCGTGTCTCGTTTTCTTTATTTTTTGCCCTAATGAAATAGTTATTCGACAGATTTTATTTCAAACCTTGAGTGTTTTGCATGTTTAGTTTCAAAATACTTATGTATATTACGTGTAAATGTTTTAACGAAACTAATGTTCTTCATTACTTTATCAATTGGGGACGAAATGGAGATGGAAACTTGTATTGGGATGGAGGTGGATTGTGCAGTGGAGATGGGGTGTAGATGGAAATTCGTGCAAGTCTACAGGTAGGGGCCATTTCTGTCGTAAAATGTCACTCTGTTAGATTTTTATATTTTTGTCTTAATGATGTTGGCATAAATTTTCACAGATTTACGTACATCGAGTTGATCTGATTAAATTTAATATGATTTTTTTTATGTTGGTCAGTTTGAGATACCAATAATCTTATTGAGCCATATTAGCCTTTGCTGGACAGATTAGAATTTAGGCTTAGAAAGCTTAGAAGCCCACTATCTCTCGCGGCATCCACGTCCCCTCTCCCCCCACAAAGCACACTTAGCTGCTCTGTCCCGCAGTAATGACAGTTGCTCTCCCAACCCCGCGACACACGTATTTGCTCGATACAGCCCGCAATCTGCGTTGTCGCCCGCCTCCCGGTCCTTGGGCCCAGACCAAAGAGTAGCTCCATTGGAGCCCACTCTCTCTCGCGGCACCCACGTCCACTCTCTTCCCCACATAGCACACTCAGCTGCTCTTTCCCGCAGCAATGACAGTTGCTCTCACACTCCCGCGGCACGCGTAGTTGCTCACTTCCCCCCGCAACCTACACTGATGCGCGCCCCTTGGCCTTTAGGCCTGAATCATAGTGCAGCACCAACGGAGCTCACTTCCTCCCGCGGTAAAACCGCCCACCACCCCCGGCAGTTGCCCACTCCCGCCAGCGGTTCACCCAGCTGCAAGGCCAGCGCCGGCCTAGTTCTCCCAGTTCCGGCTCCCATCCAAAGACTGTCTTCAAACCACCAGCCAAAGTCTTCATGACCAGCAGGTAAAATTTTCCCAAGTGGCACGCCTTCTTCAAGAGCAAGCCAACCTCATCACTATAAAGAAACATTTAAAGTCGCACAGAAGCACGACGCTCACAGCATATGTTAACGATCCATCAAGTTATTTAACTTAGTTAGAAAATAAAAACGATTCATTCTTCTAAGATGTGCTCAGATAACAATATTATATTATAACAAATATGCTTGTAAGTGGATTTTCTGTTAAGTTTTTGTTAGTTTGGCCAACATTCTTTATGTTTATTATTACTTCTTATAATTGTATTTGATTTGAAATACATTCCTTTTGGATGGTTCTTGGCCAATTCCTGAAGTTCTTGGATAAACATTTTCTTGCATGCCAGGTCATTCTAATACTTTTTCTCATTTCTAAAACCCGTGGACTCCACTCGCATGGATTCCATACTTGCTTTATTGTGTTTCAAAGATCTTTGAAGCTTCAAAGACTCACTTGTTTATTCAATGTTATTCTTAAATATTTTAGTTTGCATATTTTTTTTTAAATTGTCTTTTGTTCTCATTATTTCATTATGTTGTGCTCAGTTGTGTCTATCCTAATGTGCGTCGGCAGTGCCTTGACATCCTTGGACTTGGATAAAAAAGGCACTTAAAATATTGGAGGAATTGAATTGAATTCAAGAGTTGTATTTGATGATCCCATATTTTTCTGTTCATTATGCTAATCTTTCATTGATTGAGGTGCAACTTATATGTTTGAATATTTTAATGTTAATATTATTTTCAAATATTTAAGATATTTTCTGGTTATTACTGTCATGTTTTTGTATGTCTTCTATAGATTGCCTGACATTGGGAATGTCAAACTGAGGGTTCCTCAAGCATTACACATGGTAATGTGTCACCATAAGTTTTGAATATTACTTGAGCACATTATAGTCAGTTTTGTCTCATTTAATAAAATTTGTTTCAGAATGTTTTAATTTAAATCCATATAGAACTATGAAATGATCATATGTGGTGAGTATTGATAAGTCATCCTTCTTCACTTATATTTTTGTTGATTTTGTGAATAAATATAATTGCTTGCATTTTTAAATAGAGGCAACTATTGTTCTAATGAATAGCAATCATTTTGAATTTTTTTAAATTTTCGAGGAAGGTGCAAATGGAAACAGATTCTAATAACCCACTTCTAGATATTTGACTCTCAGTGTGAAATGAGATTGCATTTCCATTAGTGCCTTATGCAAACTTTCACTGTTCTTTTGCTCTAATCAAAAATGATTCTGAGAATAAAAAAACCTATAAACTGACAAAGTTTATCAAGAAATAACATTCTTTACCAAATTGATTCAACAACAGTTCCAGGTGTACCTATCAAAGTACAAACATGTTTAGAAATACTTTTCAACTTTTACTTGTAGGAAATGAAATAAATTTGTCCAGGCAAATCTCCATGGTCCATCAATATCTCAATTTGACATGATATCAAAAATGTTCTTATATCTGATTAGCTTTGTTTTGAATAGTTGGTTATTACTCTGTTTCAAGTACCACTACTCAATATTACATAGCATTAAATGGTCAGTATCCTGGTGCTACATACGAATGCCAGATACCCAAGATAGCTAATTGTTGATTACTCTTGTACCAGTACCTTGAAAAGGTGCTTAAATAAGCACACTTGGGTGGTTTTGACTTCTGCCATCATCAGAACTTTTGTTAATGGAATTCGTGAATTTGTGTTTAATCACAAGTGCAAGTGAAGTTGAATAATTTATTAAAATAAAAGTAATGATGAGCTTGCTATTTGTGATACAGCTTCAAGTGCCCCGGTGGAAAGGGTAGCTAGTCGTGGAGGAGTCGTTCTGCGATAGGTGCAGGTTTTCCTTCGGATTCTAGGAGGGAGACTTTACCTTACCAAGTGTCAACACAAAAGGGCTCATTCACAAAGGATGTTTGCAAAAAATCTAACCTTGACATCAAAATTCAGCTTTAAGCTTGAACCACTCACGTGGAAATCTGCATTTCCCACTAGACCAATAAATTTATTTTTGACCATGTTGTTAAACTTCCTCCGTGTTTGTTTGATTTTGTCCCTCCTCCCAATCACAACTGTGATTCTCACATATGCGTGAATGTAGGGGCCTCTAATTTTTAAAAGTTGAAAATTTCGTTATTAAAATTGTTGTGGTCGCACGAGGGAGTGCAGTTACAGAGACGGGTGAGTTGCGTTTGGGGGAGTTCGGTCGAGTCTCGAATTTGTGGACATTGCTTTTGCGTTGCGGATATATTTTCTGTTGGGGTTTGCGTTTATAATATGAATTTTGAATAAAAGACTCAACAAAAATCAACCTGGATAAATTGTAGAGAAAATTATGCCCAAACATTCTGTCTACAAACATCCTACCTACTAGTGAACGACCGGGGACCCCGGACCCGGCTGAACCCCGGCCTTTTTTACCACCGGGGTCCCGGTCCCGGCTTTTTAACATTCCCCGGTCCCGCCCCGGCTTAAATTCAACCGGGGGTAAACAAAAGTCGAATTTTTAGCTTTGTCAACTTAAATAAAATTTATTCATCATCCGACGAATCATAAAATATATCGTTCGGAGAGTTAAAGTCCTCAGGTACAGCCGGCAAATTAGTGGAGTACGATAGAGCTCTTAAGTTATACTTAATGAATACTAAAGTTTCAACATTTTTTGGCCGGGGCCGGGGTAGGGGGAGCGGTTGCCGGGGGCAGCCGGGACCGGGGTTCAGGCGGCCGGGGTTAGCCGGGGCCGGGGTTGGGGAGGCCATCTATAATAACGTTAACTAACGGTGCTTTTATTCTCTAAACATGTTGTAAACGTCAAATAATATATAAGTATGCTTATTATGTCAAAGAGATTCTGTAAAACCTGTAATAAAAAAAATTTTCACAACGACAACTTTTCCATGCTCCGTTGCGAAAACTTAGAAAAACATTAAATCGTTGATGGAATCTCATGAAAATCAAATCTTTTTGAATACTAATTGATTACTGTTTTGTGAAGGCCATAGTGATGAAAGTTAAACGGTAATTTTTTTAAAACTCATAGTTTTAAGGACATCATTCCAGGTTCCAGCCGATGATGTTTATTTAACTCCATCGAGTTAAGGAAACTTTCTCAGGCTCCTTTTGATGGGAGGGTGCCTGTATCTTGTTCAGGAACAGAGGAGGGTCATTCAAGCAAGGACAACGACCTGTGGGAAGAAGTATTGAGAGAAGAAGCTTCCGAAATTACGGGAAAGAAAGCACCCGAAGCAGAGAGGGAATTGGAGGCTTACCTTTCAAAAAAGCACATAAATAGAACGGATGACCCACTGGCCTACTGGAAAATTTACAGGAGCGAGTTACCAGGCTTGGCGAAGCTGGCAAGGATTTACCTAAGCCCACCTCCCAGTTCAAATGATAGTGAACGGGAGTTTAAAGTGACACAGTCTATTCAAAAGGAAGAATTAGACTGTTGCCCAAAAATGTTGAAACTTTAGTATTCATTAAGTATAACTTAAGAGCTCTATCGTACTCCACTAATTTTCCGGCTGTACCTGAGGACTTTAACTCTCCGAACGATATATTTTATGATTCGTCGGATGATGAATAAATTTTATTTAAGTTGACAAAGCTAAAAATTCGACTTTTGTTTACCCCCGGTTGAATTTAAGCCGGGGCGGGACCGGGGAATGTTAAAAAGCCGGGACCGGGGCCGGGACCCCGGTGGTAAAAAAGGCCGGGGTTCAGCCGGGTCCGGGGTCCCCGGTCGTTCACTAGGCAATACTGATTTCGATACTGGCAGCTATAAGTATTGGCTATATCGATCCTTTCGCAAAAAAAGTCTCGGCGATACTAACGCCGCGATACCTATACCAACCCTGGAAGATGAATTAATGGACTTAATTTTATAACTGTTCTAATAAATCTGGGTCTAGGATTGCATACAATAAGATACATACCGTATTTTCACGAAATTAACACGCAGGCGATCGTGTGTCACAGACGGCTATAATACGCACTTTTTACGATTTGTTTAAAAAGTTTCGAATAAAACGAGCATCAGGACTATCACGCATCAAGATATGCATGTAAATAAACAATAAATTAACTTTATATAATACATCCTTTATTAATCTGTTTATACATTCAGCGAATATTATTAATATTAATAATAAATGCAAATTTCCAAGAAGGAGTGCATCTTCCAGTTCGAGATGACTGCATTTTTAGCCTTCAAGGATCTTTTAAAGGATGCTGCTATAAAATCTCATTTGGTTAGTGTAAGGGTAACATTTTAATATTTGTTTAATAATTTTTCATTTTTTATTCAGATTTCTGCTTTATGTATCAATAGGAGCTATGACCTAGATACAACAATAAAAAAGATAATTGAAGCACTTTATGACTGAGGATATGGCCTGATCATTTAGCCTCGTGGGGCACTGTGACAAAAATGTCTTTGGACAATCTGAGATGATGAAAGTTGTGTTTGGTTAGTCAGATGGCTTTAATGTCATACATTTTATAGCATTGAACCATATTCTGCTTATCTTAATCAGGTGAAGCGAAGAAGAATCCAAACACATCAATCTCCGCCATCCAAGATTTGCAGAATGGGTTTTGCAAATGGTTTGGGAATGCCACAACTATTGACTAAAGAACTAATTGTTTATTTACATGTTTATTTACAAATAAAAATTTTTTTTTACAAAAATCGTTTGTTCATCGGCATTTAATTTTCACTTTCGACTTCCAGCTCATCTATCTTTTGCATTCCCTCGCGGGCTCCCCGGGATGTATTTGCTGGGTAGCTTTACTTCGAGAAGGGCTTAAATCCAAAGCAAAACTGTTCAAAATCTGACCCAAGGAAGTGCTCAGTCCAATGTTACCTGCAATAGTTTAGGAACCAGACATTTGCTATAGAAGCCCGCTCCTAAGGGGTTTGTATGGAAAAGACTTATGGAGCAGATCTGTCCGATATACGTTAGTCTTTACCTCAAATGATTTTCGAACACAGCATTATTATCAGGTTTATTTTTTCATAAAATAGCATCATCAATCACCGGTAAATTTAGTAACTTTCCGTCAAAAAGGGATTCTTACGTAAAATATTTAAAGAATGCCTGTTGCCTACGTTAAAATGCGTTTGGAATGTTTGATCTAAATAAAGTTGTGTACATGCATATATCTTGAAAAACATAATTTTCTTATAAATTGTTTATTTAAATAATAATGGTTGGCATTTACATCAACTTGAGACTTCTGCGTGAATAGTAAGATACAAACAAAGATATAATTGGAATATTTCAGCGCCTAGTTGTTGTAATACCCATTCACATTATTCCATCAGGCTCGCGTGCTGAGTTTATATTGCTGCTTTTCACAGCTACATCTTGGGATCTTCGTTGGAGCTTGGAATGTGACTGGTATTATGTGGGTTTGTAAATTTTTTCAGATTAATTTTTGACTTAAAATAATACATTATGGTTGTGCAAATGTTTGTTGCGAGATATGACCACAAATTACCTTAGATTGGAATAAGCGCTGGATCTCAATAACTTAACTTTATTGCGGCATTTACCCATTTTTTTCAGCATATTTCAGCGCATTTTTTGCGGAGGAACTTTTCCTCAGTGTTATAAAATTAGTATTACTCGCGCAAAGAACGATTAGTTTAGGCTTTTCCAGGATTAGGGTCGACTTGACATGAGTGGTTATACATATGAATTATGTTGACTCTTAATGAAGGAGCTAATGCCAAGTAACGTTCTCGTGATTCGCACCAACTCAAGCATTAATTACTTGTGCTGATGCTCATTATTTGATTAAAAGTTAACTATATAATTATTTTCAATTGCATCCATTGGAACAAATTTGCTAAAAAGTTAATTTTTGTATCTGCTTATAATGGACTTCATTTGCAATACTCTAAATTTAGAAAACATAAATAATTTGGAAAGGTGAAAAATTCCTCTGCAGCTTTCTGCATTAGGAACATTTAAAAGTCTTCACAGAAACAAATACACGAATTTCTAGTATTCTTAATTTTTCCGGGGAGATGGCATCTTCTGGATGGACGAGAAACAGCTATCGGGAATTTCTAACAAAGTGATCTATCATCTTTTAAAAATTTTAAATTTCTTCTGATGATGATTTTGATAATAACAGCTTCAATAACTATTTCAATGCTTCAAGACATAAACTGTTTTATAAAACTGGTGAAAATAGATCAGCACTTGACAGGGATCCAGACACATTTCCTCAAAATAACCCTCATGAGGGCAGCAATCAATCAGTGCAAAGTAATAACTGCCTTCAAGAATGCCTTAACAGAAATAAATCTGGTTGTAATTCATCCAAAGAAAGCAATGAGTTGCTTCATGAAAAGACATGTGATGGATCTTGCAATCACTTTAAAGAGTTTTATGTTTTGGGGTATCTTGACTTTCATAGTTTGAATGAGAACGATGATATGCATAATTTTGATTTTAATTTATCTGATTTTGAAACATAATTAATTTTCTAGAAAAAAAAGTAAAAAATGTAAAACCAGTGACCATGAATCAACGGATATCGAAGAAATCATTAAGGCTTTGTCAGATGAAATTCATGTAAGCAACACTTAAGTTTGATATTTTCTGTATGTGAATAATAATAATAATTTTTTTTAGATATCTAGTGATCTACAACTTATCAGAAATGATGGCTCGCATGATTCCAAAACTTTGGCTCTGTGTGATAGACATTCAAATCCAATTTTAAAAGAGAAATCTGAATATTCTGATTCTTGGCAGCCAACATTTCCTTGTAAATCTGAGAGGTGCCAATTAACAGTACCAGCTAAGAAGACTTCAGGTTTTAATGTTAGAACATAACGAACTTAGAATTTTTGAATAACATTTTGAACAAAGCCTCTCATTTAAGGAAAATGAAAGCCTAATTAATGCTTCGAACTTATCAAAAAGAAGTTGTGGAGCTTGTGGTGAAAAAATTGTTGGGCAGGTAAAATTATATTTTAGAGCAGGCTGCTTGTTTTTACATATGCAATAAAACCTTTGAACAGATCATAGAAGAATAGGGTAAAATTTATCCTTAGAGTTGTCTTTTCTAGGAACCAATTTATTTTTAGTTTAACATAAAATGGGCAACCAGCCCATAGGGATATTTTTTCATTCTATCCCCATAGGCAGGTTTAATTGTATTCTCTAAATTAAGTAGAAGTTAATCTTTATTTCAATGAAAAAAAAACATGAACTTAATATAACTTAATAAATTATTAAGGTCCTAATGGCACTTGGAAAAATGTGGCATTTGGATCATTTCATGTGCAACCAATGTGGTGTTCCATTAGGCACAAGCATATTCTATGAAGCAGATGGAAGGGCTTACTGTGAAAATGATTATATCAACAATTTCTCTCCAAAATGTGCAGCTTGTGATGAGCCAATCCTAGAGGTTTGCATTTTTCTTATTTAGGTGCATGTCAATTTAATGATGGTTGTTTTATGCAGAATTGTGTTGTTGCATTGAACAAGTCATGGCATGTGCATCATTTTTTGTGCCAATATTGTAAACAGCAATTTGGTGATGAAAGCTACCATGAAATGAATGGTTTGGCTTATTGCAGGTAACCTTTTCTTATACACGATTAAACTAACTATTTAGGAAGAAACATGAAGCATCCATTTTATTTAATTATTATTAAGAAATAATGACATCTTCCACATATTCTAAGTACTCATTGATAAATTTGTAGAAGTATCTATTGCTCTATTGGAATAATTTATTGCCTAAACCAGTCCCAATAACTCCTAATTTGTCACATCTCTTAAAATATTATTGAAAATATTTTAAACCTATAGGTGATTTCTTTTCTTTCATATATTTTTGGGTTTTGTTAGAATCAGTGAATCATGCTTGCCCCTAAAATCACTGACTTTTGGGAGATACAATAAAAGGTTATCATGCAGCGATGGCAAAGTTACTCACAAATGTACCTAGTTACAGTTACAATTACTATATCAAAGTTATAGTTACTTTAAGGTCAAATTCATTAGACTTTTATTGGAAATTCTCTAAAAATCTTTATAAGGAATTGATATTATACATATTCAATTTAGGGAAATGTTATTTTTAATCTTTATAATATCACATCATTGTGCTTGTTAATAACAATAAAGAACATGGTTCAATAATATTTTATGCAATTTTACAAATAGGGCAGGAGAAAAAGTTTTTTGTATGGTACAGTACAATAAAAGATGAAGATTGCCAATTGGCCAATTCTCTAAAATAAAGCTAAACCTTAAAAAATTCACACTTTTTAATATTTGTTCTATTTCCAAAGAGGTTGGCTTTCAAAATTCTTTGAGCTTACTTTGTTTTTTCTAGATGTAAAAATTCCAGTCACTGAATTTTTCAACTACAGTTATCAAAGACTGTACATCATATTCAATTTAATAACATAGAATCTGTATTGTAGGTAGATTAGTTACTTCATTTCTCTTTTACTTTAGTTTAACACCTGATAAAAGAGATAACCTGCCTATAGGAACACTATTTTCATGCAAAATCCTGCTGTCCAGAGACAGGTTTTACTATATGTACAAGTTTTCTCATTCAATTAATTTTAAGGCCAAGACTGCAGTTTTAGGAAAATGATTAAAATGAAAAGCCAATAAAATGGAAATATTTTCTGCATTGGACAAGTCCTTCAAGGAATGCCTCCAACATAATCACTTTTACATCATTAAGTGCTTTTTGGCAAACATTTAAAAAAAATTTTAATTCAAATTTGATTGTTAAAAAGTTATATTTTAGGACTAGAAATTAAATTTATTTTCAAAAGTAGGAATTAGGATCTTATATTTAATTTAAGGCAGAAACTATATCATTATATAATTATATTGTTTTTGTTTTAATTTATTGTGTAATGGCTTTTAACTTTTGGCCATTGAATTATAGCAGAGGCTCCAATTTTTTTAAATTTGTAAAACTTGCAGCCAGGACTTTTATAACCTTTTTGCCCCAAAGTGTTTTGGATGTGGAAAAGCCATTATAGAAGGCTATATTACAGCTCTTCATCACCAGTGGCATGTTGCCTGTTTCGTGTGTTTTGTAAGAATTATATTCACCGTTACCCAATTCAATAAAACCTCTCATTCATCATTTACTTCAGGAATGCAAAGAACCCTTCACTTCAGGCAGCTTTTATGATCATGGTGGGCAGCCATTTTGTGAACAACATTTCAACATTTTGAAGAAGGGATTTTGTGTCTCTTGTAATCAGATGATTATTGGGCCATCCATTACTGCTATAGGGAAAAAGTATCATCCAGACCATTTTACCTGTACATTTTGTATGCAAATCATTTATCAAGGTACCTTTAGAGAGCACAAAAATAAGCCATATTGTCATCAATGCTTTGACAGGCTATTTGGTTGACAGCTAAAAATTTTGCTACACTATGTTTAAATCTCATAATTATTTATTGCCTTCCTTTCTTTCATCCTGCATGTTTGTGATTCATGCATTTGTAATGAACGCATACATAAGCTAATCATTCCCAAAGTGGCTTTCATTCATAAAAAGCTTTTCAATTTTTTTTCAGTTTGTTTTACATAGTGCTTACTTTCTTCTAAAGCAGGCTTCATGAAATAAGCTTATTTTCATAATTTTGATGCAATCAAAATTTATACATGTAAATTATATCTGTTATATATAATTGGATTGTCAGTGTTCTAAACATTCTGTGTAATTTGAGACCATCCTCACTGAGGTGATAAAAAATCACTATGTTTTGACCAAAGTCATATTTTTGGAGTGTGGTTCTTATGAGTCTGATTTCTGTCACTGTCTTAATAATGTAGTTACATAACAAATAAGTTTAACAAAACCAAGATGCTCACTTTTGTGGTGCTGTGTATATTATTTATTATATTATGATCATCATCTATCTCATCACCTGCTTATCTCTCATCCAGCATATGTAGTTGAGATGTTAAATCTGCCTTTTAGCAATCTAAAATTGTAAATCTAATTGAGCATGTGAAATAGGGATGACCAACTTCATCTGCAACCAGCATTAATGAGTATTTCTAATTCTATTACTGTAATGGATTAGTCATATTTTTAAATGGGTGATGATTTTTTGAGCTAATGTTTGACAAAATTATTTTATAAAACCCAAATGGATATGTTATTTGATACAAAAATTAATATATAAAGTAAAGTTAACATGGAAATTTATTCTGTATATATGGTAACAATTTTTGGAGATATGTTCTAAAGTCCATTTTCTGTTATGTATTTGCTTGTCATATCTTTAAGTTACTTGAAATGAAAGAGCAATTGGCTTGTAGAATAAGTGAGAAGGGGGGGCCGTGTTTTCAGATTCCGTAGAAATATTTAAAATGGCGCTTTCGAAATTAGGCTGCTGAATTGAAAAAAGTGGTTCATCACATAGACTTTAGTTTGCTTGAACCAAGGCACCCCACCCTGTCACTCTGAAATGCCCCATAGATCACACGGTCTGAAAGAAAGACTGCCCATTCCCAATCATACTTAAACCACAAACAAAATTGTATGTGTATGCATGGCGAACTCAACTAACTTATAGAAACAAAAAAAGTAAAAAGCAGTTAGTTAATTTTAAAAGGTGTTTGTTGCAATTGCTCAAATATAGTAAAAATTCAAAAATAACCTTGCACAGAGACATGGAAAAACGCCATTATATGTGGTTCAAAAAAATTTAACAATGGAGCTAAGTTAAAAATATTTCATACATGATTTTTCAAAATCTAGCTGTTCCCATATATAGTCTGTGTTCATTTTTATATTTACTTTCCATATGTCCTTATATGTGACATAAGTTTCGTTTAGACAACAAAAATCCAAAAATAGTTTCATTGGTCCAGTTACGCATATCAATGAATTATCCTATATGTACAATACATTGAATATATATATATATAATAAAGTTCCTTATGTTTATCGGTCACTGACTTTGCAGAGATTCCGGCAATTAGCAATGTAATAAATGGCAGTAAATAGTCAAATTCAAATGAAATAGGCTATATCATATAGCTTCATCAACCTAGTTTATCATGGTTTTATAATAGGTCTCAGAAGACTTTAGTTTACGCATTATTAATACTAAAATGTTATTAAATTTTATAAATATTAATACAACTCTGGTTTTCTTGTATCATAAATCAGTTGTACTTTTTTTATTTCAAAAAGCTCAGAAACGTAAACAATGGACGCGAGCGGGGTTAACTCAGCGACGGCCTGGTTTAAATATTTACTTGATAGGGATTTGTTGGAAAAGCAGCTAGAGAATAGTGCGGGTGAGTAGCGGATCGAATGACTGACGGGTGAATTTTATTTATAAAGTTTAGTTATAAATTGTATTAACATTTAGGCTGACAAAAATTCGAAATTACGTTCAAAGAATACGGAATACCTAAAAGTAACTTCGAGTCACGTCTAGGCAAATAATGAACCAAGTTTTTATACATTCATGAAAGTATCACCCATAAAAGACATTCCCTGTCTGCAAAAGTCCGTCTTTGGCTTTATCCGTTGCACCCTCATTTTGCCACCAAACCATTAAAATTTTTGATAACTGTTTAATTTATTAAACTTTATGGAAGTCCGTATTTTTCTAGACCTTCCTTTCTCCTTATCCACAATATTAAACTTTTGCTTCTAGTCTCCTTTACTCCTCTCCTAGATGTCTTTTATGGACATTCACATAATTCACTGGCTAAAAAATGTTTCACTTTTCCAGCCTCTTAATTATGGACAGGTGTAAAGTGTCATCAGAATTATAACAATGGAAATCAGAGAATTTTCCGTATTTGTTATCATAAACCAAAATAAAAATTCAGTATGTGCCTGAGAACCAAAGGTCAATGACTTACACAAAACTTCAAGCAAAATTGAATGTTGGAAGAGCCTTGATAGGTAGTGTTTTAGATGCATGTTAGAATTTCAAATAGGCCAAAAAAGATAGGCTTTTTGCATGGGCTAATTGGTCTACATTACACATTAAAGTATAAAAAATATTTGTTTGGAATTTGTAAATATATTTATGAAGGATGTTGAAAAAATAAAAAAAAGAAGCATGAGTAGAAAATAAAACCACATTGTCATTACAAAATGTAAAAAGAGTTTGGGAAAGAAGGGTTAAAATCATTTTTAATAAGTAAATTTTGGTGGGCAACCCTTAAACAATGTCGATTTTTCAAGTCCTTTGCCAAAAGGGACCTAAAAATAATTATCTAAATTATCTATAACTTAATCCATAATTAAAACGCAAAATAAATATCAGATATAGATTTAATTGTTTTTTATATAAACAATAAACATATTTAGGGATCCTTGTTTTATGGATTTGTATAGGTGGAACTATGTAAATTCAATTGAAATTGCATCTATTTTATATTTCACCCATTAGTTATAGGATTACCTAAATTATAAAGTTTAAGTTGCAAACATTAAATTTCTCATTTTATCAAAACCACAAGCAGATGTTTTGCAAACAGCCACTCTTATATCAACATTCCTTTATCAAGTTGATGTTTCACTTGGAATTTTAAGAGATATCAGATCTTCTGAAAATTTGTTTGGAGAAAGTAATGTGGATATATTTTTTAAAAGAAATTTAATATAAATCTGTTTAATATCTTTTTTATGCTTTAGTTGAAGTATCTGAAAACTCCGAAAATAAAAGAATTAGATGCTTGAAATTTCTAGCTACAAAGGCTGCTTCACATACGTCATGGAATTTAGACTATCTTTACAAATTGTTGGTGCTTCTTTATATAATTTTCATTTGATTCATTTTTAGTGTAACTTAATCAGTAGCTGTTCCTACATTTCTATGGAAACTATTGAGCTGTGAATGCGTTATGACTGTTGCTTTATTGACATTGTTGCCACATGCAAGAATTAGAGCTGCATGGGCTGAAATTTTTTGCTCAAGTCCAGCCTGTCCTGCCACTCACATTTATCAGTGCAGGTCTGCTCAAATCATGTATCTCTTATAAAGTATTAAAATTCACATAGTATGCATGATTTAATTAGTCCGACATGCAAACTCATGTTTACAAAAACCCGAGCAAAAACCCTATTTGTCCTTTTCAATCCTTTTGTTGTAAATTGGTAACTGGAAAGGCAGCTAAATCACTTTATTTTAATAAATAAACAAATTTTGGTTGATTTACTAGTTGCATTTTCAAATTACAAAGTAGTTGTTCAAAAAACTGAATAGGGAACTTGTTAGTTGGTATGGATGAATTTTATATATTTCACACGTTATGATTGATCTATATTTTTTTTTGGTTATGCCAAGTTAACATATTAATTTTTACCCTAATTTTATGCCATATAAATAATTTGAAATGCACAATATTTTAAAATGGTCATTTGCAATATTTTAATATTTTATTCTGAATAAATTCTTTCAGTGTACCAGCAAACCACGTTTACATACTAATGGTATCCCTGGTTAAACTAACTTCTGAAAGTGATTTTATTCAATTAATGAGGCCTGATCTCCATGTGGATTCGATGAGTCCTGCCACCTTGTTTGCTCTGAATCTTTTTTGCTGCTGGTTATATATACATATAAACTATAGTTTTGATTTCTCACATACTGAGGTCTTTGAAGTAATCTCATATATTTATGAACAGGAGTCTGAAGCTTATTGTAGAAGAAAGTTTGCCTTTGAAACCCTCTAAAGTTCCTCATGTTCAGATGTAATTATTCAATAATTAAGTATTTATTTGTTATAGAATGGTCCAAGATTTATATGAGAATTATTTATTTGCTTGTTTGTTTATAGTGCACATGGGCTCATTTTTTTCCAATTCATGGGAAACTGTGATTCAAAAACTGTGATAAAATCATTAAGTAAAAATCAAACTTTCTATACTAACACTCCAAGGAGCCTGCTAATTTTGCAGAATTCGATTAAATCAAGATCAACAATAGATAAAGTCTGGTATGTAGTTCAATGATTGGCCAGATTTCCCTATTTATTCTCTTCTTTATTACTTTTAGGCTATAGGAGGCTTTCAACGTCCAGAACTGGAACGATTTTGAAAGCTCTTGTTTGCATCCTTTGTGTCATTTTACAACTTAACTGACTCATTTTCTACCTTCACTTCTACTGCTTTTGTCTGGCTCGCAGTGATCTTCTGTCTTCCCACCATCCAAGTTTTTGAGCTTGGGCTCCATATTTTCCTCAATGTGGCATTATGGGGATGGAAACTCTGTACAAGATGAATTCTTGGAGCAATAGCCTACTTTATTTGGAAGATGTAATATTGAGAAGTTCATCTAGATATTGTGGGGACCTGTGATGATGTGTCTTCTA
Source organism: Hirudinaria manillensis (assembly GCA_034509925.1). Lineage (NCBI taxonomy): Eukaryota > Metazoa > Annelida > Clitellata > Hirudinida > Hirudinidae > Hirudinaria > Hirudinaria manillensis. The sequence continues at coordinate 8,733,603 of CM067526.1, read as the reverse complement.
AAATTTGATTTTCTTGTTTTGGTGGTTCTGTTTGATTAAGTCCCACAAGGGTTGCCAGGACTTTCTTGGAACTAATTTTTGTTGATAGAATTGAATGTTTTGAGAGTAATGTGATCAATATAGAGCTAGAGTTTCATATCTGGGTCGATGATACCACCAAGATCTCTAGTATGGTCAGCAACTTTAAATGGCATATCATCTATTAACATGTGAATAAATTTATGGAAAGGGATTGTTTTCCATTACCTTGCATCCCTGATGTTCTGCAAAAGGTTAGTGATGCTCAATATATAAATTGTTTTGATGCCAGAAGTGGATATTGGCAGATCTCCATAAAGTCTGAATCTCATTGATTCATGGCATTTTCAGCCAAGGAAGGGCTCTTCGAGTTTCGAAGGTTACCCTTTGGTGTCAAGTTATCAGGAAATACTTTTATGTAGGCCATCATAAAGGTCTTACAACCAAGAATTACTCCAAGAATTCAGAGCCTTTGCAGAACCATTTGTTGATAATTTTGCTATGTATTCAACTTGAGATGAACATTTATCACATTTGATGATGGTCTTTAAAGTGATCAAGTAGCCAGACCTATTGCTAATTTACAACAGTTGTTTAATTGGGAGTAAGTTTTCTGGGACATGTTATTGACTTCAGGGTAATTATCCATGACCTCCATCAAACCCCATCAAAATATTCCTTGGCAAAGGAAATTAAGCCCCAGTTTGTAAAAGATTTGCTAGTAAAGTATATCATAGGCTTTTTCAATTATTTTAGGAGTTTCCTGCCTAATATGGCTCAAAGAGTTCATGATATTACAAAGTTGACAAAAAAGGGATACCCTGAATATAAAATTCTCTGAAAATAAGAATGTCAAATAACCTTAGATAAACTATTAAATGATTGTTCTGGTATCTGGAAAATTCATTGCTGGATCATTCAGTGGTGCTGTTGAACTTTTTATGATGTGTGCATTGAAGATTTAGATTTCAACATGGCATATAATCTTGAATATCGATTCATACAAAACATATAGTGCTCTTCATAAATATAGCTCGGGTAAGATGCAAAGGTTTTGTAGGGATAAGATGTCGTTTTGACTCAGAACCAAACCATATTACATCCGTTTTATTAGAGTTAAGATGGAGATGCTTGGAGGATGCCCAAGCAGCAATCTCACAGAAGCACTCTGCATTCTGCTGAAGAAGACATGTAACATCATCTGGTTTGGAGTAACCTTATATTTGGATGTCATCGGCACATTGGTTACTGTCAAGGCCATGTTGCTTAACAATTTGCTCTGTATCTGTTACATAAAGAGAAAAGAGAATTGGTCTGAGGACTGAGCCCTGTGGAAAGCCACTTGAGATGCCCTCAGTAACCATGTTGTGACCACCAGTTGATAATATTATTCATTTTCTTCCGGTAAGGTAAGATGTGATCCATCCAATCGCCACCTGATGCACTCTGAATTATTTTTATAACCTGTTTAGGAGTATTCCATGATCCACGGTGTCGAATGCTGCAGACGTGTCCAGGAGGAGGAGTAGAGAAACACTGCTGAGATCAACTGCACTGCAAATGTCTGAAACAACTTTCAGAACTGCCATCTCAGTGGAATGATGTAGATGATAAATAGATTGTGTTGCTGGAAGCAAGGCATTGCAATCAAGCTAGTTAACAAGTTGTCTTTGAAGCTTGGACATTACACTGAGATTTGAGATGGGTCAATATGGCAAACACTGATCAAGGTCAAGGCCTGCTTTCTTGAGTTTGGGATGTACCTGTGCAATCTTGAAGGATGAAAGTGTAGAAATGGAGATATCAAAGAGATGCACTAGGAATGGTCCAAGCACAGACAAAAGTTTTTTGAGGAGATTTAGAATGGAGTCAAGACCGCACTGCTTATTGGGAAGTGAATGGATCAGCATTACCATCTCATCAATGGAGGTTGGACCAAGTTGGTTCAGTTCAGTTAAGTTAGAAAATCCAGGAGGATTGAGATAGCTGGAAAAATCTTTGGGAGAGGGTGCGACCAATCTCTGAGGGTTTCACCCCGAACCGGTTGCCTCCTTTATAAGTTTCCAGTGTCTCTTGGGGTGACACACCTCACTTATTCGCTCTGTATAGTAGGTTCGCCATTTTGAGCACAGTAACTTTAGATATGAATGAGTTTGAATGCCTGAGACGTCATAACTCTTCTGAACCTTGCGAGACGTCACTTCCCCCATCAGCTATTTGACATCAAACAAGGGTTGCTTGTATCTAAAGGGATGAGATGTAAATTTGGAAGAAGTGAGTTGATCACATCTACGAGGGTTGAATTGCAGAGAGCTGCCATCTCGTCTATATCATCGGGAAAGGAGCCTTGGTCACCAAAGAGAACTGATATGCTGAGTTGTCAAATTAGTTGGGCAATCTACAGACACCTCCATCTGCAGACATGACAAGAGGCCGCTGGGGGTCGTGCGTGTTGAAAAGTTGTGTTCCAAAGGAGAAGCCGATAATAAGAAAGACCAGTGCCACCTTCTCAACAACATTTTTGATGGGGGTTCAGATCTGTGGGGGTGAGATGGCCATTTTCCAAATTCCTTCCCTAGAAAAAAGTTTAGTTAACCTTGCTGCATATAAAGGGGCATTGTCATGCTGGAAAATGACTCTTTCATTTCTAAATTTGTCACATAATTTAAAAAAAAAGCATGAACTGTTGCTAGTTGAGAGTTTGGCTGTATTTTGTAAAGTTCTGCTTCCCCTTTAAGAACGCAAGTTCTGAAGAACCTCGAGTGGAATTGGCAACACAGACCATTGCTGAGCCATCTCCAAAATTCCTTTTAAAAAATGATTCCTTGGATCCTTTGACATCATGCCAATGATGTTTGATGTCATCTGGACCATTTAAACTAAATTTCTTTTCATCTGACAAAATAACAGAGTTCCAATTTGTCTCTAAATTCAACAACTCATTTGTCCAATTTAGTGGGAATCTCTTGTGGGCCTCAGTCAAAAGTGGCATGTGCTAACGTTAAACAAACTTTGGAAAACCAATCCCATGAAGGCATTTCAGTATTGTTGATCAATTGACATTCATACTTAAACTATTTTTTAAGTCCTTTGTCGAGCTAAGTCCCTTCACTCATCTCTGGCATTCATCATGTTTTTTTGGTCTTCCAGGGGAGCAAATTATTCCAAAACTTTGAAAGTCAGTTAAATAACATCTTGTAATCTTTCTAGAGTGATTCAACCTCCTAGAAGTTTCAGAAATTGACAAATTCAAGTCTTTAAAGGCAAGAATTTAAGTTAAGGACATCAAGTGATGTACAAGGAGTATTATTATATTAATAAACTTTTACGAAGCTAGTAATAAAAAATTATTTTCCACAACGGAAAAGACCCTATGCTCCACTGCCGAAACTGAGAAACAACATCAAAAGCATTTCCTGGTGGAATCTCATCAATATTCAAATTTTGATGTTAAATTTTATTGAATACTAATTAATTACTTTATGGTGATTGTGGTAATTAACATTTTGATGAAAGTTAAAGGGTAATTTTAAAGATAGAGATAGAGGTTGTGTAGTTCTTGAACCTGGGCTATATTTATGATGAGCATTGTATATGAAATGTATATCATGTCCCTCACTCCCAAAAGTATCAGTGAGAACAATGAAACAAGAATGAGATACGAACAAAGCCCTTAATTAGGGCAAGTTGGAATAGCAGGTAGCAGACATCCATGAAAATATTTCGAAAAATGTTGTCGAAATGCCTCTTTTAGACTTCAAAACATAATAAAAGAGCTACTTTGTCAAGTGACACCCTACAAATTTGTCATTATGTGCAGCCCTCCAGATCATTTTCTGGTTTATTTTTGTGCCTCACCAGCCATATTGTCAGGAATTAGCTTTTATCCTTAAGAATCTTCATAAAATCCCAATATTGCTAGCTACAAACAATAACATACATATATGAAGAAAATATTTTATGGTTATATGTGTCTCTGAAAAATTCTTGTCTTGCTCGCCTTCTCTTGTACCTCTTTGTCTTGCCCTTTGTTTTGCATGGACCTTCAGACCTTAGAATGAGGTCTGAGGTGCTAGAAGAGCTGGAGACCCCTGCTTTAAATGGACAAAATCAGATCAGACCAACATTTCACCAATAACAGATTTAGGCAGGATTTCTTTTGGTTTGAAGTCGACTTTGAATTCATCTTGAGTGTGGCATGCCCTTAAGCAGATCAATAAGGTTTTTTTTTGTGATTCAGAGAGATGGTCAAAGCCTGCATTGTGGGGAAAAGATCTTTTTAAAAATCAAGAGAAGTAGCCAAAGGGGTATTCTCCCACTATTGGGATTTGTAAATAGTAAGTGGACAGTCATTGATAGTTATCTTAAATGGCATCATTTGCAAAAACAAAACTCTTTTGGTTGATTTGAATGCCATAATAACACCTATGTTCTTAAAAATTATTTCATGATAGATTATTAATGCATTTGGACCATTGACATCAAATGTTCTGTTGTCAACAACATGATTTAAAAGTGAAATTAGTTCAATTAAAGACTGAATTTTTTTGGGCCATTCTATTATATGCAATTTGCTTATAAATATGTTAATATGGAATTACATATTGAATTTACAATGGATTAAAGATCATAATCCAATTTTAGACCAGGTTTGTTTGATCCTTGTGCTAATTTACCATCAACAAAAGAATCTATTTTCAAAATGGTTAGCAATCAAGCTACATCTTGACAGAAGATGAAATAATGCGATTTTTTTTTCAGCTTCAGGAAAGGGAAGGGGATTATGTAATCCTTCTTGAAAAAATTTTGACATCTCGGCATGAGATGGCAGACATGCCTACAATGAAATGTTTTTCTTTACAAATTGATGAGGAGGGAGCTGGCATTTGTGATTGGTCACATTGTCAAAGAATTCAATCTTCTGAAATCTTTTGCCAGGCATGTAGTTCTTATGAGGATGAATTCTATTTTGATTATACTTATTCATTTCTTTACATTTATGTAGGCTTCATATGCATTAGGATGTTTATTTTTTCTAAGAAAAAGATATCCTTCAGCACTGTCGGCCTTTGAATGTTGTCATCGATCACTGGCTGAGGTTTTTAAACTTATTTTTTTTCATTTGTTCAAACTAAATGATACATTTTGTAATAAACAAATTTATGATGCATGTTTATTTGCAGGTGAATAGCCCAATCTTTGTGAAAGTAGCATCATCAAAAGTTGATGGATACTTACGGGCTTGCAGGGGAGTTCTAAAAGTTTCCATTGATATCCCTCCAACACTTCATGAACAAATAAAGAGATCCTTTGATAACAACTACCAGGTTTCTTAGATAACTTTTGTTTCATAACATTTCCTTTGATGATCTTTGATTTGGTTGAAAGAGGGATACCTCGCTTTTGGATACCTTGCCTCAATTTTGTAATTTTCCATTTATAAACATTTTATTACTTTTACTCTTCAAAGGAGTTCAATTCAACTCTTGTCCAAGATTTAGAGAAGATGGAATTGTCCCTTTGCTTTAGATTTGAGTTAGAGGACAGAGCAATGGCTGAACAATTAAGGTCTTATAGTGTTTGGTTCGATGTTTTGTGCATTTAATTTGTTTCTTATTGAAGATGGTAAGTAACAAGTTTATCATGATTGCAAAACACTCTTTCTGCAACCCTTAATTTATGATAAACAAATATGATATAATTTCAAAATCATAATAAAAGGAGGTAAAGCCTAACAACTAAAACTATCCAACAACTAGTTTGAAAGAATCACTTCAAATCCCCCTCCAAACTGAAAACTTTTACCACACTTTTTATATTTATAAGCACCTTATGCCCATTGGTTGATTTGTCAAGCATAGCCATGACATACCCTCAACCTTAAGATATTGTGATGACAGTGAAGACTGGAGTCATCATTCAGTACATGACAAGAAATTTACAACCAGATTCATTTATTATTTGGGTATTTGCCAGTATCTCCTTTGTATAAAAATTGATGAAGTTTGCTTTGCCCACTTTTATAAAAATCATCAGTTATAATCAGTGATGGGGAAATCACTAGCATAGTGATTTAAAATCAAAATCCTCACCAACCAGAGTGATTTGAAATCAAAATCAAATCAAAGCCAGCTACAATGATTTCAAATCAAAATCATGATTTTTTATTTTGAAAATCAAAAAATTATTGGGGGTGGATACGTGTACGCATTTCACTGACTTTTTGCTTTAATAACAATCAACTGCATAAGACAATCTTTATTTTTTTCAATAACAATATTTTTTCAAAAATCTTGTCCTTTAACCTATTTCTATTTGGAGTTTCTATCAGTTCTGCAGAGCTAATAAGTATTCTATAGGAGCTGATGAGTAAAGTTGTATTTTATTTTATGAAAGTTCTCAAAAGTTAAAAAACATATTAACAAAGGTAGAACAATGAACAATATCTGCTTTAAAATTGAACAGATGTACCTGATCTATCCAAATAATTGAGTTATTCAATGGATGCTTGGTTTCAAATACTCCCCACCACTGGTTTTAATTTTTTCACTTTTTGTCCTATGGATAAACCTTTTTTTACCTTTCATAACTCAAGAAATCTTACATCATCTGGGTTAATTTTAAAAGAATTTTACTTGACTTTATGACCAAATAGAATGCATTTGAGTTAACCCTTTGAGCCCTGCATGCCCGCAAAATTTAAACTATTTTGTAGTAAATGATACGATTAGTATTAATCAGATTGTAAACTCTATCTATCAGGACTATCTGGCATAGCACCCCACAAAACCTAAGGAATTCAGGTGGCAGATCGAGCTATGAAGCTTAAAGAGCAAGAAGAAAGTCCTTCGCAGTGGATGGAAAAGATTGGGTGAGGCCGAAAAGGCTGGTTTGATGGTATTATGGGAGGAGGTTAAAGGAAGAATCAACATCCTTCGTCAAGCAGAAAGGGCAAGACAAAAGAGGTACAAAAGAAGGCAAGTAAGACAAGAATTTTTCAGAGACCCATATCGCTACGGGAGTTTACTGCTCGAACCACCAAAATCAGGGATTCTTACTGCTTCCATAGCAGAACTAGAGGAACACCTCACCATTTTTGTGGAAACTCTATCAAGAAATTCTCTCCAATGAAGAGAATGTTTGAGGTGGCTGAAATTGCTGCCAGGCTGTGATCAAACTATCCATTAGCATGTCTTATCTTTTTCATTTTCTGCCCTAACCTTTGCTTATGAAGGACTTAGATGTCAGAAACTTATAGCAAAGGACAGTCTTAGCTACTTGGAGATATTAATTTCAGTGATTTTGGGCTATATTTTGTAATTTAAGCAAAAAACTGGAAATATGATAAAAAAGTGAAAGTCGGTGAACCTCATATGAAAGCAAAAATCTTTATTTTTCTAAAACAAACGTTTAAAATCTAAAATAAATAAGTGACAATGTGTAATGTCTATTTCTTTTTTTGAATGATACTTTCAAACACTTAATTTTCATTGATTTCAACAAGAGTTTCAGCCTCTTATTGTCCAACTTTATCATCTCCCCTCTAGACATTTTATTGCAATTCTAAAATGCTAGGTTTTTGCCTAAAACATTAGAATATACTTGATTGATTGACATATCAACACATAAAATATCATATATGCTTTTCCACAAAAATGCTTAAAAATTTGAAACATTTGAGGAATTCTTTGACAAAGTAAACCTTTTTTGGTATTGAGATGTGGAGCCATTATTTTGTTAAAAGATAACGTTATCCATTTGAAATCTACTGCATAGGCATAGGAGGTATTTGTTTAGAATTTAAACACATTCTGAGCAATTTTGTTTCCCCTTTAAGAAAATCTGATGAACTAAGAGAAAAATTGGCAGCCCTCAATGACCTCCAAAATTTCTTTTCAAGAGTGATTTTATGGACCTTTGTTAATGCTGTATAACATTTGAACCCATAGGACTGTCAAACTTAAAATGTTTTCATCTGAAAAATTTGCAATGCTCCAAATCACATTCAAACTCATCATCTCCTCGAGCCAATTCAATCAAATCACTCATTAGAATATTGAGACTTTCTGGAGTCACTCAACAATCTCAGGTCCACCAAGAGGTTTTCGATGATGGAAGGTGCTGTTAAATGCAGCGGGTTTCCAGGCACACATTGGCCAGAGCTTCACTGTGACAACATGAAAAAATTGGGAATGATGGAGGACACCAGATGCAAACTGTATGGAGAAGTCCAGATGCTTCAGTAAGTCCTTTAAAAATCAAACTGAGAACATTTCTGGAACATTAGCAGATGCAGTAAATTTCCAGTAAAACGACTTTATTTACCATCATTATGTTAGAGTTAACAGTCTCCATTTCAGGAAGAACCCAATTATAATAAGCAACTAGCAACATCAAATCAAAGTGGACCTGACCAAATGATACATTATAATAGCACTAGTAATGGTCGATGTCATAGAAATTGGGGCTTGGTAGGCAAATCCAGCTACATTTTTGTTAGGGAAACTGGCCTGTCCAGCAAAGAAATCAAGGCCACAATGAAGAGAATGTTTGAGGTGGCTGAAATTGCATTGCATTGGCTGTGATCAAAAAGACACATCCATTAGCATGCAGGCTAATAGAAGACCAAAATCAAGAAGCTTCCCAAAAGGCCAGTGCAAAGATATGCCAAGGTAAGGCAAGAGACCAAAGGCATTGTTGATTAGAAAGGAAGAAGAAAGAAGGCCTGAGAAGGAGGAAACTGGAAAATTTAAGGATTTATCAGGGACACCCGACTGATCATCAGACATAACCCAACCTGGGACCTGAAGGCTTAAAGACAGAGTCACTCCTCTGAGGATTCCATACTAATGCTCCACCAATGGAGTTTTTAATTCTTTCTACATTTCTCCACTTAAGCAAATAAAAAAAACTTTATTCAACAATATCTTAAAACTTTGACCTGAGAGAATCCATTTTCAGATTTGAAATCAACATCAAAAACTGCTTAAGAAAAAGTTACTGATTTTTCATCATTTTAAAATATTTTACATAGGTCTAAAATAAATAGTTGAAAAATTATTTATAAATTTTAGATCAAGTTTGAACTCTTGAGTATCTTGTTAAATCTGAAATTGTGTTTGCTCATTCCTTTTTTCCAACGACACATCTTTATCTTTATTTTTAATTTTTCGATTTGTTGGTTATTTAATGTGGGGTTTGATTTTAATCTAGCAAGAAAAACTTATACATGGAGGTTTTGTCTCTTAACACAATAAGAAGAGTCTTGAGTGGAAAGCTGGTGGCTAATCAATTTGTGAAGAATATTGTGATCAATAGCAATGCAATAAACTACTTCATAAAGTCCTGTCGTAACATTTATTTGAAGATTACAGACTCTCAACAGACATACTTAAAAGAGTTTCTTTTGTTTGTTGCTAGTCATCTATTCACAAAATAAATATGATATCTGACATAACCATCATTCATGTTTAAACAGATATCTGTCCATGATACTTCCACAAATATCAGGCATCAGAAATGTTATTCTAAATGAGCCACTACAGAAATTTGTAAATGAAAATGAATCTAAACTTTTGTCGTCACCTTTAATTCTTCCACATTTTATAAGCAAATGCAACTTCTCTTGTTTGGATTCTTGTAAGCACTTTGTTCATATATGTTAATACTGATTATTCTTATGTTTGATGATTAGAGTTGTTATCATTTAACAGATGATGGCACTAGGATTGTCAATCTGGAAAAAAAGCTTCTGATGTGCTATGAAGCTCCAAAAGTGAATGAATATCTTTATGGACTTGTTGGTGCTGTTGGAAAATATAACCTCTTGTTTCTTTCAGATAGGGTAATTTCTATTTTAAATTTCATTCAATTCTCAAATTTCTAATACAATTATTATTTGGTAGTGGCACCTTCCTATGGAGCTGCATACAACATTGGAATCAATATCTCTCAATAACATCCATTTGTCAAGCTTATTCAACACCTTAATAGCTAAATCCAAATTGTGTCAACAACTTGAGGTGGGTTTTTTTCACATAATAATAATAATATTAACAACAGGGGCAAGTGGTAGACAAGTGTGGATGAATTTTAATGTGCTACTTAAAAGATAGCACATTGGCTCAACTGTCATTTCTTTCACATTCAAGTCAGGAAAGAATTTTTTTGTCATCATTTGACACTATCCCACCCTTGTGATGAAAGTGCAGACAGTTGAACAGCTGAAATCTTTCGATTTTGCCTGAAGAGCAACAGTCCCTATGGCGATTTAAAAGACTTTATTCCATATTTGGCTGCCTAAACTTGGTTATGAACTATCACTCTGATCAATCTCAACCCTCTATTTACATGCTCAGCCCACACGGCCTTACTGAGGTGACTGGTGGTCCCACTGTGAAGCTTGGTTTCCTCAATGTTCACTCAGTTGATATTCAATCCAATATAATAGCTAAAAACAATATCAGTATACTGATGCTTGTTGAAACCTGGCATGACAGAGCTCAATTGCTCTGTAGCAACTGTGCAGAAGGGGTTGCTCAGTCATTGACTAGGCACATCCACACAAGGATAAAGCACAAAAAATCTTAACTATGAACCGTGAAGGACTAGCTGTGGTTGCATATGTGGCCTCTATTCATCTTTGCCTCCCAGATATTGATTTTGTACCTTAGTAGATATAGTAAACACTCAGTGACAAACTTCTGTGAGAGATAAACACATCCATGGAAACAGAATTCATTTAATAGAATGTCATAAAAATAGAGCTGGTCTTCTCTCCTCAAAAGCAAGATGGAATGAAGAAGAATATTGCATGTTTGCTGCTATGGGATGATTTGAAATAGAATTCACAAAGTTAATTAGTAACTCAAAAGCTGATCCCTGCTGGCAAATGTATCTGTAGAAACTCTCAGGTATTCAACAACATCCATTGATGAGATGTTGAAAACAAACATCCATTTCTTGCTAAGATCTGAGTCTCAAAATGATTCCTCATGTTGACCTCCATCAAAACTTTGAAGGGACACATAAAATTTGGTGATATTTTAAAATAATGATTAGAAAATAAGAAAAGGCAAAAGGAACTGAACTGAATATTTCTTGGGAATGTTTTATTTTATATGATTTGTCAGACCTAAAAAGTTAACAATTCAATTTTGAACTAAATTTTTGACTTGGCTAATAAAAAGAAAAATATAATAATTAGTGTGTTAGCTATAATGTTATTGTATATAAATAGCAATGATGTGATACCATTTAGTTTCACTCCGAGTGGGCATGAGCCAAAAATTGATTTTATGATGTTAGGAATAAATAATTATCTAATGATAAAAACTAACTGATTTTCTTAAAAATTCTAAAATGAAATGTGAATTAATTATTCCCATCTGTTTTTTCAAAGTTGTATAAACAGAGCAAGGAGTTACTGAATTACATTGATGTCAAGCTAAGAGAAACAACATTTTATAAGCTTGTAAAACTGTTAAAATGGGAAATCCTTACCATCGATATGTCAGCTGGTTTCAACTCAAGAGTTTGTCTCAGTATAAGTGAATTATTATCAATTAATGTGACTGGCAATTTTTTTTATCCAGAATAGCACAACAAGAGAAAATTCAGAACTTGTTGAAAGAGCCAAAAATTGTTTGACATCGGTTCACTTAGAGCCTGGTATTTTAGATCATTTATCAAATTTGGCTGTTGCTATTGATATTGACTAGTGGTCTGATTTCTAAGATCTTCAACCAAGTCATGAATCATTGAGATTGTCAATTCTGCAGTTGTTGAACAATGAAGAATGGGAATTTTTGATTAGTGTATCTGGCAATAATGAGATTGTGCAGGTCCTTCATATTTTTAAATGTTTCAATGGTTTTTTTTTAAATTAGAACTTCATGATTGTTAATTATCCTCAACTACAGTTTGGTCATATGATTGGAGGTCTATGCAAGGAACTAAATCAATTGAAAACGGCAAGGACACTTGCAAGGAACTTTATTGAATTTAGTATGATGTTATTTTACGAAGTTATTTTAGAAAGTTCAAACTAATGATGTTAAAATATTTCAGTTGCATTAACATTTTCAACTCCCTCAAAGAGACCACTTCAGGGTGTCATCACAAAAGATTGTTTTTTGAATTTTGTTTCCCTATTAAGTGTTGGTTACTGGTTAACTATTTTATTGATTGAAAGGTTTAACTTTTGCCTTGCTTTGCAGAATGAGACCATTCTTTCTCTCTTCATTTCTTGTCTTACAAAACTCCTCAGATTTGCTGATCAAAACATGAGTGGAGACATTTTCAGTGATTATGTGGTTCTTTGGCCAAGTGCCATAACCAAGTTTGTTTGAGAAATTATTTACAATCTCAACATTTTTTAAAATTATTTTTGCATTAGTACCATGTTGGACAAAGGTGCCATTTTGGAAGCTGTTCATTGTGTTCTCAAGCAGGCAATGTCAGTTAACAATAAAAGCAGCTCATGGATAAGAACTCAAGCTGACCTTTTTTTTGGTGAGAAGTGGAGATTTCTACTCATAATTTGAAATTTTTGAACATTTCTAGTTAATTTGCTATCATTTTTTATCATCAAAAGACTGCTTTTTGAATTTTGTAAAAACACGTTAATGTTACATTTTATGTAAGTATTATGTAAGTATTTTGCTTAATACAAACTATGATAATTTTTGTATTGTTAGTTTCTTGAAATTTGGTATGAGTAAATGTTGAAATGGTCAATCCATGTTTTATTCTCTTGTCTTCCAGACATCAGACATATTCCCTATTTTTTAATTATGGTACATAATGAGAAATTACTTTCCTACAAGTTCTAACCATCCCAGCTCACTAGATCTGACTGGTGGCCCTCTTTGAAGCACTGAGTGCCGGGCATTCATCAGAAGCCAATTGGCCCTAGCTAGGCCTCTAAAATCTGACCACAGCCTGCCATTAGAATACTGCTGATATAGTGATGATGATAGCAGTTGTGCTCGCAATCGCAACTGGCCCATCAGCAGAAGCATTTGGCCAGCACAAATTGCAGATCAACTAAGAAATGCAGTAGGATAATATGATACATGATGAAGGAAAAAGAATAGCTATTAAAACATATTTGCATTTTGAACTAGTTAATGATCATTTCATGTATCCATTGAATCTGAATTTCTAGATAATCACCAAATCAATAGAGCACCCCGAAGCTTTTATAACTCACAAGTGCATTTTCTGGTGATTTGGATATTTGAACTAGTCAAAGTTGAATACAAAATCACTTTATTGTTTAATTATCCATAAAACAGCCCAACCTCATAAAAATTTTCCCAAATCCATCTCAATAAAATTGATTTATTTGGAGGAGCTTTTAGATTTTGTTCATAATTTTTTGTTTGGTATGAATGAATTGCTTGTTCAGTATCCAGACATTCGTGACGGAATTCTGATACAAAGAATGTTTACTTTACTTTAGTATCAAAACAGTATCACATCTCACTGAGGTTTTATATATACCTGGGCATGGTGGGAACAGACTATTTCTTGCAACCCATCACTAGAAGCACTTATGATGACCAGGCATGCTCACTCAATTTTTGTTCTGTAAATCGATCTCATGAGAATATTCCTATATTGCAGGTATATAGGAGAATGATCGAAGCTTGCATACATCTAAATTGCTTCATGCAGGTCTCAGATTTTTAAGACTGAAATCCAATTCAGAATTAATCATTCCACTAAAATACTTTTTAAGGCAACAGTTATATGTCAATTCCTTGATGAAGTGGATTACTCCACAGCTTTTAAATGTGTTCTGGAGCGACCAATTCTAGATGGGGGAGATTCCTATTACAGCTACATATGGGATGCTACAATCCTAGAACTTATCATTAGTTAGTGTTTAGTCACCCTTCACAAACCTTTGATCTTCCTAGAGCTTATTAATTTATCTGAAATTATATTTTCCAGATAACCATCAAAGGAGTGCAGAGGTTGAAAAACTCTATTTTGCAGTTAGCATGATTCGCATTAAAATTTTCTTTTACAAAAATCAGCCATTATAAATATTCAAGATTTCTAGAGAAATTCTAACATTTTCAACGGTTTTGCTTTGACAGCATAGGCTTATGAAATCTCCTGAGGTCAACAGCAATAGAAAGCCTGACACACTACAAGAAATTATTAAAGTTAGAAGAAGGAAGTTCCTTAGGGTGATGGCCAACCAATACCTTGGGACTGCAAAACTTTGATTTTACATAACATATCATAAAATAAGCACTTTCTAGATCTTTTGCAAGTTTACACTTTAATAAAAAATATTCCATTTAAACATATCTTAAGCTGTTGCATGCATTAAACTAAACATCCCTCAGTCACTTGACACTTGATTATATCTGTGGTTGGGAGGATATTGATGTCAACTTTCGGTTAATTTCTGACAAAATGTTGGAGTAATGTGTTGCTTTTTCAGTTGAAAATCTTAGATTGACCTCTTCATCCCTGTTTATGCTGGGCAGGATGGACTCACTAGATTCTGTTGAGTTTGAGACAGAAGCTTCACTAGATGGCTTGTCTTCGGCTTCTATATTATCTAGATAAAAACATTATCAAATACTTTAATCAGTGAAAAAAAATCAATGTTTCTTTTTACGTTGGAGAAAACTCTTAATGATGCCATGGAGTTGCAGTATTGAAATAGCAGAAGTGAAAGAAGAAAGGGATTAAAATGCAAACAGTGGATTCACTTTTTTGATTATGGCTGTCATCGTTCAGCGGCTCGGCAAATGGCTTCATGGCACTCCCTTGCTTCTTTACGAGGGTTTTTCGTTTCTAGAAAGCAAGTAAAAGCAGCATTTGTTAACAAAAGACTATCATTGTCATAAGATGAATTCAGATTTGTGCATTTTGCGAATTTTAGGGACCTTGACTGAAGTATAAAATTCAAGAGAATCGAAGTAATGTGGTTTCTCTCTGCATCTTCTCTTAGATCGACTCTCAACGTACTTGGAACCCTCATTTCCTGTATCAACAACAAAATTAAGGTCTCAAAACTAACTGTTGTTTGTGAACAATACATCAAAATTTGAAGGAGTGACCTGGAGCTGTGCTATCTTTAGTGTCAGACGTGCTGCTTCCCATGGAAAACATGAAGCCACAATGAATGCATGACTTCCTTGCAGAAGGAACCTATAGAAAAAACCATGCTGCAGGATTCCTATTGTGTTTGATTGCCACACATTAGCTTTCCCTAGTAATGATAAGATGACAGTATTTGGCTAATAGCCATAATCTAAAGTTAGATCTTTCATATTCTTATGAAAATAAATATTGTTATGGCTTTCCAGAAGGAAATAGTCATCAGGATAACAATGGGAAGTAGGAGGGAAAACCAAAAACCTCCCTAGATAGCTAAAACAGTTGATATTAACAAGTTCATTATATAACAATAGCAGAAAGTGTCAAATCTGTTACATCATTGATGGGAAATATTGATACCAATACTTTATAAATATAATTCAACCATTACTTATAACATTCAACCTTATAATTTATTATCTTGCTTGTTACATTACATTGTTACATAGAAGCAATACAAGTTAAAAAAATGTCTACTATCATTTATGCATATAAGCTACTTTTACAGCCTGTTGAGAGTGCCCACTAGCCTCCAAGTTGTATATTTCAACTGAATAGCTTCCATCCTGACTAATATTACTGAATCATTAATGAATATAACCATACTACATTTCTTAGGTTAATTACAAAAATGGATAAAAATAAATAGCAATCAGGATAATATTAAAGATTTAAATAAGCCTAAAATAGATCAATTTTTATATGATTTTCGTGATCAGTAGCCAAAAATACGGTAACACCAACAGCGTTCAAAAAGAATCAACTTTATTGTGCAGTAATCACCTGCTTTAGACACTGAATGCAGGTCTTTGTTGTCTTCCTCCCTTTATTCATATACGATATATTAAATGTCCAAACAAACAAATCAACGACAAAACACGATTCATATGTTTTAGAAACAGGTTCAGTTTTCAGAAAACCAGCGAGCCACGAGCTTAATTTTCTTTAATTGGATACGTTCAATCAAAACTACAATCAGAACCCGGGGGATTTTTATTAATATTAAAATTGTTATTGACATAATATATAAATATTTATATAATTATATAAGCATAAGTACATAAGAAATAAATGTCCAAGCTTGAGAACGATACTTTTTTGGACAGTTTTTGCGGATATTTAATATTCATGAGCAATTTAGGAGGAGCTGTTGTAAACTAAGTTCGGTAACCAGCGTGATAGGAGCCTGACAACAAAATGCGTGAGCCCGACAACAAAGTGGATCAGAAAATAAACAAAAACAATTATTTGCATACAGCCAATCATAGGACGGAGGTGTGATTTGCATGTGATTAGGGCGGACCTGAAATAATGAAGTAAATAACCAGCGTCATACGAACACGACAACAAAGTGGATCAGAAAATAATTTTTAATGATAAATAAATAAAAATTTAAAAAAACAATACATATATATTTATAAACCTGTTTGAGTTCATGAATGAAGCAGGCTCAATGATAGCCTTTGTTTAAAAATATTTAAAGTATTTTAGCTCCAAGATTTTAAAATGATAATAACTTTGGGGGAAGTTTCTGATTAATCCAGGAGAAAATATTCAATGAGTAATTGCACAAGTACTAAGGGTTTTATATGAAAACCACAATTAATGCCTGAATTTATCTTTCGCATCTTTCTAACTGACTGAGTGCTAGAAATAAACAATTGTCCGCCATTGTTCTTGCGGGCAAACTCAAATTTGAGTCAAATAGCAAGTTTTAAAAGTCCCAGAACCCTCCCTAATCAAGCAACTGTATTTTTATAAGCTGTTACATTTGAAAAGCTGCCTACTACTGCCTAATTTCAATGATTTCACCTACTAAAATTTGCGAAATAGGAGTTGTAACAAAAACCAGCAATTGATATGTTAAAATAAAGGTTTAATTATTAGTAATATTTTCAAAAACCGGCGTAGTTTGAAATGCATTAATAATGGAGTTATCAAACAAACTTTAAATTACAGCAACAATAACTTTGAAATTCATTTATGTCATAGATTTCGGTCTAACTAAGCTTTTGATACATTTCCAGTAAATGTAGTAGGCATTAAGTAAGAGTTTTTGAAAAAAGACTAAAATAATATCGAGTTATTTGAATTTCAATGAAGGGACGCGATCCATTTTAAGTCTCAAATTAATATATTGAGATGGTTTTCTGGGCCCATTTTCAGATATGTTGTGTATTAATCATATATCTCTCCGATACCAAACTTTCGGTTCCCAATTTGTTGTGGTTTTAGAGTAAATTGGAAATAACAAAGCATCGCAACTTTTGAGAATCGAGTTCGGCGAGCAAGTCCAGTGACTTGAGTTTGCGCCCTATAGGCTCTTTTTCTCAATTACGAAAATTAGAAAATAATTAAATTCAAAATAATTTAGGCAATAGGTTAATAATAAGAAATGTGAATGATAAAGCCGAAGTTGGGACTTCTAAAGTGAATAGTTTTTCTTATAATCTCGAAAATATAAAATGGACGCGAAACTCTAAAAATTCTAAAACCTAAAGTTTGATAAAATGTGTGATAAACTATCTTCAAAAAGTTCATTTTGCTATCAATAGCGAAGTTTTGTGGTAAAAATGAGCAATTTTGCAAACGTTCTTTACAGACGACCCCTGGCGTGTTTTGAAAACAATTCGTCGGGGACCGGCCTGATTAATTTAAAATATGAAGTTTATTCAAAACTAATATTATATAACTCAAAATAAAGATTTAATTGTCAGTAATGTTTTTCTAAAATTGATTTTACTTGAAATTTAATATTAACGAAATTAGGAAACATAAACCTTTATTTTCATTCTCATAATTTTTAAATGTCATGCATCTTAGTACAAATAAGCTTTTGAAATACTTTGTATTAAGACGGTTTTCTGACCCCATTTTCAGACATGTTATGTCTTAATAATGTATCTCTTCATTACCAAATTTTCGGCTCCAAATATGCTGTGGTTTTAGAGTAAATTGGAAATAACAGATCATCGCAACTTTTGAGAATCGAGTTCGGCGATCATGTCGAGTGACTCGAGTTTGCGCCCTATAGGCTCTTTTTCTCAATTTCGAAAATTATGAAAAAAATGAAATTTAAAATAATTCAGGTAACAGGTTAATAATAAAAAGCACGAATGATAAAGCCGAAGTTGGGACTTCTAAAGTGAATAGATTTTCTTATAATCTCGAAAATATAAGATGGGCGCGAGACTCCATGTCGTTTTTGGCATCGTGAACAAAATAGGTGGATTCGGATATATTTACTTTTAAAATTGATTCAGTAGAACTGCTGCGCTTTGAGTTTGAAGTTGACTCAACACGCAGCGTAAAGGTCCGTGTCGTTTTGGCGTCGTGAACAAAATAGGTAGATTTGCAAGAAATTTTAAAAAATAGAAATTGTAGAGGATAGTTTCATGGTTCTTGTGATATATTTACTTTTAAATTTGGTTCAGTGGAACTGCTGCGTTTCGAGTTCGAAGTTGACTCAACACGCAGCGGAAGGGTCCATGTCGTCTTTGGCATCGTGAACAAAATAGGTGGATTTGCAAGAAAATGTAAAAGACGAAATTTGTAGAGGATAGTTTCATGATTCGTTTGATGTATTAATTTTTAAATTTGATTCGGTGAAACTGCTGCGTTTCGAGTTCGAAGTTGACTCAACATGAAGCGGAAGGGTCCATGTCGTTTTTGACATAGTGAACAAAATAGGTGGATTTGCAAGAAAATGTAAAGGACGAAAATTGTAGAGGATAGCTTCACGATTCGTATGATATATTAATTTTTTAAATTTGATTCGGTGGAACTGATGCTTTTCGAGTTAGAATAATCGCCGGCTAGCGATTTTTCCTCAACTTGTAACTAGGTCATTTCTTCCGACTCCATGTCGTATTTGGCATCGTGAACAAAATAGGTGGATTTGCAAGAAAATGTAAAGGACGAAAATTGTAGAGGATAGCTTCACGATTCGTATGATATATTAATTTTTTAAATTTGATTCGGTGGAACTGATGCTTTTCGAGTTCGAAGTTGACTCAACATGAAGCGGAAGGGTCCATGTCGTTTTTGACATAGTGAACAAAATAGGTGGATTTGCAAGAAAATGTAAAGGACGAAAATTGTAGAGGATAGCTTCACGATTCGTATGATATATTAATTTTTTAAATTTGATTCGGTGGAACTGATGCTTTTCGAGTTAGAATAATCGCCGGCTAGCGATTTTTCCTCAACTTGTAACTAGGTCATTTCTTCCGACTCCATGTCGTATTTGGCATCGTGAACAAAATAGGTGGATTTGCAAGAAAATGTAAAGGACGAAAATTGTAGAGGATAGCTTCACGATTCGTATGATATATTAATTTTTTAAATTTGATTCGGTGGAACTGATGCTTTTCGAGTTCGAAGTTGACTCAACATGAAGCGGAAGGGTCCATGTCGTTTTTGACATAGTGAACAAAATAGGTGGATTTGCAAGAAAATGTAAAGGACGAAAATTGTAGAGGATAGCTTCACGATTCGTATGATATATTAATTTTTTAAATTTGATTCGGTGGAACTGATGCTTTTCGAGTTAGAATAATCGCCGGCTAGCGATTTTTCCTCAACTTGTAACTAGGTCATTTCTTCCGACTCCATGTCGTATTTGGCATCGTGAACAAAATAGGTGGATTTGCAAGAAAATGTAAAGGACGAAAATTGTAGAGGATAGCTTCACGATTCCTATGATATATTAATTTTTTAAATTTGATTCGGTGGAACTGATGCTTTTCGAGTTCGAAGTTGACTCAACATGAAGCGGAAGGGTCCATGTCGTTTTTGACATAGTGAACAAAATAGGTGGATTTGCAAGAAAATGTAAAGGACGAAAATTGTAGAGGATAGCTTCACGATTCGTATGATATATTAATTTTTTAAATTTGATTCGGTGGAACTGATGCTTTTCGAGTTAGAATAATCGCCGGCTAGCGATTTTTCCTCAACTTGTAACTAGGTCATTTCTTCCGACTCCATGTCGTATTTGGCATCGTGAACAAAATAGGTGGATTTGCAAGAAAATGTAAAGGACGAAAATTGTAGAGGATAGCTTCACGATTCGTATGATATATTAATTTTTTAAATTTGATTCGGTGGAACTGATGCTTTTCGAGTTCGAAGTTGACTCAACATGAAGCGGAAGGGTCCATGTCGTTTTTGACATAGTGAACAAAATAGGTGGATTTGCAAGAAAATGTAAAGGACGAAAATTGTAGAGGATAGTTTCATGATTCGTTTGATGTATTAATTTTTAAATTTGGTTCAGTGGAACTGCTGCATTTTGATCGGTTTCCTGAGTTAGGGCTCACGCACTTTTGTTGTCAGGCTCCTATCACGCTGGTAGTTCGGTATGGCTTAGTGAACTGCACTCAACCGCTTATACATTGTGCAAAGTCAACTTGAAGACCATCGTATATCGTGCTAGAGAGCTGCACAGCCAAAACAGAGGACAGGTATTGGACGAAACAAAAGGATACGATCAGAAATATCTTTGAAAACTTGTTGATTTTGTGGGCTTGCAAATGTCGCTGCAATGGTTATTGATGTTAATGAGACGTTCTCATTGACACAGAAGGAAATGTGTTAGCTTTTTGTAATAAAACATAAATTGTTTTAAATAAACTGTGAAATTTATTATCATCCTCTGTAACATTCAAGGTAGAGCCTGGAAAATTTACAGAGAGTAATTTTGCTTGATTTAATAAATATGTATCTAAAAAGGAAAGTATGCCTCTGCGAAGCACAAGTTTTAAAAAAATGCAATTCCGCGAAGTCAAGATTCTGCATAGATCTTGAAAGAGACCGAGTAATAGCAGCGTTGGCATTCAAGGAAGTGCCCGATAAGTGGCTAATTTATTGATATAACCTTCCGAAGCGACCATATTAGTGAAATCATATGAGAAATCAAACTCCGTCCAACGGACTGCATACCAGTCGACATTTTGCAACATGTACTTGTATTTTTCTGTTAAGATCTAATTTATTGAATAAATATTGAGTTTTTATTTAAATCTTCATAAAAATATTCAAATAAGATCTTTCAAATATAATTGGCGTGTAAAAATTATATGTTATTCATAGTTGTGAAGAGAATAATAAGTGATGGATGTATAGGTAGAAAGATGTATTGGAATAATTAAATTTTTATTTTAGATAAAGTTTCGGTATTTGTTATTTTTAAGGTAATGCTTCATATACGCCATACATGGCACAGTGCGTTCAGAAGGAAAATGAGGCTTTTGCCCAGTGCCGTTTATCCCCGACAAAACCACTTTATTTTAGGATTAATTCAAAACACTACCACTCAAAGTAAAAGATGGAACATTTTCTTCAAGAGCAAATTTGTGTAGAATGTTTTCTCCGCTAACCATATGGACAATATTGTCCTATTAATTCTATGATATCATCGTGAATTGCTATTCATTCCAATGTTTGAAAGTGAAACAACAAAACTAGATAAATATTATTTGATCCTGAAATTTTTGCCCTGGTGAAACTTGAAAAGGCATTTGTCAAAAGGTGATGCAGTGTAGAGTCAAATCAAATCACTAGGTGTAACTTTTATTTGATAAATAAACCAAAACGTTCTTCGAAACCAGGCATAAATAAGGCAATGGTTGTTTAAGGATCTAAGGTAATGAAAATTTCCAACAACGTTTCCTGCATAAGAAATCATTCTCTAAGGGTGATTAAATGTTAAAACTTTGTTTGAATCGATATCGTACATATAACGACTATATTTAAAATAAAGACCACTTTATATGTTGACTTGATTTTGACAATCCTCCACAACTCCCAGTCATTTCTCCTTTGTTCTTCCCATAAACTGCATTTTTGCCGTCTGACCAAAATTGCTGTTTTAACCAAATTTAAGTGCATTTTTTATGAATTGTATACTTTTTGTTAAATACATTTATTAGTTTATCAGAACTACACGCTATTCGATTCCTCTTTTTCCGAAGAATATTGGCACCTGTTAACCTCCATTTAGAGATCATTAAACTGTAATGTTGTGATGATTATTAAGTATTTTTATGCCCATGTATGAATTTTCAACATTTTTATTTGTGCCGCCCACAGACACCTCAAGACTTTTAAATGTGGCCCGATTGCTCTAAAAGTTGAAGGCCCCTGACTTAGTCAATTAAATATTGAAGTCATTCCGCTCTAAATCTAGTACATATTTCTAATCTGACAATAGTTCTTTTAACGTCAGCATATTTTATCCAAAGACTCATGAACGCTCGTGGCGACAAGAACTTTGCGGCTGCTAGCAAAGTTTAGTGGCAAATTATGCATTGTTCAGAAGCCCGAAATTGAGACTTGAAATTATTTTATTTCATACGATATCGAGACTCGACAAAATTAGCATCATGGAACACTATTGACGTGCTCAGGAAGCTAAGAAATTTCATAATTAGTATATTAATTTGATATATCTCAGCACGAGTTTTGTTCAGCCTGAAATAACTCTCATGAGATATCATGGAGAGGGCCGTTCTAAAAATAAGTTACAGCTGTGCGAGCAGAGTAAATTAATTTTTCGTGGATAAATTGCCTAAATATTGCCTAACAGGAAATGGTCCGAATCTACAATTGGTAAATATCCATTTTATTTACATGTTGATGGAATGATTGACTGATAAATGAGACCGTGATGCAAGTTTAAATTTTCTATCTCTAAAATAGTTTGAGTTGAAGCGGTTGCGGTAAGAGTTCACCAGGCCTCTTTCAACTCATGGAATCCCAGCAACTTTCCTGCAAAACAAGTTTCTCGTAGCACCTAAGTATTTTTTCTTTAGCTAGGAAAGGAGCAAATATAAATAGCCTACATATGTGCTTGCGTCTTACTTCACGTTTCGGTCGTTTCGAGGATCGAAGTCTCCTCGTTAGAAGCTGCTTCCTACAGTCTCTCTTTCCTCACCGACATGTCGAAGATTACAAAGCGAGTTGTCAGGAAGTAATGACTGTTAATACTATTTCTTTCTGAATATGAGCTAGCTATAATTGATTTCAATGTTTAGTGTCATAATCTAACTTTTCAACGAGCCTTAAATTCCGTGCCAGGTCCGTCCTCGATGATGACGACGACTTCGGGGGGTCCTCTATTTTGAGAACCATACCAGGCGGTTCAAGCATCAGCACCATCGTCGCCCCCTCCCCTTCCAGCGCAGCTCTCATTGGTGGAAGCAATTACACTGTTTTTAGAGGAATGTCGCCCACTACTGCTAACAGGATCCAAGTGCGATTTTAAAATAATAATGGTTGTTATTACAACAATTGTCGTAATAAATATAACTGTTAATATAATGTAGTAAGTAAATGATATTTGAATACTGAGCCTAAACAAAATGATACTCAAGCCGGTAATTATTAACATTTATCCAGAACAGAATCCAGGAACTCGAGGAAGCACTTGAACAGGAGAGAGCCACCTCTATGAAGGTTTGATAAATAATATAAGGCAATAATAACCCAGCTGATTCGGTCGCACATAGTTTAATGACTTTCGTTTCGTTTCGTGTCATTATGGATTCGGACCATATAGGGGAAGTTCCTCCATTTTGAGAATTTTAAGTCTGCATTCCAACATGACCACCAACATCCTATTATTGATCCACAATAATCGCAAAACATTAACAAAAGTTGGCAAAACGACCTCTTCCTTCTCTTTCTCCATCTTCCGATATAGCTGAGGCAGTCTCTTTATATAAACTGTTTATCGTTATTTTTAAAGGTACACTTTAGTTGAATTTCTATGCTATGACATAATTCACGTTTGACTTCAGTACGATCGACAAATCGCCGATTTGAATCTTCAGCTGGTGGCAGCGCAAGAAAAAGTCGACGAGGCTGACAACGAAATACAGGCTCAAGTAGGTTCTTCTTATGGTTGTGAGGAAAAACGAGGCATGCATTGTCTCCTTTTAACAGATCGACGCCAACAGGCGTGGTGAGATAGATTACTTGAAACTGAAGAAGGATTATGAGACTCTGCTAGCGAACCACGAAGTTTCTGAAGCAAACATGAAAAAAAAGTTCACGGATATCATTAAAGACTTGGAGGACCAGCTAGAGCGAACTAGACAGCAGAAAGCAAAGTAATTTATTGATATTGACTCCAAACATACATTCCAGTTTGACTAGCAATGATCGATCATTATTCAAGATTGGAAAAGGAAAAGCATACCTACATCTTAGAAATTGAAAACCTTAACAGTAACCTTGATCAAGCTGGAAAGGCTACCGTCAGTCATTAATTGATTTTTTTATTTGTTAATGAGACTATTGCTGTTCTTTAGTTAAACTGAAGTTATTTTGTAGAGTTTTACAGACCAAAAATTCAGAGATTACGAAGACCAACTGCGCAAACTGAATTCCAAAATCAACGATTTGTCAAAACAAAACTCTGAATTGCTTGCTGTTAAAAACAAATTGAGTCAAGAAAATGACGAACTGACGAAAGCCGTGCATGATTACGAGCTCAAATTTGGAGTGTTCAGCAGCACCAAAACTCAGATCCAGACTCAATTTGAAGATCTTAAAAGTCGTTACGAGGACGAATTAAGAGTTCGTTAATCAAAATTATCATTAATCATCAATTTTAATATTGAATTTATAAGTTTATCAGGGCTAAAAATTTCAGAATAAGAACCTCACGGGAGATCAGCTTGCTCAGTTGCAAAGTGAATTCGAAAGAGTGAGTAGTGCATATGAAGAAGAGCTGGAGTCTGCAGATGGGTTAAGGGGGCAGTTGGGGAGACTGCAAGCAGAATTTCTTTCTCTAAAATCAAAATATGAGAAGGACCTGGCTGGTAAAGCTGATGAGGCAGAAGAAATCAGGTTTGGATTTTTTATTAGTAAACCTAAGATCGGCAACTCTTGGCATCATAGAAAAGACTACCAAGATATTAAATTAAAAATTGTATTTTTTCGTAGGCGAAAATTGAGCGCAAGAATCGCTGAATTGGAAGGCGAATTGGAAAATTTGAAAACGAGAAACAACAGATTGGATAAAGATAAAACAAAGTTAAATCTAGAAATAAAGGATCTCGGACTGCAACTTGAAGATGTAAAAGAATTGGAGTTATTAGATTAAAAATTGTACTAAATGATAGTAAATCATTTTCAGGCAAACGCCGTCATCAACGATAACCTCAAGCGCAATAAGCAATTAGAACATCTGACAAATGATTTGCAGAAGAAAAACGATGAATTGAACTCTGACTTGCAGAGAAATTCGTCTGAACTTCAGAATGCTCAGGCAGAAATTGTTAGATTGAAGGGCGTAAATGGAGATCTTCAAAACAAAGTCGATGCCCTGACTCGAGAAAATGCCAAACTCCAAGGTTAGCTTATTGAATGAAGATCTACAATCTTCGGTTTTACTGAAAGGTCGAGTCAACGCACACGGGGAGCCTGATTTAGCCTAGACCAGCGCTATAACCAACAAATTAGATTTGCAACAATATCTAGCATAACTAGAAATTGGTGGCTAGCTTGTAGTAGCCAGCCAACTGCTAGTCGCATATTTAATAAGCTGGAGCTTCTATGATCCGCTTATGTAGCTGAGTCCCAATGCATGACTTGTCGATTTTGAGCACTGAAGAGAATGGTAAGGGAATGATAAGGTAACTATCGTAATAAACAAAAATTAAAGCGGTTTCTAGAATAGATTTGAGTAATTGTTTCCGAAGTGTATTACAAGGCAGGGATACTAAAATTTTAATGACATGGTGCCTAAGTCAGACTTTTAAATCGTGCCAAGAACCTCTTACTTTCTTAATTTAGCAAAGTAATCAGTAAGTAATCAAACTGTTACACTATTGCTCAAAAGAGCAAGCTAATTCTGTAGCATCGTCTTGCACATTTTTTAATCGTTTGATGATAGGGTTATTACAATATTTTATTTGTCTTCTGCGTGCCGGAGAAAATCAGTAACGAGTGTGCTTTTAGGCTATCAACCCTTGGCATAAGGCATTTTTTACAATGACTTTTTCAAATTTTGAGTCTTTGAATGGCTATGGGTGTAGTGATTGTCTTTTTTTTTAAATATAATCCAAATTTACTGACTTCAAACCTAGATGCTAACAAAGAACATGATCACAACCTCAAAGATCTTAACAGGACCGTTATTGAGTTAACCGCAGTCAGAAACGATCTTACAGGAGAAAGAGATAACCTCCTTAACCAACTTCACGATCTTAAAGACGAATATCAGGCAAATAATTAATTGGCGTAAAACAAAGATATTTTAGATACCGAATGTAGTTTAGCTATAAGTACGACAAAAGGTTATCAATTGCATATTTATTAAGATGGTTTTATGAAATGTTGGGATAGAATATGGAAGTAATCGGATATTCTAATATTTCAATTCCTAAATCTTAGGCTGTCTTAAGCAAATTAGATTCCGCTGGTGGTGCGGCAAACCAGTTGCGTATTGATCTGGAAAACAAGCTCAGGGATAGAGATGCCGAACTGGAAGGAATTAGGTGAACATCATTTCACTTTTATTTGAAGTAGAATAAGTGAGACATCTTTCATTTCTGACATTGTGATAATTTATTTTTCAATAAAATACATATTAAGGCATAATTATATGTTACAAAATTAATTGAGATTGAAAATAGTTCAAATATGATAGATAGATTTAAAGAGCGGAGTAGCAAAAAGCAAATGAATAGGTATTTCATGCATAACTAGACATCATTTCAATTTTTTCGGAAGGGCTTCCCTCCCGATGATTTTTTTTTTGTTTTTTACGCCCATCGTGCCTTGGGCCAACCTGAGCTTACTTACATTTGGTACACATTTCCTCTTGGATTCCGGAATATATTTTACTCCGATTAATGATCACTAGGCCATTTGTATACTTCCCACTACTGCTAGTTCAAATCAATTTAAATCTTCCACTGTTGTTGATTGCAAGCTCCATCACAGTGTAGTATAAGGCATTTGTTACAGTGTTTTGTTTGGTGCAAAATATTATTTGAAATCCAAATCAAGTTAAATCACAAATGTCAACTATCTGCCTTTTCAAAGTTTATAAGACTAAATATAGAAGAATTTTTCAAAAATGAATTATGATAACAGAGGGTTTCGCTTCTCCTAAACTCTTTAATAGTTTCAATTAATCATTCGCTGAACTTTAAGATTCGAGCACCCGCTCACAAAACATATTTATTTTAAATAAATTGTACAAATTAGGCACAAGAGCCAGACTACAATAACTGAGCTGCAGACAACAGTTGTCGATTTGGAAAACAAATTGAAGAATGAAGCTGGACGTCTGAAGAAAAAATTCGCAACCGAAATTCAAGAGCTTCAACTCCAAGTGGATGGTTTGTCTCGCGCAAACGTGGAATTGGATAAAGGAAAAAAAGGAGCTCTTAACAGAATCAGAGTATAAAAATATTATTCAAATTATTTATAAATTAACAAATGGCAATATTTACTTAGATTATGGTTGTCAATTTAATCATGCTACCAATTTAAATATTTACTCCTACGTAATCTTAGGATCTCGAAGCAGCACTGGATATGGAAAGAAAAGTCTCTCGTGATGCCAAAGATGCAGCAGCTAATGCTGACAGAAAGATAACTTCACTTCTCTCGGAATTAGATGATTTGAAAACTTTATACGAAGCTGTTAGTTATTATTTATTTCAAAGTTTATTTAAGTTGTAAACATCATGAAATAATTGATGCTATCAGTCGGAAAGAGCTCGCAAGAAGTTGGAAGCAGATAGTTCAGAATCTTCTCAACATATGACAGAAATTAACGTTACCATCAGCAACCTGCAAAATGACCGTAAGAGACTGGAGTCAGAATTGGCCAATTATGAACACAGGCTAGTAAATAGCTAGTATCGATCTGGAAAATATCTTAGTATCTTAGATCAGTCAATAGGAATATCAATAGCTCCAATAGATTAAATTGAGTAGTCGAATAATCATGAAATCTCTTTATAGAACAAAGTTGGAATATGGTTCAAAATTGATCAAGAAGACATTGTTCCAAAAGATTTTAGTCTCAAATATAAAATTATATTATATAATTTTAAAAAAATGAATTGCAGAACGAAATAAAAATATCAAACGTTTAAAGCATTTACTATGATGCAGGCTGGCAGATGCTGATAGTGCCCGCAAAGCAGCTGAAGAACGAGCCGATAGATTAGCTACTGAACTGTCAAGAGTCAGCGACCAACTTAAAACTGAACAGCAGAATTATTCGAACTTACAGTCCAGTCACAAACAACTTGAGGTTGACATAAGAGATCTCAGCATTCGATTGGAAGATGCAGAATTCTCCAAAGACGGGAGGAAGACTCTGAATCAGTATAAGAACAGAGTATGTCATATCAATGCAATCTAAAATAGGAAGTTCTTATGCTTTGGCATACCAAACTTCTGGACTCTGTAGAGAGTTTACAGCCAAATTTAGCGACACATCACTTACTTGTAACACTAAAATAATAATAATTATTATTATTATTATTAAGGTTATATTATGTTAATGATGACAATAATGTTTAGTCTTTAACTTCAAAATTAAGAGTCTTAGATCTTTCATGCTCTAGGTTTAAAATTTCATTAATCATAGCTTTTAGTTTTTCCTTCACTTTAAAAAATATGTAAAACTTTAAGGTTTTAAAGTCCTTATTGGCTGGGTTAATTATGATATTAATAATTAATATCGGATTCAAATTAATAATTAATTTCAGATTGCTGAACTAGAACGGGATCTAGAATCTGAGCACAGAAGAGGGAAAGATTCTGCAGCCGAAGCTGCCAAGTTAAAGAGACAACTGCAAGAGTTGAAAGTTCAGGCTGAGAGGGACCATTTGCTAGTTGTTGAGTATGTGGACAGCATCAATAACTGGCAAGCAAAGTTCGCAGCCCTAAAAAGCCAATTGGAACAAAATGTAACTTGATATTATTTTAAACTCAACTCGAAAGTTATAACGCATGATTGAGATATCTTACAAATATAGGAGGAAGTTTTGGCCATCACCATGAGCAAATATCGCAAGGTTCAAGCCCAACTCGAAGATGCGGAGAGAAGAGCTGACAGAGCAGAGGCTCAAAATGCTGCAGTGGTTCGCCATCATACAACAGTAATTGGTGGAGGAATTGGTGTTGGTGGAAACCTTGGCAGACCACGAGCCGTGTCCGTAACGAAAGAAGTAACATCAAGATTTATTCGTTAGATGAATTGAAAAGAAAGAAGCAATTCAATGTTCTTAGTGCTAATAAAGTCGCCTAAAATTATTTAGCGAAATCATTTTTTGTTACAAAATTCTGCTTCTGAAAACAATTTTTGTTTTTGCAGTGAATCGATGTAAACAAAAAAATTTGAATAAAGATAAATTTCATGGTTTCTTTAAAAAAAGTTTGGATTTATGCAAATTGTTTATTCCTTGTTTATTTGTTTATTCCTTGTCCAGAAATTAGATATGTATTGATTGATTTATTTTCCTGCGCATATGAGATATCCTAAAAAATGATGGAAATTCCAAGAATAACTATAAAATATAGTGTTTTAAGTTTTTCAAAATGAAAGTTTTGGAAAATTTATAGTTTTAGGTTCTCCAATCTTCAACAATAAAGAAAATCCAATAAATTAATTATGCACAATATTCTATGCACTGATACCCACCTCTAACAAAATGAAGTTGCTGGCACACGTTGGCTAAAATTTAAATGATGGTTTTATCTTCGTACTTGTCGAGTAAATATCACAATTTCTTTAAAATTAAACAATAATGTTGTTTTGTGGGTTACTAGTTAGCGATCGACGAGCGATTCTGCGCATGGAAGCTTCCATTATATTTTGCGTTTAAAAAATGCGGTGATGCGGATGAATAAAATAATTAAAAGGGTTGGCATTATAGAAGATAATTTTATGTTCAATTTAGTACATTTCGTTTTAAATTTGGTTCAGTATAACTATTAGTTACAATTTTAACTGTCTTGGATAACAACCATGAATTTAACAAATATTGTAAATATGAATTTTACCTAAAATCTTGATATATAATTTAAATACCACTAGGAAATCTTATTATAAATTTATTAGATATTAGTTATTATTAATTTATTAGATGTTTTGGCAGAAAATGCAAATTAGTGTGCCAACGCGTTCATCATGTCTTAAGGACGATTATATATTTGCATAATTATTCATTTGTTGGGAGTCTGTTGGGGGAAGTGTCAATTATTTTATTAGATATGCATAAGTATATCAATTACAATTATTATTAAATGATTAAATTAAAGGTTTTAACTTCTAAGAACATGGGAAAGAAAGCACAACTGAGCAAGAGTTATGACATTTAACAACCTAAATTATTCAATTTCCAATATTCCCATAGGGCTACAAGATTTTGAAATTGTCATGAGAAACTTTCTGAGAACTCCAGAGGAATATTTTAAGAAAAATCTTAGTGGGATACCCGCAAAACTATCGAAGGATCGGCGAATTCTCATTCCACGGGAACTCAAAAGGGAAACTTTCAGTAGAAGTTCATACATTATTAAATTTGTAACTGAGCAATTCAGTGTTAAGACAGTGTTAAGGTGTATGCGGGAGAGAAAAATATTGTAGGCTGGCCGGGTAACATTTCAAATTTAAACACTTGTAAAATTCCTTCGCCAGTTCGGACATATGGATTGGAGCATTATCTAGCTGGAAAACAAAGCTTTTCCACAATAACATTACCCAAAGAATAGGAGATAATCATCAGACACTATAACCTTTCTTTTCAGGGAAAGCTACCCATGCTCCCTCCAGTGGCTTTGAAGTCCACCTGAATATGTCACTATAATCAAACGTAATTATCATTATCTGCTGAAGTTTTTCTTTTTGTAACCTGCAGTTATGCCATTAGTGGAGATCATTGGGCATATCAACAATTAAATTTCTCATGTGAAAGCATAAAATCCACGTGCCTCTGTTGGAGAACATGGTTTTGGACTGTTCCACTAGTGCCAACTTGTGATGTTTTTAAGAGCAGGATTCTTGAATCTCTTTTCATATGATAAAACACCTCCAAATCTCAAGTAAATCAAATGCTATACTTTTGGAGATAATTAAATGAACCAAATTCTCAATTTGATTTGCTGAAAATTTACATGTCGAATGCCTTTCCCACAAAGGCATTTACATTCCATGTAAATCATAAGTTTCTTTGGCCTACCACAATTACTTCTTATGCCAATTATAAAATAATTCTATTTATCTTTGGGTTTATAGGCTAAAATTATTTACAACACTATTTTCTGACATAATTCACATTTTATTAGTCCTTGAAAAGAATGTCTTCATGGCTTTAGGTGCCTCGAAATCACTTTTTTGTAATTTCTAGATTAATGAGCTAAATACATTAAGAAAAAATTATCTGGGATAATCAGAAATATATGTATATAAAAATACACAAAACATTTTGAAATTTCCCCAAAACCAAACTCATGAGTTATTGAGAAATTACGGGGTGTCCCAACGGTTTAATTTTGACAATAAGGCGGTTTTTGGTGAACCCCATCTGGTAATTTAAAAAGTAGTGCACATCTGGTCAAGATTAGTAAAAACAAAACAGAGCATTGACAATTTTGTGAAATGCATGAAATATGTTTAATAGAAACATTTTCATCAAAGATTTTGATAAACATAGTAATAAACAAAGCAAATACTCTAAACTGATAAAATTAGTCATCGGAATGTGCTCACAAATAAAAAAAAAATAAAGCATGAAATATTATTACAAACCAATCACATTATTCGCAGCAATGATTAATTCTTATTAATCCTTCACTGAAGGTATCAGAATCAAGATTAAATGAAAAGTCTTTTAAATTTTTGTTTTGTCAGCATGTCCACAATGAGTGAGTGCCATGACCAACAGGTGCTATTAAGAATGAATGATGACAAGAACTCATGTTATTAGATGACAATTTATTTTTGTTGCTCAACACCAACAAGCATTTGAAGATCCATTATCCACATATGCAGGAGAAGCAACACCATGTGAAAGCCTTTTGGTGTCATCTGAAGAGTATGTGGTACTGAATGTCATTGGTTTAGAACTGTGAAGCTTGTGTGCAAGGGTCATGAAGATAGACTCAACATGATCAGCCTTGGAGTTGTCTTTCGCCGACGTCTCAAAGAGGGGCATGTGTCGGCCATCTGCAAATCTCTGAGCGAGACTTATTGGAACTACTTGTTTCTCTGCTGCATCACATTTGTTTCCCACAACAATTTTTGGAACATCATTACTGACACCATTAGTATGACACTCTTCCATCCACACAGGAAGATTCTCAAAAGTTTGCATTCTTGTCACATCATAGACAAACACAACTGCATGAGCATTCCGATAATAATGTTGGACCATGCTTCGCCTAAACCTCTCTTGGCCAGCTGTGTCCCAAATTTGAAGCTGAAAATATTTTGAAATATTATGTGTTGATTTTAAGGTATTGTTCAACATCCTTCGTTATAGAGATATACAAATAGGTAAGAATAAAAATTTCAGGTTTCTTGAAAATCACTTGTTAAAATATTTGAGATTCTTTTTTACAACACTATTAATCACTTCAAAGTTCTAAAACAAATTATGATTCTCTTCAAAAATACCTAATAATGCTAAAGCATAACTATATAATTATACTTTGCAGAGTCCAAACGGCTTGAAAATTAAAACATTGAAATCAAACATAATGATCTAGCCTAATTTTGATTAGCCTAACTAAATGGGAGTTTCTTCACAATAAATTACAAACTAGAGTAAAAGGATATCTCCATCCAAAAATGAAAATCATCCATGGAAAAGTTATCAGATATCATTGTAAAAATCTATCACCTTTAAAGCTTTGTACCATTTGAAAATAAATGATTATTTCGATAAAACACCTTTACATGAAAACAATGAAACATTATACTTTAAAAAATACTTAATAATAGTTTCATTCAAACCATCATTTTATTAATCCATTATTTAAAGCAAGTAATTGACCAATCACCGAAATAAGTAAGTCATTTTCGCACCTTTAGAATATCTCTGCCAAGCTGTACATTCTTCTCACGAAAATCGACACCAATGGTTGCTTCTGTTTTATCTGGAAATCTACCCTCACAAAATCGAAACGTGAGGCATGTTTTGCCAACATTAGAATCCCCAATCACAATTATCTTGAAAATACGTTGCCTGGACAGATCAGGTGGAATTTCATTTACGACTCCTGATGATTGACCATTATCATGCATTTGCTCGGAATCCCTATCATATTTTTGTTTCACACTTCTAACAGACATTACATTTGCTGGTCCACTCGAAACTTCCATTCTACCAACCCGATTCTATGGTTTATCTTCGACAAAATAGTGTTGAGTCATAAGTTTCGACCATTAAAATATCGTTACTTGCTCGTAAGTAACGCAACTTTTTAAACTAGACTTATTACCTTTTAGATTCAATTATTATTTTGGTTTATTAAATATTCGCGCTTTTTAAAAATCGTAATGCAGTTCATATGACTAAATGTTATGTTAATAATGGCTGGAGTTGAGGTTTTGAGGATGATGCATATTCATGAAAGGAGGAGCTTAGTTTCTAATGTAAAAAAAACCTGTAAACAAAAAAATCGCTAGCCGAGTAGGCTGTATATAACAGCCATAATTCTTACATGAATATGTATGAGCCTTAATTGTCCTAAACGATACCTAGAGAAGGTCGCGTTTTATGTTTATATTTAATAGTAGGACTAGGGTCTTCTTGGAGTAGGGATGGGCGCCTTCTTGGATTGGTTTTTGAAAGAATTTTGTTTTAAATGTACAATTAAATGTACAGGGCTCGATCTTGCTGTTTTTGTCGCTTTCTAGACATACTTTTTTTTAGATGATTTGATTTTAAATATTGGAAGTTAACTTTTAAAAGTGACGCCCTCTCCAAAATCGAAATCATTCATACACATCGCTTGGAGAAGGTCTTGATGTAATCCTTAGGTGCCAGAAGAGCTTTTCACTGAAAGGCTACCCTTTCCGCTGGCCGTAAGCTGAAAATCCTCTCCAGAACATCACCGATGCACCTCCCAATTTTCTATCGTAATGAACCTCTTACTGCCAGTAATACTAGCACCCACCAGGATCATCAAAGTTAAACTTTTATTTCGTCTGAAAAAATTTCTGACCGCCATTCGTCCTCATATTCGAGCGAGTCTCTTGTCAATTCCAGACGATGCTGTCTGTGACCTTTTTTGAGAGGATTTTTTTACATCCCTTGTATTTTGCTACTATGCCAATATGTCCCAATATTTTGCTCTCCCGCAACATCTTAAGACTGTCGAGTTGCTCAGTTACAAATTTAATAATATACGAACTTCTGCTGAAAGTTTCCCCCTTGAGTCCCTTGGAATGACAATTCATCAATAGTTTTGTGGGTATCCCATCAGAATTTGTCTTACTATATTCTTCTGGATTTCCTAAGCATTTTTTCACGACAATTTCAAAATCTTATAGCCCTTTGAAAATGTTGGAAATTGAATAATTTACTTTCTTAACCCCATAATCTAATCTCTTTCATGCTTATCCACTAGTGCCTCCTTTTCCAGTTGCTTAGAAGTCGATTAACACTTTTAATTTGTTTTAGTTGAGGTACTTATGCATAGCTAATACACGCTTCATTTCCTACCAAAACATGCAATAAATTCGTTTACCTATTATAAAATGAGAAACGAATTTATTTCACACTATTATTTAAATTGTATAGCTAGAGTTCTTAATATAAAATTAATATTTACGAAAGTTATGATAAAAATGTTGTTCGCTTAAAGATCTGACGACCACTGCACATTTAAAATGCTAGACGACGAAACAGATTAGAATGCTTTTGAAAATTGAAATAAACACGGTTTTTTGAGGACAATGTGGGGCATTGAGAGTTTCAAATCAGAACAAGACGATTGTTAAGAGAGACGATGACTTTAGTGATGATGAGACGTTTATGATTAACATTTTATTGGATGAGTAAATTCTACTAAATTTGTATTTACTAATCAAATCTCGTTACTATGCCTCTCTCGCTATGATGCCACTTTTGCTCGGTCCCGACAAAATTCAATACAAAAATTTACTATGCCACCCCCTACTCTCGCTACTATGCCACCGGGGTCCTGACAATGTTTATCTAACCCATGAAGTTAAGGACATATTCCCAGTCGGGGAAGTAATTGAGAGACATTACCTTGTATTTTTACTTGATCAGGTTAATACTTTCCCAGGACTTGTTGGTGAGGAATGATTAAAGAAGGTGATTTAACATTCTATGGAATTTGATTGGTGGAATGGGCAAAATTGACAGGGAGTATAAATAGGAGTGATAGCGAATGAAACGGATTTTATGTGAGAATTGCGAGTAGGAATAAAGGTTATTGCGAGTTGCAGAGAATATTTGTGTGAGTTGGGGGATGTGCGAGTCTGAATCTGCGAGCCTAATAGTTTGTGGTTCAACGTTACAAGGACCTTTCTGAAATTGTCGTGTAAATACTCTGTTAAAATTAACTATTCTCTAGTTAAGATCTGATAATAAACTAAGATATATTGCTCTATAAAGTGACGAGTTGAACTTTTTCAAACTTCGATAAAATTATGTTCTCTCAAGTACGATTGAGGGACGTGACACCAGGATTGTGTGAGTTGTATTTTCAAATTCAGCCTCAAATGTCAGCTCAGAAACGCGATCGAACCGACTTTACGCTGAAAGAGAAAAAAGAGATCATCGATGCCGCGAAGAAGGAGCCGAATCAGTCCAAGATGGCCAGGGAGATTAGCAAGAAATGGGGCGTCGAAGTTAAGAGAACCACCATGAAGGACATTCTCAACAAAAAGAATGTAATCGAGGCTGCAATCAAAGCTGTAGTTCCATCGAAGAGCATAAAGCTGACGCAAGCTCACTACCCGTAGAGCGATGAGGCTCATGTGGCTGAAGCAAGCAAGAGGACATAATCTGCCTATCAGAGGCAATCTGATCAAGGAGAAGGCGATGAAACAGGTCGAGCTGATGCACATCCCGGACCTCATGGCGGGCAACGGTTGGCCGGATAATTTCAAGAAGCGCCACGGCATCACGTTCAACACAGTACAGGGCGAAGCTGGAGCGGTGGATTCGCAAGTCAGATGTAATGCAAGCTTGTGATCGGCTAGACAACGAGATGCACGAGATCCGCCGAAAGAAGATGCGCCAGCCAACGATTCTTGAGAGCTGATGGGTAACTTGGGAAAATAAAGACGTGTTTTATAATAAAACCTTTTTTATTTTGATAAAATAAGGCCGTTTTAACAAACCCTCGTTACTGTGCCACTCTCGCTACTTTGCCACTTTTGCTCGGTCCCGACAAAATTCAATACAAAATAAATTTACTATGCCACCCCCAAACTTTCGCTACTATGCCACCAGGGTCCTGACAATGTTTATGTAACCCTTGAAGTTAAGGACGTATTTCCAGTCGGGGGAAGTAATTATTACCTTGTATTTTTAAGATTTGATCAGGTTAATACTTCCGGAGGACTTGTTGGTGAGGGGTGATTAAGGAAAGTGATGGAACATTCCATAAAATTTAATTGGTGGAATGGGGAAAGTTGACTGGGACTGTAAATAAGAATGAGAGTGAATGTCGAGATTTTATGTGAGAATTGCGAGTTGGAGTAAAGATTAGCAAATGTCAGCTCAGAAACGCAAGCGAACGGTTGGCTGGACAATTTCAGGAAACGCCACGACATAACGTTCAAGACAGTGCAGGGTGAAGCTGAAGCGGTGGTCGCAAGTCTGGTGTGATGCAAGCGTGCGATCGGCTAGCCAACGAGATCTGTAGGAAGGAGATGCGGCAGCCAACGATTATGAGAGTTTTAGACTGAGTTGGTGGGTAACTTGAGAAAATAAAGCAATTTTTACAAACCCTCGTTACTATGCCACTCTCGCTACTATGCCACTTTTGCTTGGTCCCGACGGGTAGCATAGTACCGAGACTTGACTGTATGTCTAGAAATTCCTCAGTTAGAGTCTCAGGCCCTTCCATACTTATGACAATACAATACGTTTCTGATGTCATTATATTTCTTTTAAAGTATTATAAATTTCATGTACGATAGACTTTAAATTTATTCCCAGATTTGTATTTCTCCAGGGAAGAGGCAGCGGCTTTGCTTCTGGGGAAATTGGCCCTCCGGAAAGAAAGACTGGTTATAAGCCCCGCAAAATTTAAAAAATCTCCACTAGCCTCTCGGAAATATATATTCAGTTCTGGATATTGTTATGCAGAAGAAGACAAAGGAGAAACGTTTGAACCCTCTAGTAAGAGGGGAAGATACATAAAATGCAATTTGGCAGATTCGTACTTTGAAACATCAAACATTTGAATCTATGCCTCACCAAAAAATCTTATCTCACAGTTGGCCTCATCAGATTTCCACCTTTAAATTTCCGTAGGCATTGATTCTTGTTTTACGGCATTGTTTTCAATGGAAAACAATTCAGTGCAAGCTCTTTTCCTTTCCGAGAATTTATAATCTCCTTAGTTTAGAGGAGGGGTCGGCTTCCTTTTAATGACAACATATTAAAGTCCCCCTTAATTTAACGACACAATTAGTTAATAATCAACTCCTACACTTATGCTCCAAGGAGCATGCTAATTCTTCACTCAGCTATTTAAAATCAACGAAATAAAGTCTAGTATACAATGTAAGCTGCTTGGTCTGCTTTCAGATTTATTTAATTGTTTGATAATATTTTGGTCTTCTGCGTACTAACAAAAATCACCTTGAGGGCCAAGAGTATCAGAAAGAACGAAGAAACCATCAAATTAAGCATAGTTTAAAAAGGATTTTTTTTGAAATTTTTGGATTTGGCTACAATCAAATGCTTTTCTAAAGACTTCGCATTTATGTGGTTGGTTATTTCGCCAAATAATTTTTTTGTTTATTTTGCAGTCTTCTAAAGTTTTTTAATGAAATTTATTACTTACTGCCTACTAATCTAAAATTGTACAACATTTGAAGCCATATAACCGCAGACGGATTTATTTACGCGCAGAACGGCGATTTGGACCATAGTGAACTTTATTTTACCAATAACATAGCTCCAACTATTTTGTGAAATTTTAAAACCATCGATTCAATGAACATTTCTTACAAACATCATGGCAACCAAAAATTTTCTATTTACTTGAAGACGGAGAGAAGTTAGAGGCGAGAAAAAGTACAAAGAACAAGGAAAGAGATTACAGAAGAAAAGTAACTGATGCTAATTAATGATGATTTCAGTCTATGAGAAGCAAACTGGTCCAATTTCTAGACCGAATGCTTGATCTGTGCCTCCGACATCTGAAGGTGCAAAATCTTCGATTGGAAGATGGTTCGTTTTCTCTGTCTCGAACTCAAATACCGTTTTGCCCCACGTCGAAGATTTTTGCTAAAATATATCGTGTGACAGTGCTAAATTCAGTGGAATCACAAAACGAGATCGAACAAACCTTGCATTCATCAACGGAAACATAATACTGCTTTCTGCCTGTTGGTCCGTATTCTTCGTCATCAGCTGTGGCGAAGACAATTGCCTCGTCGCTCTTGGAGGAAGAGTCCAAGAAAGCAACCGAGTTGCGGCACAAATAAGTGATATTCTGCTGCGCTCTTGAGCTCAGCAGTTGCAAGAACTGTAGTTGGGGAAGACTTGCCATGTACGTGAACTGAAATTGAAAACATCTTTCAATTTTTAAGTTATGTACTAAAGCTTACCCAAGTTGTAATAAAACATAGAAGTTATAAATTAATTCAACTATCATGTATTTCTTATTATTATAAGAAAATATGCATAATATATACAAAAGAGAATCTGCATGACTCTGTTAACACTAAATTTCTGAAGACCGACACTAGCCAGTCGGTCCAGATGAATAAATACCTGTCATTTCATTTGAAATTTCAGAAAAGCTTTGAGAGATTTTTTGCAGGATTTTAATGATTATTAGAAAATTTCTGACTTGAAAAGTTTTGGATTAGAAGATGGACAGCTACCTAATTGTGCTAGTGGGTGCTAGTATTTGGGGTGATAACATACGTAATAAAATCTAAAAATCACATCTGCACGGTGGAGATCATTCTCAGTGAAAATATAAAGTTATTCTTTGACCGGAATAATTGCAATATAACACGTTCAGTAAAATACTATGCACCTACAGACAAATTAAGAGATATGACCTTTTAGTTTCTGCAAGAACATTTAGTATTTCATTAAAAATACGGAGAAACGCAGGACATTTGGTACAAAGAATTCTTCGCTATACATTAAATCATGTTTTATACTACCGTCTGGGCATCTTTCATCTCTTCTCCAAACCACGTCCTCTTTTTGGGTCCAGTATACCACGTGGCTTTAGAAATTGATCTTGGTTTGGCTTCGACGCATGTTGCCTGTTTGTTATTGTCACAGTACGCTTCAAATGCGTCTTCAACAGACCCTTGATTTGGATCAATCCAGTAAACTCCTACAGAATTAAAATAAATTTTAAATTGTATCTGCTTTTCCCCCGGTTGTGTCCAATTGCTAACCGCTTTCAAAATTTGGATGGGAAATAAACAGGTCCTTGCACGTTCTGGCGGGTGAATTTCTTGTTCCCAAAGATTCTTTTAAAATTTCAACTAATTTTCCAATTTTCGCTACATTGGTAAGCTTCTGTAAAAGTAAAGAAAATGTTTGAAATATTTATTTATGTTACATCGCATCACAGTAGCAGTGTTAGAGATCAAATCAACATTAATGTAATAAATTTACTTCTACAATTTCGGATTGAACAGCAGGGTCGTCAGACTGAAATAGTAGAAGGAGTTAATATATATGTAAATATTAGTAAATGGAAACGTAGAAGAATAAACTCAAAAATTACTAGATATGGGTCTGGTCCTTTAGGCCTTCGAGGATCAGAAAAGCTAAAATCATGGCCTCCACCGGATTCTCCCTAAAAAATTTCAGTGAGATCAAAATTCTATAAAAATGGACAAATCTTAAATAAAACTTACGGGAGGTCCTGGGGGACCAGGTGGACCTGGTGGTCCCTGAGGTAGAAATATGTTAAATTTTTTAAATTTGGTCACGTATAAAATAAGGACAAGCAAAAAGGTCAAACAGGTCGTCAGTGCAAGCTATTTAACTCTTTTGCAGTCACTGACTCACTTGTCTTCCTGGGGTTCCTGACGGTCCTTTGGCTCCCTGAGAATGAGATATCACATTTAAAAATAAAGGCGTCATATCGTCAATGAGATTACGTACCACTCCACCAGCAGGTCCTGGCGCACCATCCTTTCCGCTTGGACCAGAAACACCTCTGGGGCCGGGTTCACCCTGAAATGATGTTCATGTAACTAGAATTGATTGCAACATTTAAGTAAATTGCAACAAACTCTTGTTCCATCGGCTCCAGGAGAACCTGGAGGACCCGGAGGACCGTGGTCGCCTTGAGGTCCCTTAGGCCCAGGAAGCCCAGCAACTCCTGGCCATCCAGGATCGCCCTAACAAGATTGAAATAAAAAATATATATGTGGAAGAGAGTAAAATAGAATTTATAGAAAAACATGGAGAAGTAGCTCTTGTTAAAAACCTTATCTCCTTGTTCTCCCTTATCTCCTTTGGCTCCAGCATCTCCTGGAGCGCCCTATAAAATCGATATTTGTTTGTTAAGGGGAAAAATTTTAAATTCAAATAGAAAAACATATAGTAAACCAAGCATAATTCTGTTGACAAAAAAAAAACAAAACAAAAACATCTCAACCTTCTTTGACAAAGAATAATGTAAATACAGCAATAGTTTCTCACAAATGAGGATGTAGTCAAATATTATCATGCCAAATATTAGCTTACCACGGGGCCAGTTGGTCCTGATGGTCCAGAAACACCTGCTGGTCCTTGTTCACCCTAAATATTACATTTTTTTAATTTTAAAATTAAACAAAATCACTGCTAAATGTAGCAGCTTACTCTTTCTCCTCTTTCTCCTGTAGGTCCTACGGCTCCAGCTGGTCCAACCAAACCTTGGGGTCCAGGATTTCCTGGAAGACCTGCACTTCCAGATGGTCCAGGTAATCCTCTGTCTCCGGTTCTTCCTTGTGGCCCTGGAACACCATCTTTTCCTGGCGCGCCCTTATAAGCAAAGATATTTTGCATATGTTAGTAAATAAATTTTTTCATAAAAAAGAGCAGTTTGACTAACATCAGCTCCTTTCTCGCCTGGAAGGCCGGGGGGACCTTGAGGACCCTGGTCACCCGAGAATCCACGATCTCCTCTTTCACCTTCATCCCCAGGTGGTCCTGGTTCACCCTTTAGAACAAATTATTTCAACTGCTTGAAAAAGTTGCATTTCATTTATGTGAAATACGCTACAGAAATTTGGAATATTGTATTTGTTTGACATTTCTAAATGTAATTGTAATGCGGGATGTTTTTATCATTTTATTAACTATATTTGGATAATAAATTAAATGCTACCAAAGGAATACCCTGAAAAATTAAAGTCATTCATGAAGTTAAGATTCAAATATCAAAAACGACGAGACAATATATATATATCACTTTGGTACTCTATTTTTACAATTAAAATGTTTTGGCACCATTATTATCATCATATTTTGAAGTAGACTTAAAGATAATACAAAAATATAGAATACAGAAACAATTTTCACATTAAATATGATAAAATAACATATTCAAATTTAGGTTTTATAAAGAAAAATTGCAACAAAATCATAACTCTACCAACGCCTACTGCACTACAGTGCACTACTAAAATGAAGAAGTTCTGTTTTAAAATAATGTACCCTGGCTCCGGTCGGTCCAAAAGGTCCAGGTTCTCCTATGGCTCCAGGAAGGCCTGACAAGCCTCTATCACCTGACTGACCTGGTTTTCCCACAGCTCCTGCAGCACCCTATGAGTTGAACAACAACTTTATTAGTTTCTCTTTGTTAGCAAATTCTTCTAAAATTTATTTGTGATATCTACCGGACGTCGTTAATTGCTTAAAAAATTACTGGTAGTCCAGCTTCTCCTCTCTCTCCTTTTTCACCATCTCTTCCATCAGCTCCGGCACCTCCTGCATCTCCAGGCTTACCTTTTGGTCCTTCTTCACCACGAAGTCCCTTTTGTGATTGAAAATCTTCAGCAGTGAAAAGTGACTCTAACAATTTGAAAAAACAGTTTGACAGACTTTTGGTCCTAATTTGCCTGGGGGTCCTCTGGCTCCTGAGGGTCCAGGATCACCGACTGCTCCAACTGGACCAGCATGTCCCTGAGGTCCGGGAGCTCCCAGTTCTCCTGGAGCTCCAACTCCTCCTTTTGGTCCCTGTTTGCCAGCTTCGCCCTCGGGACCCTGAGGCCCAGGCAGTCCTTTCTCACCAGCAGGGCCCGGCTCACCTGGACTACCCTGTAATCGCATCCCACTTGTAAACCTAGTTCTTATATGTAGAGCTATGTGCGTAGCATCGATCACCTACATAGCGCTTGATGACTAGACGTCTGTAAAGTGCTTTAAGGATGTCGCTAATCAAACCAGTACAATTGCTCCTCAACCCCCCCAATTGTGCTTATAGAAGTGCAAGCTGGATTTTGTACATGACATCTTTACCGCTGATTTCGCATGTAAGCATGTAATCGCCTTATTATGACAAACATACACAGTAAATGTTACATTTAAACAATGATTTGTAGGATAGTTCACATAGATATTCGTTAGACAAATATTTCAATTTGTTAGATGAATTAATGAAACGAATACTTGTTCTCCGGCAGGTCCAGGATCACCTCTCTCTCCTTGAGGTCCAGGAGGTCCCTAAATATTAATTTGATATAATGCTATTAGAAGTGATCGGAATTATTTATCACAGTAACAATATGTATCGCGTAATTAAAAAGATTATGAAAGTCATAACTTCATTTAGTTATATTTACCAATGCTCCCCCTGGTCCCGGATCGCCAACTTCTCCAGCATCTCCTCGCTCACCAGCTGGTCCGGGAGCTCCAATTTCACCACTTGTTCCTTGTGGTCCATCCGGTCCTTTATCAGATGTTAATGACGGAGGACCTCTCTCGCCAGGAAGACCTCTGGGTCCCTTTTTCGGCACGTTATTTCAGCTAAAAAATCTTTAATTATTGAATTGAAATCTGACGTTATCTTACGGGTTCTCCCGCTTTTCCAGATGAACCAGCCTTTCCTTTCGGTCCTGCTTCTCCCTATTAAATAGAATTATCAATATAGAAATTGGAGCACGAAGCCATTCTTTTGCATTTCAATGCGCACTTTGCCTCCTTTGCCTCCTGGTTCTCCAGTATCTCCTCTCTCACCGGACACTCCCTGTAATCAGTTAAAACATTTGAATGTATTTGTGAATGCTCAATGCAATACTAGTTTATAAAATAAATTTCTGCGAAACCTACATGCAAGCCATCGCTTCCTGCATCACCGGGTTCACCCTTCGCACCAGGTGCTCCCTGTAGAATTATAAACACCGTTAGTCATACTGAGTTTATTACTGGTAATTTAATTATTTTCAACTTACAGGAGCTCCAACTTTTCCATCGGGGCCAGCATGTCCCTTCTCACCTGGTCCTCCAGGTGCTCCTTGCTCGCCAGCATCACCAGGCTCCCCTCTTTCTCCCTTATCGAGGAAATTTCTTCACTTTAACATGTTTTGCAGGTTACATTTTTAATAGTAAACCCACTGGGGCTCCAGGCTGGCCAAGAGGACCCTCGGGTCCTTCCTTTCCATCTGGACCTGGAGGTCCTGCCTTTCCGACTGAACCTGTTACTCCTGTACTTCCCTTTTTAATTAAAATTAAATTAAAACAATCAGATTTCTCAGGTTTATCCAATAGTATAAAAGAACTAACTGGGAAACCATCAAGTCCAACTTCTCCTGGAGCTCCGTCTTCACCTGCTTCTCCCTTTAAATAGTTTCAAGATAAAAATATTATCAATTTAAAGAGAAATCTCGAATAAAACACTTACCACATCACCAGTTGCTCCAGGTGCTCCTGGTTCTCCATCTCTTCCTTTTTCACCTGGAGCACCCCTCGGGCCTGCTTCTCCGGCTGCTCCATGTTTGCCAGGAGCTCCCTAAAGCCACCATTAGTTAATTTAATTAGTTTCAATGTTACGACAGCTTGAAATGGT
The DNA here is from genome assembly GCA_034509925.1 of Hirudinaria manillensis. NCBI lineage: Eukaryota > Metazoa > Annelida > Clitellata > Hirudinida > Hirudinidae > Hirudinaria > Hirudinaria manillensis. The sequence continues at coordinate 8,689,233 of CM067526.1, read as the reverse complement.
ATGAATACGTATAATTCACAAATGAATAATTTTCCATAAATATGAATATGAAATATAATCGATACCGTATTTCCTCTTTCTCCACTCAGGCCTGCGTGACCAGGAGCTCCTCTGGGGCCTTGAGGACCCACATCTCCTGGCAAACCATCATGGCCTGGCTCGCCCTGACGTAAATAACACACAACAACATTTCAGCACTAGTTAATCAGTAAGTATGGTTAGTTATTATTTTATATTATTATAAATAGTCTAATAAGTCTTCGGAATAATCTTACAATATTTTGAAAAATAGAGTTTGAGAAACCTGAACTCCAGGTTTTCCTTCAGCTCCATCATTTCCTGGCAATCCCGGGAATCCCTGAAATAGGTGATACGTATCATATCATCGCATTACTTCAACAGAATTTAAAAATATAATCTCACCGTTTGGCCAGGCAGACCAGCAGCTCCTTTCTTTCCTGGCTCACCCTATGAATAAATATTTAATTGTTTCAGGGTTACTGCACGTAACTAACTAATTCCATCTCAACGAACGTCGGGTCCTTTATCGCCAGCATCTCCTGCGGGACCTTTGGGTCCAACTGGCCCAGCAGCACCTGGTGGTCCTTGGGCTCCACCTGTTCCTCTTTCTCCTGCTGGTCCCTGTTGTTTAGATTCATATACATTTCTCCAACCATTTAAGGGATTTCATCTGATCATTACCTTGTCTCCTGGACCTCCAGGGGGGCCTTGAGGACCTGCAGGTCCTGGCAGACCCTGTAAAACATATCATCTCCATTTAAAGACTTTTAATTGACAGTCTATCATATCTAAAACGTTTACTCTTTTTCCAGCCTCTCCGGGTTTTCCAGGTTCGCCTCTTTCTCCAGGGGGTCCTGGCACTCCTCTTCCGCCTGCCTCACCAGGGTGTCCTGGTCCACCTGGAGCTCCCTAATAGGAGCAAATTATTATTTTCAAATCGTAGCCTAAATAGAATTAATAGATATTATTCTTGATTAAAAGATTAAAAATGGCTTAATACTAACAGACTCTCCTTTGGGTCCTACTGGTCCTGGATTTCCAACAACTCCAGCTGCTCCTGGAGGTCCAGCCAATCCGGGAACTCCGGGGTGGCCAGGTTCTCCCTAAATTATGAAATCAAGTAACAAAATGACCGATTTAGGTACTAACTTCTAACAAACAATTAAAATAATGAAATTCTAACCCTTTCTCCTCTAGCTCCCTGAGGACCATCTGCTCCAGGCGATCCCTAAAAACGATCGTGCACGACATTGTTGGTAACATGACATCGTTATTAATACATTAATACCTTGAAAGATCATATTTTCAGTCCAATGAATCAAATGAAACTTACGGGCCTTCCTGGTTCACCTGGGGCTCCAGAAATTCCCTTAAACCCTGGAAGACCTTGATGACCTGGAGTTCCTCTCTCGCCGGCCGATCCTTGGTCACCCTGCAAGTTTTATTTTCATTTCCATGTTTTCATGGGTAATAGACAGAAGAACGTGACTTAATCTTATGAAAAGCTAGAAGAAAATCCCAACATTACCTTGGCACCTGCAGAACCCGGGGCGCCTGGGGGTCCAGGTGGTCCTGTAGGCCCTGCTGGTCCTGCAGCACCTGGTTGTCCATCGGCTCCTCGTGGTCCCTAATGTCATTGAAATTATAAGAATTTAAATGCCTTTTGGCACCAAAATACTTGAGAAATAACGAAGTCTAACAGCCGGTCCTTCTTTGCCATCACTTCCTCTGTCTCCAGGGAGACCTCGTACTCCCTGTAAAATCAAATTTGTGCTGAAATACTCCAAATGATGTCGATATTCTTTCTAAACCTACAGGGTTTCCAGGAGGTCCAACCGGTCCAGCTGGTCCATCAGCTCCCTGAAATTTACGTTTTAGAATTGCAATAATTTATTATATTTTCTCATTTATCATCTAGAATTAACAATAACATAGGATAAAAGTTACCGAATATGATAAAGCAACATTTCACAAAGTAATCGTAACCCTTTCTCCGTGTTTCCCAGCATCTCCTTTCTGTCCTGCTTGTCCAGGAAAGCCCTAAATTTTAAATAAATTTCAGAAAACCTAATATTTTTATCAGTTGAAAGCTGTTTGAAATTAGAGGGAACGAAATAGGATAGTTAAAATTCGCGAAATAAATCTCGCCAATATTCAATAAGAAATAAAAGACGTTCATCGTTCGACATTACCCTGTGTCCTTTGTTACCAGGGAAACCTGGGAAGCCAGAACTTCCGGGTGCTCCCTAAACAACAAGGAATTATTGAAAGTACATTCAACGGACGTAAAGAAATAAGTATTTACAGGTGGGCCAGTCGGTCCTTTTACGCCAGGCTCTCCATCTCTTCCGTGGTGACCCTAAGTAACAATGTGCTCCATTCAAATCATTTCTTGAGCCATCGTATATATACAACTCACGTCTTTCCCTGAGGCACCTGGAGCACCTGGCAGACCTCTGGGACCTGGGGGGCCTGATGGTCCTGGATCGCCAGGCTCTCCGCGAGGTCCAGGGTATCCAGAGGGTCCCTGGCAAGGATTTAATAGTGCGTTAATCAAGATTTATAAATACTGTGTGGATAGATTTTTATTTAAATATCTAAGCGTATATTTGATTTCGACAGACAATGTAGAAATGCATGGAAAGCTGGCAAGGATTTAATAGTGCGTTAATCAAGATTTATAAATACTGTGTGGATAGATTTTTATTTAAATATCTAAGCGTATATTTAATTTCGACAGACAATGTAGAAATGCATGGAAAGCTTTCTTTAAGATCGGCAAGAATTAATTAGTTTTCTTATTTAGAAACTTTCACAATCTCAAATTATAAGTTATGTAAAGCATCATTATAATGCTTCAATTATTTTAATGGAAAACGTTTCCAGATGAAACATGATTTAACATAATATAATCAAAAAGTGGAATTCGAATTCTTGTGAGTCTCGGGAGAATCGAATCGTAAACGTTCTAAATTTTTTTTCGTAAATGTTCAAATCTATTTTTTATTAACTCACCAAAGGACCTGGAGATCCTGGAGGACCACGTGGTCCAGGTGGTCCTTGCTAAAAATAAATTTTAAAATATTTTAAATATTTTTATGTTGTTTCACTGCTAAACGATTTCACTGCTAATTGACTTTGTTATTTAATAAAAAAAAAAGATACAGAATTGAAATGAATTTGCACAACTCACCAACTTAAGTACAACTTACACTGGAATAAGCTGGGGGCTGAGGAAAACCTCCTGGTCCTCCCGCCTTATCCGTGTTCTGCATGGCCGCGGCATCATAAGCAACCTGGAGAAGAAAGTTGTCTTAATTTTCTCCATCACCTCTCTCGAATCAGCCGTTGATACCTGTTCTAATTTCAGTTCGCTTTCTCCTCTTCTTCTTGAAACGTTGGACTACAATTGTAAGCGCAACGAAGACTTATTTTAATGGTTTTGTCTTGAAAGGTCACCGTCATTGACAGATCAATTAGTTCAATTAGAATTGACAAGAATGGCGTACTTGGCCTGGAGTGTTTTTCCCTTTCCTTGGTCTTGATAATTTTTTCTGAAGTCATTTGCAACGTTTAACAAATTAACTAAATTACTTCTATACAAGCTTTTAATTAAATTAAATTAGTGGTGCCATTAAATAGATTATAATCGATGTTAGCCAGTTCGAACGGAGAACACTTTCAGGTCATTATGTAACTTGTAAAATAAGAATAAATTTCAAAACAAGTTATTATTTCCAAAGATTTTTAAAAAATGACTCACGCTGACTTTTTCTCCATCTGTAATAAAATATAAAATGCTAACCAAAAATGCGTGTTTATTAAAAATCGTTGTTGTTTTTCTTAATAGAAATTTAACATAAAATATCTTGCAAATAAATCGCGAACAAAACTTATTGGATAAACATTCAAATGTAGTTCTTTGTGTCAATAATATAAATTAATAAGGCTCACCTGGGCGACTATGCTGGGCCTGGACAATCACGTATCCGATCAAGAGAAGCAGGAAGACAAGTCCTAACTTCCCCATCTCCTAGCTTCCCTTCAACAAAAGGACAAAAAATTAAGCTTGATTGTCCAGCACAGATCAATTTTTGGCGACTCTTCTGTGCTTCAATTAGACTATAGTTCCATCAAATGCCCCAGCAACGCGCAATCAAGAACGTTGATACTGGGCACTCAAGACCGTCGCAAAGTCGTCACCAGAGAATTGTCGCTTGCTTCACAAGCTCAGACAGTCTTCTTCAACTGCTTAGCTTATTTCTTAATAGAAGACATCTGCAGACTCTCTCTCCCGCTGGACTATCTCCACCATGTTATATTCAGCGCTGCATCCAAGTCGGGTTGAACTTTTAATTAGAGTCATCCCATGCGCAGCAGAATCCTTGGAACTACATAAAGCCAGCTGCTTGCTTCAAAATCCATCTAAATTAGAAAGAAACCAAGCATTGATCGAAAGTTGATCGCTTCGATTTAGTGACCTTTATGGATTTACCTGCATTTTCGTGGAGTAACAGTTCTATCCTTTTCTGTAAATTTTTGCGTTTTAAAGAATTGATAAAAGTCAACACTTACTAAGAATTTATTTTATTGAACAGAATCAATACTGATCGCAAAAATTTTCAAAATAATCTCATTGGAAGTTTTCTGCCGAGGACAGTAATGATTGAAGCAGTACATGAAATCAATTACTCCATAAGTAATTGGTTGGAAGTCTCCACACCCGAGTTTCGTATAATCGTAATGGGATGGGATTGTTGTAATAAGCGTGCTAAGTTAATAAACAATTCCATAAGTTGTTGAAATAAAAATGCTTATTTTGCCCGAGGTGGAGAAAATATCAGTCTTCAACAGGATTTGATATTCTTGAATTATTAAATTCACTATTAGAAATTTGGGTTTTCATATTGCACTTTTACAGTCACGCTATTTTACAATGAACTCCTATTACAACTTTTATCCCAATTCATCCGGTCTTTTCTTAGCTTTTTCTTGGAGGCTTTCCAGCATGATAATGTCTCTTTACCCATTCACTATTGACAAAGTCTTTTCTGGTGGAAGGGTGTCTGAAATTTCCAAAGCGGTCAGCTCATCTCACTTCGGACCCAAAGGAAGTAGAGATCATTTTCAAGAAATATATAAAGATGTAGTGAAACTTTACTATTTGGAATTGAAAAATGCATTCCCGAGTTGGTACAAGGTTAAGGAACCTGTAGTCAATTTAGAGATAATAAAGTTCAGTGGTTAATTATTAAGAAGAAAATTAAAACACATTATTGGCTTTGACTCAAATGGTGAATTTGGTTGAGTGGCGTTCAGAGGAAAACCTTAGCTTCTGAAGCAATATAACCCTGTTTCTTAAGTGCGATTGGTGAAAGGTTACTTCTAATAAGTAATTATTAATCTAAATTAGGGGTCCATAAACTTCAGAGCATGACGGACCACATTACAAATTGTCCATGGGCCGCACGAATAAAAAATGTTGAAAATCCACACATGGACATAAAAATACTTTCTTGATAATCATCACAACATTACCGTTTAAGGGACTCTAACTAGAGGTTAGCAGGGGTCAATTTTCTTCTGCAAATATAAATCGAATAGCGCCTAGTTCTGATAAACCATTTAACAAAAAATATACATTTCATAACAAATATAAATCTGGTTAGACAGCAATAATGCTTATTTATAAGAAGAATAAAAGTGGAAATGACTAAGAATTGTTGAAGAATTGTCAAATTCAAGTCAACTGAAGTGGTCTTATTTAAAATGTGGTAGTTTATATGGATACACGATATCGATTCAAACAACTAAGTTTTAATATTTAATCACCATAATTAAGTATTTAAATTTGGTATTGCTAAAAGGAATTCGAATTTTATGAGTAAACTCAAGATAAAAATTAATATTTGAATAATATTTATTTATTAAAATATATTTATAAACCAAGAAATAGCCTAGTGGGCAGCACATAATAAATTTCGCAAGTTACTGTGGGCCGCACAAAAAAAGGCCTCCCGTTGCATTTTTGGTCCGCTTGCCTCGAGTTGGGGATCCCTGATCGAAATTCTAATAAGACATTTGAAAGAAATTTTAAATTTGCAAAAAAGGTTATTAAAACTATTCTTATATTATTTAATATTATGATTTTCGATGGTGAACAGGAAAACTAATAATTTGTACTCAAACGCTTCAAATCCATACATTCATTCATCTATGCGTGTATTAATGATTAATAGTTAAGTCACTTTGTTTATTTATTTAAAGTCCATATGCTTAACCGATATTGTTTCGATTGTTAAAAGTCAACTTATGACGCTTATATGATGATCATCATTTCTTCACTCATCCTTAATGTCAAAGGTTGCTGTTGTTGTTCATTAAATGTTGATTAGGTAAGTGGATAATTAGGACTAGGTTCCACCGGCTTTGTTCGTGTACGAGGTTGTGAGAGGCATATGTGTCTTACATGTTACAAATTTTATAAATGAACTTGTTGTACTTGGTGAAGAATTCTCAACTGAACTCAGATTTTAATTCTTCTTAAAGATGGCTGTTGCAGATTGTCAAGTCTTTCCGACCGTTTGTTTTTTTTTTAAATTATTACCTCTAATACCTTTACCCTGAAGCTCTTTGATGAAAATTATCTAACACGCAGTCTTTAACTTTCATTTGAAATCTTTCAAAGACAAAACTTCTCGACAAAAATTTCCTTGAGGCAATAAATATTTTTAAAGATTTTCAGTAAGATATACTCAAATTAAATGTAAAGTCAAAATTTGAAATATGCGATGTCCAATAATTCACAGAAACCATACTTCACTCAAATAAAGTAAATATTTTCTTGGATGGAATTTTTGCTGCATCAACGTGCGAATTCCTGGTTGATCAAAAACTGATGTAATCGATAAAATATATTATAATCAAATATAAAAATGAAGTACTAATAAAATGTTGCTGCCTTACAAGTTGATGTGTCCAACGGGTCACTTGGCAGGATGAAGAATCTTGTAAAGTTAACTCCATTGATGAGAAGTCATTATCCACAATCATTTGAACTTCAGAACAAAAACTTTCCTCTTAACATTGTGGAATAGTTCAGTCGGTGCATATTAAATATTAAATTTTGCTTCATTTTCGATCGTTTTAAAGGATGTGATTATTGTTTATTCATATAAATACCGCTAATACCGCCTATGATAATGAATGAGGTTTCAGAAGAAAGTCTAAATTAAAGCTGAAATACTATGTAAAATGAATTAATTCTTTTGCTCCAATGCGTATACATCCTCCTTTTTACCTGATTCAAGAGCTCCCTTTCTATTGTTGAGATTGAAATTTTAAAAGCTACGTTTTAAAATAATGTTTCGAACTTCTCTCAATTAATTTTGCTTACAGTAACCACGAAGTCCTTCCTAACAAAGTTAAAATGATTCTTGGACTTCAAAAAACTGGTGATTTGTGACAGATATTCAACTTTAATTGTTAACCCTACTTAAATGCTAAAATGATATTTTTAAAACGTGTTTTGCTGATGATTGATTATAAGTACTAAAATTTCTTAAATTCAAAACGACTGCAGGCCAAGTGTTTGGCAAAAACCACTGGCAGCAACTATTTATTACCCATTCCTATTCTTGAGTAATTGAGGACCCTGGAAACCCTTACGACTAAAATGTGATCCCTGAGTTGGCTTTACCCTGCATTTCGTCAGGTGCCATTCAAAGTTCCAAGTCCACCCAATTATTAAACCGACACGAAAATAACTCTGGCGAACGATGTTTAAATCAAGAACGGTCTCGGCATAAAACAAGCAGGATGCATCATTTTCACGTTGTAACTGATGGAGCGTGCTATAATTTATGCCAATAAATTCCACATTAGCGCTGTTTTGCTCCAAGATTATCTTGCTGAGGCCCTCAAAGTCCCAGCATTTCTGACGAGGAGCACGTCTCGGCCATCTCATATTCCCATCAGCCCCAATAGAAACATTAATCACTTCCTTTTAAAGCATCATCATCATCATCATCATTATTATTATTATCATCATCAGCAGCGGTAGCTTCACTGTTTGTGAACTTGTTTCATAATTTATTAAAATATTTAAACTTGTAAATGAAGCGAGTAATTTTATATAGGAATGATTTGCATATATGCAAATTACCTAACTCATGAATAATTCATGAACCAGCATACCGATAGTTTTGTTGGATGCATTAGTGCGTTGGCGTTTTATATGCAAATTAATGCGCCAGCGTTGATAACGTATTCATAGAATACGCCTAATCAATTATACAATAGCTCGCTCGCTCCTATGCATATTTCCATGCTAATGACTGAATTGTTTGCTTGCACTCCATTTCTCATCATCTCCAGTGTCCTCATCAACTACTCCATCTTTTGCATCGTCATCACCATCATCATCATCATCATCATCATCATCATCGTTATCATCATTATCGTCATCGTCATCATCATTATTATCGCCTTCATCATCGTCGATATGACAAGCTAATTGCTCGACGAAGTCTGTAAAATTTAAACTACCGCACCACATCGAAACCATCGCTAAAAATCCGTTAAAACTCTGAAAAATCAAATCCTCGAGTTCGTCATTCGTTCTCTGCGAAGAAAGGAATTTTCTTCTTTTTTCCGTAAAAACCGCGATGCGGACTTTTTATCCGAAGCATTCGAATGAAGCAAATTAACGTCACAATTATCACTTCTCCACAACAACAGAGTGGGAACAGATTAGAAACAATTTGTGCTTAAGTAGAGAAAATTGCTGAAAACATTTCAAGAAGCATGGCCGCTGCATTGTTGTTAAATTAATTTCATTATTCCTCGCAAATTGGCGCCTTCAAGAGCTTTCACAACAAGCGTGTACGCAATTTCCATATCTCCATGGCAACCATTCATCCTTCCGTCTATCCATCCATCCATCCATCCATCGCCAGCTCATTCAATCAATTTTTCATCCCAACAGAGGTTCGCTCGCCAAGTTTGTCCTTCTGTCACTGGAGTATCCACACGTATTGACGGGTTAGCATGAAATAAACGTATGGCAAAAATCAGCATAAAGAAATAGAGAGAGAGAGATGCCGAGAAGTTGGGAGGGGAGCGAGTATAAATGGAGCATATTGAACGGCAGTGCAAGAGAATAATTACCGGTGGATGAGGGGAAATGTCGTGATTTGAATAACGCGGTGGATGCCTGCCTGCATGCTGTTCCATTGTTTATATAAGGCTAAAACTCTGGAAACATTTCTACACTTCGGAGATGCTACTGCAAAGCAATGAGGAAACAGGTCAAGGTAAATTGAAATTCGAACGACTCGATTGCTCAACATAATTCATCGAATGGATTTCTAATGCATGAAATCGACCGAAAAACTGTCACGCATGAATGATTCTTCCAGGAAACGTGAAGATGGAGAGCGTTAATTCGGCGTGTGCTACGAACAACTTCGGAGAGCAGAATTCCTTACCCCAGGTTTGTTATCTGAGTTGTCGTCGTCGTCGACGTCGACCGTTGTTACGAATGCCAGGGAATGTTTTTAATGCTTTCCTTGCTCTGAATTACAAATAGGCTGATTGCCATTCAATTATGTGCAGTCATTTATTATGCATGTCCGTCTCATTTCAAAAATCAATCTCGTCGGAATTAATTATTCTAATCAATCTGCCCGCATATTAATGAGGTCAATCCTGAGCTGGCCGAATAAACAGTTGATCTTGCAGAAGAATCGGGTAAAGCATTCACCAATTAACATTTCCAGATTCCCAGTGACCTGACGACTTTGGGTCTCCAAAACTTATCGCCCAACGAGATTCACTTGTTGTCGGAACAAATTCGTCTTCAGTTGCAGCAGACCCAACTTCAGGTCAGAGCTCAAGATTCATAAATATTGATGAGAAGGAATTAATATGCAAAACGCCACCCAACATTTCAGATGTTGCAGTTGGCCATTCGACAGGAGCAACTAAAAGCTGCTCAAATGCAACTCCAACTCCACCAACAAATGCAACAACAACAGTCGAGAGCCCATTCTTCCCCCACGTACAAGCGCAGCAACGAAGAGCCAAACCAACAAGAAACTTCCGAAAAGACTCTGACAAACGACACTGAATCTCCTCCGAGTTTAAACGCAAGTCCAACCATCCTCGATCGCCCTTCCTCTCCTCAAATCCCACCAACTGTCATCATCAAGAAGGAACTCGTCGACAAGACAGTGGAACAGCTTCCGCATCAAGTCAGTGACAGTTATCATCGTCGCCGTCATTTTCGTCGTAGTCATCACCATCACCATCATCATCACCAGCAGCAGGTCAACCGCCAAAAATCACCATTTCGTTATCTTGCTAACCAAATCTTGACGTGTTGGTGAAGAGTGTGTGATGCTAAAAATGTACAAGTAGTCTTTGTTAATATGATTAATCGTGCGAATTAAACGTTACGGAATCCAAACTTAACCTCACCACGAGTGAATGCAAACATGCATATTATAAATTATGAATAACCATGGAGTGCATGGAGTGAATTAAGAACATCCATGCATGTCGTGAATTATGTCGTATGCACTCCATCATTGCAAAACGCCCGAGTGATTCGGCAAATCAGTGGCGAATATCAATTGGTCGTCTAATTCATAGCGGTGTTGTGCGTAGTTGTTATGCAAATATTTGAATATTTGTGCCACTGCATGTCCTCCTAGTTATTACCGGTGCTTTTGCATGTCTTGCTATTTATTACTGCCAGTACACGTTACTTTATGCATGTTCTACGAATCGTAGTCATGATGATGATGACGATAATGGTGATGATGAAGATGATGGTCTCCCAGGATATGTATCCATCCTTCAACTTCCCCACCTCGGCTTGTCCATCTGGCAAAGACCAACCTCCATCGGACGATCAAAATGCGAATCAGAGTCAGAAATTTCAGAGTCTCGTTCAGAAGCACAAGAAGAACTTCATCGATAGGCATCACATCTCACACTTACAACCTCTGAGAGTATCTCGATTCAAAAGTTCCAACCAGGTTGGTTGTCGTCGTTGTTGACGTTGTTTGCTGATGTTTGTTGTTGCGTGTGAGAGAAATTTCATGGTTGAATTGTTTGCAGAAGGAACACGGGGAACATGCCCAGGACATCGAGAAGTTTGCTCGACTCTTCAAGCGGAGGAGAGTCAACCTCGGTGAGTCGGTGATGAATCAACAATTTTCCTAAAATAACGGCGTTGATGAGCAGGCATTTAATGGAGTCAATTACTCCAATTAAATCTTTAATTAGACGAGAGTGTTACAATCTGCGATCTTACAATGCATTTCGAGTGCTTTGATAAGAGCCCGCTAATTTATTTAAGTAGCTTTAATTTAAGATTTCATTTAAAACTTCAATTCCGTTTCAATCTGTTTTTATTGCGTTCAAGAGGCTACCTAATCACCTTTCATAAAATGGAAAGTTTTTCAAAAATAGCGTTGGAAACGTGAATCATATTTTCTTGAAGGCTTCACTCAGTGCGATGTCGGACTGACGATGGGAAAGTTGTACGGCAATGACTTTAGTCAGACGACCATTTCAAGGTTTGAAGCTCTCAACCTCAGCTTCAAAAACATGTGCAAACTCAAACCCCTTTTGCAGAAGTGGCTCGATGACGTCACAATAGCCTCGGCCAATCGGAACAATCAGGTATATTCAGTGGTTCGAATTTTTTTTTTATTGTGTCGCTCTCGACTCGAACCTGATCTTATCTCATCTGATTGCAGAAACAAGAGCAAGTGGTCGGTGAAGAGTCCATGAAGGAACTTGCTCAGGTCTCGCCATCACAAAATCTTCACTCTGCAGCTATTGCCGAGTCACTCATGCGAAAGCGAAAGAAAAGGACCAACATTGACCAGCCAATCAGAATGGCCCTAGAACATTATTTCCTCCAAAACTCCAAACCATCCGTTGAAGAAATTTCTTCGGTTGCCGCCTCGCTGAATATGGACAAAGAAGTCGTACAGGTTAATATTCGCTGTTATTACACGCTGTCATCTCTTTCTCTTTGTTAAATGCATGCTTTTCTATTCAAGGTTTGGTTTTGCAATCGACGTCAGAAAGAGAAGCGGGTCAACGTGGGACCCGAGTTGTTATCGACTTTGGATCAAAAACATTTTCAGCAGCACTCGAACAAAGTGAACCACAACGGCGAATCGTACTTCAGTTCTCCCAAGTTCGACAGAAACAACATCAGCATCATCAACAGCAACAACAACAACAACAATAATAATAATAATAATAACAACAACATCATTAATCCGTGCTGCTCGTCGAATACTTCTCTGGACGAAGAGGATACAGAAATTAAAAAATGCGCTTCCTTCTCGTGTTTTGATTCCGAAAAGGACGAGAGCCCCTTGAAAAACTCTGACGCGGCAAGAGACACCGGCACCGAAAATGGATCTCACCGCGGGAAATCCATCGATGTCGTGGACATGGAGGAAGATTCGAACCACGAAGATTCAACAACTGGCAACAAAGACAAAATGTCTTCCAATGAATCATCATTCCAACCGTTTCCTTCGCTCAGCGTTCCATCTTTCCATGCAAACGCATTCCCAAGAATGAGTCCTTCCTTCTTTAATCATTCCTTTAACAACTTCTACCAAAAGAATTTCGTCATGTATCCTCCCACTAACGATCACTTTTAATTACTTCACTATTAAATGTTATTATTATTATTATTATTGCAATTCATTATTATATTACTATTCATATTATTAAAATATTATTGTTGTTATTACTATTATTATTGTTGTTGTTGTTGTCATCGTTGTTGAATATTCACGAGTAATGATCGTCTCTAATCGACACAAACATCGTTTATTTTGATATCAGGATGTACAGTTTTGTAACATTGCCACCTGGCGAATATTTTGATCGTTGCACAAATATTCGATTACATTTTGTTCGAGAGATGGCAGAGCAGCATTAACGATTTTAATTTACATTGAACTTCGTTTCACGTTGTCTTTTATAAACAATTGAAAATATTTAACTGGAATATTTGAAAACATATTAATTCCTAATCCTGTGAAACTCGTGCATCAGTTGTTGTGATTAGTTCATATTATGCTTCATTCTTAGATAAGACTACGAAAACATTTGTTATCAATAAATTGTTTCTTAAGTAAATCATAATTGTCGTTCACGCAAAAACAAATGACAAGTGAGACCAAATCAATGCGTAATGTTTGCAAACTTCCTGCGTTAAATACTGTGGAGATGCTAACAGGAGACAAATTACTTCCACAACTCCTAATTTATATACTTTTGGTTTTGGATCGACTTTGAAGTAGTATACTTTTAAGCAAAAATGCTTCGGTATGCTATGGTTAAATATGCAGTAAATTATTTTTAAAAATCTCTTCAAACATTTTGAGTATTGCAAAAAAACTGCATCTGAATACGAATTCAATAAAAAAACTTCTTTTTAAAGACATCTACTAAGTTAAATAATAAGACTTGGTACACACAGTTCACAAATACAACAGGGTGGCCCTTATTTTTGAAGTTTAAAAAATAACGTCGGTAAATGTAAATAATTTTCCTTAGTAAAACAGCAACAGTCTTTGGAGAGGGACTTATCGTGCACCCTAAACAAATACATAAAGTTTAAACACTTTGTAGCATATGCATCTTGCTTTTCAAACTGTTATGCGTGATGAGTGATCTTTGCATTCTTAAGCGACACTGCTTTCACATATTTATCTTTGATTTTTATTTTGTTGTTGTTCTGGTTTATTTTCTACATGCCAGTAAAGTTTCGAAAGAGGATTTTCCTGTCTCTAGAATAGAATAGATTCTTTTCAGAGAACCGATGATTGCTTGTTTAAAATTAATATTTTAATCAAGAAAAATTCTGGCAAAGAACACAAGCAATTATTATGCAACTGGAATAGTCAAAATAAGCATAAGAAAACTAAATTTTATGCCCGCGTCAGAAGTTTTTCTGGAATTACAGATTAAGATTATCCAGGTCATTTAAAAGAATCAGAATTGGAAAACTGAAATGAAAGGAGGGAAATAAAACTATGATATGTTATGATACCACGCAATCAAAAAAAAATCATTTTGAAGTCCAAGTTCGTGCCCAGGTAATGCTCATCTCCTGTTGCCAAAGTTAAGCAGGATGACCAGCGTCTGGGCTTCAAAGAACCAGGGTTGCTCCGAGAAATATTGGACAAATGCTGCAGTTACAGGTCTGCATAAATTAGTCATTAGATTAGCGGATACAGATAATTGCCTTCAGATTCACTCAAGATTTTGAGCCAAACACTATTGCTTACCGTGTGATAAGTTAATACAAAATCCAACTGGAACGGAGAAGGTAGGCCTATTGCAAAGAACGCGTGTAATGGGCTCTGAATGTTGAGGTAGCTGACGACGTTTCCAAGAATCCTCTTCCAGCTTAATTAACCCGGGAAACGTAATTAGGATTTTTAAATGCCTATATTAAATGCTTTTACAAATGAGTTGTTTTAAATGTTAAGATTGATTTTTTATTATAAAACTGGTGATGGACAATATTTCACACTCAGAAAACCTTTGTTAACGTTGAACGATAACTAAATTATAATTTAAATTTATTTTTAACAAAAGTTTACAAATTTTTTTAATGGGGTCATTTGAAAAATTCGGACTCATTATTTTAAACAAAATATTTTTCATCACATAAGGGCCAGCCTACCTCGTTAAATTATATTTTATTAAATCTTAAAACACTCGTTTTTCACCCATTTAAATACAACATGAAAAATGAGACTCGCTAACAAAATAAATGAAAGTATTCGATAATTTTATGTTCTTCAGAACAGGGATATCTACATGTAAGAAAGGAATAATTACAAACATTCGTCATAAATTTAAGAATAAGAAATAACTATAGGCTTACTAATAATTCATTTTGAACACTTAAAATGAGATGCTTTTGTTAAATTGAATTGAATTTGATGACCAATTTTTACCATCACATGTAAGTGAGAAGCGTGTTCGAACGATTCGCTGGGCATCACAGAGTCTGCAAAACAAATTGTAACGACAAAACATTCAGAAATCTTAATAAATCTGTCGCAAATAGCAGAATACACCTCCAGTGAACGGTATAGTGATTCCCCAATCACTAACTTTAATTTTGTTTTTATCTTTATTTTATTTCTTTATTCTTATATATTCTTCGGGATACAATAACGTACATTTAAATCGGATAATTGGTTTGAATTGAAAAAAGAAGAAAACCTTTGCCATCCTTGCTCCTACATCGAATGGTTGATGTCTCCGGAAGTTTCTAAAGAGTTATTAAAATATTTACGCGCGGATACTCCTGCAATGAAGAAAAATTGATTTATTAAATCGAGAAAAAAATTTTCAGTAATTTAAATTTTTTAGTTCTATCTTAGAGGTCCTTCTGAAATATAGGCCAGAAAATTAGTCCATCAAGCACCTCTCTCCGATAGCCCTTGGCAGTGTACATCAGTTTAATAGATTCGGAGAAAAGTTCACAAAAAATTTACAGTATTTTTGCTATTTGTTTCAGGTGCCCTTTGAACTCTCAAGTTTATTAAGGTGTCAAGACGAATGCCCGCAAAATACTAATCAAATACATGTATAAGTTGATCTTAACAGATCCAAAACCCGACATTCATGACAGCACCTGGAGAGGTACAAAAGTACTGGGTCTTCATGAAAGCTAAGACTAAGTTATCGACATGAATGTTGTGTGTGAACTTAAGTCAATGGGGACCTGTGATCATTCTGGCTTTAAAACCGAACTTTCTGGAGAATTCAGAAGACGTGGCCATTTTCAAAGCATGAACAACATTGAAATAACTGTAATCGTCATCGTAAGAGATGGCCTTGATCCAGTGTAATTATCTCATGACGTTATTGAACCCAACGTTGGTATAACTAGCTAGGCATAACTAAACATAACTAGGTATAATTAAACATCTAGGCAAATTCTCAAACGAATTCTGTAAATAAGCGGAAGAATTGTTTCTTCACAAATAAAAGTTAATTAAATAATTTATTAATAAAATTTATTCCATCTTAAATAACACATCAATAATTTATATCTTCTTAGCAGTTGAACCGTTAAAAATATTCTTAATATTCTGCGGAAGAATGAAAATGAGTCACAAACTCATTACTGTGCAGTGAAATAATGGACTTAGTAAAATGATTAAAAATGTGAATAATTATTGAGTTCTTGGCAAATTTGCATTCGCGTGTTATTGCTGTCAATAGTTAATAACCAAATTTTTCAACAGTTTTTCATAGTAAATTGATATGATCACTACTTACCAACGCGCAATTCTCAAATTAAACTCTGACACAGAATTGAGTAACGTAAGAAGGAGAGCCTGGGGAATTGACTTCTGCCAGAGGCCCTGTATAAAAGTGATCAAAATTTATATTTCAAACTTTTAATGCTGCCTTGAATTCTTTTCATAACCGCCACTTTAAACCGTCCCTTTCAAATTAACCTGGTGGTTCCAAAAAGGGATAGAAAGCGAGCTGACCCGAGGCCGAAACTGATTTGTCGGTTTCCCATAAAAGAATAAGGAATAATAATAATAAGAGTAGGAATAATAATGACAATAAAAGATATAGCGCCGAAATTTGGACGTTTATGAAATATTTCCTGCTCATGTTCGACACAACTGTATCTTCCAGATGGACAACTCACTTCGGTAAAGCATGCTTAAATGAAGAAAAAAAAAACAGTAAATGTTTGCAAAGCGTTTGCAAGAGATGTTTTTAATTCTTTTAGAATAATCATGTGACTTCACATAATTCATTATATGTTTATTTCATCTGAATCTCAGTTAAATATTTATTAGGACAGCATTTATTAAGCACGAGCAAATAACTGGCGTCATCGTAAACTTTGTAAATGTAATTTATAAATAAAATAGAAACGTTGATGGGTTTTAATTGCTTTCTAGCAATTTTATTTTAATTTTATTTATAATTAATGCAATGAGGTATAATCATTTAAATATATTTAACGTGCTCAGACTGTGAGACGAAGAGCCGATGGATTTCAGCTGAAAATGAATTAACATTTATCCATTGTAAATTGAAATAACGCAAATATTCAAAGTATTTCTGACCTGCAGAATCAGGTTTCAACCACTGTTTTATAATGAAATGCGCCGCAACTGAATTTTTAACGAAGTTGCTTCAACACACGACCAAGAAAGTGAATCACTTACGGCATTGACAAAATATTTATTGAATATAATGACATATTGTATTTGCAATCGCAACTTTTAACAAAGCGATGAGGAACTCGAGTTTAATATTTTATGTTATAAATATTAATAAACGATAAAGAAAAACAAGAATTTATATTGCCAAATGATCATTGAAATATCTTCATTAAAAAGCAATGTCTTCTCGTCGTTCAATCCAGCTCACAGTCCTTGGACAAGTGAACTTTCTGAAATAAAATATGAACTGAATCATTACACATTACATTAAACATTGTTTCTCGTAAATGTTGAAACTTTGCAGAGATTGGAACATTTGAAAAGTTGATGCCAATGACTGCATTGTATTCGGATTGACTTCAATTCGATTCCTCGTTGAATTCATTATTAACGGATCACTAACCTCTGATCACATTACACTGAAAAGCTCATTTGAAAGTTCAATGAACGATGAAAGGATCGAGTCGGGATGAATGAATGGGCATTCCATCGAATTGGTGAATGGATGGATGGATGGATGGACTGACGATCGACCGTGTACAAGCGGAAATAATGCTCGACCGTTGGCAATGTCTGGGTTTGAAATCCCACCACGAGTCAGAATGGAGACTGCTGGAACACGATACGGAGGATTAGTTCCAGCGGGATGATTTCAATGTAAATGTAGGCTCGCATGACGTGAACTTTGAACAGCCTGGAGGTCATCCAGAAGAGAAGGTGATTTCAACTGGATAATGAGATGCTCTCAGGTGGAGGAATGTCAAAGCACCTGTGGATTAGATCCTATAAAAGCACTGCTTACGGAGAGAAAATTCAGAATTCTTTCGAGTTACTGCGAAGAGTCATTTTTACTTGCTAGGTGAGGAGTTTCTGAAACATAACTAGATCGATAATATTAATTAATGATGTGCAGGATATGAATAGGTTTGAGGAACCTATCGGGTTGAGTTTAAATGTACAAGTTGACGTCGATAAGGCATTAGGAAAAACATATAGACGTTAGAGAATTGTTGATTCAATTCGTACTTCTCAAGATGTGGATGAAGAAAAAAACTTTGTCAATCAAGGGAGCATCCCAGAACAGTGATGTTACGATAATAACTGTCATGGATATGCTCTCTTCACTGACAAAGGCCGAGTTCAGCCGCGTTGCTCCTTTCATTCCACCTCCGTACGTCGTTTTCAGAAAGTTTCAGAAACTCGGCAGCAACTCGAACTTGCGTATTCGGCTTTTATTAGGCAAACTTTCTCACCAAGTAAACCCCGCGGGTAGAATAATAACTAACCAGGCTGGTTGGTGTCGCCAGTTCACTTTATAAGCAATATTCTCACCTTAATAATAAAAATAATAACGATGCTTCTATTTCTGTCTCATCCTGTTGTAAATTATTAATTTTGTTCTTATTATTTTTTATAATTTGTTTTTATTATAAGTTTTTGACAAGTGACATGCCAGACTATTTGAACTAAGCGATTTGTGATACGGAACATCTACATTTTCTAATTTGAGTATTATTAACTCCAAACTCGCAAAAAATTTAGTTTATGCCATTCCTGTTAATGTGAGCGATTTTTATTGTGCCGTCGTCTGCAAACTTACAAGGCGTCCGTCGGCGTGCGACGCACTCTACATTTATGTATAAATAAAATTTACGGTAACCGAAAAACAGTCAAAGCTATTAAATATAGATTGAGGCTGTTTCAATCTTTAATCTTTTAATAATCCCCTTATCCGGTGCAAAAGCTGAGATAATTTGGGGATCACTTCGATTGACCAATCAGTCTCTACCAAGAATAGGGTCACAGTTTAAACTTTTAATGGAATAAGCATATTTAGACATTTAATTTATTTACCCATTCTGACGAAATACGAACCAAATATGCACGTTTAATCAATAACTGCCGCATCACTCGTTCGTGTTTTAATCCACAACAACTCACACTTAGGATGAATATTTCGAAATGGTCTCTCGATTGTAATTTAAGTAATAGAATCTTTTGATGACACCTAATGTTGTCTCACAATTTGTGTCAAGAAATAAACGATTTAAAACAAATAACCTATGAACCGACCTACAAAACTTTAAAAAAAAAAATGAAGTAATATTCGAATCGAAAGTGAAATAATAAAGAACTTGACTATGATATGCCTAATTATCAAAAGAATAACATTCAACGTAGCTACTACCACGGCACGCAATTGATTAGAACTCAATCTCCAACATCGGTCACCCAAGACGAAAAATCAACAGATAAGGAACACAAATTTCAGAAACTTTTAATCCTAAGCAAGCCATTTAGTGCGTACGTATGTTTGCGTGTTTGTGTTTATGCATGCATGTATGTATGCATGCTTGGTAGTACCTATATGAGTTTTCATGTGTATGTGATAGTGGCAACGTATGGTAGTATGCCGTACTACGACTCCACGCAATGTTGAGGCTCGATATTCGCCCAACGATTTTCTTTCCAAAAAAGATCCTGGTCGTGATTAAATTAAAAGAACAGCTCCGCTCACCTAAACGAGTACCAAACTCGAGACAACTCCATGCGTGAATCACAAATGGTGAAATTCGAAGTTCATCAAAACCCGTCCATTTATCCCGCGAACATTTTGAATGACAACCCCGATTGTCCAGACGAATAGTTTAAAAGCAATAACCGGTCGCAAACAAATGTATTATCTGATCACCTGTTTGTCGGCACTCAACAGCTTTACGACTCGAACGAACGTTCCTGTTTTGTCGAATCTTTGTCGAATTAAGAAAAATAAAAAAAGAAATTCATTTGATTGATTTGATATGGTCTCTCACAATTTTCAAAGAAACGACAACAGTTCGTGATCAACAAATTAACTATCAAAACAGAAGTTGACTAGAACATTAGTGGAATGCATTGAGTGATGATTCTGATGGCGATCAATGGCGAAGATGATGATTTCGATGACGGTGGCGGCGACCCTGTTATTTCAGTTGATTGACTTAATCATCAGCAGGTGGCAGTTTCGTTTCTTCCAATAGGCACGTTAGAGGTGTTAGGGGATTGCATGATTGCCACTGAAGATAATTTCTGTTTCGAATGAGATGTTGAGACTCTAGAAAGCATCAGCCTATCCTCGTAATCGAGTTCGCAGAGGATTTGATTGTCGCACAAATAATATCTGTCCCCTATGCAGAACCTGCGTCAGTGAATTGTATTAACTATTAATAATATAATAATCACAAAAATACATAATCGATAATGGACAATATATAATAATAATAACAATAATAATAATAATAAGCAGTATCATAACATTACGAGCGCCCAATGTTTGACATGAGCCAAGATGATGGCTCCAATAGCATTTCAAGACAACCTGTGATTGCACTGCTGACAGGCAAAACATTCCAGATGGTAGACGTTTTCCTTGGCCTTCATAACCATTTCAAAGGCTGGAATCACTTTTGAGCACACACTGCAATTTCCTGTGGCTCCGAACAATCTAAAAAGCATTATCAAATGAAGACTTGCGTTGCAGCAAGAAATTTATTTGTGATTATATAACAATAGTCATGATGATTATGATGGTGATAATGATAATAATAATAATAATAATAATAATCATAATCATCACCATCATCATAAAAATTGCCTACCAATTGTCATTTCATCCATGCTGACAAGAACTTTGATTACAGAAGCAGCAAAAATAAGCAAATGAAAGATCTTGGAACATTTATAAATGGTGAAATTAACTGGACAAACATGCTTTTGCTATGAAAACCAAAGTCATCCTGGTAATTGCATGCCAGTTTCAGGGAAACTAAGAAATGACTTCACGAAAGTAGTGGAGTTGACAACAAGACGCCCTAAGGTTTCTGAGGTTTAAAAATAAAAAATAATACCCTTAATGAAAGCAAGACTAAAAAAACAGCTTAATCTCTTTGCATTATTGGAAAGGAAATGAAGAATCCTGATTACTGGAATTAAAATCCTGGAATGACGAGCAGCAATCAGCCTCTTGATTGCAATCAAGTTCAGACAATCCAATCAACATGAAATCCTCAGATCGACACAGTTTTAATGCATTCCGAATAGCAGAAAGGCTGCATTGAGACAATGAAATTTAAAAGAAACGCTCCACTTTGTTATTTCGACCAGTGATTCCAATGATTTGTGGATGAGAATTTGAACTGAGAGATTGAAACTGACACAACGTAATTCCATTGGACACATGCAACCTTCTCTCCAATCTCAGGCAACGAGATAAATTGCTTTCGGAAGAAATACAGGCCAGCAGACATGCCAGTCACGATCGGGATCACGTGATGGTGGTGACGATTATGATAATGATGACCTGGACCTAACAGCATAATATAATACTAATAAAACTGTAAAGAAATTATTACAGGCAAACAATTAGAGGTTCAGATTTTGGTGGCAGCAAATGCAGAAACCAACTTGAGAGAAGTAAAATTACAAGAGGCGTTCACAAAGTAATAAATAAATAAATAAATAATTAATTAATTAAATATACAATCATAGGAATCAGAGGATGACATTGCTCAGGGAAGGAGCAATATCCGTGAGAGAGTAACAAATAGCATCAACCAAACAATGCAGCCATTTGATTGCAGGATGAGAATGATTTGATGCTCCTCTATCTTGACGTGCAGAGCAGTTCACACAATTGAACGTTCGCATATCAGTTTTTTTTTTAAATTGGAGTCGGACTGTTTCAATGAATCTGGGCAATTATAAACGGTAATCGTTATCTAATAATATTTTCAAAATTTATTATATGTAACTTTATTATTACTTAATTATATTAGCTGGTAATCCTTACACAATTGGAACGATGAGAAAGTCAAAGAAATGTCCGCACTAATTTTCGGACATTGTTATTACATTTTATCATTTCTTATTTATGTGTTTTATAGATTAACTTGGTAATGATTTTCGTTTCATTCTTCTCCTATAGAAATGGCAGTTGAAAAAGGCATTGTTTCAATTAAAAATAAATTGAAAGAAATTATAAACAAATGAATAACGTACATGCTAACACCTACAAAGTTACTGAAAGACATACCTCAGATAATCTCTCCTACATAGGAGAAGATTGGCTTTGGTGTACAGCGTAGATCCAACCTCCCCCAATCTGCAGTCACAACAAGAACATTTGAGACAGTCTTCATGCCAGAACTGATCCATGGTTTGCAACATGAACCTCTCCGTAATGGCTTTCTTGCATCCTGCGCAATCCTGGGGTGTACCGTTCAACGATGAAAGGGGTGATGAATTGTTCTGTGGGACCTGCATTTCTTCTGGAATGAAGATCCACCAGAATAAGGGGACGAGAAGATATAAATTGCAAACTTTAATTAGTACATCCAAAACCCCTCTGTTTGGTTCCAGATATTTCTAAATGGAAAGCGAGCGCGGCTCCTCATTTATAAAGTCCCCTCTCTCGTGCACTATCTCTTTTGCAACCACAAGAAGTCATCATATCCAATTTAATGAGCCCAAATAGATCGATTTAAAGAAAAGAATTTCCAAACAAACACAGCGTATCTTGCATAGAAAGTCATCCAAATTAGCATTTAATTAAAAATAAAGCTGACGACAATCTCAATTAAATTAATAATTATTTAGAAAGTTGGATAAGGATGAGAACACTTAAGAGACACTCCTCGTACACCAGATCGTACAGCACATCACCAACCTATCAGTTGCAACCAAATGGAATATTTAGTAAAAATTCCATGAAAAATAACACGTGGGCATAAGTCACAGGAATTGATTCAAGGAAGAAACTTAATCAGATTGAAGAATTTGCTGGTTATTTCATGGATCCACCAGAGAGCAATTTCAATTTCTCCAATCACACATGGGATGCTAGTTTCTGAAACATTCATTTACTTTCTCAAGGTTGATAGAAAACAATTAGTTCGTCTGATTGCAACTCATAAAGTCAAGAAAAATGTTTGCATGTATGGACCACACATGGATCACAACGGATAACATTAGACAGTTCAAACTTCTGAATCCTGATTTTTAAAAAATTTAATTCATACCATGTCCATAAAAATATTCCATCTACAATTTGCATTAAGACATTGAAATAACAATTAAATAAAGAAGCAAAAAATGGCAATATTTAATTACAGAGCACATGAATAAAATAAACATTGCATTAGCTAATTGCTTATACAACAACACAATATATATTGTGGATGCACCCTGGATAATTACAGATGCAATTGCCTGATAATCATCAAAGACTTCCCATGTCTGCAGAACAAGTGATAAAGAATCCAATCAGAAAAAGAAAAAGCTCATAAGGAGCAGAAATTAAGCATTATGGCTTCTAGATGAAGAAGGCAAATTATTTAGAATGTGAATCATTATCATCCCCACGTAAAATATAAATAATTTTAAAAATAATTTCACTAATGGAAAGCAAGAAAGAAATTAAAAGATCTTGCCAGTATCTAGAAATCTAAACTAGTACATATAGATTTAAATCATTAATTACTCTGTCTAATTAACCTGCCTCATTAACAAAGTTGTAAAACAATGATCATCTTTACCTTAAGCTTCTCCATAAGTTCATTTAATGAAATAACCATTGACCAATAATCTTTAAAGTCAAAAGTAATTAATTTTAGAACAAATGGGTAGAATGAATTTTACTTCCATATACTAAATGGTGCCATTTTTAAATTCAAGTATTCTAATGATTTTGACGTAAACGAATGAAAGTAAAGTTTTCTACGAGTTCAATTTAAGTCAATCTCTTCTGTTAGTAACTATGCAAAAGAAAAACAATTGTACGGACTGTTTATAAAAATTGCAGCTATAAACTTAATTACTAAACCATCTTATTGCCTTTTCCGGCACTTTATTCGCCATTAAGGTTAAATGAGCTCAATTAGTAAATTACAATGAAAAGAAGAATACCAAAAAGGTCCTCCATGAGGAAATATTCTCACCTCGCCGCCGATGGATTTGAAGTTCGAAAAAACTCGAAAGGTACAGAAGAAATTGTAAGGAAATGTTCATAAAGACTTTCGTTCTTTAGCCGGCAGCCATGCGAACCGAACCTGCTAAACCTTCCTTAATGGAATTTGAGGGAATTTCGGCATTGTTTGTATGGTTGTAGTGTCAATAAAGCGCATTGAAAAATAAACTAAGATTTAATTGATTTTCTATAATTCTCATTTTATGAATAAGGAGTGAATTATGACACTTACATACTTTACTATCTAACAATCATTACCTTAAATAAGATTATTAGAACAAGCAAGCTTATCAAACGTGAAGTACTTCACTCAGCAAAATATGGTCTCCCGAATTTTAGCACCAGTTTAACAAAAGACAAGAAACATTGATTTGGACATATTGGGTAGTATCGATTCAAAACGTGGCTTCTCTTTCCAGGATTGAACTTCTGTCAGTTACCAACTATAACCTTTATTAATGAATTACCAAAACTTATCAGAGTCGAATTCTGATGGATTTCGTTTTTAAACAGAAGTTTGCTGAAGAAAATGCTTATAACAAAAAAAAAGGGCTTTATGGAATCTCATCAAACTTGTTTAGCCTAAAATTTTGCATGTAACAATAAGAATAATAATATTGTTATTATAGACACATTAATTTTAAATTATAGCCTGAATTAAATCTGGATAAAGGTATTGGTTGTTTGATGACAAGGAGGAGAGCATTTTCCCAAAACTATGTCCCAGATTCAAATTTAATTTTAGAAAGCGGAATAATTACTTCTTACGCTATAACAATTATAATAGCTCTTGGTTGTTCAAGATTTTCCTAATATGACCCTTTCGTCGTGATTGCATAACTTTTTTATTTTCAGAATATCCATGCAATGAGCAGAACATGCG
Source organism: Hirudinaria manillensis (assembly GCA_034509925.1). Classification (NCBI taxonomy): domain Eukaryota; kingdom Metazoa; phylum Annelida; class Clitellata; order Hirudinida; family Hirudinidae; genus Hirudinaria; species Hirudinaria manillensis. The sequence continues at coordinate 8,664,068 of CM067526.1, read as the reverse complement.
TAGTTAAGCAATACCGAGGATCTGAGAGACTTTTCCATATTAAGTTTTATAATATTATAAAATATCAACGCTAGAGCTTGGCTTATGGACACTTGGCTTGTGAAGTAGTTTCAAGATTTCCTTAAGAAGCTCAAGGCAAAGAAGATCCAATAGCGATGGGAAGGTATTACCTCCGGTGGCTGGAGGACGCCTAAGGGGCTTAGAGTGTCAACGATGGATAGCAGCAGGACTATAGATTTGTCTTCCGTCAAAGGCGCTTTGATTTTGGAGACCACAAGATGCTAGCAGAGATACTGTGGTAAGGATCACAAATTTAGGCATTTTGCCTCGGATGGCAAATATCCTCGCTACGCCACTTAGATCTTCAAGCAATGAATCAAATTCAGAATATGTATTTTAGTGTACGGAAAATGAATGCTTTAACTGCTGTTAAAAATTCATGTTTGTAAATATATATGCATATAATAAATATTCAAACAACTCAAAAATAGCATATTTCACTAGAACATTTATCATTAAGAATCAAGATTTATTAATGAGTGAATAGAAGATCTTAGCATATAAATTATATTTATAAAGCGTTCGTCTCAAAATTTTGCTAGCGCATTATTCAAGTTTAATTTGTTTCGAGAATGGGATCTTAATAGCTTGAAGTTGCTCGGATTTAACTCGGAGTACCATAGAAACACATTTGCTTTTGCATGGGCATGAATCAAATCCAAGACATTTTCCAGTGGGAAAATAGCGCAGCTATTCCTTTGAACAGTTTGATGGATAATATAAGAAGTACAGTAAATATATCAGATTGCAGGTATACGATCTCCGTTTATCTAATAAATTTCTTTTGTTTGAAATTATATTTTGTCTCCAGTGGATCTCCAATACCATCAGAGAATGAATGCAGTTTCAGAAATGTCAAAGGTGAACAAGCTATTTTGAAAGAGTTTTTCAAGATTCCATATGAATATTGTGGAGATAGCTCGTGAATTAGATAAAGTGTGAGATTGAGTGAATATATATGATGACAAAATACGGGGTTCTCGTTTATCTAATATTTTCTTATTTGGACATTTTTTTCATTCTTTCTTATAATAAATAATATGTTTATATTCTATAGAAAGATTGTATAATTTGGAGATTCAGCTGGTATGAAGAGCTTTGATTAGGATGTTTAATTTTATACTTTGTATGCTATTGATTAGTTGATAATTTAGTGACCAATATACATTAATGGACTTATTATTTGCTCTAAAAGATACTGAGAATTGGAGATTTCCTGACCTGAGTGAGGTTGTGGCTGATCTAAGAAGTTGTGATGATGAAGTGAAGCTTAATGCTGCAGCCTATCTCCAGCACCTTACCTACAAGAATGATTCTGTCAAATCATCTGTCAGGTGCATACAGAACTTATAATTTAACAGTAGAGCACATGATCTATTAGGACCTCAAGCGCTTGATTATCTGATAATTATCTACATTAAGCCAAAGCATGTATTGATTCAGGGAACTGAAAGCTTTTACACCCTTGATCGAGATGCTTCTTCATCCAAACCATGAAGTCGTCAAAAGTGCCTTGGGGGCTTTGAGGAATCTTTCATGTGGAAAATCAAATGATTTAAATAAGGTCATGTTAATGTTCATTCTTTGTTAACAAAAGGAGAAGGAATGATTACTTATGTTTTATTATTAATTGCAATGCAGCAATATGATTGTTTTGAATAAAATAAAATTTAATGGTGATCATTTTTGATAGGTTGAAATAATGAGAAATGATGGCATTCGTATGTTGGTGGAAGTTATTAAAACTTCTCACAACCATTCAGTCATTGAGGTGGCATCAGGACTGCTCTGGAATCTCTCCTCATGTCCTGTGAATGCTTTCACAATTTGAAGATTTATTATTTTTATTTTAAGATTCTTTTTTTAATTTGACAAATTTAGATTAATTTTTATTTTTAATACACTCAATGTACATTTATATGTAATTTGTAGCTACACGTCCAATTCAAGTGCAATTGCATGTACATCTTAACAAATAAACAGAATTACATAAAATTACCAAAAAATGTTATAATATCCCACATTTTTATTTTGATTCTCAGGCATTGAAAGACGACATATTGCAAAGAAGTTTGGATGTGTTATTCAACTACATCATCATGCCTCTACTGTGCTGCATTTCCACAGATACTTCAGAACCTCCTCACAAATTAAGTTTTTCAAATTTTAGGCATGCCACCGGAGTTCTCAGGTTCGAATGATTGGTATAGCGATTGGACAGTATCAATATTAACGAATTAGACCCTATCACACAGGAATGTTAGTTCGAGCAGAGAGTCTCGAACCAAATTGCATCAACATGGCAGTCTCATCAGTTCCCTGCTGTCCTTTGTTTCTTGGTCAAGCAGGCATCGAGATGTTGATGAAAAGTCTATTGAAAATTGCCTCTGCATCATAAGGAACCTCAGTTACAACTTGGAGGATTATTGCTTTGATGGACCATTAAGGAGCAGATCTCTTGGGACAAGATCTGATAGAAAGAAATCAGTTCTTGGTTTGAAAATTTTATGATTTTGACATTTTGACATATTACAGAAGCAATAATATATACAAATATAATATAATGTAAATTTAATATAAATACTACAAAACCATGCTTCAATGCATTCATGTATCCACCTATTGTTAAAATGGAAATAATCACATTAATACACATGTAATACATAGATATTGATCAGTAATTATAATTTATCATCAAGCTCTCATAAGTTTATTATTATACTTATTATTCATAAATTAGCAAAAGTTAATGATGTAAAGATATAAACATCAATTATTGTGCAAGATTTGAATGGTGATGAATGAACATGAATGACAGTGTAGGATTTTATGACCAAAATTTTTCTGTCTAATTATTGCATAATAGCCATTGAGTGTCTCAAATATAAGAATGTATAAACAGATTTTTAAGCATGTGTTTTTGGGTATATCTTAACCATATGATGCTTTCAACATATCAATTAATTCAAGACGGTGGCGCAGCAACTGTTTTTTCCACTCCCTCCCCTTCGTATTGATATCATCATGTCTTGTTTTTGATGCCCAGCTTGCACTGCCAAGGGTGCCCCTGGACTATACAAATGGGGATTGGTTAAGAAGTGCATATATATATATAATCAAAAGATAATTGCATTAGCATTGGCATTGACTTATAAGTATATGCTAGACCTATATATATATATTCACAATCATATTCAAGAGTCAATGCTTTCATACCTATATATATATATTCACACCTATATATTGAATTAACCTGGGGTCCTCAAACTAATTATAGAAGGTCAGGTTTATTGAAAGTGTTCAGATGGCTTGGAAGATGTACAATGCTCGAATGTCTAGATCTTGGAATCTGCTGTTTCTCTTACTCTCACTCTGCTTTTTGAGATAATTCTATTTGCCGAGGTTCATAACCAAAGACCCTGAATAGTGCCCTGAACATTAATTAATTATTAAATTAATTATTCACACCTATACAAGTTAAAGTCATAAAGCATATTGCCTTTGCAGATAGTCCTTCAGTAAGCTGCTTTAGGAGCAAAAAAAGTTCAAAATATCGGAAACAGTTGGTAAAATTCTCATCGACTGAGTATTAATTTATTGCTGAATTGATTTTATTCTTTTCAACTTTTAGAATGTTGTGGTGACTTTTTTTCTAGTGAATGCTTTAGCTCCGAGAACACGACACAAGTCCTGAAATTGATGTTGAGGCCTGATGCTGTAGCCATGTTGATCCACTTGTTGCAAACTCACAAGAACAATGCAGACATTTGCGAAGCCATTTTGGGAATAATTCGGAATATTTGCTTTCCTTGCTTACGGGTTTTCCTTAATAGTGTTTGTGTCTTGTCATAGGTCTGACAGGATTCATTTATATTTTTGCAGCCATCAATAGATGTTCTTGAACCACTGAGGAAATGCCAAGGACTTCCAGTCGTTGTACAAAATCTTACCATGCTTTCAGACAAAGTGGTTCTTGCTGCCTCTGTTGTCTTGAAGATGCTTATTGCTGATCATGTGAATCAGAATATCATTGGTTTGTTTATCGCTTTATTTGAAAACTCCAAAATTAGTGAATTCATGTACAATTATTTTGATTGTTGTGGCATATGATTGTATGACAACTAGTTTTGTTGTGATTGTAATCACTATCTTCAATTGGTGATAGTTTATCTGAAGTTAGATGAATATGTTACTTTTATATAAAAAAAAAAGTAATTGCATTTTTAAAAATTTGTTATTTATGATAATTTATAGCAATAATAGCAATAAAGTAGTAATTATTTATTTATTTATTTTGACAATGTTTATTTGTAGGCAGAGTTATTATGGATCATCTTCTGAGCAGACCCCCTCCTACAAAAGATGAATGCCCTTATTCTGCTGATATTCAAAATTTTCTGTCTGAAGCCATCTTTGAATGCATTGGTTCAAATGTGGCATTTGCCAGGTTGTTACCTGATAAATTAACACTATAATTATTTATATTATGTTAACATAATATAAAATGTAATTATGTTATCAAATAAATGAACAGCAGTGTCATTTGTTACATATGACATTATTATTAAGTAAAAACTATAAAGCTCAACTCAGGAAATTATTCGTGGGACAGAAATGTGCTGGTCACAGGTGGAGTAAAGCAACTCACGAATATAGTCCTCTCTCCGTCTAGTTTTGGAATCCGAGCGAGTCAACTAGCTGCCATTGTACGATCTTTTACACCTATACTGTATAGGCTTGCATAATATACAAATATTCAATACCTTTCTTCATGCCAGATGTTGAAGAAGTTGTGGTCATTCCAGGAATTGCATGAAGAGATGAAAGTAAGGGGATTGAGGATGTCAGATTTCATGGTGGAACCTCCAAAGTTTGTGGCTCTCGAAAGTTTGCCCAGGTCCCTAACAATTTCTTAACTGAAGACATTAAATTTTGTTTTCCAGAAAAACAAGCATGGAAAGTTTGGATTCGTGTGTTGCCGAACTGGAGGGGAAATCGAAGAAGGTCAGATTTGTTGAGGCACCTTTGAATGAAGGTTTGTGATGTTTACGGCTTGCTAATTTGGAGTTTGTTCTAAAAAGAATAAACTTAATTTTAGAGTCGAGTGGATGTCGGAAATCTCTACCAGTTGTGGTGATTAATTAAATTAATTATTCAATGACTAACTTTAATCAATCTCCAACTCCACTACTAAGGTGCCCCCATTGCCAAAGGCTCCTGAACATCACTCTAGTCAAGTTCACAAGTTGCCTCAATGGACTCCACACACGTCGAACTCCTTCATTTCCAACACCCTTCCAAAACCTGGATATTCTCTTTCTTCTACAGAGTTTCAGCATCCCTTTCCCTTCAGATCACTACCATTGTCGTCATCACTTTGTGTTTCTCAGAAGCAGAACAATGCAAATGTCTTCTTTCCCTGCTGTTACCCATCATTGCCAGCCATGATGACCATTGGACTTGAGCCAGCGGCATTGCCCTCCGAACCTGAGTTGAAACATTCCGCAGATTCAACAACGCATCTTAATCAAATTGTTCCATCTTCGACTGCATTTATACCATCGTCGTCGTCATCAGTAGTGTCCACCTCAATGCAAATCATAGCTCAGCCAAATAAAATATTCATTCCATCTAATTCTTGGGTGTAATAAATTTGATTGGATGTTTATCAATCACTCTTGGTACAGTGAAAAGTACTCTTGGTGCTGTTTTTGACACATCCTTTTGTTCAGATAGTTTCATCTATCATGGTGTCGTAATCATTCAGTATTTTATTCTCAACCAGATGAGGCAAGCAAAAACAATGTTAAGTTTGGCTTTTTAATTGGTTTAGTCAACTATCTACGTATATGTAAACATGGCATGCATCTGTAAATAGCTTTGCTCCTCCTATTTCTGTTTTATTGGAACGTCATTGGTTTCGTCTTAACTTAATATGTTAATCAGGGTAAAAATGTTTCTTCAAAATTGACTTTTAATCACTGGAATAGAATCCTAAACAAGGAAATCATTCATGAGTTGCAAACTTGAGAGAACTAAGCAGTCAGTTATCATGTATTTATGCAATACTTCTACATATGCGTCGTTGGATGAGTTCTTGGAATTCTTGGATCCGCTAGCGTGGGATGAAGTTCCACGGATGGAAGGATGCGGGGTTCAAAGGTTAGGGGAATCGTGGAGATTCTCGTAATTTTAATGATTGAATGTAACAAATAATGTGACGTGAGGATAATACCTCGAAGGAGGTAAAAGTTTGGGGCAGGTGTGATACCTGAAACTTTTAACAGATGGAGCGCGATTGAGTCTGCTGTGCTCAGCTGCGTTGCTTCATGGAAGCTTCTTCTTTAAGCTGCTCTGAACTGCGAGTGAGCATTGTTGTCGAGGAGTTTAAGAGTTTTAGCTTCATTGAGAGTGAAGTGTGTAATTTTAAATCTTGAGAAGTTTCAATATTCAACAACCTGAATTTGAAGATGTCCGATCCTGTTCAAGTATGTTCATTCATTCCAATAATTTTCTTATCTAGAGAACTTCGTAACGTGTAAACCGGCATATATATTTATGAAATGAGCAGTAAAATTTCATATTTTATGTGGAGAATACTTCCATCGATACAGGGAGAAATTTCATCGAACGTGTCGGAGACGGGAAAGTCAGAATCGAATGCCGAAGAAGTGGTTGATCTGGATAGCTTGCAGAAAGGTTTGGCAAAAGCCATGGTGCTGCAGTGGAAAAGCGATCACCCGGATGAATCTTTGGACGACATCATCCTTGCAGTCACGAAAGGATCCTATAACGAAGTTCTCCTTGAGAAAGGGATCGATAAAACTCTCTACGACCAATGGAGGTATGTCAAGTACAAGCAATCTGCTCCTACGCTCATGAGACCCAAGAAACCGATCGAAATTAATCTACCAGAGAGACGCGCAAGACAACTTCTCGCTCAGAAGCTGTCACAGGAATCTCAGGAAGGTGAGAAACAAACTGAAAAATTGGCAAATGAAAGAAAACTCGACAAAGACTCAGAAGGAAAGGAAAAGACATCCTGCAGCAATCTTTCGCTGGTTCAAAAAAGTGCCATTAAGGAGGACTTATTGCCAAACCGATCAGATTTGTCCGCAACTGGTAAACCCGATAATGCTCATTTGAAGAAGGAAAATTTAACTGAAACACAAACTTCAGCATCAGCTGTCAATTCCACAAATGAAGAACTTCCTTCTCAGACTGAAGATGCCAGGGATTCTCTGGCAAGAATCAAGAAATTGTTGGAACAAAACAAACGAATTGAACAAACTATTGAATTTCCAAGCATCCCCAGTTCTGCCTCTGCTTTCATCAAAGACGTGCAAAACTTTACAGCCACGGTCCCTAAAAGTCTGTCAAAGGTTAGTTCAGATATTTTGATAGACACTTCCAGTGAAGCTTCAAAAGATTTGGCAAACTTAGAGCCAAAAGAAAACTGCGCCGTGAAGGCAGAACCAACCAAAGAAAGTTTAATCAGCCCTTCTCAAACGACTAAAAACGATGCTCTAGGAGGTCCAAAAGTTGAAAAAGACAAATTGGATACCCCAGTGATCTTGACAAAAGAAAACGCTCAAGGATGCGAGGATGCGCAAGGGGAACATAAAGAAGAAACACCCGATCTAATATCTGGAACAAAGAACATTTTAGATAAATGGCAGAATCAGCCATCAGATTTTGCTCACAAGAAAAAAAGACTCATCGTCGTCATGGACGAGGAAGAAAAAGAAAACGAATCCGTCCCTGAAATGAGCCACGAAGTTCAGCAAACTTCAAAAGTTCCTGAGGATCTAATCGAGAAAGGCTCGACAAAACAAATCATGTCTCAACTCCTCAGCAACGTCGACTCAGAACCACAAACAGATAAGGAAAAATTGGATATCGAGAAAGGTTACACAAAACAAATGCTAAACAAATGGAAATCTCAAGACGTCTTTGGGAGCACAACTTCGTCAAGAAATAGAGTTGAAATCCGGGAAGAGGATGGAAGTGTTGCTGAAAATGAGCCAGTTGAGAGAAGTGACGTCATAAAGTCTGACGTCATAATCGATGCTCCGGCAGTTGAGAAAGGACTAGCAAAACAACTATTAAATCAATGGAGCAACATACCTAACCATAAAGTCCAGTCTTCAAAAGCTCCAGTTGTTATTTCTGACCAGGACGGATCAGTAGCAGAGAACGAACCCGTTCAAAGAGAAGATGTTGAGAGAGAAGATGGAATTGTTGATCCTTTGCAATTCGTTCAAAAAGGGAGCACAAAGTCTCTTCTAAATAAATGGAAAACACAGAATGAGTCTGAATACAAAGCAGAGCCAAAGAAGATAATTATAAAAGAGGAGGACGGTCGTTGTCTTGAGAACGAACCGGTTGCCAGAGATGATGTTGTTAGAACCGTTGATGTACAAGAAGAAGAGCTTGTGGGAAAAGGGTTCACATCATTCATGCTCAACAAGTGGCAGCAAAGTAGCAACACGTCGTCCCCAAAGTCCAAAACTCTGGTCATCATTGATGATAAAGATGGTGTTACAGCCGAAAATGACCCTGAAACAAAAGCAGACTTGGCGAGAGAAGGTGATAATATCGATAATTTAGCAGTCGTTCAACAAGGCACGACCAGGTGTTTGCTCGGAAAGTGGAACAGCCTACAGACGGAGACATTTAAAAAAGAAAGTAAGCCTGTAGTGATTTCAGATTCCGATGGCCACGTGTCTGAAAATCAGCCAATAGAACGCCCTGACGTGGTTAAAGCAGAAGAAGCTATAGAAAGTGTTCCAGTAAAACAAGGAATCACGAAATCCTTGGTGAGTCAGTGGAAAAATATGAAGACAGACGTTGGTGAAGTAAATAAAGCTCCAATAAAAATAAATGAGGATGAAGGCTTTGTGGCAGAAAGTGAACCAATAACGCGAACTGATGTCTTGAAGGAGAATGACGACGTTATTTCAACCGATGTCGTCAAGAAAGGAACTACAAAAGCGCTCTTGAACCAGTGGACTACAAGTTCAAACTCACCTAGCAAACAAGACAGTGAAGTGGATGCTGAAATATCCAAGTCAGTCAAAGGAATGACAAAGAAACTTTTGAACCAGTGGACGGAAAAGAGCGACGAGACTTACGTTCCGACCAGGAAAAACATAACGATTGAAGCAGAGGCAGGTTGTGTGGCCGAAAACGTGCCCGTTGAGAGAGACAACAGCATAGTCAGATCGGACGAATATTCATCGGACCTTGAAATTGTCAAAAAGGGTTTGGCAAAAAAATTGACGAGTCAGTGGAACACCGGCTCATTGTCATCGACGACTAAAGACGATTCTCAGGAGAAGAAAATAATATTAAATGAGGACGCAGGGTGCATAGCTGAAAACGATCCTTCTCCAAAGCGAGACGATGTTGTAAGGGAAGATCAGAGGACAGACGATCAACTGCCGATGAAGGGGCAGACTAGTTTCATAAAGCAGCAGCTCATTTCAAGAAAACATGATGTAAGTGTAAGAAAAGAGCCAATCAAGTTATGTGAGGATTCGAAAGACGAAAAAGTTGTGGCTGAAAATGAGCCTGTGAAACGCGACGATGTGGCACGCGAAGAGGACGTTTCTGAAGAAATTATCCACAAAAGAGGATTTGCAAAGAGCATGGTTGGATTCTGGAACAAACCTCAAAACAGCGAACTATTGAAAAATAAGAAGACAGTTATCGAGTTAGCGCACGGACCGTCAGTCTTCGAGAACAATCCCGCGCCATCTCAACATCAACACATCCAAACGGTTAATTCTTAATTAACGTCTTTATTCCCATCAACAAAAATATACTTTTTTCTTAATTTGTTTCTAATTAGGCTTCAGAGTCTGGAGTTTTCGAAAATGAACCCGTATCGCGACAGGATGTCGTTAGAGAAGCAGATTCTCAACCAGAAATAATTTCGGCAAAAACAATGAGGAATGTTCGTAAGCTGTGGTTCCAGAAAGAAAGCCAAAATGCAGCTCAAAATCAGTCAAAAGCTCCTGAGGTTAATTTGATTAAAGATTGACTAATCAATAAAAAGATTTTGTAATTTTAAAATTTCTTTAGCCTGTTCGTTTCACTCCACCACGTGAGAAAACCCCCCCACAGACGAGAGAAGAATTCAAATCCACCCATGTTATGACATTGAGGAATTCGAAGGCCAGCTAAAACTTCACGATATGTAAACAAACGTATTCTGTTGGCGCTCGTGCTTTGACTTTATGTTGCAATATTACATTTTTTGAATAAATGTCTTCCGTCAAAGTGTAAGTAAAAAAAAGTTTCTTGATCAAGCCGATTTAAAGACTTCTTCGAGAATTAAGCGGCCTTCATCGGTAAGTTGCGCTGCCACATCCGAAGGGTCTAGATCGGGAGGCAGGTGAACCTTCCAAACACCCGTATGACCAAAGCTATCGTACATGAATACACGTACAAGGAGGATTCTATCTATGGCATCTATTTTCATCTGTGTTGGTTCGATGCTTCTACCGAGGTTTATGTTGACGTTGAATGGCCTTTCGTTGCATTGGATGGATTTTATGCTTCCATCGAGATTGAATCTTCGATTGCTATCGCATTTTATAGGCGACTTGTTAGATGTAGTATCTGTTTCGGAGCAGACGAAATGGTTGTCGACAACATCTGGCAAAGGAGTGGTCCATTCGTTTTTAATATAGGTTTCACCAGCACAGCTTTCGAGACTGTCACTTTCGTCACGCGATGGAGAGAACTCTGACGGTTCTTGAGACGAAAGTGGTGAACGTTGCAGTTGTCGTTGGAATGGTTGATCTTCGTTCGCGTTGGACGGTTGTGGTGCTAGAGAGTGTTGCTGGGTTGTTATCACGAGCCTTCCATCTGATGTTAGGGAGCAGTGAAGAGAGCGAGGATTAACAGACGGAGGAATGTCTATTTCGCGTTTGAATTCTCTACTGACCGTCTTGTTCAAATCTGAAATTAGAATTGACTGAATTATGACATTAAAGCATTTCAGCCATGGTTTGAAAGGCTCACTCAATTCTCTGTGAGACGCGTGCAGCATCAACTTGTTCCCACGAGTTAAAACAGCGATTTCATCAGGTTTAAAGAGTTTCACATCAAACTCGTGGTAGAAAGGAGTGGGAGAGGTTGAGACTGGTGAGGCCATGAAGTCGGTTGGAGAGAGTGATTGAAAGTTCAGTGAAGTGCTTCTCTGAAGAGTGTTGGTTGGTGAGAGTGAAGTCCCCCTAAAAAAATTTTTCCTCAATTCTTCCATCTCGTTTTTCCATTCCTTGTGGCGTTGATCCATTCGAGAATGGAGCTGCTCCCACATGAATTTCTGCTTCTCCTCGATTTTTCCTGAACTTTTCTTCGAGTCATGTTGAATTGGCAGGAACATAATTCTGGAAATAAAAGATCGTGTCTGTGAGGATGACGACTTTTGAGCTTTGTACATGCCTTTAAGCCCACGCTAGCATACCTGGCCATTGCTAAAAAGAGATCAAAAGAAAGAATCCAGACTCGCGTTGCTGTCTCATAAAACAATGTCTCAGGTGCTTATAGCCTTCTAATGTTCAGAATCGAGCCCAGAAGTGGTTCGTTTATTCCCTTTAGCATATGATGTCCTTACAATTGAAACATTCGCCTCCTCGATCTCGAAGCAAGAAGCTTCAGGAACAAATTGCAGCGCACCGAAACCATCTCTATGAGTCATCGACCTCTCCTGCCCAACAGACATCATTATTATCACCACCATCTCTTCCATCAATTATTCGTCGGAATATTTGCTTCCGTTGCCTGATACCACTACTTTCAACCATGTTGCAAAAACAAGTCTATAGATATAATCTTCCTGCTCAGATTTGAAATTTCCTAACTCATCGTGTCTTGCTGCATAACAAGCGTAAGTGGTTAAATCGTTGAAACAGATGTTAGAGCTTAAGACCAAGAGGAATAAAAACTATTTTAGATGAAAGTTTGGAAAATATTAGGACCTAAAATCACGAGCCATAATAATTGTTAGTTTTTGTCTGTGTGTACGTGATCCAACGCAAGGCATCAACACTTCACAACTCTTGCGACTAAACGTCAATGAAGCTATTGACTTACGTGCGTCTACAAAGCAATAAACATTCACTTTATTCGGTTTTGTACTCGGCATACTTACTAAATTCATATGAATTGAGCTTCAAATCACATCCAAAAACAAAGCCGATGACTTTTTTCTAACCACGTTAGGCATGAATCCAAGGAATTTTTAACAGATTGTAATTGGTTCACTTAACTGAGGTATAAACATGACGAATAAATCTTATTACTTAATTCGATAGCTACGAAATGATAGAATTTGACTCACATTTAGATGCGAAACGCTGGTACCTTAACTCGCAAATCAGCTGAACAATCGAAACATTAAAAGTCGAGAAAACACGTTTCGGCCACAAATAAGAGTCCCACTTGATTCCGTCAGATGGAAATACGAAGCACAACCACCGTATTGACGACTACTCTTTATTGTACGATGCTCGGCACACAGGATGTTCTTTGAACCTTACGTGTGCTGCACGCGAATGGATCCCCATTGTTCACTCGGTTTTTAACTCAACTTTGTCACGAGCACCAACTCTCGACAGAGAAGTACATTAGAACTCAATTTATGAGAGACGAGTGCATTCGACTCGCAGCTTTACTCAGGTAAAACTGGATTGTCGCTTCCATCTCAACGACTGATCAAGATCTAAACGATCATAACACTAACTGCTGAGCGTCTGTTTTTCCTAGCCACGGTTTGTAATTTGAATGGCAAATCGGTTTGTTTGGCCCTCATAACGAATCACCGACTAGAATCTGTGTTTGATTGCTGAGCCAATCTATTGCGCGTGATCCTGGTAATGATCACTGCATCGAACTTTAGTCCTTTTAGTTCTCAATAACAAAAATATTATTTTTCAAAAACACATCAATTCCACTTGGATGGCATCTAGGACAACAATTAGGACACACAACATGGAGAGAGGACCCCATTTCAAACACTACGTAGTTTAGCAGCCCGCTGATGAGGCGAGGTTGTTTACTTGAACGAAATGTTCGATGCGTCGGGAATTTATCAACTTAACGCTTTTTGGTGGTTATTATGCTCGAATTGATTTCCACTACATAAGAGGCACCAGCTGCCTAATCCGATCGAACCAAAACCTTGAGGCACGCTGTACAACAATCAAGGCGATCAACTTACCAGAGGCGAGAATCTCTGAAATCTGTCAACGATTAAATGGGTGCCTGGAGAAGTGAGAGGCAAAAGTCCAGCGAGGGGTGCAACATTTAGAAATTTTTTACGCGGATTTCCAAGCTTAGCAGGTTTGGAAGGGTTGTGGTGAGGTTTTAGCAGACTCCAGGCAGGGTCAGGTACCAAAGAACGCCACCATTTCAAAATTCATTAAATGTTTTGATCTTGTTTCTAAAAACTATCAAATGACAGACGAAGTTCTTACTGTGAACTAATGTCGAGTGTTAAACTAGTTGGATCCCAGTCAATGTTTAAAACCTAATTAATAAACATGAATTCTAACAAATCATCTTTCACTTGACAGGTTGAATAATACTGCGTAGAAAATCACAAGTTACCACTAAGCAGCTTCCAACGTGATCAACCACTGAGAATCGATGACTACAAGATCAACAATGAAAGCATCTCGAAACAAAAGCAAAAATAAAACTTAACAAAACTTAATGTTTCTCAAACTACAGGCACTTTTCACATAAAACCACACTCCCTTGCACATCTTCAAGTTTGAGAGTATTGATGAAAGGATGGATGAGTGAATGATACATTGATTAATTTAACGAATGCAACCTGATACAATTTCAACCAAACATCATCAACTTGAATGGCAGCCAGCTTGGGATTGAAAGTCATCCTCAAAAGACTCAAAAGGGCAGAAGATTTCATGAAGAAAACACTGAAACGTCGAAAGGTTGAAATCCTCTGCCAAGTCGAGCCTGGGAAGAAAGGACCAAATCGTGGAATTGTGCAAGCGAGTCACAAAACACAAAACGGCCTTATCCATCTAAAAGTAATCGTAAGAAATATCTTCCATATTGCTAGATACTTTCAATTCCACCAGCAGTACCGTCTGAATCGATCGAACAAAGAATGCAACTGCCCTAAAAACCAAGGTCAGACAATATTGGCAAAAAAAGGGCTGAAAACAAAGTATTGCAAGTCGATGAATGATGTTAGTCGGAATAAAAACGTTAATAAATATGGCAACAATCTTGGTTGAATGACTGAAAAGGTGACTAAAAAAGAAGAAAAAGCAAGTCATCTTAAGTCACAAACGCGTTACGCTTCATTCACTCGTCGCCGTGCAACGCCGGCAGGCAGTACAAAAATGCCGGATCATCTTCGACGAGGCTTATCTTGTTCCACCTGTTTGCATCACGCACGGGCATCGTGGGATAGGTCTTTGCAAATCCTTCCAGACCCCAATGACTCGGGCTGAGGACTTCTATTCTGACATTGAGAATGGTGCTAAAGAGAGACAGTTGAATCTGAAAAGTGCATAATCACAGTCATTAAGCTTTATCAACTATATCAACCAATAAAATCATTATCTACTCCTCCTTAATATAATGTAATGGCAACAAAGAGGACTTACGTTATCAAAAATGGTTCCATCCTCGACGATGTTGATTAAATTTTTAAAGATGAGTTCAGGTGATGCATACAAAGGACCAAACAGATCTTCCAAAGTTGTATGCTTGTTGAAGATAAGCTTTGAAGATGAAATGACCTTGAGCATGATGACGATCTTCAGAGCTTCAACCAGATGAACCTCCATGTCAGTGCTGTGGTTCAGAAGTGAGGCCAAGTATTGTTCCCTGCACTTCTTCTTGGTCATCCTCCTCAATGCACCAACCTGTGAAACATTTCCAAGAAATTAAGCAGCGATCTGACAATCGGCAATAATTTTTCATGTATCAATCTGCTCTAAGCATTCATAACTCATTTTTAAAAACTGTTATTTTTGTTTACTGTTAAAAAAAAAACCAACTTGTTCACAGAAGATTCTCAAACTATTGATGAGTTTAAAAAGCACTTCATTCTTTGGAGCCCAGAGAAATCCTTTGTATTTCCAATCCATCAAGTAATGATGACCATTGTCGATCGCTGCTACCAAGTACTGAGAAGCGACTTAGAATTAGATATCATGCCATGGCACAAAAGCATGATTCAACACAACACAATATTAGTCTTAATCTCTCATGAGATCCTAACCTGCACAGAATTCTGGAAATTTCCACCAATATCTGATAAGATCGGAAAACCTTGAAGCAGCACTTGGAAGGTAATTGGTCCAAGGATGGAAAACCTTTCTGATCTGAAACTCCTGACATTGGAAGAGTCCCACATCTCAAATATCTTGCTATAGCCCTACAATCCAATTATTTTGTATTCTTATATTAACAACATCATCAATGGTTAAATAGCTAATAGGCTTGGCAAAACATCAGAAAAATATCAGATCATTCCTATCATAAATCCCCTGTAAGATAAATCTGCCACAGAAGATAAGCAAATGACATTCATAAATAATAAAATGCTGTTCAAAATACACTTTCAACAAACCATAACAAGACTTCAAACGAAGCATCATTCAAACTTTAACCTTTCTTATGTTTGAAATTCGTGTTACATCCACATGCAGGTCGCATTCGAGATGCTCAAAGAGTTTTTTCTCATCTCCAACAATTCTCCTGTCCTCACAACTAAAAATTCTTTCAATTTGACAAACGTTGCTGCTGCTGTTGCTCTCCACAGTGCTTTGTTCGGCCTTCGGTCTCCTCAAATTTCGTGGAGAAACGGGCTTAAACAGTCTTTTGAACGAATCCCTTTCCAACGAGGTGAGCAGATTGGATCTTTGAAGTTCCTTACTTGAAGAACTCTTTGGAGATGTTTTACTGGAAAGGAGTAGATTGTTGCAGTTTGAATGATTCCTTGAGGGTATGTTGGAGATGCTGCGAGACCTCTCGAGCTCCCCCATGATGCTGTCATCGATGTCGTCGTCAAAGTAGAACAACACGATGCTTTCTCTGCGTGCCTTCGAAGGGAGTCCTTCTGAGACGTCTTCGTCAGTTGTTTGATCAAAATTCTTGTCCTCCTCCTCGTCATCTGTGTCACGACTCATCCCAAACTTTCCAATATCCTCGATCTCCTTTGTACTTCCATCTTGAAAGGAATTTCCACCTGGTCTGGAAGAGATAAAGGACGGTTGTTCGACGGCCGCCAGGTCAGAGTGGTAGTCCCAAATAAAGTCAAACGTCTCGACATCGGGGCTACCCTCGTGAGGGGAGCACATAGAATCTGATGATTCCACACTTGCACTTCGGGGACGAGCATTTTGAGATTTCTCAGTAAACAAATCTTCAAGATCCTGGTGCTGTTAATAAACAAAATCAATTAAACAACAAAATTAGTTATTAATATAAAGTAATATAAAAAAAAAGACACAGAGTTAAACAGAACTGAATAACTTTGAAAGAAAGCTTAAAAACCCACAACAAGCAACATAGGAATGCGTTGAACTTTCAGTGAATCTCCCACAAGAAAGCATTCAAAGATGTAAGGAGCAGCAGTTATAAGGAGAAATATCAGCTTCAAGCTATGAATGTTCACTGTAGTTTCATGCTGGAGCATTCAAATGCAGACAATGTTGAAAGAGGTGATAACGATGGTGAGAGTAAAGCAGTGGATGCAACTAGTTTTGTATTAATCACCGAGATGAATTGAACTGAAGAGATGCTAAAGTCATCTTTCGTATAAATTGTTATCTTCATTAATCATATAATAGTTTACATCATAACCACCTCACTAATTATATTAACCTCATTTGCTGGCTCCTCTGTTTTCGGTTGGCAAAGGTCATCAAATTTTTGATTGAGGCAATCAATATCCAGTTGAATCTTTGTTAGCTCGTATTGCAACCAATCCATGTGGTCAACAGCATCATTGTCTTGCTCTCCAATACTCATAATATCACTAGTGGCAAACTCATGGCTACTGGGCATCATCACTGCCTCCAGATTCTCACCCAAATCGACACTGAAACCTTTGCTCACTAGCGAGTCTCTGTAGTCGTACAGTGATGAATCACCAGACTGAGAATAAAAATCAATTAATAGTTCATTGATTGATTAATTGCTTGCAAAGTGAAAGCACAGAAGCTGACCTTATGCGAAGCAAAGCTGTAACAATTTCTTCTCATGCCACGGCGATGATACGCTCGGATCTCGTCAGAAGTTGACGACAAAGAACGGCCCGAGTTGGGCCTCGTGGAATTATTCTTCTTTAAATGCTCCCGGACGCGAAGGGGACCGCTGCATCGTCCGACTTGGGAACGGTTCGAATCGAACGATCCAAGACCCTCGCTCTCTTCCTCGATTCCATCCATCAATTCATCTTCGTTGTCGTAACTTTGCCAATCTTTGCTCCCGTCGTGGAGCAGAGAATTATTGTTACAGCTCAGCTCAACATTATCTGGATTAGAGACAAATCCACTGCTCCATCCAGACTGCATGGAAGCCATCATTGGGTCAAACTTCTTTAACTTCCTGGATCTTTGTGTTACTTGATCATCTTCATTTACTGACTCATAATCCTCGATGCTCGATTCATTTCCTTCCAAAGGAAAAGTTGATCTTGCAAGCCAGTCGATTATCCTATTCCTCCAAATTTGGGGAAATTTTTGGGATTCGAAAAGTTGGCTCCTGTGCAAAACTCCTGGCTTCTTTAGTTTTTTGATGCCAAGTGAAATGCCAGAGTCTAGAAACTGTGCATAGATTAAAGCGTTGTTAATTAAAAAATGTCATGAAATATAAATCAAGTTCATAAAAATTTTAATTGCCAATCAAAATTAAATTTAATTTATAGTGAAAGACTAATCAGCATTTGAAATGTGTCCAAAATACAACATGAAAAACAGACAAAATGAATCAATACACCAAAAAGATATTCTGATTAACTTTTTTTTTGATTAACAATTGGATAGACATTTGCAACAAAAAGTGGCTTTATAAATTCAAATGAAGTTCTTTGAATCACTTTAAATCAAGTACAAACAATGAAAGTAATTAGCAATGCAAAGGAGATCCAACCTGTGCATTCAGACCAGGAACACAAGAGAGTTTTAATGAATTTTTGTCCACTGAAGATGATGCAAAATACTTGAGATGGAGCTGAGAACACAACTTGTAAGCCAAGAAGGTGCACAGACCCACACCAACTCCGAGAAGGCATAAGAGTCCTGTGGCTCGAACTGAATACAAAATGCATGGACATAATTTAAGGAATGGTTCCATGATTAATAATCTTGTATAAAATATAATGCAACAATGTGGTGGAACCAATATATTTAGAAATTTGTTGGAAAAAGAAAGATGGAAAGAATTGGAGTTATAGATTCATATATCTGATAAATTCTCATATTGAAAATTTAGATTTGCTTGGACATATAATGTGAAAAGCAATCTTAATGTTCTGAAAATAGCTGTTCTCAAATCAATAATGTGACGCATTACTTCATATTTTACAAAGTCAATCTTAGCCTTGATACCAAGAAGGCTTCAAATCACTTGAAATTTCAAAGATAAGTTTTTTAAAGTAGGAATGACAATGAGAGATAAAGGAGTATACATGCATGGCTGACTTCAAGGTGTCCCAAATCACCTTGACGAAGATCAAGGCTCAAACACATTAAATTTCACAAGATTAAATTGTAAACTCTAACTCATTAATTAATTGTAACATTACTAAATATTTTTCTAAATTTTCGATATGATTTATCTAAAAAACTGAATATTTGTGAATAATAAAAAGTAATGAAGTCAAAATGCCTAAAGTCTTTCAGAAAAAAAGTAATATAATAAATGATAAAAAAAAATCATACTTAAGATATATGAATATTTTGAACTTTTATGAGGCAGGATATTAAATGCACATTTTTCTGGAGTTATTCATATACACAATTTAATAAAAACCTAATTATATAAAATTTCTACCCATTTTCTAATGCAAGAACATATTCATGGAGAAAACAATATTAAAAATGCTGCAGTATTTTCCACTATTCATAAAGATTTCTGAATTGTTTTATCTCTATTTGAAGCTGGTATTAAATCATAATCAAGTGTGATTAATTTGTTTACACAGTGTTTGAAAGACAAAGTCATTGAAATCCCAAACCAAAGGCTTCTAAAATTCATTGCATCTTAATTTGGTCTGTCTAGTTAACAAAATATTGCGATATTTTACCACATAGTTGTATCAACTAAAATGAAAAATGTATTTAAAAGGATAACACAGGCCACATTTGGCAATGAACATACCTCCTCCTTCGAACTCTCGAATTTCTATTTCCACATTGGTTTGGCCACGTTTTAAAATAAACCTCACCACGATCAAATGTGGTTTTTCTCCTTCATAAGGACTCATATCCAGCGAAAGTGCCCTCTGCACTCCCCTACCTAAAATCCCACAACACATCTTCAACCGGATCCTTCTTTAGAGGTTAAACATTTCTTAGGGAATCAATTCCAAAAATACTCCAGCCAATCTGGAATCGTTCTTAACTGAAAACGATTAAAAGTCATGAAAATCGAACTTCATAATCAACCAAAACAGCTCACACGACAAGTTATGCTTAACTCATCAACACAAAAGCAGCTGAATGCGGTTGTTGCCTGCAATTGTTGATCATTTATTGGTGAAAATGTTCGCGCAGAAGTTTAACTGTTTAATTAATTGAATGAATAAATTCTTTGTACAAAACATAATTGTAACATTACTATATATAATATATAATAACCAATTATAACTTCCTTACAAGAAATTTTCAGATAAGGCAACATTGCTCACGTGATCGATACAGAATAATCCTTTATTATAATATATTAATATGTTGCTGATCTGATTTTAAAACACCTGGTAGATATATTAACGTGTTGCATTTGTTGAAAATTTTTTAATCACCCAAATTTATAAATGAACATTTAGACTCAACATTTGTCTTATTTGTCATGAAAATGAACGCTAAGTAGCAAGAACATTTTATTCCTCACAGGTTAAGTTTGATTGGAGTCTTGGATCGCTCATCTTCGTCCAACATACACCACAAAGCTAAGGGGACGGGGCCAAAAATTTGCTCTGTTCATTTAGGCATCAGAAATAAAAACTTCTAAGATTTCTGATGTTTTTTAAATGTGACCTCAATGTCGCAGAAAATATACCCCTAAAAGCCAGATATTAACTATGCCATAAAGAGGCTGCATAATCAATGAGAGTACACGGAGAAGTGATAGACAACTCGTAAGTTTTATCGGTTTGCCAAGGATTTCTAGAATCAGGAAGTAGGGTAGGGTTAGGTTAGGATCTGAGTGGGTTAGATGCTAAAGATCTCCGCCTGTGAGTTGTCATTTGCCTGTCACTTATCAAACATTCATTACTGAGATGTGCTAATTTCGTGTGTAATCGATTTTTTTAAATAAGAGAGCACGAGTTAAATAGTAATTCCATCTTAAGCAACTTTATTACGTGGAAACGCACATATTTTATTATTAAAATTTGTCACAAATTCTTTATTTTTCTACGAGCCTTAAAAAGTATTTTAAAGTTTTTCTTTAATTTATGTGCAAACAATATCAAAACGCTTTTCTTGCAAGCTTCGGATAAAGGATATTAATAACTCTCAGAGTTAACTTTCAATTGATTTAAATAAAATTCAATAAAATAACTAAGAGAAAACAAAACGAGTTCATTGTGTTGTCTGGATGACAGCGTAAATTAAATGATCAACAAATCACTTGACAAATCACGTGTACGATGTTATTCTGCTAAAGACAGTAGACCCTGGCAGAGTTATTTGTACTAGTTGAATTAATATCAATTTAAAACAATTTAATGTCTGAAGGTAACTTAGATTTTTATTTAGCTGTAGGTGACAGTACCATCTTCATCTCGAATCCTGAATATTTACTCTTCATAGACTCGACTTCAGGCGATGAGATTTTATTTGGAGGGAAGTGGTAAGGCCATCTGAGGTTGGATTCATAATCAAACCAATTGTCAGATTCTTGTCTCTGCTTGTTTGCTAGTTCTTTGGCATGAAATCTTTTGATATAATAAAGTTTCTCTTGGTCGTTTAATTCTTTTCGCCCATCGGTGCAATCGTTTTCATCTTCAGAATTTTCAATATCCTCAATTGTATCCTAAATATCCATTTAAAAAGACATTAAAATATATCAGTAATTCAAACATTACCGTGACTAAGAAGGTCTAAACATACCTCGTTTAGAATATTTTCATTGAGATCAGGATCACTGTGATCGTGCTTGAACCAATCTCGAGAAGATGATTTAAACAAACGATTCTTGCCATTTAATTCAGGAGAATCCAAATCTTTTGCTGGCTCGTACCATGATTCGCTCGGCTGGAAGAGCTTGTTGCATTTCGATTTATTTGGCCGGGAAAATATAGCATTGGGCCACTCCAACTTACGTGGTGAACCGTCCATAGCCGCAGGGCGGGCGTAATGCTTTGCCTCAAAATAAACGCGCATTTTATCACAGTTAGGAGAATCTATACTTTTCTGCCAGACTCTCCACTTGTTGGCTTCCATTCCTTATCGACTCCACGAGACACCTGCAACACCTATGATGTTTACTATTTTAAATTTCGCTGCTTGCACCTGGTGACAGCTTCTTATGCGCTTAAACTTAAAAATAACACAAATTAAAACCCAGACGAGAATCAAAATTAATTTGCTAGAATGAAAATACGACCCCCTCATAGTAGGAAATTAACACAATTTAACTCTTCAACTAGCATAGCCACCCACGAACTAAGTAAGCAAAACAACCAAAATAATTTTTAGCAACTTCCAAATTATTAGCTGTAATAAGACTTGAGGATGTCATTGATATTGTAATGAAAACAAACTTCTTTCAATGACTAAAATGTCAAAGCAATACAAGGATGAAAGGCAATTTTTCAGAAATTAAAAAAAAAAATCAAGAATATGACTAATAATGCTAGATAGGTGGCAGTTCTTGAAAGAATCTTCCTGCATAGAAGTTCCAGTCTCTAAAAATTGTAAGGCCACACAAAAGACTCAAGGATTTCACATGATTGTACATCAAGCTAGAGCAATTAGAAATTAGTTGAAAACATGACAAATGTAACCATCTCGGTTTTGGAAAGTGCAGTCAGCAAAGACGTTCCAGTCAATCTAAAGTTAAAGTCCCAAAAATAAATCTTTCTCTTCTTAAATATAAGGCAAATTCAGGCACAATTGATCCAGAGCCTAATTAGTTGGCATACATTTGTGAGATTTCCTTTGCATAAAACTTCTCTATGAACTTTCTTTTCAATTTGAAAGATTCTGTGAGAAATCCTGCATCAGCATTCCACACTTCCTTCACCAATTTCATCTGAGCTGGAATCTCAAACTTCTCCAATTTACCTAAAACAGAACTTATTGTAATAAATGCAACTTCCACAACTCTCCAAATATTCACCTTTGAGTCCAAAGTCTTGAACGTGTTTTGTTACGGCAACATTGAGCTTCTTGTCTTCGACCAATTTATTCCAATCGTTCTCGTCGATCTCCAACTCGTCTGCCAGGCGACGCACGTGCTTCTTGTTTGGAAGAACGAGAGCCACGGTGTAATGTTTAGTGGAGTTGGCCCATAAACAGATGTTGTCGACGTACGGGCTCAGACACAGGACGGTTTCGACCTTACCGAAAGAAACGTATTCTCCTGCTTGTAATTTCACCAGATCTTTCTTCCTGTCTTGAAAACAAAACCCGTCGATATTTTATTCTTCTGCTCATTTGTTAAAAAAGAAAAATAAATCAACCAATGATGCGAAGGCAACCATCGGGTTCCCACAGTCCAATGTCTCCTGTGGCAAACCACCTCTTTCCATCAACAACTTTGAAGTCCTCTGCAGTTTTCTGAGGATTTTTATAGTAACCCATGGTGACATTGGCTCCGCTGATCCAAACTTCACCTCTTGGAAAGGGCTTGTCAGTGGCATGATATCCACCTTCAGTCAATGATGTGGTTCAATTTAATATTATAACATATTGTATAATTACATCATAACAATACTGAACATGACAACCAGTAAGGCCACAGCCTTTACTTCAAATTACTCCAAAGCATTAATCCATTTGAAAATTATTAATAATAGCGTAACAACATCAAATTTATGAACCGGTTTTACACAAAAAAAACTCATCAATAGAAGAAAGGGCGATCCACTAAAACTGCCTTACATTGACAATGACCATCAGTGGTTATCATATATGGTCAGTCAATCCACTATAACTTATTAAAATTCAAATATTACTTGATTTGACCAATTTCTTAAATATATAACTACTAAATGTTGTGGGAAATCGAAATGATGAATTCTAATCAATTCTAGAAAAAACCAAAAAGGCCATTCTAATGATCTAAAACATAAAAATGCAAAGCCAATATTGAAATTTCACTTCCATTATGTGGATGAATACATACAAAAAAAGTTATTGCGCAACATTGACATTAGCATTACATTGTGTTACAACAACTTTGCAGAATGAATATTTGTAGTTGGAAAGACACTAACCCTCCTCCCAATCGACCAGTTTCAGTTCGCAACAATTGATCGGCATTCCCACCCTTCCCGAGCTGAAGTCATCGTCTGAAAAATGGAAATACTGCATTTATTTATTGAATACTTGTTGTAAAATCTTTCGTTTTTTCACCCTTAGATTATTACAAAATTGACAAAGCACTTTTTACTAACTCAATCCATATAACCTCATTGTTATAATGCAATATGTTTTTTAACCAATGAATTTGTTTTCAGTTTTTTAAATTTCTGCATTTTAATTTATTCATAAAATCAATACCTTGTCTGACATTATATGTATCATTCAAGTCTTTGAAACATCTCTAATGGGTTCTAACTTATCTCCAGACATGTTCCTAGTAGTAACATTATTAAACCATGTAAACAATCTATGTAAAATTTTTGCTCATTAATTTATGTTTCATGACATTTAGAGTGCCTTGACATTCTCAAAAGACATGAAAGACAATTAAAAATAATCTAATTATAAATGTAATCATTGAATAATGGTCTTCCAAATCAATCAACGTTACTAAATCTATCCTTGCTCACAATCATTGTCTAGTTTGTAGTTTGTGGCATCTTTGCCATCTTTAGTTATCAACTAGCAAATAATATCACAAAGAAAAAAAAAGATGAAAAATTGAAACTATTTGCATTTTCTAGCCAATCTAGCAAATCTCTGATGAGTTTTTACAACATTTCTACATTATGTTGTTCTGCACTAGTAGTTTTCAAAGGCATAGTTGTCCAAGCTTCCTTGTTATCATTGGATTTTAAAAGCAAATTATCATCAATAATGCTTGTTTTTATGTCTGGGAATGATGCATCTGTTTCACTAAAATCTGACAAACACAAACTATTTGGCTCTAAATCATTTTTATCATCCTGTAATTTATTCCATTCATCATCAGCTTTAGAATATTAATTTAAATTACTTGATAATTTATATCAATTGCTTTTTCTGCTATCCAACAAATTCATGCCACGATAAATAAAGTTTGTGTTTTATTTTGTTTTCAATTAAACTTATTTAACATTTAATATATTGCAACTAAATTGTTATCAATGAATTTTTAATACAAAAATGGTTTGTGTCATTTCATAGTCATAAATTATCTTGTTGGTAACCTAAGGGCTAAGATATTAACTATAATAAATTCACTTTAATAACCTATTTTCTACCTAACCAAACAAAAACAAATTTAGGATTTCAAACAACAATGTCTTTGATAAAGAATACCAATATTTTTAACAATATCAAAAGCTATCAAAGTCAATACTCCAAATCAATTGACTCTTCAGGCAATCTTCAAAAATTACTTTTAGACTTTCTAGAAGAACATAAAAAAAAACACTCCTAGATCCATTCTATTGCTACATGCTACTTATTTTCAACAACGCATTATTACAAAAGCGCAAAGCAAAAAGTAACTCAACAGTGTTGAATTGTTCCTCCGCCACAAGTTTCTGTCAGTCCATATCCCTGTCCAATGGGGCAACAGAAACAAATGTTCATGAAGAGTTGAGTGTCCTCTGCCAATGGTGCCCCTCCTGCTAACATTATCCTCACCTTCCCACCAAACGTCTTTCTTAATTTACTGAACACAAATCTGAAACCACCAAAGAATTTAATATCCTCAGATTACTTATTCTAAACATACTATATTGGAGCTTTAAAAAAAGATGAAAGCATTTTATATTAGAGAGAAAATAATACATAAAACAGTTGTTGAAACAAATGAATCAAATGTAAAATATGAAAACATGCTTTAATATCACATTTAATACCTTCACAAACCCAACTTTTTAATTAGACAATTAAATTGCTGAGAACAATGAAGAAGAATGAAATGAAATGTCACTCAAGTACCTATCCAATAAAGGTGTTGAATATCCAGCAAGGTACCACTTCTTTTTGTAGTTATAGGCAAAGTTGAAGAGGAATTTACCAAATTCACCACTGCTGTTAACTTTGTCCCAAACACCTTTGTATAACCTATCCATTATAATCTGTGAGGAATGCAACAATCAGTAGAATATTCTGTCAAATATTTTCTAACATACCACTAATACTGATGATAATAATAAACAATGACAGTATTATTTATAATAACAATTAGTGTTACTTACTGGGACAAGAGTTACAAGGGTTGGATGGAGAACAGACACATCTCCACGGCTACCCTTCTTGATTCTGGTAGACTGCAAGCAAAAATGCCTTTATCATTATAAACTTATATACATCTATATTATTGCTATAATGACAGCAATTACTACTTTCTTAAATTACAGTCCACAAACTTATTGCAAACTCTGTCCTTTTGAAGAGTAGTTACTAAAATATTGTTCTTTTCACAAGTCACATCATCATTCTTTTAGCAACAACAAACATTCTTTAATAACAAAACAAGCCTAGACCAAATGTCCATCAGAGCTAGATGAGTTAATGCCTGCTGCAACTGCTCAGGAGGTAAATAAAAATCACTCAGGACAAAGTTCAAATGCAGAGGAAACCATGCATGCAGGCAGGCACACATTACGACCCAAAAAACTGAAAGAATAATCGCCGGAAGAACTGCTATGGCGATCATCATCGTTTTGTTGAAGATAATGATATTCGGTAAGAATTTATGATAAGCTTTCAAGGTTACCACAAAATAAAGTGATCCAGACGATGGTAGGCATTCACTTAAAACGCTTGCATTATAATTATAAACTGCATCAAGCCTTAATGCCTAATGAGTAACAGCCCCTCCCATATTCAAATGCAATCCTGATCATTAACATAAATTTTAGTAGTGCAACATAGTCCCATTTACATAGTGTTACAAAAGTGATGGCATCTTCTGTTTCATTAGAACCACTAGTGACATTTAAATTATTCATAAGGAAGCACTAAACGTTTGCCCACTTGATCAGAAAGTGTGTTTGGAGATGAATATCCTATCTTGGCCCCACCAATAAAGTTGCACAATTCAGCTGAAAGTTCGAATATGTGTGCCAGAGGTAGATAAGCAACATAGGTATCATGTGTTCTGAAAAAGATTAAAAGTAATTCACAATGAAATGCATTAATTCAAGCCAAGCAATTACCCAATGTCCTTGCAAAATGGAAGGAAACCAGCTATGCTGGCACAAATATTCCTATGTGACAACATCACACCTAAAACAAGTGGTGTTAAGAAGTTTGATAAAAACACTTGATTATGCATACTCAAAAAAGTCCTAGAACGACTTCATGTGACAATATTCAAATGTCTTAACCTATATAAGGGTAATTAAAACCATCACCACACCCAAAAATCCATTAATCCATTCAAAATCTCATTTTGACCCCTTTAGAACAAATAAAAGATCCTATCACCATATTATGAATGAGGACAAACACAAATTGATATCAACTTCTGAGCTGCAAAACAAACCTTTTGGCTGGCCAGTCGATCCACTAGTGTACATAATAACTGCCAAATCATCAGGGCTAGCTTTTCTTACAACTTCTCCTACAAGAATTAAGGTTAACCTCTAATACTCTATTAATTATTAATTGCCAATTAACAACCTCTTTCATCCAAGCTTATCCTCCCTTTTTGTTGAAGTTCAGAGAATGAAAGAATGGTAATGTCAGTATCTTCAAAATCACTCAGATTTGGTTTTTTAAAGCCCTCAAAGTAAACCAGATACTTCAATTTTTTCAGATGCTGGGCAATCTTCTACAAGATTTGATATAATAAAATAAGTAATATTGTCAAATTAAATAAACTAAATGTGTAACCTTAAATTTAGAAACATTTTCTGCTGAAGTGAAAATAACATTGACGTCAGTTTCGATCAATCCCTGCTTGATAGCTTCTTCGCCCAAGGTTGCATAAAGGGTTATCACTGATTTAACAATAAATTTCAGAAAACCATTACAAATTGCAATAAAGAAAGTAAATTTAAATTAAATGTTGATCATACCAGGAACCCCAATCTTGAAACATGCAAATGCTGACACAAGCCAATTTGCACAAGTTTCTGAGAATATGCAAACAGTTGGCTGAGATTCAATTTGTAACAATCCTTGACCAACTTCTACAACTTTTTCTTTAACTTCTATGTATGACATCCATGAAAAATCACCAAATATTGCCTATATGGGATAAGATAATAACCATAAACTCAGTATTCAAATAAATATTATCAGAATTAATCAAAATCAAACTTTTTTGAAGATTTTTCCATTTGGCTGTTTTTCTTCCTCTTCATGGAGAAGTTCTCTTGTTCCAAGAGCAGGTAGCCGAAAGTAAGTCTTGACAGCATGTTCAAACAAATCATCCAGGGTGCTACACCCTTCAATTGGAGTGGTTGTCAGTCCATCCAATGCTTCTAGCGCTCTATATGGACTGGAGTGATCGCCTTCTTTGACTGGTCTTGCCTAAATGAAGAGAATAATCATCACTTAGGATATGACTAAATCTTACATGATTGGTAAACGTGAACAAAACAAAAAAATAATTCATAAGTATTACTTTAAGCCTCCTGGAATTGTCTAGCCTCTTACTTGGATTGTCAAATATATAAAACGGAATAAATGTTACAACGTCAAATATGTATGAAAGTCCGTGCACGCAGACACTTAGTGCCGATATCCAAACAGGCATGATGATGTTCGAGCGAAAGACAGACAACCCTCCTCTGCAACACGATTACACCAGTCTCAACAGTGACCGAGACTCCCGCAAATAAATAATGAGGTTCATCTCTGGTCACGTGGTGGCGCTACTGAGAGTTGAAAATGCGGGTCAATTTTAGACTTCATAAAAACAAATCTCGAATTGGGTTAGGATTAACCTCAATTTGGATTTGAGAAAATTTTAGATAACTATGTAGGCATACCTCAAAACGATGTTATGCGTTACAATTTGCGACTACGTTGTGCTCGCCATGCGTTGCATTAATAATAGCGAAAGTGGGAGTGTTTGCAAATGGCCTCAGCTGGCGCTAACTAAACTAATGGTATTACACGCTAATATTTTGTTTTTTCAGAAGATTATAAAGCTGAGGACTAAACGTTATCGAGTACAAGGTTATCACTTTTTTGGCATACTCTTCGTAAATATCAATTTTATATTATGAAATTTTGCTATATAATTTAAGTACTATCAAGAAATCTTTCTATAAGCTTATTTTCTAGAAACAAATTTATTACTTGTTTTCGCAGGAAATGCAAATAGGCTTGCCAATATGTTCAGCATATTTTTAACAGGGCAGCATACGTTTGCATAATTAATTATTTATTAGGGTTCTATTGGGGAAATGCTCATTATTTTATCTGTTAAATGTATAGATTCATCAATTAGAGCAAATCAAAATTTTTATTTGACTTCTGGGAACGTGGAAAAGAAGGCACGACTGGGTGAGCAAGAAAGAGATCAGATTATGGCGTTTAAGAAAGTAAATTACTCAATTTCCAAAGTGCTACAACATGTTGAAATTGTAGTGAGAAACGTCCTGAGAATTTCAAAGAAATATGTGGGATACCTCAAAAATTGTCGAAGTATCGATGAACTCTTCTTCTAGGTGATTCAACGGGTAAACTTTCGGCCGAAGAAATTCGTACATCGTTAAATTTATAAGTGAGCAACTCCACAATGCTAATATGTAAGCAGGAGAGCAAAGTGGCGAAATACAAGCCAAAAAACGACGTCTTAGCTCTCACAGCATCGCCCGGAATGGACAAAATGGCCGATTACGGGGATGATTGGAGGTCCGAAATTTTTCAGACGAAAAAAGTTTAACTTTGATAATCCTAATGTATTACTGATGTATTTATGAAAGAATAAGAAGTTGTTACTATTTTTAAGATTGTGCAGAAATATTGCAGGTGCTTCCGTAATGGGGGCGGGGGGTGGTGGGATTGTCGCCCACTCAGAATTAGTCTTTCTTCAGAGAAAGGATTACATCAAACCAGCTCCAGTTATCTCATCGCATTTTCCATAAAAATGACTTTGTTTTCCAACAGGGCAATGCTCCCATACCTCAAAGGAAATAGTGTCACTCTTCCAGGTGAAAAAGGTGAATATTATGAGATGTCTAGCGTGTTCTTCGGATTTAAATCAAATTTAAAATGTTTTGGATACTCTGACAAGACATGTTGACAAGCAATGATAAGCAATATTCAACTGTTTTGGAGTTAAAAGAAACGATAATTGAATCCTGGAAAATCTGACAAAGGAATACCTGGAAAAATTAGATGAAGTGCATTGAAATAATAGAAAAGAATAGACAATGCGCATCATATTGACAATATTTGTGAATTAATAGCCTTATCAAATATTACGTATATTTCTAGAGGCATACCAATAAGGAGTTTTACTAGAGGTTTTAGAAAAGAATAACGGTGATCGAGAGGCGATGAATTGTTGCAAGCGCGCCAACTCAAGCAAAGGCGCTTCCAGAAACTTTATTCTGGGCGGACTAACACCCCTCAGACCACGTCCTGCGGAGCATGTTGCAGCACACCGAGAATAAACTTCTACTAATTAAACTCTAAAGCCAGTTAAAAGGCTATAATTATCAGTTATTTTTATATTTTAATTCATACTTTATTCATGTTTTATTCATTGTATTCATGGGAGCACCCACAAGAAACGTATGGAACAGATGTTCCCAATGGACCTTGGAATTCTTAATTCCCATTTATTGACAGTTGTTAAGCAAATCACCAAGTATTATGATAACAGCTTTTACACCACAAAGTTTCACTTTTGCAAAATCAGTTCCGAGCAGCAATCAATAAAGTGCTTAATATTCAATACAATCTTAAATTTATCTACTAGAGAAGAATAGTGATTAGCATAACAATCAAAATTATATTGCTTCTCAAGATAATTTAAAAATAATAAATTTAAAATATCCAAAAATTCATTAAATAAAGCTTCTATAAAAAGGCACACTTTTTAAATAAAGAAAAAAGTAACACCATCACCAAATTAATGAGAGTGATCATGATAATATTGTGATAACTATCCAGAGCTTGGCAAATAATGGATAATTTTCAAACAATCAATAAACAGGAAATATATGTCCAGTAAATATTTAAAATAACTTTCTAGTAGATGAAAATTGGAAAACTATGTTATAACATAAGAAACCAGATCAAATTTGATTAAATAGGATGCAATCAACAACACATCCTTCCTCAATAATCTGAGGTGGATTATCAGTTGCAGGTAGTTTTAGGAGTCCTTTTGCTGACCTCATGCTCAATAATCTGCTGCTCAGTTGATTGCCAGTGCTTGAGGCAATAGGGATTCCATCAGAAGATGACGACCAATCCAAAACACACCTGTGGTACTCAGGCCGATCATCCAATTTCTTTGGTTCAGAAATCTAAAAATTTTTAAAGTAAATATCTATGGAAGTGTCGTTAAAATATCAAAGGAATGTGTCATGGCAATGGTATCACCAATACTTTTCAATAAGATACCAACACTTACTTTATAATTTAATCATATTATATAATTTATAAAATACCTTCTGTCACATCATGGATTCAGTGGCAACAACTCGTGCCACAAAAGTTGAAAATGCAATTTTAAAGAAAGTTTCCAAGCATTGGTAAGCTGAAGGCATTACAGAATAATTTAAAATACTCTTTTATTTATTTATTTGACTGTATCAAATGAATTAGAAAGTGAAAAATAATCAATGTTAAAACTTGTGACTTCCATCAAAATAAGAGAGGCCATCAACTTCAAGAATAAGTTAGTGAATAGTGACGTTGCAAATAATATAATAAACAATAAACCTACTTGAAATACATTAATGTCTTAAAATACATTATTCATATTTTGCAAAGAATACATTAGAGTCTGCTGATACCCTCTCTTTTATTTTTCCATAAGCTGTACTCTTTGGGTGTTAGAATTTGTTCACCACTTCACCATAACTAACGAGCACAAAACATCAATACAAATCATGTAGCAGCTCTGAAAACAAATTCAATACAGCACTTCAATACATACTCTTGCTTTCAAGGTGACTGATTTTGGGTTGGGGTTACCACTCATCTTTCTCAAGGCTGGCAACACAAACAAGTGAAAAGTCACTAAGGCTGATACTGGATTTCCAGGAAGTCCAAAAAAGTATTTTTTTTGGCCTTTATGTTCAAAGGTTGAAAATGTTGTTGGTTTGCTAGAACAAATGGGAAATAATGTTTCAATTAAATACATTCTTTTAAGCATTGCCTTAACAACCTATAATTTAAAATAAATAAAAAGCTATATGCCTTTAAACGTAACTTAAAAAATTTCATAATCAATTCACCACTCCACCATTAATCCTTTTTTCAATATCCAACTTATTCTTGATATATTATTTATGTACTATGTATCACATTTATTAAATAATTTATGTCGCAAACGGTTGGCCACCCAGCGGGATGTAAATCCCTTCTGGCCTACTGGTGTTATATTAAGTTCATGTGCTTTTTTTCATTGAATAAAGAATGTGTGTGACTTAAAAAAAAATAATCACCCAGGTTTCATGAAAACCCTCCCAAAATGAATCTTTGCCTCTAAATCTTCTGTGAGAACTCTCTTCACAAGATCCTGATGTTTTAAATATAATGGTGGACAAATATTATACACATAAAAATCATATATGTTTCTTACAAAATAAAAAACTGGCTTATTTATTCAGTAGAGCTTACTCAAGTTAATAGTAGAGGCATGCATGGGTACTGCAGCAATGCCAAGATGCACACTGTAAAAAACATTGGAATTGAAATCAATAAAAACCTTTTCACCCATAGAGACCCCTCCAGTGCTGATAATGATGTCAACAGATTCTATTGCATTCTTGAAGCAAGCAAGTAATGTAGCAGCTCTGAAAACAAATTAAAATGTAATTGACCTCAAGCTAAAATATTTATGAACTAACTTGTCAGCAGCAACTCCAAAGTCTGTGGCATTGAAACCATGCTCAGAAAGAGCAGCCATCAACATCGGCCTATTACAATCCCGAATCTTCCCTCCAATTGCTCCACTCTCAGGCTCAATAAGCTGTAATCAGAATTGTTTTGTATAACAAGTTTATCCTTACATAGGACCATAAAGCATACCTCATTCCCAGTAGAAAGAATTCCTATAGAAGGCTTCTTGAAACAATTTATACTCATATTGCCAGCTGAGGCCAGCAGTCCAACCTCTGCTGGTCCAACTTTCATTCCAGGTTTCAAGATGCATTCTTTCAATCCAACATCACATCCTACAGGTCTAAAATATCCAAACGATTAAATGAAATCTGTTTATTAGACAAAACAATCATATTCTGGACATATTCAATGGATCATTGATCCTTAATCTCTAAAATAAATACAATTAATGTGAATTCAAAGCATAAGCAACATAGATGAAAATTAAAATGGCACACCTGATGTCTTGACCGATCTTTGGAGGGACTAGTATTTCAACTTCAAATTCTTCAACTCCATCATCGCTTGCAGAAACAAGTTTGGTGTCCTCTACTTGTACTACAGAATCTGCACCTGGTGGGATGGGTGCCCCTGTACTGATCCTGCAACACTGGCCCCTCTCCAATGGTGCTTCCATCTGTCAACAAGATAACATCTTAATTATAAATATTATTTGCCTGATCAGATTTCACAAGAATAGAATGAACTCACCACAGACCCTGCAATGACATCACCCACCACCTTCCTCAATCCAACTCCATCTGCTGCTAATGAAATCATCATGCCACATTGATCACATCAATAATGTGAATTATTTCAAAACTATTATTTTCAAAATTGAATAATTTTACAATTTTTACCAATAACAGCATATCCATCTTTAATGGAAGCATTGAATGGAGGAAGACAGGACTCTGCAAGTACATCGCAAGCCACAATCCGATGCAGGCATTCTACAAATTATACTATTACCATCTCCTGAAATTCAAACAAAATGTACAATGCACTACACTCACGATCGTACGGAACTGACTCTACTCCAGACACAAGACTTTCTTTGAGAACAATATCGATAGCATCATCCACATTCAAGATTGGATAACTCGATTTCCTAGGCCTCATTGCAACTCTGTTTTCATCTACCACACCTAACCAAGAACAACACGATGTCACAAAATAATTAAATTTATAAAATGGTTTAAGATCAGCTTGGCTCAATGGGCCTCCAGCATGTAGCTGTTATGACAACAGCTATTATGCATTTGCAGTTACATTTGCAATTCAAAGTGCACTCTGAGGCTGAGACTCTATGCAAATGCCAGATCAATTAAGAATCACCTTCACACCTTATATAGATACATAAGGCATTTAAAAGATCAGCTAAAAAAGTTCATACTGTGTCCATCATCAGAATGTGGAGAAGATTGGCTCGGATATCTATGCCTGCGGTGATGGAGATGAAGATACTGCTGATAATGAGCATGATGATGATCCAGATGGTGATGCTGTGGACTAACATCAGGATCATGCTGATGACCTTGTTGGATATGATGGACATCTGCTTCCAGGAGATGAGGGATCTGGATCTGGTTTTAAGGGCAATATAGCAAATTAATATAGTCCCCTGCATTTACAAAATGAAGTGAAGATACTTTGATGCTATGCCTGCTATGATGTTCCTGGAGTTCTTCATGAGTTTCCTTTATTGAATCTTCTTTGTCATGAATCAAATCAACAGCATGTTGTAGTACAGGCAAAATGATTTTTAGGCACTCCTTGAAAATTGGATCCAAATTAAAGAACTAAAAATCTTAAGAACTCATCTCAAATATTAACCAGACATCCATTTGAACTTCCTGGCAAATTTATTATCAATGTTTTGTCCCTTATACCACAAACAGACCTTCAAAATATTAAGAAAATAACTAGTTGCAATTAAATGGTTAAGAAGAGCATGAAATGTTCGTAGACAGAGAGTGGGCAAATGATATTACTGAACAACTATTGTATGCAAGCATGAGCCAGGTGACCTGACATAAAAGTCACAAGATTACCTTGAAAGCATAGCCATGGGAATAGTTTTGATGGAATTAATCAGCATAGCAAATGAAAGCCCAGGTACTTCTTTTTCAATAACTTCTCTTGTGGCCTTATGTAGCAAAATATGTTCATAATATAGCTTGCCCATAAAGTCTGGATCAGGATTAGGATTAAGGGTAAAGACTGAATGCTAGGACCTAGGGTTAGGACTGAGGATAAATGAATAATTTTGTGAAATCATTGCAAATGATGTAAATAACATCGAAAAGTTACTTAAGTAAAAATTTGTATTTTTATGAATGTGTCGAGACTTTATGGACACCCTATATACAAATGTATAAAGAATAAATGAGACAAACCTCAGGAGTGACATCTCTTACAGAACATCCTGTACCACCCACAGTAAATATCACATCAATGCCATTTTCACTCCATTTTTCTAGATATGTCTGAATGAATCATTTTACCAATTAAATGATTTCATGTTGCATATATCTCAAACATTTCTTGAGATGATAGGTAAACGCACCCTAATGGACAACTTTATATCAGGAACAATCGCATATTTTATTTCATATATTTTCAGCCTGAAATTTGATGTAATTATGAATTAATTAAACCTAATAATATGTTGAATGCTCACGCTTCTTTCCGCTCTTCTAAAAAATTCTTTAGACCAGAGCCACTTTTATCGTCGGCTCCATTATGCGAGCAAGAATCACTAACTGCAAATGTTAAAAATAAAATATATTAGGACCTCTAGAACTTTTGCAGCGCTGTCTGCAGAAATCTCTACCTGTCAGAACACCGATTTTCATTGCGACGACAGCTAATGTTACTAGAGGCTAGTGGCTACAATGGAAACAATAAATTGAGTCTCGGTTGATTGTCAGTCCACCTGGAAAAGCAAATCTCGTCAAATTTTTGTAATTTTAACGACTCAAGACAAAAGTTTGAATTCGAAAAATTTAAACTTTCAAACACAGGATTAAGCATATCAAATTATCATTAATGAGAAACTAAATTCCATTTTTGAAACACATAAATCTTATTAATTATACACATAAATTTGTATAAATTTATAATTTGTTAACAATGAATTAAGCGCATGTTATTTTTGTAAGAAATTTACTAAGAAAATTCAATTGTCAGATTGTTTACTTTTCTTGAGGTCGTTTTAGTTTAGTCCGAGGTCTGAGTCATTAAGTCGAAATGTTCAAGTTTAAGACCGCAGCA
Organism: Hirudinaria manillensis; assembly: GCA_034509925.1. Taxonomy (NCBI): domain Eukaryota; kingdom Metazoa; phylum Annelida; class Clitellata; order Hirudinida; family Hirudinidae; genus Hirudinaria; species Hirudinaria manillensis. The sequence goes on along the minus strand of CM067526.1, from coordinate 8,628,102 downwards.
GGTGCCAGGCGATTCAGTGTTTGTTTCTTCGTTGTGTCGACGCTTACTTTTTTTAGCAAGCCAATCTATGATGTAGCGACGAGCATCAGAATGTCAAAGAAAGTATGTGAGTACATTTCTCTGTAACATAACGTAACATAGATCTGCGTAACATAGTTACCAACTAATTAATTAATAAAATCGGGATTCCTCTTATAGCCACAACTTAGTTTAAATTTTCATGTTTACTTTACTTTGGTTAAGGCAAATCAGTGTGTTAAGTTAGGTATCTGATCAGTTCTGTAGGGAACTACTAAACATCTTAACATCTAAACATACTATTGCCAAAGTATTTTTTTTTCTTCAATAACATGCTTATCATATATTGGACATCAAATAAAAGTATTTAAGAGACTTTGCTAGGTATGGGATATGTTAAGTTGCTGTGCTTGTGGATCCTTCCAAATACTTTCAAATAAGTTGTGGTGAATAAAAAATAACTGGCCAAAGCTGTTAATAAAACTCTGTTTCATATATATTCTAACATTATATGCAAACTTTCAATGTAATATGTTAGAATATTCAACTATAAAGTGAAATAGTAGGGTTCAATAAGATTATGCCTCATTTATTGATCTATAGTTTGTTTCATAGCAACTTGCTTCTTTATTTCTTTGTTAAAAGCTTGAACTGGAGTTGTCATTATTATTTACAATTAGAAGGTGTAAAAATCTTTAGATTTTTTTAATGTCTTTTAATTAAAGAAGCTCATGCTTGGCAATAATAATGACAAATATTATCATCTTGATTTATATTTTTCAGAAATAAATGGTTCAAAAAGAATGTTCAAGATATTAGGAAGAAAACTTTTATAAAAATGTTATTACTCTGATTAAAAGATGTTTTGATAAGCAATGTTGGATTGTGCTGTGTATGTAGTAATGGCAAAGTTATTCAAAACAAGAAGTTTCTTTAAAGTAAAATTCAGTAGCCATTTTTTTATTGAAATTCTCTAAAATTTGTATAAGGTGATGTGATGTGACTTTGATATATGTTGGTGATAGATTCAACTAAAAGTGTTATAATCATGGCACTATGCTGGTTGAAGCTGGTTATAAGAGTAAGTTATATGTAATAAGTTATTACAGATTATTAACAACCCTGAGCAGTGTCTGGTTAAGGCTGCATCGGATGCCATGTTGTTTTTGTCTGCTTTGACGTCACTGGAAGAACAGTCTTCTTATACTATTTGTTTTTTAGTTTTGGTAAACATTCGCAATTTTATGCACTTTTAAAACGGTAGGGGAAAAGTTTTATTGTAATGCACAAAGGTGAACTAATCTCAGAAACTGAAGCTTTAAAAAGTGACACCATGTAATACATGTTTGTTACATTCGAATTTCGAAATTCCTTTGGCTTTATTTTTTTGAGGATGTAAAAATTTGAAGACTGCCTGGAAACTGCTTTTTTTTTAACAATTAGCCCTTGGATGCTCGAGGGGGTACCCCAACGTTTGTTCTTTGAAATCTTTGAGTCCGTCTTTAAAATTTTGTCATGAGTTTTTGTGACATTTGTCTTCAGCATGTCTATTACAATGTCATATAAATATTTTTTGGCTCACAAACATTACAGATTTGTTCGGTAATAATTGTAATGTTACATATGACATCCAATATAATATAAACATCACATATAGTTATTATAACATAAAACATGTGGCAACTTTAGACTAGTTATAGCTCAGCTTCTCGTTTATTGTAAAATAAAGATGTTGTAACTCTGTGTGGTCAGCAGTGATGGTAGCATGTCGTGCGAAATTAAAACGAGCAAAGTCCCCGTTATTAGAATTGCTAGTGAAGAAAAACGACTTTCTTGAAGTTTATAGAAAACCGGATTAAACAATAGGCTGTGAAACAAATTGTGATTTTCCTGACGATGAAGGTGATGCGCGATCGAGTAAAAATTTGTGAAAATATAATTTTATGTGAGGATCTTTATCCAGAAGTTTAGATCATAAATACAATTATGTGTTATATAAATATTATAATATTATTATATATATTGTATGCCTTACTGCGGGAGCTGTGCACTTTAGAAATGTGAAAAAGAAGAAAAAATGTTAAACCTGTTATTAACTATACAGTGATTGTAGTAATAGTGTTACATAGTTTTTTTGACAACGAAAATGAGCGATTTTGTCTTGTAACTTTCGGTTGACGCTCAGTAACAACAAACGTGTTAGGGTACACTTGTACCCCTCCCTGGTTGAAAGTGGATGTTTTTTTTACCTTGGGCTTCCAAGGGTTAAACTAAAAGTTACCAAAGATTGAATAAATGTTTGGTGCTGGTTAATAAAGAATAATCTACGTTGAGGGAAAATTTATTTACTCTTTTTCCTTTACTCAAGTATGTCAACCATATGTGAAAAGCTATAGCTCGTTACAGTTTCTAAAGAGACAACGTAGTTAGTAAATTTCGTTACAAATAACTCGATACTGACAATCACGTTGTAGGTTTTCATTTTTTGCAGAATCATGTTCGTATGGTTCCCAATAAGTCCTAAATTTCCGAATTTGATACTAAAATTTTGTAAAAAATAATAAATTTATTAAGATGCCTTATTGAATTATCATTAACTTAGGGAATCCAAAATATTCGTTCTTACAGACCTGAAAGAGGTGCGCAACCAATCTAGTAAAAATGCTATTATCGCTTCTCTGGCTTGTCCATTCAAGAAAGTTTTGGTAATACTACCAGTTAAGCTTGGATTTTCTTCCCTAAATAGAGAGTGGCTTCAGAACAATTAGTAGGATTGCTTTCGAAAGTTTGTTGATTCTTGAAAGGGTATTGTACTTGCCCCATCATTTCCTAATTTATGGTAATTCAAGTCCTTCATTGGAAGATATTTCAATGGATTTATCCAGAATTCAGGACAAGATATGTAAGGCAAGATTGAAAGACACGAAAAAAGCCAAGGAAAGGCTTAAATCTTGTTTTAATGAAGTATAATTTTGTGCTTTCCTAATATATTTTTCATGAATTGTATTTGTTTTGCTTCCACTACAATGATTTTTTGAGATTTTGTACTTTATCCAGTTTAATATAGATATCTGATAAAAGGGACAACCTACCCATACTCTACCAAACGTTTTTCGTGCAAAATCTAGTTGTCTCTACAGATAGGTTTTACTGTAGTTCATTTCAATAAAGCACTCTAGTTCTAATAATGTTTCTATAGATTATGATGTAAATTATGGCTAGGGTCATAGGATATTAATTAAATAGTATTGGAAAATTAATTACTTTTCTCTGACAAAACACTAAAACGTAGAAAAGATTTCATTTTCACTAAAAATAAAATGGAGGATATTCATATGGCTAAATATGCAAAATATGAATAGTTTAATATAATAAATTAGATAATTATCAAATTTAATATTAATTCATGAAACTATTATCTTCAGCTGTAATGTAGGTTTATTTCAGACAAGATAACGTGTCACAAACTTACACTTAAGTGTTGATAAGTGATGTTCCCTCTTAATTTTTAGTGAAAAAGTAACAAATTTTAACATATTTGTTAGAAAATATTTTAATTATTTTTAACTTTTTAGTTCATTTGAAAATGTCCAATAAAAGAGTGATTTTGATTTTTTTTTTAAATTTGTGATCATTACATGTTAATATTAAGATCGTCGGTGCACCTAATGAACCCGCTTTCAAGCCACTCGCCCTACCAAGGGCCATCCAGTTTAAATTCCTATTTGAACTTTAAGTTTAAGTTTCTGAATCATCTTTACTAACTCCTATGACTTTAAGGTCATAGCAGAACAAAGGTCATAAATGTGTTTTTAAAATAAAGGAGGGTTTTTGGCTTTTACGTGTGAAGGGGTTCTGACGATGTTATCTTAAAAACAAAAAGCTGTTTTAAAACTGCAGTAAACCCACGATAACGTAATGTTATTTTAAATACCATCTGTTTTCCATGACCAACTTCCACGTGTTAGTTAAAAGTCACATCGGATGCGCGAACATTAATAAACGAATAACGAGGATTCAATGTTTTTATTAACTTTTCTGCTTTTTATTTAAAATTGATCGGAGTCATCGCCCGGGGAGAGATTGGTATAAATTACGAGCTTGTGACATCTGCTCCTCGCATCTAAAAGGAGTTTGAATGAATTCACGACACAACGATAATCTTTAGTTCCATTCAGGAAAGCATCTGTGTACAGGAGGTTTCTTCTCTCTATTTGCAATAGAATGATCTGTCTCTTGGTGTTTGCAGAGACATTTTGACACGTTTGAGAAATAGAATTGAGGATAGTTATTTGGCACCCTTAAATATATTTTATTTGGTAAAAAATAACCGATTAATTTAAGATGGATGTAATGATTGAATTACGATCTTCTGGCTGGACTTTCGAGCTGAAATGTTATAAATTCTACCCTTGTAAGTGATTGTTGATCTGTTTTCTTTTTATTTGTCAAAACACGTGATTCTAGAAAGCGATCAATTCGTTAATTTATTGTTTAATTGAGGACATTCCGAGGTTATGTGCAGTTCTTCGGATTCCACTTATCAGGGGAATGCCCACAGGAAGCTGACCTTTGCCAGATTGGCCACATATGTTCTTAATGTTGAGAGATCGCTTAAGAAATCGGTGAGTATATGATTTTTTTTTATTATTATTAACAGTTTAAGTTAATTTTAATTCGAGTCAAATCATTAAAATTATTTTGCATGCAGATAATTTTCATGCGATTTTGGTTGTTTACTTGTATTTTTGATCAAATATTTAGATAAAATTGTCCAAATAACAAGTGGCTTATTATTTGTTACTGATATAATTCCTTATTAATTCCAATATATTTTAACATTGATTGTTTATTGCCTAAGCTCTAATGCAGTTGTAAGCTCTTATTTGTGGAAGATTTGCAAAATGTAAGATGAATTGGGATAAGATGAAAAGACTTTCATGCGTTTTGACCTTAAGAAGATTGTGGTGATGATGATGATGGTTTAAAGTCTTGTTCATAACGGACCACAACATCCACCTTTGAGGCTATGATACATTTCTTCAAATTTTTTTCAATTTTATTATTTTCTTTTTGGTTCAAAAACCCGATTAGAACAGACGTGGTTATTCATTCATTCGTTCGTTCGTTCGTTTACTTATTTTTTTTACCTTTATATCACCTTTAAAAATAACGTGTTAACGATTATCAAACGAAACTTCGCTCTTTGAAATTGCGAATCTCGTCTTTCTCGTGTAGAAAAGAGAAATTGTCATTTCCACCTTGTCTGATGCTATTTGCATGAAAAGAGCGGTCGTGCATTGTTATTTAAAACGAAATTAAATTATTAAGCAACGCAACAAATGTCGATAAAAGCATATCCTAGGTTGACAATAATTATTCTTTAATATTTATTCAAAAGTAACTCAAGTGAAAATCCATTAGTCATGTTCATCTTAATAAGATTTCTAGAAGGCACTTAATAAGATAAAACAATCCACGTTTTGTACGAATTACTTAGTGATTAATATTTTATATCATCAAGTGATGGACGGCAGTTTTATTATTATGATATATTAAGAAGCACCTCTTACGTGTTGCAGAAACGTTTGAATGTGTTTGGAAAAAGAGAAATAAACACGCACTTGTTGAAACAGCTTCTCTCTATATAAAAAAGTGAGATGTTGAAGGGTAACAAAATGAACTTTAATAGTAATTAGGTTGGTGGCCGACGATTGTTTTGATAATAAATTGCTTAATCAAGTAAACGTAAATTAGACAAGTTTATAGATATTTGAACAAGTTTATTAATTCATCAAACAAATCTGTCAAAACTATCACTAAAGAAAAGAAAAAAAAACCGTTTCATGATGTTTTTAATTTTTTGATCATTTTATTATTTTTGATTTCGTCCTTTCGTCGCAAAATTGTTTTCGTTTTGCACTTGAAACACAGATTTAAAAAGAAAATACACGCTTTCTCGCTGCTTAGTGCTGGTTATGGCGATATTAGTAACGGTTTTGATTGATACGTTGATGCCTGTGCCAATTTTTGTTGATACGTTGGTGCTTGCATACATTTTTGTCGACCCTGAGATGAAAATAACCGAAATGAGGATCATTTTTGAAGGCAAAGACTTGCAGGGATGAGGATCTTCTCGAGGCAGCGGAAACCGGAAACCTCGCGAAACTTCGCTGGTTGCTGGAGTCGGCAACGGATATGAACACCGAATATACTGATCAACTGGGAAGAACTCCTCTCCATCTTGCCGTCGTCAATGAACACAAAGAGGTTCGCCAATTTAAAGATAATTATTTTTAAATTACTTTTTTTTGTTATAATATGAAAATAAAATCACTCGGTCACTGAAGCAGCTAATTAATAACAATTGTCAGAATCGTCAGCAACTACAACTGTATACTGGCGTCCGATCAAATGGTTTTCATCATTGCGACTTTTTTCTGCTTCCCGTGTGTGCCAATGAATCTGATTAGGATTTAGAAACATTTGATTTCACGAGGATAATTATTTTCAATATTCATAATTCGAAAAATGAAATTTTCGAATTTCTATTTTTATTTAAATTAATTTAAATTAATACAAGAAACCATCATGTCGAAGCCGCTACACATATAAAGTCGTGAATAAACCTTTGTTGAGAACTTGATCATCAATGGTTGATGATGAAAATTAGTTTCTTTCTCGACTCAGCCTCTCGAGGAAACAACTTGTCGCCATGGAAAGATGTAAGAAGCTTTTCGTATCACCAATCGTATTCATTATAACCACCGGCACCACAACCATCATCATCTTCACTGCTATTTCATCACAGCATATAATTTCCTAAGAAGAACATCTTAGACAATAAGATAAAGAGAATTGGTAAGCATTTGTATGGCAAACTTTAGATAGATGGTTTCTGTTTGATTATCATTGCCGTCAACATCATCATCATCGTCATCGTTATCGTCAAATAATTTAAAAATTAATTTAAAATTTGTTACTTTGAACTCAACATAACAGGGACATTGGCTTCAAGAGTTAGTTTGTTATGTTAGCTCAATAATTAATGTTTAACAGTTTGGAAACCCTGGATAAAATTTTGTAATTATATCATTTATTAAATTAAATTATTCAAATTTTACAAAGAGTGCATAGCAATCTGTCGATGTCACCTCTTTTACGCCAGTACAAGCAATTTTCTAAGAGGACCCCAATTTGATGGACAGGTATGCACTGGTGCATACCAATAATGACATATGATGTAAAAACATATGAAAATCCACAGCAAGTGAATGAAATGGTAAACATAAAGATATCACAATATCACGAAACAGCTGAATATTTTTATAAATTTTTTAAATAAAAGAGCTTTTTTTTAAACTTAAATACAACTTAATGAGTTATCCCTAGTGCAACCTATAGTATTTGATCATAAAATCAGGTATAACTCTTTCAAAATCATCCCGGGGTGATTTTTTTAAATTATGGTAAAGGAATGTATATATTTATAGGTCTACAAGTAAAAAAAAAATGGCCGGTGAATACTTTCAAGATATTTTTAACAAATTTTCGCATAATTACAAACATTGAATTTTCGTTTATCACGTATTTCATAAATATAATTTTATTATCTACAATCGTGGTCGTGTTTATTCCACGCAGTAATAACCACAAAAAAAAAATTATGTACCAAAAAATGCATTTTTTATTTGTTGAAATAATGGAGACAAAAAATTTTAAATGGCGCGATATTTCAAGAATTGAGTGTGATGGAGACAAATGGTTTTATATATTCGAAGTCAGCATGTGACTAAGAACAAGTATTTGGATACTGAGATATCCGCGAAAGATTTGTTTCTTGTTGTTCAATGAAAGGACGTAAAGATTTTTGTTCTTTGTTGAGAGGTGTACATCCAAAAGTTGACTTCAACTTTTGAAGAAGGATCTGTGAAGATTGGTTTTTAGATTGAAACTTTAGAGAAGGTTCATTGAGACTAAAACGATAAGACGATTTGAAAAATCTTGAAAAATAAAGTCTAAGAAGATTTCATTTTCATCTATAAACTCTTTTTCGCCAACGCTTTTGGAGGAGCTCATGGGATTGCAGAACGAAACAAGTATCAGAGAGGATCTGTTAATAAATTCTTCTGAAGCTAGGTCTGAAATTCTGACCATCATCACTTATTTTGACCTTTTTTTTAAGCTGAAGGAGGAAATGGTCTTGTGGATCTCTTCTTGGTATTTCATGACCTTACAGATATCAAAAGAAGTCATTCAGGCAGGAACATCCGCAATGAGTGTTGACGTTTAGATGATGCATGGAAATTCTGATATTATTTGGGAACTCAAATGCTTTTACCTTTATGCCGTGATGGCATTACGAATGGACATCCAAGCGCACATCACCACAACTTGGGGATGTCAAGTCAGAACCCGCTCAGAATCGAGCTGTAGAAACTATCTCCAATGTCTCTAGCCGTTTTCATTTATGAACTTCTAAAGAACTGAGTAGTGCCTGATCAACAGGAAAAATGGAATGTTGGTCTTGATTTACAACCTGTTACAAACTGAGCTCTCAAAAGACTGGGTTCTCTAAACGTTTGTTGAATTTTCGCACGTTATTGTCTTTGTATTTCCTCATCTTTGTTTTTTGTTTTGTTTGCTTTATGCTGATTGGATGTCTTGACAAATTCGTTACCAACAGCTTGAAATTATTTTCAGCTCTCAATTCAAATTTCTTCCTCAAATCGATAACTGCATATAATTTTTTTCAGAATTCTTCGTCCAGTATTCTTTGTTAGCGATTGTCCGTTTGACTTTGTTTTACATATTTGAATAAATGAGCGAACTGGACAATTGAAAAAATATATATCTGCACATTAGGAAGACATGTACATCAGATGAGCTTTAATATTCTTAGGTTCATGCTTGATGACAATAGCAATAATGATGACATTGACGATGACTGTCGAAGGCGGTGTTGACGGTAGTGATGCTGTTGGAGGTGGTGGTGGTGATCAATCAGCCAATCTTCGTGCACGCAACTATCGCTTTTTATCTTCCTTTCGGTCTATCAATTTCAAGGATTCAATAGCATCCGGTGATTTGATTGTTGGTTGGAGTTGGTTTGGATGGATTGATCCATGAGTTGCATGGTTGATTGAAGATTGATTCAAATGCAGGTTGTCCGATTTCTATTGGACCACGTTAGCAGGCAATGCTTCTACAAAGCCCTTTTGGCTGCCATCAACATCGGCAACGAAGAGATAGCAGAACTGATCATAGAACATCCGAAATACTCTGAAATCAAGCAGGAATCGCAGGCCAAAAGCAGTGATTCCTCAATACACGACGATCAGTTTTTCGAGGAAGAGGCGAGTTACCAGTGAATTGGAAGCAAATAATCACCTGAGGATAACGAGAACATTTTTCCAGGTAACTCCTCTCATCCTGGCTTCCCAGCAAAACAGGTTCGAAGTTGTGATGGCTCTTTTGCTGAAGCAGGAACGAATTGAGAAGCCTCACAGGTGCAAATGCTCTTGCGAATCTTGTTTCAAACAGGTATTTCTCATAGGTTAATGGTTCGATTGGTTTCTCGGGTTGTTTTACTTTCGGTTCTACGTCTAAGACGACCAAAGATGAGTTGAAGTTCGCACGTTCTCGTCTCAATGCCTACAGAGGAATGGCGAGTGAATCTTACATTTCGCTGTCGAGTGAGGATCCAATTCTCACTTCCTTCAAACTCAGGAAGGAATTGCAGCAAGTCGCTGTCGACGAGAAGTATTATGCAGTCAGTTGTCATTTATTTTTTCCCTATTCGGGATGATGACGGTGATGATGATGATGGTGACGGCGACTATGACGACGATGATGATGTAAGGATGGTGAATGGCTTAATTTTCAGGCAGAATATTTGGCCCTAGCTTCTCAGTTGAGTGAATATGCAGTCAAATTGCTCGACAAGGTCCACGGAAACGAAGAGCTGAATGCCATTTTAAATTCTCGAACAAATCTTTATGAAGTTGAAGAAACAAATCTCCAACTTCCAAGACTCCAACTGGCAATCAAATACAAAGAAAAAAAAGTGATCAACATAGTATCTTCACTAATGTAGTAAATAAATTAGTAACGTTTCAAAAATTGTTTGATCTGCATGTTAGCTCAGATGATTGTAAGTCTGTCCCAGGAACATTCGTAAGGTGCCGTGTTCGAAACCCAGCTTGCACCCTTGATGAGGAACGCTTCGTACGAGTGGAAAAGCGTCTCCGAAGCAATGCATGTGCTACATAAATATACTTTATTAACATTATTTACGTTTTTAACATATAAAATTAAATTAATTAAAATTTATAATTTCGAGTAGTTTGTGGCACATCCGAGTTGTCAGAAGAAGTTGACATCGCTATGGTTTCACTACCCCAACAGCAGCCTCATGAACAGTTCAAATCTCCTTCACACGATTATCATCCTCAGCGTTATCATCTTCTTTCCTTTTCTTTCGCTCGTCCACATTATCTTTCCAAACTCGAAGGTAAGCGGCGGGTGAGTGACCTTGAAACAAGAGGTCATTGAAAGGTCATTAATTTCAACTGTAGATTTCCAACTTCATGCGAACTCCGTGCATAAAGTTCATCTTCAACGCGGCCTCTTATCTATTCTTCCTCTTCCTCATCATCATTCAAGGATATGCCGAGCAAAACACCCTCTGCAGAGAAAGATTCTTCCAGCACGAACCAGTCAAGATCCACCTCGACTCTTTTTCAAGAAACTTGACCGCCATCTTCAGGAAGGAAATAAACAACATTTGCCTTAGAAACTACCAACCAGCCGCCATAGAGATGTGCATCTTACTTTGGATTTCAGGTCTTAAATCGCTGAGAGCTGATTTCAACTTTTCGTATAAATTTGGAATCTTTATTCGAGGAACTTCGCTTCGCACGTTTAAAGTACTTCGCTCGTACCCATCTTCGTCTTCATCATCCTCCATTGTTTCATCAAAACCCCTCGACAATAAAGGGAATTCCGAATTTAGGCCATGGGGTTGGATCCTCTTAACTTTAGACGTGGAAACATAAATAAAAAAAGCAGGTCATCACGTGAAAATGTTTGCAATTCTAGGGGAAGATTTTCTTCTCCGATAAGATGATCCAAAATGAAACACGATCATCCTCATAAAATCTTTTAGTGGTTTTAAATTAAGTTAGAAGTGTTGAATAATGTCTTTATTCAATTAAGAATTAAAAAAGCTAATTAGTGCCGAATTATGTTCTTCAGTAAATTGAGTTTGTAATGTTTTACAAGAAAATGTTTGCCAGTTCGTTGTGATTAATTTTGTTAATTTAAGTCACGATGTTTTATGCTTTCCTTTACGGCGGATTATATAAATTAATTTAAAGTCGCTAACGTTTCACGTCAGTTGGTCGTAAAAGTTTACATCCAGCTCGATGTCTTTGTGCATTCCAAAAGCATAATAAGAAAATTTTAACCTTCTTTAGAATTAGAATGAAGACGTTTATAATAGATTAATTATAATAATCAATATGATTGACTGAATAAAAATAATTATGCAGGAATGTTAGTCAACGCATGTCAACAGATTCACAGGTCCGGTTGCAAAGACCACTTCATGAACGTCTACAATGCCATGGATTTCTTCATGCTCTCCTTTTACATGGCTTCCTTCATTCTCAAGAGAATTACGGAACAGCTGGTCTCATTAATATTCATTTGCTGATTATGCAAATTCATTCAATAGTTTTTTATGCCTCAATCCAACTATAATTATTTTAACGAAGATCATCATTCCAGCGCTTCTTGGTCTGGGACGAGTGTCGACATAACAAACAATTATTTGCTCATTGAAGCATTTACAATGACCTTTTTGTAAACAATAAATGAAGTTTACTTTTTAAACTAAAACTTGCAGCAATTTTCTCCTGCCCTTCCTTGAAGTTATTTGATGAATGAATGAATTAATAAATTAAATAAATAAATAAACAAATATTGAATATTTAAGATCAAGTCGTCATTGGTCTTCTTCTCAGCGAAGGAGTCTTGGTTGAAACTTTTTCAATTGGAGAAGGAAGCCCTGTACATGGTTTATTGGCTGGATGCAGGTGATTAACGTCCTTGTTTTATATTAATGTTCTTAAATTTTACTTATTATTACTAAAAATTTTACTTATTGTTATTATTACTTTAAATAATAGATAATTAATTAATTAATTCACTTTATTTCAACTCAACTTTTAAAGAAATGCAAAAGAAGTTCACGTTGGCATTCGTAATGCCGAGGAGCAAATTATTTGAACCGAAATTACAACGAAATCAATGAAATAATTCTTCCGATGAAATTATTCTTCTGAAATTATTCTGAAAATAATGTAATTAAATAAAAAGTTTTCATTAAAGTTCTTAATTAAACTCGAAAGAGTTCCTCACGTTGTCAATTCGTCACTGACGCTGAAAAACAACAAAAACTCGACCTCTGTAATTTCAACGAAAACCGTAACTTTTCCGAAAGCCCTTCATGTTTTTAAGCACAACTTCAAGAAGAACTTCACAGCAACGATAACGTCGTCAAACGATTTATCAACATTTATTATTAAAAATGATTTAAGAAAGTTAAAGCGTGAAATTATGAAATATTTAATAATCTGAACTTTTACCTTTAAAAATCTTTCGACATCAGACAGGTTTTATTGGGATTCATGGGATCCAACGCACGTCTGTGAAGCACTGTTTGCCATCGGAAACATCGTCAACTTTGCCAGGCTTTTCCACCTTCTTTCCATCAACGAGCAGCTCGGACCGATGCTCATCTCTCTTGAGAGGATGATTAAGGTTAATTTCTCGTCGTTAATTGGTTATCGTTAATAGGTCATCATCAATTGCTTAACGTTGATTGGTTAACATTTAATTGCTCGTCGTTAATTGGTTATCGTTAGTCGGTCGTCATTAATTTGTTAACGGTTAATCTTAAAGATGCCGTGAAAATTAATCGTAATTATTATTTATTGTTATTAATTACTACTCAACTCACGACCATTGCCCTTGAGCACAACGCTCTTCAGTTATTGTTACGCAAGAATTTAAAATTAAGCAGAAATGACTTGGATGATGGATCAAGCAATTGCTACCGAACTTCTACTTCTAGAGGTGTCTTCTTTGTCCCTTCATCGACGTCATCATCGATGTCATCGTCGACGTCATCGCAAACGTCATCAACGTCATCAATATTCATTCAGTAGTTGTCGTCTGCTCCAGCAAATTATTCAACTGCAATTGCATTTCTTGCGTCTTGAATATCGAATGACGATGACGAGGATTTTCAAGTTATTTTATTGAAAATGCTTTTTATTATTATTTTTTATTATTATTATTATTTTTTTTTATTAATATTTTTATTATTATTCTTAGTATTTGAAAAGAATTTATTAAGTCTTTCGACGCTTTACGTTCCTGCTTCATTTGTTCATGAGTGAGTTAAACTGGATGGTCGGATGGACGAACGGATGGACAGACGAATGGATAGATGGATGGATGGATGGATGGATGGATGAATGAACAAAATTTTTATTGCTAGGACGTGATGAAGTTCATGGTGACATTTGTTCCTATCTTCTTGGCTTTCATGGTGGGCATGTACAACTTGTACTGGTATTACGACCCACAGGTGCGGAGGTTGGTTGAGAACACCAACCATAACATTCAAACCAGAGCTCAGGATGGCTTTGGAAAGTAATTATTTGGATTTATTAACCATTATTAGTAAAAATAATTACCGTTAATATTCATTATTTCTAATATTAATTATCGTTAATGTTGATGCCGTAAAAACGACAAAAAATTGTTAATTTGACTGATAAAATAAAATAATTATAAAATAATTTATAATTCTTTCCAAAAACGAGGTTCTAAATTAATGAAATCATCCTAATAAATGACCAGTCTGGAGCTGACCTTTCGAACGACTTTCTGGGCGCTGTTTGGCCTCAAGGACGCCAGGACGGTTGAACTCGGTGAGGGTTTCAAGAGCAGATTTACGGAGAGCGTTGGTTACATCGTCTTTGGAGTCTACAATTGGGGAGCAGTCATCGTTCTTCTCAACATGCTCATCGCTATGATGACAAGATCCTTTGACAAGATAGCTGTAAGTTCTTACTATGATCTTCAGTCGCTCGCTTGGCACGTAAGGCTTGGCTCATTACGCTTTGTTGTTGTAGTCTGGTCGTCGTGGTTGTCATCATCGTCGTCGTCATCAAAGAATACTTTTATTACGAATGTGAATTTTATTTGTGTGATTTAATTTTCAACGTCGATATGCATTTATTTTAGATTTATCATGTGCACCAAAATGTCGAATTAAACTACTCGAAGTTGTTTAACCTACGACAGAATAAGTATGAAAGTGATTTCAATAGAGTTTTACAATCCATTTTAAGTAATTAATCATTTAAATGATTTTAATTTAATCAAAGCCACGTTAACAAATCTATAATTATTAAAACCTTAGAATTTATTTTGCAATCAAAATTTTTTTTATATATTTTGATGAATTTCTTCATATTTTTTTAAAAAGGATGTTTTTAAAGAAATGAATGAATAAAGCATTATTAACGCTTTGCATTTGGTTCAGATGCAGTTCAGTTCACAAGAGTTAAAAAGGTTTCCAATCGTTCAAGGAACTGTTCCATCAATTTGATAATTTAATAACTTATTATATCATGTTTATTTATTTAACCTTATTAAATTTAAATCCATTTAAATCTATTTAAATTTAAATGTTAATTTCCTCTTAATATTTTGATAGGGTTAGGGCTAGGGTTAGAGAGTTAGGGGTGAGGAGGTTAGGGTGCAGTCAACCGCTTAAGCGATATAATCTAAATTGTTTTTAAATGGCATTTTATATTACATGATGTTTCGTATTCCCTCTTAAACACCAATATGAATTTATTTTGTAATAATTTTATAATAATTGTTTAATCTTTTCATTCGACATGCGGAATTTCTGATATTCAGTTCTCATAAAATTTTCAGCAAAGTTGGAGCACATTATTTTTACGAGCAAATATTTTAATCCTTGTCGATTTATCATTTCAAAATAAACAATTTGATGACATCACTGCTTGTCATTTTCGTTCTTTCCATTCCTGGGATCATCATTCGGAGTTTTCGAAACACAATCACTTCAGGAATACACGTTTGTCTGTATGAACTGTAATAATAACAATAACAGTAACATATTTACATCGATTAGTACGCGTACGCACATACACGCACATTAATAAAGTAATTTCAAATATATAATATATTATTAAACTATTATACCGAAATATCACTGAAGATTGATTAGAAAACATTTCATTCAGTCCTCAACAAACAATTCCATCCAACTTGGTTGACCTCGTATGTTGCAAAACTTCGTAATGTTTTGTGCTCACAGCCCAATCACTTGCACTGACCTACCTGCATGTGAGGCCCCATGTACTATAATAATACTTAAAAAAATAATAACAAATAATAATAATAATAAACAATATTAAATATAAATTAGCAATTTAAATAAATTATAAAACATATTAATTCTTGTCAAATTTTCAATAAAAACTATTGGGAAATGTAACTTTCGTCTCTTTTTTTTTTCATAAATTGCGTAAATGATTTAAATTCAACTTCATCTTCTTCCCGCGGCAGTTTCTGAATTGATGCACACATTTCAACTATTGATTCTCAACAAGAGTTTCCGCAACAATAATTCAAAAAGAAAAAAAAAATCATTTCAGTCGAATCCCCGGCAACATGTTGTCAACATCTCAGATTGTTGGAAAATTGAAATTCTTAACAATTCAATGTTGAATACTTCCGACTTTAATTGCATTATAAATGCTGTCATACGATCTTTTAATTGCAGACCGATCAAGACATTGAATGGAAATTCGTGCGCTCGAGGCTCTACCTGGATTACATCAATCACGGATCCTCACTTCCTGTGCCATTCAACATCCTTTTGATTCCAAAGTTTACTTTTAAACACATTCGGATTTGGATCTCAACCTGCAGAAGGTTCATCTTTGCCAAGAAACGACTGCGAGAGAGGGACAGAACACTGGCTCCTTTGGTTAGTTTTGAAAATATTAACTTTTCTTTAGAGTTCATCGTAGTAGTCATCATCGTCATCTTTATCATCATCATCATCATCGTCGTCATGATGGAATGGTGAGTTTCCAGTTCCATTAAGTGCTTCAGACAAAAGCTTCCTTTCGATCCGAAAGAATAATGTCTGCATAAATTTCGTGACTGATAAATAATGTACGAATGGTCAGATTACTTGCCTTGATTTCACCAATCTTATATTTTAAGTCCTCAAAACATTGAAGTTTTGATTGAAACACGGTTTAATGATTCATGGAGCGATTTTTATTGCTAGGCCAGACCTGAAAGTTCAGCCAGAATTTACGAGAAAGAATTCCAAGTTGAATGTGATTTAATGCAGGAAGGGAGCCATCAGTTCAGAAGTTCATTCAGACTGGATCGGTGCAACCCAAACCCATCAAATCAAAATGTTCCACGCCTTTGTTTACTTATAAAAACGAATGCTTATTGATTGTTTCAAAAACAATGTCGTAATAAACTTTAAAAATGATTGAAAATCAATAAATTGTTTAATTTCAATTTGAAAATGAACACAGAATGTCGTGAAAAGCATCGTCAGAAGGTACATTTTCGATAGACTTCTTGCTACTGTGGCAGCGAGCGACGGTACGTTATCAAATGCACTTGAAATTGTAAACAAATTTAATTTATTTTATTTTTAAATAGAAAATATAACTAATTACAATCGTCGACTTTGAAACATCCTGAAAAGTTTTTATAAAGTTTAAAATTAAATGATTTATGGTAACTCCGAAGACCAGTTGGAGTTTGAAGGAATTAAAAATTATTCGGTAGTCAATCAAATGAAATAATAATACATACATAATTATAATTATTATAAATGATAATATATAAATAATATTATTATAAATATTATATATATATAATTAATTAGAATTAATATGTTCATATTTTAATATATTAATTAATAATTCATAAGTTTTCGATTCAGGAGGAGGAACGATCAGCAGCGGACTGAAACAACAACTGGATTCTGTCAAAGAAGTTCAAAAATCATGCAACAAGTTGTCGGAACAAATCATGAGATTCGGTTTCAATTGTCAGGGGAATCCAAACTTTCCGACTTCGAAATTCCAAAGTTCAGTTAAAAATAAACTCCTGGTTAATTCCCGATTGAGTGGAACAACGACAACAACAACAACGACGACGACAGCTGAGGATAGTTTGAGCAAACTTCAGATGAGTTTGTCACTCGATGAAAACGTGACGTCATCAGGTTCAGTGACAAGAGGGGCTTTGAAGAGGCCATCACAGGATGATGTACTGAATAATTAAGTGAAGAAGCCGACCATGATCTCGCCGATGAACTTGTTGTTGATGATGATGATGAAGATGTTGGTGATGATGATGATGTTGTTGTTGTTGATGAAGATTATAAAGGGCGGTCGAGAATACCGACAATGAAATGCCAACTACAATCGATTTTCACGGGTACGAGATGACAATTCTTTGGTCAGTTCATTTATGAATAAGAATTATTATTATTTACAATTTATTATATATTTATAAAAATAACTATTAATAAGACATCGTTTTCTTACCCATCATTACAACATTATGTAACGTTATTATTTCCAAATAATAATTTGCAGAAAACTATTTCAAAACAACGTTGTTTTGGAGTGTTGCAAATCATGACCTTCCATTTACGAATCACTTGCAACATTTCCAAAATGTTTGAATTATTAACTGGCCGCATTGCTTCATGTTTAAAAGTCCACAATGTTCACTAATATATAATTCATGTATGATTAATAATTAACATAATAATTCACAAATTCATAATAAATCTCATGAATAACTACATCAATTAACTCATAAAATAATCATCTAATGACATGTTTTGTCAACGTTTTCAAAACTTTCGCTTTGAGAAATTCCTAACTTTTCCTTAATGGAAGTTGCGAGAAAATTTAAAATTTTTTTTTTAAAAACTTTTACACGAAAATTCCACAAAATTAACTCGAATCAAAAGTAATTTTGTCGGATTTTGGAGTCGGCGATTGTTTGTTGTGAACGAATTAAATGAAGGAAAGAAGGTAAAAAAAAAGAAGAGGAAGAAGTGATTGTTATATCGAGTGATACACTCGTTATCATAATATGGTTATTGTATCGTCTTTAACGATTCATCAGGGAACTATGGCTGATTTGGGGTTATTCGGATATTTTATGCAGAAAAGAGGAACAGGTTTTATCCTTAGATTTAGATATTATTTAACGTAAATTTGTTATTCTTTCATTTGACGTTTAAGATGCATCTATTAATCTCCAATTTGATATTTAACATACGTTGTAATTTGCCTTTTGAGCCCCTTAAAAATTATACCAATGGCCGATCACCGGTCCACGGCACGATGTTTGCCAAAATATTCCAAAACTGCCGGTGCCATATAATTACAAAAGTTGATATTGATAATGATGATGGCGATTTTGTGAAACCCCTCGAAATTTAGAAGAATTTATATCCATTAATGAATTAAAGCTGTTATTTTTCAAATATTGTTTGAAAATAAACTGTGACTTTGAAGCGTCAGCAAATATCTGACAAACATCAAAGCGCTTTAAAAGTGAAATTAAGTGAGAGCAAACATCTGGAAAAAACTGCTTTAAAATGTTTTTATTCGACTTTTATTCTTGGGCAGCCAGGAAATTCGGGGAGTTTTTTGGTTTGACACAATTTTGCATTTCGGGATCGAATTTCCGGCAGAAGTTTCCTTTAAAAATTCATTCCTTGTTTCTGAAGGCTTTGTGGGTGGATTGAAACAATTTTGCTGACTGCAACAAATATTCCTCTGTTCTTTTTGCTGATAAGAAATGAATTGATTCATATTTCAATTATTAATTCACTTTAGAAAAATCATTTCGTACCATTGAAAGAAGCGTTGCCCCTTGTATACGCCATCGTGTTTCCCAACTGCGATTATACATTGAATCAATTAACTTGTGAAAATATTTGAAGATTGATGTGTTGAAAATGTCAACGTGTAGCAGTTAACTTATTAATCAATTAATTCCGTAATTAATCATTATTCAGAATTATTTTGTTTGTTTAGAACCTTTTTTATAGATAGATAATCCTTTCAACATAAGACTTCTTTCTTGTAATACATTAATACCTCCCAGCTTTAATTAATTACAACAAGGATACAACATTTGTGACGAAAGGCATTCAAGAAACATCAACGGTAAAATTGTTCACGAACTTTTTGTCTGCTCATCAAGACTATGAATAGGCGCAAAGTTTAGTTTGAAAAGGAGGCTTACAATGAACCTTAAAACATGTAACTTAATCAAGAAATGTGGTTCGAAATTGTTGGGACTATTCAAGATGGTAAAAGTTCCGAATAATAACCAGACATAGAATCGTATACAATTCAGAACAAGAATCGACTTTTACATCATTCTGTAAATAAGCAGGATTATGGATAAAGTCGCTATAATCAATAGGCGAAATAATTTGGCCTAATGAGAAGAAAAGAGCCACACCGAAATTAGGTAAGCCAGGAACACCATTCTCAGAGATGATAAGTTAACCCGAGAACTTGACGATTTAAGTTACGAATAAAATGCCTAAAAATTATTTGGGAACAAGGAAGGTTTTCGGGAGAAAGGTTCAAATGAAAACAAAGGGACCACTAATCCATTGGAATCAGTTGCAGGCTTCTGACCACTAGTCTGAATATTATGTAATGATGCTCGTTGGAAAATCTATTCTAAAAGAGTGAACGTTTGCTTATCCTAACGTGTGGAATTAAATGATGTACAAATGGGAATCTGAAAAACAAATTACTTTTAAAATGAGGAAAATTGTACTCTTAAAGGGCTGATAAAAGGGACCGAGGATGCGATTCTCAAAAAAAGACTTTGAAGAAAAAAAAAAGAAAACTTCTGTTAAGCATTCCCAAAATAAACCTCGGTATTTTACAAGCAAGGAAGTCCGAAAGACATCAACAAATAAAAAGTCTTTGATCAATTCACAAATTCCAAGATGGGACATTACGCAGCAATTTGCAGGTCGAGGGGAAGTGAAGCACGTAACCAGAAATCAAAACGAAACTATTCAAGAGTTAACAATGGCAGCAAATTAAAAATAAAAAAGAGAAAATCAAAACAAAAACCTTCTGCTTCTAATTCGAGACCAGCGCAGACGATTTCCTTCCCTGGCAGAGAACCAAGAAACATCGTTCGTCCCCTTTCAACTGTTCCTCCTTTACTCAGGAATCTCACAACGTCACCCACTTCGAGATCGCATTTCGGAGGTCTTTTAATTTTAAATTCAAACTTCAGATTGTTGCTTACAACTTGTATGTATGAGTGATTATTTATTAATGATTATTAGTGGTTATTATTATTATTATTGACATTTGATGACATGATTATTATTAATGACAACAACAATAATAATACTATCGAGATGAATGAATGTTTAACATAAACACAACAATAAACATCATCAACAAGGACAGCAAAGAATGAAAAAATATTATGAAGAAGAAACGGATCCTACTCGTTGAAGTAAGCAGATTCAATTTCAGATTGAGAATTCAGGGTGGACGATGATGATAATGATGAGTCTCTTTTCATTTTTTGGCCTATAACTACAAATGGGTGTCATCTCAAAAAGCGATCCCTAAGCATTGGAAGTGGCTTTGGATAGATTAAATTATTATTATAATAACTTTATTAATATGATATAATAATAGGATAATGTCATGGCTTAATAAAAATTAAAATATTGCATTGAATTATTAAAGTAATAATGTTAATGGTAACAGTAATCATTCACTAATCATGTTATAATAGTATAATAATAATAACAAATATAATAATAATAACAAATATAATAATAATAATAATAATAATAATAATAATAATAATAATAATAATAATAACAATAATAATAATAATAATAATAAATATAATAATAATAATAATAATAATAATAATAATAATAATAATAATAATAATAATAATAATAATAATAATAATAATAATAATAATAATAATAATAATAATAATAATAATAATAATAACAATAATAATAATAACAACAATAATAATAATGGCAAAGATGCTGCATTTCATAACAACTTGAACACAAAAAACCTTGATTTGAATTCCTTGAACTCCTAACAAAGCACTTGGCCTCCTGAAGAATATTTTCGGTTGTTGAACTGCAAATTGAAAACCTTCTCCTACTCGACTGCCTGTTGTTCTCGTTAACCTCACCTGAAAAGGATGAATGAATCCATTGAATGAACGTTTATTCCTTTTTTGTTCACTCACTTTGAATGCTTTCATCCAGCAGAGAATGAGATTCTTTTTTTTCTGCTTGAAATTCTCGCGCAATCACATTGGAATTTTCGCCCCTTTCCGAAAATTCGCAGTCTCCTGTTTTTAAAATGCTTTTTTTTTTCAAAATTTCCAGTGCTGAATGATTGATGATTCGCATAAACAAAGTCTGCCTTTGATTCCAAACTGTAGTTTAATGATTACCTTTCGGCTTTATAATGCTGATGTTATTGTTGTTATTGCCGTTGTTGCTGCTACTGATGCTGTTGCCGTTACTTTGGAAACGTTTCAATTCTTCTTTCAGAGATTGGTTTTCTTTTAGGAGAGCATCGTTCTCCTGTTTGACTCTTTGCATTTCTTTCTTCAATTCTTTCAGTTCATCTTTGAAATGTTGAATCCTCATCACTTCATATCCACTCGAGCAACCTTTCGTCGATTCCTGTGGCGTTATCGAAATGCCAGCATATTAATATGTATGTTTTAAATAATGCCACATTTACATTTACAATGTAATTTCAAATCCTAGCATATTTGTATTTTTATGTCATTTCAAATACTAGCATTTTTAATGGCATTCTTGATGTCAACGTCATCAACGTCGTCAACAAGTCCATGTCAAATAGACTCACGAATTCAGAAGAATGACAGTTTTTGGAGTCAAGACTCATCGATTCTTCTTCGCCTGTTGTCTCCTTCTCGCAACTTCCATTGTGTTGAGTACCGATGACATCCGACATATATTTTCCGTTTCCTTGTGACAAATAAAAAATTATTTTTTGACAAACTTTATTATTTCGAGCCTTTTCATCGCATAGCGACAGAAAATGAATTTCTAAAAGTTACATTTTCATATGCCCTACGACATTTTATTTTTACGAAGTTGAATTTCAACTCACCACCGTTTTTAATGGATGTCGCCCAATGATGTCCTTCGGCATTTCCCTAATTAAGAAAAATGTTAACAGAAAAACAAAACTAATTGCAATTAACATTAAAGAAAATTACTCACATCATTGGATTGCTGGGAGTGAAGCTTCGGGACCCTGTGATTGCTGAAAGGTTGAAAAGTGGAACTGAGTGGGTGTGAAATCTCCATTCGATCCTCGCTCGATGTGCTCAGGAAATCATCCTTCCTCGTGAAATTGAAAGGCTTGATCTCCTTTGATTCGTCTTTTTGCAAACTCTTGTGAAACTGTGAATCGATTTCAAGCGTGGCTGACGTCAGAGGAAATTGGTTCCTGTTGACGGAATGTAGAGCCGAAATGTGTTTCACGGTAGAGTGAGGATTAGGAAAGTTTTCGTCCAAATTGAATTCCGATTTGAAGCTGGAATTGCTGCACTTTTCGAGCTCATGACCGAATCTTGTGTCAAGTCGAGAATTGAACTGCTTGTTGTCCAATGTGAAGGAAGAAGTTGAAGAACTCTTGAAGGGATCTTTTTTGTTCGAGGAACTCTCATCTTTGGTGGGGAGATAGTCGCTTCCATAAATGAGATGCTTCCAATGAGCCTCCATGGAAAGAGTTCTCGTAATAAGTTCTTGTAATGTTTCCAACAAAGGCACTTAAATCTAAATTGGCGAACACTTCCGAAATTCACTTGCTGGAACTCCAGTTCATGGCAATCCCTGAGAGAATCTAAGTTAAATGAATAAAAGATTGTTCAATTACCGCTATTGCATTTTAGCTGCCTGCGTGTTTCAACATGCCCGGTTGTCATGACAACATGCGACAGTCTCTGATGCCATTCAATTGAAAAGCATTCACTATGCATGTGTTGTCACAACATAATTCATTGATGAAATAAAACAATATTCGTATTACAAAGGATAATAGTGCATTGCATAATACTACATTGTAAAATAGTATAAGACTAAAAGACTAAGATTTAAAAATCAAACACATTAATTTAATTAGCATTAGTGATCTAGAATATTGGAGACTGACTAGACTGACTGAATGTTGTAGGAGGGCATATGTTACATAGTTAATTTATACGGTTTAACAGAAAATCAATGAAATTAATCACACTCTATGGTTTCATTTCCACCTTTAGAACATTATGAATTTTCCGGTAGACGTCAATATTAATTTAAATAATATTTATATTAAAAGATCAACTGTTTGTTCAACTTGCTAAATATTTATCCGTTGCTAACCAATCTATGAAATATCATTACAGCAACAACATTACTTGTTTTAACCAGTCGTTAACTAACTTGTGACATTGTTTGCTGGCCACCATCAAAAATCATCACCGCTGTTAATTACAAATAATGCTTGCAACGGCCCCTGATTGACCATGCAACTAGTGATTGGAAAAAAGATCATCAGTCTGAACGAATTGCTGATCTCACGCGGGTTGCTCAGTCGAATCCCGCAACTAATACCTAGTGAACTAAAAGATACAAATTTATTTATCCTCGCAATGCAGTTATTCTTCTTCTCCAACTTCCAGATGTCTCTGGTATTCCCACACCACACCACTCATGATTTGGTGGAAATTGATATAATTGGATTTTTTTATTATCCCTGTTTTTAAGAAAAGTGGTACAGAGTATTAGTTTATTATTTTCCCGCTATGGCCATTTGTTTTTGCTTAAAGCATTGCATATCTCTGTAGTTCGGTATAAAGAGGGTTAAGGGTCGGGGTTAGTTGCAACACTTAACATGGTTAGGAGCGATGTCCACGTCATAACATTCATTTTAAACAAGCTAACGTGAGTTCAACTTTGAGATGGAGAATTTGACCAAAGCTTAAATGTGGGTTGCAATAATTGTTAAAATTAATTTGAATTTACTCTACAAAAAAGGGAAAAGGAATTTTTCACCCAACCCAGCCTCCCTTAATATAATTTATATTGCTTGAACAAGAAAACAACTATGCGTGTTTGTAATTCTGAATTTAAATTTTTAGAGCTTAAATTAGAAGCTTGTTTGTTTGACGCCTGATTAGAATTAACACGATTTAAGACACAAAACGTAAAGCAGAGTTTCGCTTTCACTGCTCTTTTGTTTTCAGTCGAGCGGGAGTTTTGACAAAATGTTTTATGGTGGTGATTTCTCCGATGATTCTGATTGTTCAGATTTTGATTATTACAGCGAAGATGAAAATTACCATCGTGACGAGGTTTTGGTGAGATTTCGAAAGTTTTTCAAAGGGAAAATCATTTTTTTGCTTTTAACCGTAACTTACACTATAAAATAAGCTTCCTTTCTTAAGGACGGCAAGAATTTGGGTGAATGTTTTAGTCATTTACTGGGAAAGAAATAAGTAGATAAGCTAAATGAAGAGACACGTTGTCTGTTCACTTAGTCCTAACTTAATTTGATCCTAATGAATAACTATTTCAGATGTCCCCAACTGACATACTTCTTGATGATGACGATGATTATTTTAATAAGAAGTATTTGAAGTTTTTTTGGAAAGGAGAAAGAAGCAAATATTTTAACCCAGTGCTTATTACATCTGGAGACGTCTTGAGTTATGATGATTTGAGGTTGGCTATCAAGAAAGACAATTTATCAGTTGTTGAAAAGTTTTTCAGTTGTGGTTAGTGAATTAAATCAGCATTTTGATGTATTAAGATGAGAAGAAATTTTAGTAACAAATGCTTAATGATGATAGGAATCAACTCAAGAAGTCGAATTAATGAGAGAGGTTGGACCCCTTTGGATTATGCAGCATTTTATGCTTCAGCTTCTTCACTGCAATTTATCCTTAATGGTTCTGATTCCAATGGTTAGCAAGTTATAAATATTCTATGTAAATTATGTTATTCTTGCAATTTAACTTATAATAACTACCATTTTGAGGGCAGATTTGCACATGGATGTTGTACTGGGAGGTTATTTGATCCAAAAGGATGAGTCAAAGATAAAAAACTGTCAGACAATTTTGAACGAATTTGGAATTAATTTCTCAAGAGAAGTGTAAGGTTTTATTCACTTGTTGAATTATTATTATTATTACAAATATAATTATTATTGTCATGTCCTTAATTCCACTCATATTGTTTGAATTCAGAGTTTTGTCTATAGACCTCCAACGTCCCAATGAAGATTTATTCTATGTTACTAAAGTCTATGATACTTTGAGCATGTAAGGCACCTGTTGTTGAATTCTTTTTTATAAATTAAATCTTCATTAAATCCTTTTGTTTCTTATTCAGAAATGAACAGAATGCAACCTCTCTTTTCCTTGACAGCATACAACTTCCGCTATTCATTCCTGCCTTCAGGGATATTCCATTCTATGAATTTTTGTTGTTCAGAGATGAAGATCTCCAAGCTGTGAGATTTTATTTATTAAATTATTTATAAATTCAGAACAAATGATGTATTGCATGTCGGATTTCATTATTAATTGATGAGATTCATGATTAATCAATGAGAAATTTCTCTAATGCCTGTTTTTTTTTGGTACTAAGCAAAATCTTGCCTTAAAGAGCTGATGTGACTTTAAGTGTTTCTTAAAAATTTAAATTATCTTGTATTACATTTGAATGATTATTTTTCTTTAAATTATGGATTTCAGAGAGGAGTTGATCAGCTATGCTATAGAAATGAAATTCTAGGTGCAATTGATCGATTTCACAGGTGTCCTTGGCCAGTTTTGTCCCTTAAACTTCAAGAAATTTCAAGGAAAATTAGGTATGGCTGCATCTTAGCTTCATGAGGTGCTATATTTGGTGAAATATTTAAATCATTTCAGTGGTGCAGAGTTGATTTCATGGGTAAAAAATCTGAAACATCAGTTGAAAGTGATGGAGAGTACTGTGTACTATGTCCAAAGACTTGTTGCTGAAGGCAAATTTGTAAGTGGTGCTTACAATCTTTTTCCATAATTTTTGTTTGCAATTTCCATGAATTCTTAAGGAAAATGCAATCATGTTGGAGGATATTGAATCGAGATATCTCCAATCCAAGAAAAATCTAATGAACATGTACACTGAAATGCTAAGATTTAAAAAAACATTGGACAAGGTTTGGACAGGGCTTACTCAAATATGAAATATTAATTTTGCCTGTGATTTGTTTTCTTTTTTTATAGATCTGCAAAAGGGGCATTGCAGAACCTCCTCATTTGATTGAATTCAAACCAGTTCAAAGGAATTGGACTAAGTGGCTTTTAGCTGTCTGTGTGCCTCTCCTAAGCGCAATTGTGTGGTTTAGAATGTCTTAGCACTGCAAGAAGGCAGAAATTTTTTATTGTAAGCGATTAGCTTAGACTAATTGAAATAAACTAAAGTCGTCTTCCATGTGATCACTTGGGGCGGTGCCGCTCACTTCTGGCTAATAAAATTTGTTTCATTGTGTTCATATTGTGGAAATTAAAATTTATAAATTATATTTGAGTGACGGATAATAGCTGCAAATAGTGCAAAAGTCAAAGGGTAAAGATAAGTTACTTATTGTCCACTTTTAGATTTGTTTATGTGTAGTCATGCTTACCATCGGCCTCCTAGGATTCACGCACTTAATATTTATAAGGTACTTTTAATATTTATTCCTAAGTGATGAGCTTAAATATTATTTAATTCTATTTGTTGTCACTCATATTTATTATTTGTTGGTTGTAACAACAATTGTAAAAGATAACATAAATAAACGAGAATTATTAATGAGTTGATTTTATTTTGTCGTAAATATGATGCGATATGTATGCCGGAACAAAACGTCCGCAATCCCGAAATCTGTTTATAAAATGTAGCTCCTCCTACCGATGCGCTCATTAATATTAAATACAGGAATCATCCAGGCAAAAAGCTCCGACACGTCTTGAGACGATGAAAGTGTTCTGCACCGTCGGGAGTACCTCTTTCGATAAACTTATTCAGACATTGACGTCTGAAGGAACTCTGCAGGTGTTCTGCTATAATTTAGGACTATTAGTTCACTAGACTTCTTTGAACATAATCTAAAATTGAACATTTGGATAATCTAACATTAACCTCCGCAAAATACAAACCCAATATTATCCTATAAAGAAAAGACGTCAGCGGCTATGGGAATTATATCTCCAACACGTTTTCAATTGATCATAGGTATTGGAAAACAGAGGGTACACTGGCCTTGTTCTCCAAATTGGGAATTACAATGGGAATATCAAGGAACTACCTACAAGTTATCACGAAGTGTCTTTGGAGTATTTCAGATTCAAAGACTCAATAGCTGAAAACATTGGAACCTCTGACCTTGTTATCAGCCATGCAGGTAATTCATAATAAACACTTTTTTTTATCATTACATGATATAAGAATAATTTTTCAAAGGTGCTGGCAGCTGCTTAGAAGTTTTAAATCAGAAAAAGCCATTGGTTGTTGTCGTAAATGAAGACCTCATGGACAACCATCAGCTGGAGCTTGCACAGCAGCTCCATGATGAAGGATTTGTTTTTATGTGCACTTGCAGGTCTGAATAAGCCTCTCTCTAGCAACAAATTGTTATTGGAAAAGGATTTTAACAAATTGTTAAAGAAAATTATTCTTTTGTTGATCAGAACACTCAAGGACACTCTGAGTGAGATGCAAACAGAAAATCTGGTTGAATTGCCAGCTGGAGATCCCGAATTATTTGTTTCTTTTGTGAATCACGTCATGACCAACATGAATTAACAACACGATCTCTTTCACATATTAGATTCTTTAATAAAAAAATAGATTTCACTAAAACAAGAAAAACATGAATATTTTTTGCAAATTAATCTGCAACTGATGCAGTGGTCTCATGATTTATTTGGCTTTATTAGCTAATAGCACAATATTAAAATTGAGAGAATTTGCTTTAAAGGAAATGTATGAAATTTGATTTAATGGTCCACAAACCATTTCTGACAAATCATTTCTGAATATAAGATTTGGCAGGGAATGTCACATTTTCTTCTAATTAGATGATTTGGTGGTTCCATGTTATGAATTAAGCAACATCTTGAAGAATGCACATAACAAGCATTCATGAAGGAGTCCGAAAATAATGAGATGTAACTAATGTTCAGACAGGCAGTAACTTGGAATACATTGGAAGAAGCACCTTGGCTTGTGTGCTGTTAGAACAGAAATTATTTTCTAAATCTTATGAAGTTGGAATCTGATCTCAAAGCAATCTGAGAGGGGAGTTGATTATGTTGTATTCAGCATTCGTACCTGCTTGAAACCAACAATTATCAATTATTTATTGAGTGTGGTTAAACAAAGATAAAAAATCAAGAAAAGAGGCACAAATAAACTAAAATCAAATAATAAACTAAAATCAAATAAACTATCAAAATCTAAAGCTCCAGATACTACTCTCACCTTCATCTTATAAGTCTGCTCAAAAACAAAAGGGGATTGAAGAATAATTCCAGCTTATTAATTCCCTTAAAGTAAATACTCACTCAGAACCTGATGAAGTACTGTCAACAAACTCCTGCTGTGATTTTAAGCCTCTGCCAAATGATGGTTTATTGTTTCTTGATGGTTTGGTGTCCACTGTTCCTAATTTGAAACATGCTCATAATTCAATAAAAAGGCTGATAAATAAAATACAAATGATGGAAATCAATCAATCAAAATGGCGGCATGTTTTAGTGACTAACTCTGTTCGTGTGTCGGGACACTCCAATGTTCATCTTCATCACTGGAAGTGAAATCTTCGATCCTCCTCTCCAACGCTGAAATTTCACTTTCCTCGGAGTCCATCGTAGGTCTCTCGTGCAGCTCCACGATGTCTGTGACGACGTATTAACCTCTTAATAACCCCTTAATAACCTCTTAATAACCTCTTAATAACCTCTCAATAACCTCTTAATAATCTCTCAATAACCTCTTAATAATCTCTCAATAACCCCTTAATAACCTCTCAATAATCTCTTAATTCTCTCTGTAACAACTTTTATTTCTTGAACTTTTTCCACTCACATTCATCATCCTCTTTCACTTTAGGCTCTTCGATGTGATTCAAGACTTGCTGCTCCTGATTTTGTGTTTGAAGTGCTTTGTTAATTTTCTTTCTCTTGTTCTTCAGAGAAGATCCCAATTCAGATGACTTGTTATAATGAACACCTTCACAGGAAGATCCGCTATGACATGATTGCTGATGGACAGAATAACAATAAGAACAAAAAAAGTTAAAATGGAAAAATAGAAATTCTAGCAAAATCTTAAACAATCTGTTGCTTACAGAATCTGGCCTTTGTTTGGTAAAGTTTTGAACATCCTCAGTATTTTTATGTCCTATGGTTTTATACCAAACATAATGAAGTTGTCTTTGTGTCTGAAATAGAATAAATACAGAAAAGTCTTTGATTAATAGTGCAGTGCCTCTTATATAAGGAAGTAGATAAGGACACATAAGAATCTTTTAAATAAATGCTCAATATTTTGCTCAAGATTTTAATTACTACATATTTAAATATTTTTATTATTTATAAATGTTATATTCATGTCATTGCTGTGTACATGCAGCACATTCTACGTTAAATTAAATTAGAAAAGCTTACCTCCTGACTGAAGACAATGTAAGCAACAACAAGGAAACTGCTTTGAAGTAAAGAAAAGGCAAGGAAGAGGTATTTGTAAGCCAAGATATGAGCATGGTTCAGTGAAATAGCAAGGAATAGAGAAGACAGACTCATGAGAATCAGCATAATGCCACCTGCCTGAAGTCCATACCTGATGTTAAAAATGGAAACTTAAGATTAAGCCATTTATAATAGTAAAGGAACAAATGATACAAACTCTCAAAATAAGTAATCACTGCACTGTAATCAAAATGTGCCCATATGCAAAAAAACCCAGTTATCATTTAATTTCTTTATTTTTTAAAAAATTATTCTAAATCAGCTCAAGTGGCCATCACCATTACTAAATTAAAGAATTATTATTCTCATTATTATTACATTTCAGCTTTCAAACCTGTTTTTCAATGTTAAAATATTTATTGTCATCAACTAATAATCTTAACCAATTGTTTCAACATCTATAGCATTATAATCATGTTACGTTCATCAAGAGTTTAGCATAAATCAAATATTTTTTGTATCAAGTCAATTAATTATAATTAAATATGGGTAACAATCTGACATAATTTAAGAGATAGAATGAAACTTAAATTTTATTTACTTAAAATATCTGAGGTCCCCATCAGCATGTTTTGATTTTCCTCCAATCAATGAATGCAATGACATCAGCAGGATAAGCACTGACAACTGAGCATGAGCAAAAGATTGTGAGTATTTGCCAAATATTCAGAAGTTTTAGTAAATCATTTGAAACTCACAACAAAACAGCAGCTTATTGGTGCAATGTAAGCCCAGCTAAGTGTGCTGTTTTGAAGAATCCAGCAGCTGAAATAATAAAATGGATGTTCAATAATTAATCAATTAATAACGAGAAGGAATAAAACCAACAAGTAATCTGAGCCGTAAGCATCGGTATTGAGTCCGATAGCCAGTGACACAACAACACCAGGAATAACTGAAAGAAAGCAGAATATGAAGGGCATTTACAAGAGCTTTGAAACAGAAGACCAGTACCATATCCTATGATGTAATAGAACTGCATGTTTCCATGATTAACGTCTCTAACGTCCGTCATTCTCCTGTACGAGTGAAACAACAACACGAACATCCATGAATGGCTGTTCATCCAGAAAAGATGGATAAAGATTGCAGATATCCTGCACAATGCCTGGAATTCATTAGAAACTGTAGACTTCTCAATTATACTTTGCAAATACTTCATTTAAATGTTACTAATATTATCTTCATTAGTGAGAAAGAGGAATGACAAACAAAAGAACAAAATCGTGTCTGAGCGAACCTTGTTATGGACTCGATCGATTGATAGGAGGAGAACGAAGAAGGAGAGAAGCATGTTGGCAGACAAGTTGAGATGGATGACGTTTGCAATGCTGGGGATGGTGTTGATGAAGAAGAAGATGATGAATGCACACAAGAGCAAGATTATGGAGAGGATCAGGACCGAATAACATGCAGCATCAAGCACAAATGGCTCCATATTCAGATCCTAATTGAAAGTCAAAAAACTAAGATCAGAATTGAGTTAAAACTTTAGTTCAATGCAGCAAGTTTAGACCCATATTTCAATAGGTTTTCATTTAAATCAAAATTAAAAATTATATATCAGTAAATTAATGTTTAAAATGTGAGATACCTCTCTAATATCTTCAGTAATAACTGCATAAGTTGAAATGTTGTTGCAAAGGCAAACAACAGCATGGCCTTCTGCCAACTTACATCCTCTATGAGTCCAAATTCTGCCACAAACAAGTATATATATATGCACATATATTATTTGTATATATTGCATACATTAATATATAATATTAAATATGTAATGTTACTAGTATAATTTAAGTCCATCAGGATGTTTACAAAATAAAAATCAAACCCTTCATTGAACATGATGCATCTGGGATTGGAATGTTTTGTCCTGGAAATGTTTTCAAACTGCACCTGAAAAGTGCTTGCCTCGACTTTCAAAGGTTTAGAATCGCTACCATTGACCATGTAAAGGTGAAATACCTCCGAACGAACGACAGAATTCGATGTGAGTTGCCGCCTGAGATTTGTTTTAATTTATCTTTGAGAAAGTAATGAGTCATTTGTGGATGTACGCTTACCTCAATCTTTCGTCATAATTAAGAGGCAGGATGGCACCGAGGTTTTTAAAGTTGATGTAACCAAAGTATATGGATGCTCCCATATCTTTGCCATGGTGATCTGATGAAAGTAGAAATATATAAAAGCTTTAAACTCAGAGCACAGTTAAAAGTGATTTTAGAAAAAAAAATGTTACCAAATGGAAACTTGATGTGGGTGTGAAAGTTAAAAGCCATTTGTTGTTTCAATTTGTTGTTGAACTTTGGAAGTTGAATGTGCGGACCAGAATGGCTGTTACTTATCCAATCCAAACCTATCACTGAAAGTTATTTTCAATCATTGAAATACTTCATACGAGAATGAGTGAAAGACCAAATCATCCACCGACAGAGATTCTTGTGAATGGCATCAAAAGGCTGAGTGAAGAGTATTTGCATGTTGTTGGTCAAAACTTCCAAATATTCAAAAACGTTTCCGACGAGATCGGAGGCGGCATCGGGCCGTCGGACGTGAAGGAGTTTCCATTCCTCAGAGTATCCGACGTCCAAGACGCTTCCGACCACGTCGACCAGGTTGTCAACAAAGTGTCGATCTCGGGAGTGGACCGCGTCGAGACCCGTTCGTTTGTTTTCGTGCGACAGGATCCTGTCGAGCAACATTCTCGTGACGTCGACGTCTTGCGACGTCATTCGACTTTCAGAAATTTTAACCGCATGCTTCAGTCTGGACAAAACATCTTTTGACACATAAGTGTTCACTTCCAATTTGTGAGAATCCAATGCAGTCAGCTGAATTTACAATTTAAAGTATCATTTAACGTGCAAAATGCAAGTGATGTACGAATATTGTCTGCCAACCAGTTGTTTGAGATCAGCAAAAGCTACCGAGGAACAGTTCCCCACGTCTGGTTCATCCCATCCGTAAGACTCGTTACAGAATCGAGTTGCCATGCCGACCATCCTGACGGGGCAGTTCGTCACTGCCAGTCCGTTCCACGGAGTCTTTTCCCACCAGATATTTTTATGAAAAGACTTTGGACAACCAGAATAAACAATTTCACAACCTGAACATTAAATGGCCTCTTAAGGAACATTAAAAAACAAAGAAGCAAAGGAAAAAACTAACCTTGATTAGTAACTTGTGCCATCTTGCTGCCACATGCATCGCACTGTCGACCAATGACGTTGTTCCTGCAAGGGCACTGACCAGTGAAAATATCGCAGGTGAGACTAAAGGAACCGACATCATAACAATCACATGGCAAACACTCCGATCCCTTCAAGTAGTGATTTGGCTGAGGAATATAAGCACTCATTAATGAATTATTTATTTTATTAACATTTCACAATTTGTCACTTATTTGATTGAAGGAAATCATTTAATTTGTTAATGTCATCTTTATGTTTCATATTTGGCCAAAAGCCTTCAACTTTCATTAATTCCCTTGTTTCAGCACATGAATCTAAAAATTACTTTGCAAAGACATTTTCCAGTTTTTTTATCACAGTTAGGACTGAATCCTTTCTTGATTGGACAGTTGCAGGGTCCACAAACTGGTGACCCCCACCACGAAACAGGGCACTTGATGTCGACAGGTGCAGGTGAATCGCAATTTTCGCAGATGCATTCGTAACCGTGCGGAGTCCGATCGTTCAACACACATTTTGTTTTGTTTTTCTCACATGGTTCATAAACTTTGCAAACATTCTCTGTACAATTGGGACCCACGTATCCTGCATAAGAGTTAATTCAGTCATTTAAAGCTTAAAATTTCATTCAGGATAAACAAAGTTGTTTGAATAAGGGTTTCAATAATGAAAGAACAAACGAACGAACTACGAATGAATGAATGTCACCTTTGTTGCAGATGCAAGTAAAGTTGTCGAACGTGTTGCGACAAGTCGAGGTGTTTGGATGGCAGTCGTGGAGGTTCAAGGAGCAGACGTCCCCGGCATCACAACCTCGTTCGACGTTGCGTTCCTTTCTGTCGGACAACACAACTGCATTGTTGCTTCCAATCCTGATCGACTGAAGTGGTTTAATGATTGTAAATGATTGTCGACAACAACATTGCAATGTCACAAAAACATAAAACATCTAAAGCATGTAAACATACTTTCACGCAGCCTTCAAATCCATCTCTCACTTCCTCAACGTCTCCCTCAACGTTACTTGGTCTTCCTCCAAATACAATCCTTCCTACTTTGTATCCTAGAAGTGGATCCTCAATTGTGTAGGAGACCTAGAATACAGATTACAAAAATTAATTAAATTGGAATAAATTATTTAGTTAAAACAGATTATTTCAAAATCCAATTAATTTCAATAAATGAATTGGTTAATAATTAAATAGAGAAAAGATTAATGAAACTTAATTTAACAATTTAAGGTAATAAATTTCTAGAATCACAAACCCTAGAGATCCCATGATCGAGATCAAAGTTCAAATAGTGGTTTGACCATGCCACCTGAATGTGATGCCAATTACCATCACTGATCATTTCATCCAATTTGTAGCTGCTAAAATCCGGTTGAATGCACTCGATCCTTCCGTCTGCCAACTGATAAAAAAAACTTTCGATCACGGATCGCCACGACGACCACGAACGCGATCAGAACCGACTTCGACGGAGACGTTGAGTTGCCCCTCGCTGCCGAGAAGTTCGACGAGGAAGAGTGGGGAGCGCGTCCGCGTCGTCCTGACGTGAAAGGAGACGAACCAGGGATGTCTGACGGGGGGGAGTCCGTGCTGTTCGGAGGTGAAGGAAATAAAGCCGTCGCCTTTCAATTTCACGGCTCCATCGACGGGGGGCACTGCAAACATTTCTCGTTCGTTTGTGAATCGTTTCAACAAATCTCTCATTCCTTGACATTGACAGCATCAATGCTAACTATTTTTTTTTTATTTTACAACTATTTGCTTTAAACTCGTCAATAATCTTATTGAAGTTATTTGAAATGTTAATTGTCAACTAATGTTGTAATGGTTGGTGAATTTCAATTCATTAACATGCCTTGTACTTTGCAATTTTTGCCTGTGAAGCCATCATGGCACGTGCATTTGTAGCCTCCCCATGCATTCCTGCATGTACCTTTGTTTCAAATAGTTGTAAAATCAATTTTAAAATATAATAATATTAACTTTAAAGTTAATAAACTTTAAATCATTAAGCATATTTCTACATTAAAAATCTAGGGAAACAAAACTAAAAGAAATCAAATTAAAAACAACATTTTGCTCAAATCCACAAACCTCCATTTTCACAAACGACTGAAGCACAAAAGTTTTTCATCGGAGCACAACCGGGCGTCGTAAAGTTTTCAGAAGCAAACGAATTGAGGTCAACAAATTTCATGTCGATGGATAAGTTACTGATGCAGCCAGTGAAGTAAGGATTGGAAATGACTGAGGAATTCTGAGGGGCCGAGAAGGGCATCCCACCGATCAGTAGAGGGCCGGTCAAGTCGAGCAATCGATGGCATATTTCTGTGACATCCTCGCATCTTAAATAACAAACTGGTTATTGTGATGACGTGGTTGTTGTGATCGCAATAAAATAAAATACGTTTCCGTAAAAAAAAGAGTGTTATTGACCTTTGTTCAAGTTGCTGAGTGGCACTGTTCGTGCAGTTCTCACCGAGTTTTGAACTCAAAGCGGCATCGCATCCTCCTACGACTAAAGTGGCTGTCTGTCAAAAAGAGCTTCATCATTAATTATTCAGTTTCAGAATCCATTTAAAAAGCTAAAATCTGGTTGAAATAATCTTCAATCATTTACAACAATTGGACATGGTAATTGAAGTCTTGCGAGTCTCTGACATGGATTGTCAAGAGTATAGCCCACGTAAGTTTGGCAGTTGTCCATCAGAACATGTTAACTATCTATAAGCAATGTTAGTTAATGATGATGATGATGATGATGATGATGGTGATGATGATAATGATGATAATAATAATAATAATAATAATAATAATAATAATAATAATAATAATAATAATAATAATAATAATAATAATAATAATAATAATAATAATAATAATAATAATAATAATAATAAATAACAAATTCGATGCTAATTGCAAAATAACGTCCAAGATCTTTCCTTTCCGGAATACTTTCCGGAAGACAAAAATCAGGGTGTCAAAGAAGGAACAAAAAAAGTTAGAGCGACAGAAGTGCTATGCTAGTCTGCAAAAACTTTTCCGAAAAAGTCCAACATCTGCAGCGCACTCGGTTTTGAAAGGAGAATATGAAGTCCAGACAGGCGCTTTCCCTGCGGGGTTGGCGGATTATTGGAGCGAGATCTTTGGGGAGACATCGGTGGAGGATGACAGGCCTCTGGTGACGATCAGAGACATCGCAACAGAAATGCAAGATCCGATCACCAGATGGGATGTAGAGATCGCATTCCGGGGACTAAAGGACAGCAGCCCTGGACAGGATGGCATTCGAAAAAGGCATCTTGCAAAATTCAGTTATGACGATCTCGCTGTTCACATGTCTCTCTGGTTGCTAACAGGAGTACCTCCCGCATCATTCAAATCGGGAATCGTCACATTCATTCCGAAGAATAAAGAGGCCTCGACTCCGAGCGATAATCGACCTATCACTGTTGGTCCGATTATGGCGCGTCTCTTCCATCGTATCCTTGGAGGTAGAATGTTGGGGAATTGGCCCCTCTCATCGAGACAAAAAGCTTTCTGTCCGGGGGATGGCATCGCACAAAATCTCTTTCTCATCAAATCAATAATTCAAAAAAAGAAAGAACAGATCCAAAAACTTAACCTGACATTTGTCGACGTCACCAAAGCTTTCGACTCAGTATCCCATGAATCTATCCTCAGGGCTGCTGCCAGACTCGGTACTCCACCTCTCCTCCTTAACTACTTAGAGGAACTTTACAAAGAAAGTGAGGTTCACTTTAAAGTCGAGGGAGTACTTACTAGAGGGGTACAGGTGAAAAGGGGAGTTCGTCAAGGAGACCCGATGTCCCCCAACTTATTCAATGCGGTCATGGATATGATAACCAGCGAACTGGATCAATCAATTGGTGTCACGGCTGGCAGAAATTCAGCGATCAGATGCAATTATATTGCATTCGCTGATGATCTGGTGGTGATGTCAACAACTGACATCGGAATGAAGAAGTTGATGGAGCAACTTGAAACTGCAATGGGCAGCGCAGGACTTAAGATCAATCCAAACAAGTGCGCTACACTCAGAACGGAAACCCATTGCAAGGAAAAACGCTGGATAATCAATCCTACGCCCTACATTAAATTTGAATCACAGGATATCAAAGCAATAGACGTCTCACAGACTTACAAATACCTGGGGATACAGATTGGAGTTCGAAAGCAGCCAGTGTCGATCGGCTATGAAATTCAAAAGTCTCTCAACTCCATTTCAAAGGCACCAATTAAGCCTTGCCAACGCCTATATATTTTAAAAGTTCATCTGATACCAAGCCTCGTTCACAAACTTACCTTTGGCGAGGTCAACCTCGGTTCTCTGAGTTCCTCAGATACCGCGATTAGGAAAGCAACAAGACATTGGCTTCATCTTCCAAAGGATGTCCCAAAGCCATTTTACCATGCTCCCGTCAAATCCGGTGGTCTGGGAATACTTCCACTTAAACAATGGGTTCCCCGGCTCAGAATAAATAGATTGACAGATATCTTCTCTGAGACAGGTGGTCGTAAAGATGAATTCCTGTTGGATGTTCTTAGGAACAACACCCTGATCATGAGAGAATTCCGGAAATTTGGAACGTCGGAGGCAAAACAAGCAAAACTGGATTGGAAAGTGGCGGCCTCAGAGAGCCTATACAAAACTGTAGACGGTTATGGATTAAGATCATTCACCAGAGGAATTGGAATGAGTGATTGGATTTCAGCAGCGGTTCCAAGAGTTCCATCTGGCCAATACATCAAATGCATAAAAGTCCGAGCGGCCGCCCTTCACTGCAGACTCCGAGCATCGAGATGGAATCCTCTGGCTTCAAGGAGATGCGGGGAGGGCTGCAATTCTTTCGAATCGCTGGGCCACATGATCCAGAGATGCCCGAGAACGGATGGCCCAAGGCATGAAAGACACAACGCTGTCGTCAGGGAATTAGAACGGGAATTACGAAAAAGGGGTTATACTACGGTAATAGAGCCCCGTATTCCCACAGAAAAGGGACTCAAAATTCCTGATTTGTGTGCCTGGACACGTGACCTCTACATAGTGACTGATGTTGCCGTGACATCCGATGATTATGATTTAGACAAGTGTCATAAGAGCAAGGTTTCAAAGTATGACATTAAAGATGTTCATGATTGGATGTTGAGGAATGCCCCAGCCGGTGTCCAAAGAATGTTTCCGAGGGTTGGCGCCTGCGTTTGCAACTGGAGAGGAGTCATGAGTGCAGAATCATACAGATTCTGGAGAGAGTGCGGCGCTTCGAAGACGAGTTTAATGTACGTTGTGCTCTCGGTCCTCAGTCACAGTTACAAAATCTGGAGGGCTCACAGGTGCCCACTTCCGGGGGCAATCGCACTTTCTCGGACTGCGAATTCTCAATGACATTGGCAGTTGACGTTACTCGGCGCGTTCGATCGTGATTTCACCTTCTGACCGAATGTCCAGGGTGATCTCGGGCCCTAGTGCGGACACTAAACTTTGGAGAGGCCGTCGGAATATTGTTGTTTGTGTTTTGGGTGTGAGGCCGAGAAAATAAAAAAAAAAAAAAAAAAA
This sequence comes from Hirudinaria manillensis, assembly GCA_034509925.1. Classification (NCBI taxonomy): domain Eukaryota; kingdom Metazoa; phylum Annelida; class Clitellata; order Hirudinida; family Hirudinidae; genus Hirudinaria; species Hirudinaria manillensis. The sequence goes on along the minus strand of CM067526.1, from coordinate 8,589,292 downwards.
AAAATAATAATAATAATAATAATAATAAATAACAAATTCGATGCTAATTGCAAAATAACGTCCAAGATCACTAACCCTATTAAAGTACAAGATGGTTGCTCGAACCCACTGGCCTGTGCTCACCCCACCCTTCACAAAAGTGGTCACCGTGGTAACCTCTGACCCAAGTGAAAATGAAAAATGCAGTTGTTTGTTGCGGATTTGGAGGAGAATGAAATCGTGACGTCCGTTGAACCTTCCGTTATACAACAACAAACCATCAACGCTTTTTGTTGCAAACCTGCAAAGTTCGAACGAGTTAAGTTAATGGAAGGCGAACATTCTGAAGACGTTTTAAATTTCTAGCCTGAGGGTGATGTTGAAACGATGCTTCTTGCGTACGGAAGGAAACATAAGATACGACCGTCCGATGAAAGTTCTTGTTGTCGTTTCACAAAACTCGTTACTTCCCGGTCGATCTCTGCAGTCTGAACATCTACCTTCAGCATTGCACACTTGACATGTGTTTCTTCCTCCTCCATTTGTTGGCATACTTGCAGATGGAATCTTGCACACGTGTCTTGAATCGAAGTTCTCGGAATTTAAGTCCACTTCGCAATGAATTCCTGAAATTAAAGCCGGAAATTACTCAACAATCTTTCAAAATTGCTTTCATGACCTGAATTGTCAATCAATCACAACATCACGCCAACAGAATTTCCTTCTCGTGCTTACTGATAAGCTTATCTTATGAGCATGGGGTTCTCAATAAGCTGAAGTGCCTGCACTGATTAAAACCTCTTGACTTGTTGATCGTGCAATAAAAACTATTGTGAACGGAATCACAAACCCGTAAATCCGTTGAGACAGGAACACCAATGGCCTCCTTCGGTTTGAAAACAAGTTCCGTTGTTAAGGCACGGATTGGAAAAGCACGAATTTACTTCAACGTCGCAAAGAAACTGGTAATCCATTCCTAAAACGTTGTTGATATTCATTAAAAAAAAAACCACATTAAGACTAATCAAGAATCATGCAAACCCGTGAACCCCCGAGGACACTGGCAGGTGAATATCATAGAAGTTCTAAGAGGTCGGAAGAACATCTTTCCAGACGAAATGATGTCTGCAGAACCTCTGAATCTCAGAATCGAACTGCAATCCTCGAAGTTCAAACACGGCTCTTGCACACACAAATCGTCTCCAAAGGGCAGAATCTATCAAGATGCAATGGGTAGAAAACTCATAACTCGGAGTCAACTTTTGTACTTTTAAGTATATCATGTGAAACTGATTTTGCATCACAAATCACCATAAATGAACTCTATTCACCTATTCTTCAACCAGTTAGTAGGCATTGGAAGTTGTAAAATAAGAAATAAAAATTCTTTACTAAGAATTTAATGGTGGTCAATTTGTCATACATAGTGCACATATGTACATGCAAATGAGGCAATATTTAATGTATTGAATGATGTATTAATATTAATATTATTATATTTTAGGATTCCATGCATCACCTTAATAATGGGCGAACATGCATCACGCTCAGCACGCTTCGACTTTAAATATAAACTGGAGACAACCATAAAATCTTTGAATGGGTCATTCATAATTATTGAAGTAAATAAATGAAATGAAAAATTCAAACTTTCATGAGGGATAACTTCATCAAGAGAGGTCTCAGCAAATGAACTCTCTCCTTGAGAAATTCTTGGGAGAAAAAGCCAATTCCTTGGCTTGATGGATGCTGGACTGTGAAACTCACATTCAAAACCAAAATCTGGTCCTCTAAGACAAACATTTGAATTGTTTCTCATTTCAAATTAATTGAAATTAATTAATTATTTTAATAAAACTCCATTGAAAGCAACTTCTAGTACCTCTGTAGGAAGAGTCACTCACAATATCAATCACAAGGACATCCTCTGGAGCAGAGGACAATGTGGCAGCAATTGCAGAAGTAAGCAGATTGTAGGGCACTCCTAGAAACGATATGGGGTCCATATCTGCCAGTTGTATTGTGATGCTATGACTCAACATTTCTTCGGTCACAAGCCTGACATATAACTTGCATGTGGCACGTACCTCATTAATTCCATCTGGAATGCAAGTTGAACATTCAGGACTAAATAACCTCATAAATACTTTAAAAAAAAGTAAAATTGATGTCTAAAGCATCAACAAATTACATTGCAAGCATTAAGACTCATTTTATAACTTTGGCTTTTATTTTCAGATGCCCTCTCTCAACTAATTTAGTTACTATTAATAACCTAGAACAAGTGATTCCATTGTTGTGTTAGTCCATTGTTAAATAGTTAACATGAATTGAAATATCAAATATGATCCAGCAAGTATAATGATTTCTCTGGCAAGAACAATCACACGCATACACTTGGTTGAGTATATGCACACACATTTCAAAAGCTGTCAAAAAACATCATTTCTTACCTGAAACGCTGATTACGAGGGTACCATTGGTTGGGACATCAGAGTTGAGACGAGAATCGAGTCTCATGATTCCTGTAGTTTCATTCAAATGGAGCAGAAGACCCTGGTTGCCATAAACAAATCTGTATTTGAGGTTGTCATCGACATCCGGATCGCTTGCTGGTACCTTTCCCACAAATCCAAGATTGAAGTGGTCTTTGTAGTTATTAAAGAGGATAACAAAATCATCCATAACTGGCAAGTTATCGTTTACATCGGTAACGACCACCTTAATAGTGGCATCAGTAAATAAGTGATGAGATCTAGCTCTTATGTCAATGACAAATTCCCTTTTAGAGCTTTCAAAATCTAACTCAACCATTGATATCAGGAATGTATCATCATTGAATGAATCTAAAGCAAAGGATTCAGAATCAGGCCCCGGAAGAATGGAAAATTTCATGTCAGCATTCGATCCTTCATCCAAGTCAAAAGCTTTAATGTCTCCAATACGAGATCCGATAGGAACATTTTCCTCTATATAAAAAACAATATTTGATGAATCAAAAACAGGTGCATTGTCGTTGACATCCTGAACTTCAATCTTAACCAGCACCGATCCGGTTAAAGCCGGTTCTCCTCCATCCACTGCATACACCATCAAATCATAATTGGCCACTTTTTCTCTGTCCAGCTCCTTTGCAGTTCTAATAATTCCGAGCATGGATTCAATCTTAAAATCTTGGACATGATCATCCAAGATGTACTTGACCCTCTTATTAAGTCCCTCATCTATATCCCTGGCTTGCACAGTCAAAACATTAGTACCAACAAAAGAATCTTCTGAGACTGATGATTGGTAAGAACTTTCCACAAATAATGGAGGGTTATCATTTACATCAACAATCAGAATCTCAATATCTGCAAAGTCAAATTTTGGAGGATGACCATGATCCACTGCTGTCACTGTGAGAGTATAACCTGCTTTTGCTTCTCGATCCAAAAAACTTGTGAGAGTCATCTCGCCGGTAACCTCATTAACAGAAAATGCTTCATTTGGACTAAGAGAATATGAGATCCTTGCATTATTTCCTGAGTCTGCATCGTAAGCTGATACACTAAACACAGCTTGCCCAATTGAAGTGTCTTCTGGGAGTTTTAAGAGATAAGGTGTTCCAAGGAAAACTGGTCTGTTGAGATTCACATCCTGAACTGAAACGTAAATTGTGGCCATACCCTCAAACATGTTGTCAGTAGCAGAAATAACCAATGCATATTTGTTCTGTTGCTTGTAATTTAATGTCTTTGCAACAATGAGTGTGGCATAACCAACTTGGTTCAACATGCTGAAGGAACCTCTTTCATTTCCAGAGATTATTCTGTAGGTTATGCGACTATTAATGTCTTCATCTGCATCCATGGCTCTTACAGTCTCTACTATAGATCCTGGTTGAGTATCCTCTGATACAGTTGAATTATAAACACTGTGTTCGAAAACTGGAGGATTGTCGTTAACATCTCTAACAGTTATCTCGACAACAGCTGAAGAACATTTCTTAGAATCATCACCACAATCACATGCCACAACTTCAAATCTATAATTTGATTGAATTTCCCTATCAATCTCTCTTGTTGTGACAATACTTCCCTGATCTTTTAGTGCAAAAGGGAGATCATCATTTGATCTAATGGCATAGGTGAGGGTTCCAAATGGTCCTGAGTCAGCATCATGAGCCCTGACTTTGAGAATATTTGATCCAAGTGGTACATTTTCAGAAATAAAATCATGATAATAGGGAACATCAAACTTTGGTTCATTGTCATTTGAATCCAAAACATTAATAAAGACAGAAGTGGTGTTACTCTTTGGTGGATTACCCTGATCCTGTGCCTTTACAAAAAGTCTATAAGATTGTATTTTCTCATAATCTAGGGGGCCAGTGAGAAAAAGAGATCCATTGTTTGGATCAATCGTGAAATGTCCAAGTGAATTACCACTAGTGATGCTGTACCTTATTAAGGCATTTGTTTTCAAATCTGCATCAATTGCCTTTATGCTACCTATAAAAGGAGTTTCCAAATACTCGATATCCTCTTTGATGTCGAAATCATAAGGAGAATTCAAAAATTGTGGCGAGTTGTCATTTTCGTCTTGAACTGTTACCTCAACAATGGTTGTAGAACTTAGCTTGGCTTCCGTCAGAGCACCATCACTGGACATGATCTTCAGCCTGTAAAAGTCTCTCTTCTCTCTGTCAAGTCTGGATGTTATTGTGATGAGGCCCATGTGAGGATTGATTTCAAACATGCCTCCAGCCTCTTCTGAGTTCAGGATTCTGTAAGTGATTTCACCATTCTCTTCAGAATCACCATCGATAGCGTGCACGGTCAGCACTTCACCTCCGGCACCAAGGTTCTCCGACACCGATTTTGTGTATAAGTCTCGCTCAAAAATGGGGGCATGGTCATTGAAATCCTTCACATAAATTGTCAGAAATGCCTCAGTGCTCAGCTTTGGTTTCCCCGAATCTTGCACCACGACACGAAAAAAATGGATCCCCATGGATTCTCTGTCCAGCTTCTGAGTTGTTGTCACTTTTCCTGTAAATGAGTTGATTTCAAACAAAGACTGGCTTCTTTGATCTTTTGCAGCATACAAGGAATAAGTCAGCTTTCCTGCATCACCTTCATCTGGGTCTGTAGCAGATATGTTAATACTCAGAACAAGACCAGGGGGTTGTTCTTCCAAGACATTGGTGATAAAATGTTTGGAACTTAAAATTGGGTGTCTATTGGGTATATTTCTTCTAAGTCTCTGAATACTTTTGTCATAATTTTTTAAAAAATTGGAACAATTCAGATTATTTTCACCCATGTGATTATTTTCATCGAGTGTTTTTTTATTTGAAGACATCTTCAACACAACTTCATCTTTTGTACAAAATAATTTCGAACAGTAAAGTTCATTTTTTGGATAGGTTTGTTTAATAAATGGCAGGACAACTTTCTTTTCTTCAGAAAGATGATAACAGAGATCATGCTGGGATGACCTCAAGTGAAGCAATAGAGAAAAATTCGTGCTTTGAATAAACGTTTCTATATTTTCAAAGCTAATACTAACTTTATCCTCTGAGCACATGTAATAAAATTCCAAAATGAGTAAATAATCACTTCCAAAAAATTGTAAAAAACAGTCAAATTTAGTGCCAACAAACACAGAACAGTTGGAGATTTTCACAAAGGTGATCCGGTTTATATGCACAAAAGACATAAGCCTGCACATTTTATGAGATCGTTCTTCAATTTTAAAACAATTATTCTCGTTTTCGTTAAATGTTTTGTCAACGACTTCAATTTCTAAAAACGTATCGCTCGAATCTTTAAACATCAGTCCCAATGTTATCCAGCCTCCTGTGGGCACAATCATTAGAATGATGACACAAAAAAGTATAAAAATAGTAGCCTTCATATCTCGATCTTAAGACACCTGCGGTTGCTAACGAAAATAAACAAACGTCACAAACGGTAATGTGCGCAGTCCAAGTTCAATAACTGAAAGTCATTAACGAATCACATCAGCGGTTGAAACAATGGGGGTGGACGAGGACCAACCGCAACGATTTTCTCCAGCTGCAGTGCTGTCTCCTGGAGTGACTCAACCGGACTGCATTGCAAACACGAACGAGGAGGCTACCACTGAAATGAAATTACTGTCAGCATTCTTGAACTTCATTAAAAGCCCTCCAGGCACTTCACTTTTTAATCGATTAATCCTAATCGATTCGTTAGAGCCTTAACTACATCATCTTTCACGTCTACATCGTGGCATCAGAAATTTAATCAATCTTTGAAAATGATGGAAACGCACGTAACGATTCGAGCAGTGGTGAGCCCAAGGGGTGGAAGGTTTTGGGGGTTTTAATGGTAAATAAAAATTAGATAGAACAAATAATTGATAAATATTTTACTAGCTTGTTTTAATGTTGATAAGACAATTTTAAAAAATGTTTTTTTTACAATATGAAGCACGTTAGAATATAATGGAACGCAATATAGGCATGCATGAGTTATCAAGTTATTCTGTACCTTTCATCGGCGCCTAAGGGGAACAGAACCAGAACCATTTATCCATGGAAAGTTTCTCGCTTTCTCATTAACCCTTGATGAAATCGTTAACCCTTCGCATCGCTGCCACCAGAGACACCTGCGAAGCCATGGCAAACATGGCTACGCTTGCACCTGAGACTACTGAACCCCATCGCACAAGAGCAGGGCGACTACTACTTAGCACCAACCCAGACCACATTCGCTACTGAGGCCTTCTCACTCCGTCTCAAAAAAAGGGGGGCTATTGCAGTGTACATTAAGAGACCTGGCCTTTAACGGGCCGGGTTTGGACGGGCCAATCGGCTTCAAACAAATGAGGGGACCCTGCCGGCGTTCAACATTTCAAAGCGGGATTGGGCAAAAAAATTGGTCCGTCCAAATCTGGCCCGGGCCAGGCCGTTCGACTTCAGACAAATGGGCGGGCCGGACCGAGCTTGCGTTCAATGCTTCAAAGCGGGCTTTGGCGGGCAGTTATATTCTCAGCCCAGATTTGCACATTTTGCTTTGAGGAAGACTAAGATAACGTCTTTCCTCAGCGATTCAACCTTCTAGAAATCTCAGAAATTGACAAATTCAAGTCTTTAAAGGCAAGAAATCGATATCATTAAGTGTCTTTTCTAAATCTATGTATATGTTTTGATAATTTAATATAATTTTTAATTGAAATATTCTTTGTAAACAAATAGGCAGACTTATACAAATTAATTGAACTCGAATGAATATTCGATTTGGGAATTTCATAAAATATTACAAAAGAATTACGTAGACCGACAAAATGCTATCTGAAGCACAAATTTTCAAATTGAATATATTGAAAACAAATACCTAAATTATAATTTATACATAAAGCGGTAATATATTATATACTCTTTCTTAGCAATTATTAATCCGGAACGTAAGGATTCAGGAATGGCTTTTAAGCTTATTTAAAACAGATTAGTTTTTATAAATGATAATAATGATACTACTACTAATAATAATATTGTTATTAAATTTGATTGGTCACTTCAATGTGTTGGAATCTTAGAATATATTGATGGAATAGCGTTTAACGTTAGATTTAGCAAAATCGCAGTTCTGTAATTTCGTGATGAAAGAATGTTATATGAGTACAAGGATGAGACTTTTAAAAACATCCTACAAAATGAAGTAGGCATTATATGATCAAGTTCGATACTGCTGATACTTCGTTAAGCCAATCGAAACCCCAAAGTCCCAATCAACCCCTTCCCCCTTAGCATCTTCATTTTCTATAGAAAATGGAATCTATAAGTTTGGCGACATTAGGAATTAATAGTATTGCAAACAAAACAGCTATTTTTGGGGCAATATTGAATATTGAGAGATGATTCTCTGAGCATGGTTCAATCGTCAATCGTGTATATGAACTTAGGTTTATCTCTGAGACCCAACACATTTATTTGTTTTTGAAATATCACATACAAAGGGATTACCAAATCCTCACGTATGCAACACACCTCAGCTCCAGCATCAAGCAAAGCTTTATAAGAAGGTTCTCAACATTTACAAAGGTAAAACATTTCTTGTAGAATTCCTCAGCGTCAATAAACGTGCCCATCATAACTTGGCGCAAATTAGGGATTGAAGCAGACTTACCATACTGGACAGTACAACGACTTATGTTTAGGGTCTTATTCAAAGAGACTTCTGAGTGCTTGGTACAGCAACGGTGCTCTAATGGGTTGGCTTTGGTTATTGGTCGAAGTCTCCTTAGGGCAGAAATTCTTCGAACGCCATTTTTCATGACAACAAAAGCACCGACTTTCGTGAGGATCCTTTTCTTTAATACTCTCATTATCATGAAGCTGCTGTTTATACAACCTTACCTCGCATGCTAGATTTTGTCAGATCTCCATAACGGGGTGCTTTACATTCGTGTGTTGCCACAAAGTTATCTGCGGCTTGAGCATGTCCGTCATGCATAAGCCTGGTTCTCCCCTGCAATAGAACAAAATCGAGGCAAGCGGAAGACCCATCGACACACAAAAGGCTCGCCACCTGCTCCAATGATGTTACATTCCCACCCTTCAAACGGTAGGATAAAGTAGTGCGTGGTTTGGCGGATAAATATGCAAGTCTTTCTTTTTTAAAGAAAGGAATCATTCCCTCAACACGAGGGGACTAGCACAAAACTCTTTCAAAGGGCGTACTTTAATTCGGTGTAATTGTTAAGCTGAGTTAAACTGCAGTCAAATCAGATAAAGATGTGGTTAAGGTCATTCATCCCATCAAAGCACGCATTATGGGATTTAAATTATTATTTAATGTCCTCATCAACTTCTTCTGATTTGCCTCTTCAATCCAACGAAATATTTTTATTTCACGAATTGATCTATCTCGTTCAATTTGACAGATGGAGTATGGATGAATTACATAAACACCTCGTATATGAAAATATTCACAATCACTTCAATTTCTGTTACAATGTCTCGCCTCCTTTGACATTGACGATCAAAAATTATTCTTGAAATTTACAATCGTAGCGACGGGTTTTCTATCTAGGGGTGTGAGGAAGTGCGGTAACTTGATTTCATAGCTTGTATTTGCCGGAGTCTTTGTAGAGATATGACTTAGTAGAGAGTACATAGTAGCTTCGATGAAGCCAGAAAAAGCTGACGTATGTCATCCATGCTTGACAATCATATGAAATCGTCTAATTCCGAAGTTCTCAAACCATGGAATTAAAAAAAAATAATTTTGAGGTGTCCGTGGGCCGCAAAAAATATTTTTTTTTTAAATCTACACATAGTCATAAAAATACTTTCCTTAAAAAGTAGAACATTGCAACTCATTGTGTTGCAACTGGAGGTTAAAAGTGGCCCATTTTTTTGCGGCATGGATGATTTGAACATCTGATAAGCTATTTAATAAAAAAAAATATACTTGTCAAAACAAAAGTATTTTGCCTCTTCAAGCGCCATCTCTTCAGTAAATAATTAATATGAACACACAAGGCTCCTCTCACATATGGCTAGCACATGGCGCTTTACAAATTAACAATTGTCATTATTGCTTTTTTATTTTCTCAGCCTTTCACATTCAATTCCAAATAACAAAAAATCGAATCGAAATAGAAAATACAAGCAGTAACATTTAACAGTCCTCATCAGATTTAATGCCCTCGTTCAGGGACCATCAGAAAAAAGGAGGGTTTTGAGTCAATAAAACCATCCATGACAAAATGCGCAAAGTCTTAAGTTCGTTCAATTGATGTCTTCAGTTTAATCGGGAGCTTTCTTCGAAATCCATGAATGTATGTTTTTCTTCATTTTATGGACACTGACCAGATCCACTGCATCAGCGACTACGCTGACATCGCAGATCACATATTCGTCATCTCTGGAATTTTAACCCCATCACACATTGGAATGCAACGTTCTACACTTGTGGTAAAACCTCTTCCTTGTGGTTCACTTTCTATGATCTTCGCAAGATTGTTGCGTCTCTCATGCCCGGGTTTTTTGGTTCTCTGGTTCACTTCTGAATCATGTGACCTAGAGATTCGAAATGATCACATCCCTCGTCGCACTTTATGCCGCTTAGTTGTTGCCATCTTGACAACCTCAGCTTCCATTGAAGTGCTGCAGCTCGAACTTTCAAGAATCTGACATATTGATCAGATGGCATTCTGGGGACGTTCCAAATTCATTTTTTCTGTCAGACACATGATGTGCTCGGCTTTTCCAGATCGAAACAAATCGGAAGAAAATATTAGTTCTCAATTATGGCGATTTTGATAAAGTGTTTAGCTTTCCTTCTCAGAAAATAAGTTCCAGAGAACCACGAGAGGAAATAGTAGCCCAAATCCTAACTGGGCCACATAAAAATCTCTTGACAAACGCTGTTTTTGTCAAATTCAATATCTGGTCGTCATTGTTCCAGTTCATTTCGGATTCACCTTTTGCACGGTCTAATCGAATTTTGTGATATTTTCTGTTAAAGCGGTTCGTGACGATTTCCAATAAATTTTATAAAAACTCATATATCTTGGTATGGTCGATTCATCGACAAAATTAGAAAATGTTTGCGCTGGTTGCACACACATGTATTTTCAATTACGCAGAAAATATTCTAATACAATGCACAATACCTCAACAGTCCAACCATTCACCCTGCATGTTACATCAAGGACAGAGTCTGTAATGTTTTTTTTTATTATTGATAGGAAGCCACGCGCCATCATGTATTTATTTTTGTAGAATATCAACAATCATAACGTTATACATGAACTCAAACAGCGTCATAACAAATGTCCAGGTAACATCATGGAATGCATTCGATCAGGTTTTCCACGGCGTTCTATTCTGGTACCAACCGTCCGTCTTCGGGTTTGTTGTAAATAATTTGATTTTTTTAGTTTAAATAGTTGTCAGTCTGATCTGTGAAGTCAATAAATAGGACTGATCGTGTAATAAAAAATATATCAATATCAAATATATATCAAATAATAATAATAGCATCAATATCAACTTAATGTTAAATTTATTGCTTCGAGGAATTAAAGAGTCATCTTCGGAAATCAATTGAGATCTTCCATCAAAGGTCGAAAGTTTTGTGGCTTGGTTCCGGTTATTGAGTCTGATATTTTATAGTCTGATTAGTTCCCTCCCATTCTAATAGAAGTTGCAATCATTCGATTGCCTGTCGTTAGAAATATTATTGGAGATTCTATGGATAACGTGTGCTCTAGTAGATTGGTTGACTGTCAGTTTCTGTTCGAAACTTTGCGTCCAGATTGAATTCTCTTGGGAATCTCTCCAGCATTGCAAGCAGATTTTGAAATCGGCCGAGAAGTTGGGGAGGCAAATCCAGGTGTGGGTTCACGATGACGTTTTTGCTTTTCATAAATTAATGATCCATCCATTCATCCATCCTCAAATTAATCACTCAAGGGGCATATTGGTTCTCTTAGCTCTCCTCTAGCAATAGAACTAGTGCAGACACTAAGTCCCGGACCTTGGGATGTAGTTGCCTGTCATTCTATAGCTGAAACCAGGATATTAGAACGCATTCTTCGGTTTTAAACTATTTCATTTTGTGAATCAATACCTCGATTTGCCTGTTCTTTGACTAAAAATTGCATCGCATATTTAGTTTGAACGATGGATTGGTGTACTGGTACTCAAATATGTTGTGAAATACACTGATAATACAAGAAAAACAAGTTCTAAAGCTAAAATCACGCTCTGTCTATTCGTGGTCATAAGGAAACAATTAAAAATAATAAAAGCAAGATGTGCTTGCAAAAGATTGTTCATTGATTCTAGTAGATGACTTTAAGACTTTGGTTCTGATCAAACACTTCTACGCGTAATATTTCTATATTTCAATCCTTTGCATAACAAACATTCAAGATTTGAGGGAAAAGGGGATGTTCACACCTCTCAATATTTCTAATTCACGACAATGAGGTTATAATAAATATAATTTCAAATATATTTTTAAAATGTCAATGATATCAGATGCTCTAAAAATGACATTTTCTATCATGTCTTTATACATTCAAAACAGCAACAGGGTTGGTACTGTCGTTATAATCGTTATACTATAATGCAAAGACGATGAGTTGTTTCCATGCGAAACTCGACCGGAGGGTGTCAGGCATTAGATCAAAGCATTCTGTCACGGTTGAACAATTTCTGATCGCAAGAAAGCTTTTGCCAGGAGCAATAAGAATTCATTTGCATCTTTGGCGCATCAAGAAAGAAAGCAGATAAAACGTGTAAATAAATCTATTTCTGGCTCTTAAAATAAAAATAACTTTTGAGAATTCATACAAGAACGGATAATTATTTTAATAAAATATATTTTAAAAAATTATTATGTTACTTAATGTTACAAGTTTGAATTAATCAATTGCTTCTGCTAATATTCAAACTATTAGCTAGTATCATTGGCAAGAAAATATGTGAAACGTAGGGTATCGAGAATCATTATCAAGATGTTAGATACTTGCAAGTATCAGATTATAAATGCTAAATTCATCTTAAATAAAAGATTGAGTGAGTAAACAATAAAGTTGGCAACAACAAAATTTCATCATCGAGCCATTCATTCATCCCTCGACCGTCAGTTCATTCATTCATTCATTCATTCATTCATTCATTCATTCATTCATTCATTCATTCATTCATTCATTCATTCATTCATTCATTCATTCATTCATTCATTCATTCATTCATTCATTCGTTCATTCATTCATTCATTCATTCATTCATTCATTCATTCATTCATTCATTCATTCATTCATTCATTCATTCATTCATTCATTCATTCATTCATTCATTCATTCATTCGTTCATTCATTCATTCATTCATTCATTCATTCATTCATTCATTCATTCATTCATTCATTCATTCATTCATTCATTCATTCATTCATTCATTCATTCATTCATTCATTCATTCATTCATTCATTCATTCATTCATTCATTCATTCATTCATTCATTCATTCATTCATTCATTCATTCATTCATTCATTCATTCATTCATTCATTCATTCATTCATTCATTCATTCATTCATTCATTCATTCATTCATTCATTCATTCATTCATTCATTCATTCATTCATTCATTCATTCATTCATTCATTCATTCATTCATTCATTCATTCATTCATTCATTCATTCATTCATTCATTCATTCATTCATTCATTCATTCATTCATTCATTCATTCATTCATTCATTCATTCATTCATTCATTCATTCATTCATTCATTCATTCATTCATTCATTCATTCATTCATTCATTCATTCATTCATTCATTCATTCATTCATTCATTCATTCATTCATTCATTCATTCATTCATTCATTCATTCATTCATTCATTCATTCATTCATTCATTCATTCATTCATTCATTCATTCATCATTCATTCATTCATTCATTCATTCATTCATTCATTCATTCATTCATTCATTCATTTCATTCATTCATTCATTCATTCATTCATTCATTCATTCATTCATTCATTCATTCATTCATTCATTCATTCATTCATTCATTCATTCATTCATTCATTCATTCATTCATTCATTCATTCATTCATTCATTCATTCATTCATTCATTCATTCATTCATTCATTCATTCATTCATTCATTCATTCATTCATTCTCATCATTCATTCATTCATTCATTCATTCATTCATTCATTCATTCATTCATTCATTCATTCATTCATTCATTCATTCATTCATTCATTCATTCATTCATTCATTCATTCATTCATTCATTCATTCATTCATTCATTCATTCATTCATTCATTCATTCATTCATTCATTCATTCATTCATTCATTCATTCATTCATTCATTCATTCATTCATTCATTCATTCATTCATTCATTCATTCATTCATTCATTCATTCATTCATTCATTCATTCATTCATTCATTCATTCATTCATTCATTCATTCATTCATTCATTCATTCATTCATTCATTCATTCATTCATTCATTCATTCATTCATTCATTCATTCATTCATTCATTCATTCATTCATTCATTCATTCATTCATTCATTCATTCATTCATTCATTCATTCATTCATTCATTCATTCATTCATTCATTCATTCATTCATTCATTCATTCATTCATTCATTCATTCATTCATTCATTCATTCATTCATTCATTCATTCATTCATTCATTCATTCATTCATTCATTCATTCATTCATTCATTCATTCATTCATTCATTCATTCATTCATTCATTCATTCATTCATTCATTCATTCATTCATTCATTCATTCATTCATCATTCATTCATTCATTCATTCATTCATTCATTCATTCATTCATTCATTCATTCATTCATTCATTCATTCATTCATTCATTCATTCATTCATTCATTCATTCATTCATTCATTCATTCATTCATTCATTCATTCATCATTCATTCATTCATTCATTCATTCATTCATTCATTCATTCATTCATTCATTCATTCATTCATTCATTCATTCATTCATTCATTCATTCATTCATTCATTCATTCATTCATTCATTCATTCATTCATTCATTCATTCATTCATTCATTCATTCATTCATTCATTCATTCATTCATTCATTCATTCATTCATTCATTCATTCATTCATTCATTCATTCATTCATTCATTCATTCATTCATTCATTCATTCATTCATTCATTCATTCATTCATTCATTCATTCATTCATTCATTCATTCATTCATTCATTCATTCATTCATTCATTCATTCATTCATTCATTCATTCATTCATTCATTCATTCATTCATTCATTCATTCATTCATTCATTCATTCATTCATTCATTCATTCATTCATTCATTCATTCATTCATTCATTCATTCATTCATTCATTCATTCATTCATTCATTCATTCATTCATTCATTCATTCATTCATTCATTCGTTATTCTGTCTATCCATTCATCGTCGTCGTCGTCGTCATCAGCCGCATCGAAGCAGCCTGTGTATGTATGGCCTTAAACGCACGATTCAAGCCATTGAATGTTCTGCTGGCAAAACACTGGGGACATTTACATTTAGTTCTACACCTACATTTAGGATTAATTAATTAATTAAATTAATTAGCGACCATCGCAGGTGAGTTGTGATAATGATTGCCATGGGTATGGATGTGCTGGTGGTATTTTGATATCAGACCGATGTCGTGGATTGTCGCAAGTTGAAGCACGTTTGCATGTTCTTGGAAACAAGAGACCGTACGTCGTCTGCGCAGTTTGCTCACTTGGCAACTCTGAAAACATTTAAATTTTGTTGAATAAAATAAATAAATAAATAAAAGACATTTTACGACATCTTGTTTCGCATTCAACAAGGCGTTCACCTTTTGCAGACAAATACGTCATTCACAACACGTACGCATTAATGCACCGCTTATGCATTCGGTAATTCAAGATTCGGTCAAACTGCATCCCTGCATCAGTGGTAGAATTAACTCGTACTTATAATTGCAAACTTATTAATGGATAATAATAATAATCAAAATATTAAATGAAACTCTAACTAATTGATTATAATAGTGCGTGATTAAAACTTCATTTTAAGAAGTCACAGCCCACAATGTAGGTGAGTATTCATCAAAACCTGCGTCATTTTAAACAGCACACCTGATTGCAGGTCACGTGATGATATTTTTAGACATCCAAGATGTGTTTGCATTCGACTGAAAATATTTATTAAAATTTGGAGGCTTTTTTTTTCAATTTATATTTCTTTCATTTTCTGAAAGTTAAATTAAGCAAAATAAAACTCGTGCTTTATAAAAGTAAATGAAACTGCAAAGACACGGGAAAAGCAGAGAATGTTGGTTATGATAATGATGACATTTGTGACGTATAAAACCTCATCGTGTACGATGTACATGCAATGTGACGAGAAAATGTCAATAATTGTCATCATTGCCTCTGCTCGCCTTCACGAAAAAACAAAAATGCAGCTTGCATCGTTGATACACAAGTGGTGTACATGAGACTGCTTGGAAGAGGCGTGTATCATGTACTCGTGAATTTTTAAAATACAAAATTAATTTGTTTTTCGAGATTTTTCATAAAATAATGTTAAGTAATGACCTTTAACGTTGTTGTCAGTTGAACTCTAACAATTAACTAACGACAACAACAACAACAACAACAACACCTCCTTAGTTGTCGTCATCGTCATCATCATCATCATCTTCATATGCCTCATTGTGACGGGTTGGCAGCCAACTGACTGACTTACCTGTATTTGTTGCAGGTAAAACCTTATGTCACCTTTATTGCCTAAAAGAGCAATAGAATTGTTGTTCATATTATTAAATATTATTTATATCAATTGCACCATCATAATCATCATCATCATCATCATCAAATGCTGACTCAAGAATCGCTTTCCTGATATGCTGATTGGCCAAGCCGATGCTTATATAATAAAAGTGATAAAAGAATGAGTAAGTGAGAGAGTGAGCGATCTGTGAGAGAGTGGTTGTCTTTTATTTGTAAATAATAATTTTAAATATAAACAATTGTAAATAATAATTTTAAATATAAACAATTGTAAATAATAATTTTACTTTGTTACTAAAAGAATGACCACCAACGGACACACAAATGAGGGACAGTTGTTTTATCAACTCATGGAAAGAATGGCAGGTGTTATTCCAATACCTGGTGAAGAAGATTTCTTCGTAAGACCCGATACGTAAGACTTTTTATATCTTTTACGAAATGTTATATATCTTTATAAATATCTTTTACACTTTCATATTTATTTATTAATTAATTATCAATTAATTAAAATCTTTCATAAGTTATTTTAATAATGTTTAATGAACGTCATATTTATAATAATAATAATATTATTATTATTATAATAATTATTATTATTATTATTAATTAAAATTTGTAACGACTTTCGCCTCATTCCTTTCGGTGATGGAGAAATCCTGAGCAGTATTTTACCATAACGTTGGTGATGTTTAAATATATAGTGCTACTCAACGCAAGTACTTGATAACTTAAATACAACAATTTAAATATTACATCTTAAATACATATCCATACACGTTTCGGCACTCGTCTGACACTTGGACGAATTCTTTTGATGGAATAGAATTAGTCAGAAGTAGGAATCAATTTGAAGCTGCGAACTAATTACCACTTTGACTGCTCTGAGGAAAACCTCAGGTACTTGCTCCTACTGGGTTCACTGCTGGATTGTAACGCTCGAATCTGAGCGATGATGAGAAATTAGCCCTCGCACCAGAGAAACGGTGGCATAGGAAGGATATACCATATGGCGCCAAGGGCAAAACGCCAAAAAAGTTGCGCCCCTGACTGTCCACCCCAGTATCTTTTTTTTAGCATCCTGCAGCATCTTACAATCACAAATATCAAGGCGCACAGTTTTCCCCGTCAACATCAGCGGCATAAAAATTTCCGAAATCTAAACATGTTGACGAAAGACATTTTTAGACATTAAAATCTTTAGTTCTAAGAAGAGTTTGTGTGGATGTGTTTATTTAAATCGTTTAACCAGCAAACTGCACGCACGACTGAACTCCAGTCGACAGCAATACAGCAGACGTTGGCCAGCATCGTTTGTATTGTATTCATAAAATAAGCGTACATTCCAGTTTACATTAAAGGGTTCAATGGGTTAATGCCACGGCTGTCTCCACCCCTTCGCTGCAGAGAGGAAGTGCAGCTGTGTTTTCCAGTCTCAACAAATAGAAATAGTTGATTCAACAATTTTTAAACCGAATTGTCAAGGCGACGTTTCAACCGTATTGGCCAAACAACTAAAAGTAAACCTAAATTCAGTGTAGAGTTTCAAGATTATCTTTCTTAATAGAATATCCTCGTCTCTTAATTATTTATTTAATGCATATCTATCAGATTAAAACGTTGCTCACACAAATAGGATTCGATGTGCGTGTTGAGGCGGAATGATCAGATTTTGTTGGAGAAAGAAAGGTGCATTACCGGGTAGTATCGATCGACCGGGGGTTAATTTTGGCCAGGGCTGGGATGCCCCGTTGATCACTGATTAGAGGTGACAATTTATCACTCATTCATAGCCTCACAACATATCCTGTGAAAGGATAATAGAAAGCATAATAAAATGTTCAATAAATTTTAAAGCTTTTTAATATTTACGTTAAGATTTTAATAAAGGAAATGCGTGATCAAAATATAAAATACCGAGAAAATATCGCGATATTTTTAAAATCTATACATCGACTCGCATTTATCTATGTTGGACGTATCGATAAAATAATAATCGGTGATCCTATCTATCAGAGCATTTTCCATAAAATGATTTCAAATCATGCAAAACCTGGTATTTATTAAGCAACGATAAAAGGCCAATAATAACCACTTATTATTGTATTCTTATTATTTTATATTATTATTATTATTATTATTATTACTATTAAATGTTACGCCATATTTCACGTCATTTTACTTCAATAATAGCACAACTTAACACACTATTGACACGGATTGGACCCTTGAATTACGAATAACAGAATCGTGAATAAATAAATAAATAATTTGTAAAGTTATTTTAAAAAGTAAGAATTCTTCACAAAAATGAATATTGATGTGTTGAAAGACTGACTGCGAGTTGAAACAAAAGGACATCGTGGATAACATCTGCTCGTGTCACTTCGTCTCTTCACACGGTTGCCATCACTCGTGATGTTGTCACGTGCTTTTTCGTGGTCGCAAATGTGCAGTAAATAAGTTAAGATGCAGTTTTATTTAGAAATAAAAATTACGATGTTTGTTAGTTTTTTGTGTTTTTGTTTTTTTTGTTTTTTGCTTCGATTCAGTCTTCGTCGCTTTTTGAAAGCCCGCAACTGGGACGTCAACGAAGCCGAAAAAATCTTGAAGGGAGCGGTGGAGTGGCGGAGAAAAAATGATGCCATCCACATGGATTGTAAGTGGTGCCATGACAACCCTGGACATCATAGCATCGTGAGCAATACATTTTTTTAAACATATCTCTGATTCTTTAATTATCCTTTACTTTTGGGTTGAGAGGCGGCATTTCATTATTTACTTATTATTATAGCATTTAATTATTATTGTAGCACTTAATTGTTTGCTTATTATTCTGTTTCTTTTTCTCTATATTCGACTTGACGCAAATAGCATTATTATATCATATAATCCACAGATGATTTACCTGGGAGAATATTCGTGCAAACTGAGGGAGAATTTAGATTTAGATGCCCACGCGAGTTGCATTTGTGACTAATTAATAAATCCAAACTAGAGTCTGAAGTGGACAAGAACACAAGTAGAAACTTACAAAAAGCAAATTGAAATGTAATTCATTTCATTTAGGAAATCGCGGGGCAACAGTTGCGCAGCGGTCTCATCTAAAATTCAGTAAAATTCAGTAAAATGTCTGCAGTAATCTTTCTTATTTAAACTTTGAATTACAGATGAACGTAATAGTAGCAGTAACGAGGCTGTTTTATCATTTTAATATGATTTCTAAGGTTTTCTCCCTTGCGTTCAACGCAAAGAATTATTCTTAAAAGAAATATTTAAATTTTTGGTCTAGAAATCATCAAAATTTAATGTTTTTTTGTGACAGTTTTGTTTGATATATGTCAATAAATAACCAAAAAGAATATTAAGGTGAGTTTTGACACTTTTAAAAAAACTGGTTAAATTTAAAAAACAAGAAAGGGCATTAATCATGCCATATTTGCCCGATGGACAACCTTTTCAACTGTCAGTTTTTTTCTCAACAATTTCTTGAAGCAACTTCATGGATCCGAAAAGCTTATTAAATCTGAGGATATGTATCCAAAACAGTTTAAAATACGAATTGACCCACAAAGTTTCAGTAAATGTTCACATCTTGACCAGTGTCAGATCGAACCCATTTGTAGCGTTTGAAGAACTTTATTCAGATTTTGAATTTATAAATTTTAGAATATTGATGGCATAGCTAAATCTTAAAGATTATTTCCTGAATAATGATATGTTCTGTATTTATATATTCGTTATGTCGAATTATTTGAACTATTGTTAACTATATAATTTGGCATCGAATTGTTCGTCTCATCAATCCAAATTACGGGGAAACCAGTTGCCTCGAGGGCAACCGCTTCAGGCGGTTCAGCTCGCTTTCTCAATCTAGATTGCAGCTAGTCAATCGAATTCAGAATTAAAAAGCTGTTTTACAAGGCGTTTGTTAATTGCAGATTATTAATCAGTTCATCCACGGTGTGGATTCCACACTTATCCCGAACCGCTTACTACAGCATCACATGCACTCTAGTCCAGTGACTATGAGTCGTAAAAGATTCTTGTTTTTCTTCTTTTGAGTTGCTTGAGGACAACGTCAATCAGAATTGAATTTGTGACGTCATTAACATCATCATATTGTCGCTATTAACGAACATTGCATACGGATGGGGGGGTGCCTACGTAGTGACTGCCAGGTTCAAACCCATGTCGTGATGGATGGGAGTCTTAACCCAAGAGTCCTCAACCTGCGGCCCACGAAGCCATTTTGAACGTTGCATCACCAAATTTATCATTATGAACTGCCCACCAGATAAATTTCTGATTGATTTGTGTGGCCCACTGGCCACATGTGCAAGAAATGAATTTTTCTTAATTTTTTTATTTATAAATTCCAATTATATATAACTAATCGTATTGTGCGACCCGCAGACATTAAACTTTGAGGAGAATGCTTACCAAAAATTTGGTCCAAAACTTTAGAGTCTCGATCCCTGCTTTCTCAATATTTAAATTTTTGAGTTGTTTTTGTTTCAATGTTGAAATTATCCAGACATTCGCGATTTTGCAGAGACAAGTTGGATTTGATTTGCTGGGGCGTCCTGTAATGTATTCCTGTTTCGTTCAAACGACTGCAGTCCCCACTGTGGAAGACACAATCTCACATTGCACATATCTTATAGAGAATGCCCAAAAAGTTATGCAGAACGGAGTTTCCACATGGGTGTTCATACTGGATTGCAGAGGTTAGTCATTGCTTTTATATAATATTTTTTATACTTCATTAAGTAGAATGTTTATACTTATTAAATCTAATTCATTAGTAATTTCTTATTTATTAAACTACTTTATTTTTAAAATTTTCCAAGTTAATACTTTCCTAAGTAATTAACTGGTTGAATAATTAATGTTTTATTTAATACCAGGAATGTCACTACCAGCCTGCAATCCCAAAATAGGTTATGGACTAACGCAGGTATTTGCAAACTTTTATCCGGAAAGACTGGGTCTCGTCATTTGCCTTCACCACAATCCTATTTTTCATGGCGTCTGGAATGGGATAAAAGTTTTTCTCCATGAAAACACTGTAGCCAAAATGCATTTGTTGAGAGCCAAAAAGAAAATAGCCGAGGAATTCAACAGGTTGTTCACTACAGAACTGAGGGATTGGCTCTTTGAAGAGATGAAGTTGAACAAAATGAAACCTCTGCCATTGGGTCAACGCACTTTCTGGAAAGCGCCAAACAATCCTAAAGACCACGACCCACGAGGTTGCCCTTCTTACATCGCCGAATACGTCAACAAATACCTGAAGAATGTCGAAAGAGATCCGGAGAAGACGCACAAACCTCACCCTAACATCGTAGATGAATTGAAAGGCATTTGCAAACCACTTCGGGCTGGTCTCGCAAAACTGGAAGATGAAGGCTCATCAATGGCATCCAATCATGGCCAAATAGATGAAGATAGTGAATCAGAAGATTCCATATGTCTCCAAAAATTTGAATCAATTGAAATTTCTAGTGAGTACCAAGTTCCAGAGGATGCCGTACCCTTGCAGAGTTGAATGCACTCCTGCCCTTTTCTGATGGGAGCACATTTTAATCAAATTATTTCCAAAATTCCTCATGCACTTTGAGCCCAATTTGTTTATTTGCATTATACTTGAGCAGAATTAACAATTTTCAACACTAAGCCAACAGTCCCTCGGCGCAAAAACTCACCTCTTATCTGCAATTTCTCGGATGCCAGAATTAAATTTGCTTTTAAAATCTTGTTATAAGTAAGTTATATGTTGTGCATGTTCTTTAGATAAGTTATTCAAGTTTTACTGCAATTTTGCTTGGTCACCATTTTAGGCTTGAGGTTAGTTAAGGAAAACCTGACAAAAATTGAATTGCAGCCACAACTAGAAAAACAGTTCGAGATGCAAATCTCCAGGGGAGATGCGAACAAAAATTCAGACGTTGGAAATTCGTCATCGAAAGTTTTATTTAAATGCCACTAGAGTGGAACCTGATGTCATACAGAATGTACACGGCTCCTCGAATATTTACAAACGCTTTTGTTTATCACACAATCACTGATAGTTATGGCAATAAATCATCCAACAACTGATAAAACAACTTATGTACAGACTTCACTCTCAGACCGCACTAAGAAACGCAAATAAAAGACGCGCGGTCGTAAAACCTACGAATCGTTCGACCGGCAACTAACGTTCTGCGCTCGTTTGCAGATTACGAGGCCATCCGTCGCACGGTCGATCGATTCTATTGTTAGCTTCTCTAGTCCTTCCTTTGCTAGGAAAACGAACGATCCTGCCGACGTGCGGACCTCGACGAGTTACGGGATGAAAGCGTCGATATTTAGATTCGAGGGGAGTTTAACATCACAACGAGCACAAGCTGCAACAGATGGAATGTTTGATGCCGTTGGTCGGATGACACTCGAAGCCAACAACTAATCCAGCACACCACAAAGCCAGAATGAGATTTGTCACGTACGAATGTAGAGCATGCTATCTTATAAAAGCCGGCCTTCCTACCGGGCGACGATCAATTCACGACACGACGACATTCTCACGAACACGAAGAGGAAGAAGATACGAGAATCGACAAGGCAGATCGTCGTCAGCAGCTGAATTCGTAAATCAGAAGTAATCACTCTACGAACATTCTAGAAGCGTCGTGCGAGCACGACCGGAAGAAAACGGCGGACCGATCGAAATCCAAAAATGGCACGTAATCGTAACTCGTCAAAAATTTGCTAAGAGCCTGCACGGAGTCGGCCGCTTTGCAAGTGCTAGACTTTGCGATTAAAAGAGAATTCATTTGCCTGCAGAGGGTCAAAATTCAAGAAACCAGTCATGAGAGCAGCACACAGGGACACTAAAAAGTTAAAAACAAGTGAGCACAGAGCTACTGTTTATCGAAGACACGAAACGTACTAACACGCTCACGTCTCGACAAAATCGTCAATCACAGACTAAAATAAACCTGCAATCGAACGCCGGTCGGAACGACTTCCGGCTTCCGACCTACGGGAAGAGGAGGCGACCCGAGGACGATCCGGGGGGAGGGGCGGACGGTCGGGTTCCGGCAGGTCTCCCCGAGCGTTTCGATCGCGTGGGTCACGTGATGTTGAAGTCCAGTCTGTTGTCGACGGCGACCAGGGGAACGTGGCAGGGGTCGACGAGGGGCGTGGAACGACAGTCGCACAGACCGAGCTCCTTCATCCTCCACTCCCAGCAGAGTTTCTGCATGCCGTGGAGTACCGTGGCTTCGTGCCGGTGTCGAGCCAAAAGCTCCGTCTGCAAAAGTCGAGAGCCTCGAAGTTAACGAACGAACATTCCCGAACATTAAAACAGACTCGAAACACTTGCCTTGAGTCTCGAGTATTTCTCGGAAATTTCTTGCAACCACCCGTGAAAGTGTCTCCCGCTGTACCTGGACCTCGAATCTCTGCCTTCTTCCTGTTCGGACTCGAGAGGATAGCAGGGACTCTCGGAGCAGAGGACTGCGCACGCGCTCAACGCGTGTCCTTCGTTAGCAGAGGCTCGAGCAGCTTTCCCGTGAACCCTCAGGGTCTCCTGCTCTGCCGTCAACACCAGCCTGTCCTAT
Source organism: Hirudinaria manillensis (assembly GCA_034509925.1). Taxonomy (NCBI): domain Eukaryota; kingdom Metazoa; phylum Annelida; class Clitellata; order Hirudinida; family Hirudinidae; genus Hirudinaria; species Hirudinaria manillensis. Next base: position 8,565,368 of record CM067526.1, on the reverse strand, counting down.
AGATTTGCAAAAGTTTATGATAATTGGGACGACTCCTTCGATTTTTAATTGGAATTGCGTTTGCACAAAAAATGGAGAAAAATAAATTATTTAATTAGCCTGGCTGACGCCTTTGGAAATTACATTATAAAAATTAAAATCCGATGGAACCGACCCTTTCCTTGTGGTGGTGATGTCTCAAGTCATTCCTGAGCTTTTCCTGCTCCTCAAACAACTTCTTCAGAGGATCAGGCAGTGATGCAGGACTGGGAAGCTGAAAGAAATGAAATAAATAATCAAATGAAATGAAATAGAAAAAAACAATGGTTTGGGTTTTCAGTAAAACCAGACAATGTGCCAATGATTGATGGACGTTTGTTAAACCAATTATAGTGAGACACTATCAGCTTGGTTTCAGTGCAAGAAATCTTCTGTTGTGTCTGCTCATCATTTTCAAAAACTTTTAATAAAATAGTAATTATAAAAAGGGACTCCATCCATTTTAGTCAGACTCAGTGAATAGACTTAGAAAGAGCCAATCAATTGCACTTATCTGCAGACCTCAGAAAACCGAACGAGCAAATAACTTACCATCAACAAAGGTTCCCTCAAGCCCGCATCTGCGTTTGGATCGAGCCTGTAAGTTCCTTTCATCATGAGGTATTCCGAGAACTTCGGAGGGGCTTTCGGGTACGTGGTGCTCAGTTTGCTTCTTCTGTCGGCGACCTGAGAATTACATCGAAACGTTGTTGGCCACAGGTAACCAAAAGTCAACCGCAAAATAAAAATAATGAGAATATTTGAAATCAAATAAGTTTGGGGCTGTCATGAGAGTTAGCTCAGAAAGTTGCACAGGACAGAAACAATGGATGATTCTAAGGCATGTTTGAGCACAGCCACAAGCCCTTAAAAAGAGCATTGTTACAATGTCTCTGAGGAGCATATTCGATATTTTATCAGCAATAAATATATAATATTTCAAGCATTCAATGCTATTTCATTTGAAAGCTTAAGGAAGTGATAATATTTGAAAATTATGACATAAACAAATATTTTTAATCAAAACTCCATTTGCAAAGGAGGGAAATGAACAACACATAGGCTTTTGGAAACTACTCCAGGTACAGCACAGCAGTTAGTGGACAACAATGGAAGACATGATCCAGAGATGCCTTAATATGGAGCGATTTGTGGGAGATGTGCCCACTCTGGATGGCATTTGCAATAAGATTGGCATGAGACAAGTTGCCCCACAAGGACAATATGTGGAGTTGGGGTCCGGTAGAAGATGCCAGTCTGTGATTGAAACAAGCGCTTGGCAATTGTGTGTATGCTATTAGCACTTATGGCAACACAATCAGGTTCTTCGAGAAGTGTTTGAGACCACAAAAGATGCATTCGGAGCACTCTCGCACAATTACCAAGCAGATTTAATTCGTATGCAAGGGCCAAGAAAGAACATTCTTGCAAGACAAATGATTGGACCATCGCTGTCGACAGGAGCTGAGAAACTACCTGCAGATGCTAGTCGAAAGCGGCACGAGGTTGGATATGGTGCTTATGTCACTGTCAACAGAGCTGATGGATCCGTGAGAGGACAGACTAGAACACAATGTTGCACTTGAAGCAGAGAAGTATATAGGACCTGGAAGTAAAAGGGTACGGATCTGAACGTCCTCTTCCCCATCAAAGTTGGCCCAAGGGGCATAGTTGGCAGTTTGCCTTCCTCATGCACATTGGCTTGTCTAGGCAGGAAAGACTGAAGGCCTTGACAAGGATATATGAAGCTGCAGAAGCGGCTTTGTCCGGATCTGACAAGTAACAAATGGAAAAAGTCTTCCGAGGCCACCACAGAAGGAAAGCCATAAATCTCCAGTCTCCTTAATCCATCAGGCCAATGGGGCCAAAAGAAATTTCAAGTGGATAAACTTTGGTTCAGGAAGAAAGCCACCAAGAGCCACGTGAAGGCAAGGTGGAAACACTTCAGTTAGGCAATAAAGTGACACAAAGAAGTCAGCAAGAGCTTTCAAGAGTCACTCCGGTCCTGGCAATGCAGAGGGCATAAGAAGGCTATTGAGTTGAATCCAGAACTGATGCAGCCCACCCCTGGAGGGCCTCAGGGGTTTTGAAGGGCCAAAATGCTTGAAGATATGGACCTCCTCCGAGGATCTTTGTCCATAAGATCCAAGGAGTTTCTCGCAACTAATCACTAATCGTAATGCTGATGATAATAATAATAAATGACAATGACGACATATAAAACAATAATACACCATTAATTGGTATTCTAATTTACTAATACCTTTTTCTTGAAGGTGAGGTAGGCTTCATAGGGATTAGTAGGTTTTTTGAATAGCTGTGGAGGTGGCACGGGAACTGCAGACTCCCCCGAAGCCACGGCATCGTTGCCAGTCTTGTGACCCTTGGCCTTGGGCTTCCTGCCGACGGGATGACCCGCAGGCGTTTCCTCCTCCTCCTTGCAAGAGGAGTTGTGATCCACGGTGTCGTGTTTGAGAGGGGCACCGTAATTATTGGAATCATTCTTTCCATTGGCTGCAGGGAAATTAATAGGATGCAATTAATAGCAGGCAGAATCATATGATATGACTATCCCAAGGTCAGCATAACTGTGTTGGCATAAACAGCTCAATTAGAATACTTGCAAATACAATTCTGATAGAAATCAAGGCATTTGACATATCATCGCTAGATGTACTATCATCATCATTATCATCATCATTGTCAGCATCACCATCATCATTAATAAATGTCTAGTCAACTGAAAAGCACTCATGAACTTCAGTCATCCTGGACAACTTAGGAGCAGAAAGGCAGCAGCTCAGACTCATCACAGAAAAGCAACAAAGCACTCGAGAACCCACCTGCAACAGCAGCAACAACGGCATCCTGGTGAATTTGATTCCTCTGCTCCTTTTGATTGGCAGGTCTTTGTTGTTGCTGTTGTTGTTTGTTTGCTGTTGTCGACCTGGTGACCCTCCTTTCTGTGGTATGTTTGGAAATTATCATCACCTCTTCTTTGCACTGAACGTCTTCAATGTTTTGAGGAGCTGAGATCGTGCCAGATTCCTTCCTGGATGCATTGGATTCTGTCTCCTTCTCCATCTCCACATCTTTGCCTGGTGTTTGCTGGAATAAAAATAAAACATTAAGCAATTACGTTTATGAAAATTACGTTTTATTGATCGATGTCAATACAATCAATAACGAGACGTCTCCACATCGCGACAATTCGATGTCAAAGTGCACGTGAGCACGGCATTGCTTTGTCGGTCAGCCATACGTGGAAATAGACCATTCCATAAATCAATTGGGAATTAGCCGCTATCGTGTTTAGAGTTTATTGCGAGAAGAATTCAAATCATGCAGCCCATACAAAACATAACATACAAAACATCTCAAACTCTCTCCTACACCACCGTTTGCACACAGACGTGCAATTACCAGCGTTAATTCTAAAAGTATTAACAGGAACGTGGTCACGTGATCATCATCCGGCAAGTATGTAAGAAACAAGGATCTTAACTTAACTTATTGTGATCTAAAATTAGATCCTGCTGCTGTAAGTGAACGACAATCAAGAGAAAATGTGGACGCCATTAAAACGCTGGCAATCATGACAAGAGCTGCAGCAGGAACGAATCACGAAAGGAGAGATAAGAGCATAGTTTCGAGAGGGGTGAGCGTACAACACGCTGCATAATGAGGCCAGCAAGCACAGACTGTAGAGAAGTTGCACGGACGCTGTTTTAGTAGTCGAAGGCTTTTAAGTGTTGTCGGAATAATTGTGACTCACCACTCTGCATCCGTGCTTCGTCTTGCGTTTCTTGGCAGGTGCAACATCCAGCTGCTCCGACTGGCTGTTCTGGGGTTCCGTTTTGGGAACGACTGACGATGAAGACGACGACGACGACGATGACGATGACGAAGATAACGATGAGGTCGCGCTCTCTACGGCGTCTTTGAAAGGAGTGACGAGACAGTTTGCAGTGGAATTTACGTGACTCTCGGGCGAAGAGATGACCTCAGACGAGGAAACGTTGACCACGTAGGGCATGTTGGGCCTTTGAACGGGATCGCACTTCTCACTGACGGCTTCGGAATTTTTATGAGGAAGGACTATCTTGATGGGGGGGACTTTTGGAAAGTTAGCGGAACCTTCCAGAGAATCGGTCGGACTCGACACTCTGGATCCGCCCGATTCCACCGTACCGTGAACTTTAGAGACGTCGGATTGGACGTCGATAGCGATGGAGTGTCGGTCGGGACTCTCGTTGGCGGGAGGTGACGGGCAGGCGACAGACGTCTTGACGGGCATTACGAGCTCGCTACTGCTAGTTAAAGTTACAACTTCTAAATTTAAACTAATACTAGGGTTGCTGGTCGCTAACGATTGTTCCGATGTAGGTTGACATCTCTCCAATTTCTGAATTCCTGGTGTGTCTCCTGTGACGGTTATTGGAGTGGACAGGTCATCCCGTGAAACTTTTGCTTCCGTCGTCGGAAGAGAAGGAAGAAAGCGATGCTGCGGTATTTCCAGGGGAGCTTCGGTCTCGACGACGACGGGACTGCGGACCGGCGTTTCGGACTTTTTTAATTCTTCAGACGCGACGACTAAGAACTGGGAGGCCGCCTGCCTGCAATTTTCTTCTAAACTAGGGGGGCTTCTCGCTCGAACATCTGGCGCAGGCTCTACTTTCATATGACCGGCGACGCTACCCGGTCTCGCGACGGGACTGAAAGTTTTTCTAACGGAAGGGGGTACTTCGACTGGGAGGGACGTCAGTGGGGCTTTGTTAGGAGAAAGGCACCTCCATGCGGATGCGGCGGTCGGCAAAACGGAGCGACACGGGGAACTCGGAGGGAGGGCGACGTTGGCAGTCGAAAGCTGAGGGGTCGCAGAAGCGTTGGCAATGACGGGGAAGCAACCGTACCCTAAGCCCGGCCACTGGAAATTCTGCAGCAAAGAAAATTGCGACACCGTGCTGCAGCTCGGCACGCTGGTGCTAAAGTATAGAGGCGCGTTTGGTCTATACAAGCCGGAAGAAATGTTCGGGGATATAATGTGCTGTAGATTTCCAACTAAGAAGTTGCTCTTCAATTTAGTCATGGGATCTTCCCCCTTCACTTCATCATCTTCTGCATCACTGATATCTTCGAATTGAGTGACAAATGGTTTTGGACCCTCCCCAGACTGAATAAAAGATGCGTTGCTTGTCGAAGTACTCGAAGTACTGGTCGAGGTACTCACGTTTTCGGGTTTCAAAACCAAAGCAGGAACGGAAGTGGGAATAGGAGAATGATGAACAATCGATATGGATTTCGACAAATTTGCATCTGCATTATCAATGGGAATGTTATCCTTTATGCTAGAATTGCCTTTCCAATTCAAATGTCTGTCTGTGTTCAATTTGCTTTTTATGTCCCCATACAAATCGCTCAATAGAGGGGCGTCGTGTACTTTTAAGACATTATCGACTGGATCGAGGAGGGCTTGATTGTGCTGTCGAGGTAGGCATCGTTTATCTGGGTAGCCAGCCAGATTAAAGGTTTTCTTAGAGTTTACGGGTTGATTCAAAGAGAGGTTCCAACGAGGACGATCCTGCTGCCGGGCCGGAGGAACCGAAGCCCTCGGCACGACCGGTCCGTAAACTTGCCTGTTCGAACGAATTCCCGGCACGAAGGAATGACTTTCGAGTCGCGAGGGGTCGCAAATTTTGTTTCGATTGGCCTCCGAGCCCGACGGTCGATGCTTGCCCTCGGCGGACGGACCGGTCTCTGCAACGATCGGAAAATGTAAACCGACGAAGCATTTCGGGTCTTCGGTTTCACGTTTTACCTCTTTTGTTTTGCATCCTCTCGTCGTCTCTCTCGGTCGGACGACTTTCGAAGGAGACGGGAGACCTCGAGTCTGCCAGACTTGTACTGCTGCAACTGCTGCTCGATGCTGTCACTTCACTGTTCATCAATTTTATGATTTCATCACCTGTAGCCACGTCAAGAGATGATTTGCCTTTCAGATTTTGAAGGAGAGGATCTGCTCCATGATGAAGTAACAGCTCCACAATCTGCAGAGATGACAACAGGTAAGTGAAAATAACCTCAAAATCGTTGCTCATTCGATTACTCAATGGCATATACCTTGGCGTGGCCATTTCGTGCTGCGTCGTGCAGAGGGAGATCGTTATCAAGTCCTTGCACGTTAACGTTGGCTCCTGCTTTGAGAAGACATTTGGCAACGTCGACCCTTCCGAAGTTGCATGCCTCGTGGAGTGCAGTCCAACCTGAAGTAATAATCAGAATGGATCTCCGTTGGCATGCGCAGGTGGAAATAATAAATCACAAAAATTACATTTTTACTTCTGACAGAAGGCTAATAGTTCATTAAACATTTTGTGAAATAACTTCAAAAAATCAATTAAATAAAACTTCTACCAATTTTGCATCTATCAGGGTATTTCATTGGATGCTTACTTAGTCATTACGTCACTCCATTTCGATGGCAGCTTTCTCTCTGATGACCTACTTAAGCATGCGAACAATAATTGCAGAAAAGACTCTGAATAATAAATGCAAGATGCCAGAGACTGCACAATCGAAAGCCAAGCAATTTCTGTACCAAATGAAAGCTCCACGGTCTTATTTGAAATTTTTGTAGAAAACTGGGGAGATGCAATCAATGTTACACTAAAAACGATTGCATTAAAACATTTTGTCATCCAAACACTCAATTATCTACCAAAGTGAATGTTCGTGGCATGCAGAGTGGATTAACTACACAAAGGAAAGGCCGTGACTAATATGCAAACGTTGTTCAAACATCAGCAACATCAGCTTGAGTGTGCACTCTCATTCGTGCGTGTGTGTGTACGATAGAGCCTATTTACGTGTGTCACAACTCGAGACTGATACGGAATGCTTCTATATTCTATTTCGAGATTAAACACTTAGTTTGTTTACTGAAATTGGTGACAACCAAGTGTTTAAGACAGCGATCCCTGGAAGTGGTGCTGCCTTCTCAGAGGCAAAAGTTTCAAACAATAAACCACGGGGATTTTGGATTCACTAGGAGCATTTAATTAAATTGTTGAAATCTATTAGAGTACTTAATTTTCAATGCACTCAAATGAATCTCTAACGTATTAGTAATAAAAGTTATATTCACCTTAGTGCCAAATGTAGTAACAAAAAATTTGAAGCACTTTTATGGGCCCGAATTATATTAATGACTGAATTGACCTAAAACTCACTAAATGGTCAGAGTCGTACTATTTATTCTAATGTTAAATTATATTCCCAAGACTAAAATACTATGAAATTAAAACATTAATATTGCAAGTGGCGTTTCTAATAGAATTTGAGAGGATGACCAACAACTAAATGAGATGCAACCTCTCGATTCAAGGACGCCACACGTAAAAATAGAATGGAAATGCAAACCCGCATAGTCTTTGATGTTGACGTCAATGCCGGTTTCGATGAGCTTCTTGACAGTTTTTATGTCTCCCTTGATGGCAGCAGTGTGCAGCGGGGTCTCGCCTCGGCTATTTCTCTTGTAAGACTTACAGTCACTGCTGGGCGTTTTCTTGTGAGCGGATGAGAAAGGAGAGTTTGGTGCTCCGCAGTGTGGAAGAGGTTCTACTGATAAAGTAAGCAAAACTAATCAATCATATTCCCATCGTATTCCATAGAGTCCAAATATAACAAAGCTAGTTTTGTGCTAAGAGAACATAGACTTTAATATGGGTGGGCAATTACTTTCTTTGTCGGGCTGCATTGTCACAATAGACTTAGCTACTGGGCTACAGACGCTTAAGAAGATCTACAAGCTAATAAACTTGATAAAAAATACAAGAATATTTTATTTACTTTAGAAATTGATATATTTAGTGAAAATGGCAACAAAATGAAAAACATCAACAGTTATTTCATTAATAAATAAAATCAGAACTCAGTCAAAGCTCTGGTCAGATCTAACATAGTTGGAGGGCCACCAATAATTTGGCCACCTCTGGTTAAATGAGTTTGCAGAAACTAGGGTTTATTTCCTCAACTGCTCTTGAGAATTGCCTTAAAAATTAGAACGCGTTTGTTTCTGACGTGGTCGGCATTCAAGGCAGAAGATTAATATCAACAGCAAAGTCATTAAACACACATCTTTCTTCCCAAAGAGAATCCTAATCTATGACCTACTTAATTTCAAACCTAGTCTACTACTACTCAGCAGCCACAATTTTTAGTCAGCATTTGATTCGCCAAGAGATCTTGCATTAAACGTTATTCCAGTGTTCATCACTCGAAAATAACAATAGCAGGTTCTGAAGTTCGACTGAAAGTATTCAGAAAGCAATTCGACTCACCACTACCATTGTGCGTCTCGTCTGTTATTTGCCTCATGAGGAGAGCCATCTGCTGTCTTTCAGAGAGAGGAACCGTGGTGAGCCGTTGAGCTGAGGTGGGGGTCCTTGGTTTAGAATGGAGACCGGGAGTGGGTGATAAATCACCAACTGGCGAATTCTTTCTCTTCTTCAATGTGATCGTCTTCTTATCTGTTGAATGAACATGTGTCGTATCAGCTGTTTTCAACCTTTAGGTAGACGACCAAAAACAGTCAGAACCTTCAAAGGAATTCTCGAGAAACAAGCACCCCTGACTATCCCACGTGCACGCGCGCGCACGTACAAACCACCATCTCAACGATTGCGTCGTTACATTTATTAACAACAGTAATAAAAATAACAGAGTTGTTTGTAATAATAGATGTGCTTTGTAACAAGACGATGCAAGAATCCAGCTCATAGCTCTCTTGAATGCATAAACAAAGAGGAAGCATATAAATCATCATCGTCGTCATCAAGGATTGACAGGCAAATATAGTAATTCAAACATACCGTGCCTTAAAAAGGGTGAATAAGTAATTTCCAAAACAAATAAATTGGTAATCAATCACAAATAAATATCTGAGCCCACAGAATGCACAGAAACTCAGTCATCGAATACAATTTCTCTAAACAGTGGCTTCCTATCGTGAGACACAACAAAAACATACCTTCATCTTCGCTGGCGCTACCGGATGAATACAGTTTTCTCTTGGCTTGTCTATTTTCTCCTTTGCTAGGAGTGTTTTTCACAGATGTCAATTTCTCCTGAGGTAAAAAAACATTAGGGCGTCAGCAATAGAGCCAACTTTAGCAAACTCACAACGCGTCGGTTAAAACAAATTCTAAATGAGGCACTCAAAACGCAATCACGCGACGTGGGTGACCCGAAAGGACTCAAACGAAGGAAAATGACGTACCCAAATTTGCATCCAGACAAAGCGCAATACAAAAGTAAATGAAAAAACATCAACACATCAAAATACCAGGCGTACAAGATCGGCCGAATCCAATGTAAATCCATGCTCCTACAGCCAAGAGCTGCAAAAGCAGAGCTTCTATCTATTATTGCCAGTAAGCTATAAATACACACAGCGATACGAAGGTACGCGTCAGCAGCACGACCGATACGCCTCTGGGACTGATGCAGAGATACCGAGACATACGCAGGCAGATGTAAGCACGGACAGGCAAACGTACGCAAGAGAATGAGTCATAATCGCCAGCGTAACATACTGTCGAAGTTATCCAAGCATCTGTGGCAAAGAAATCCCTTTGTTGTCAATCAATGGCAAAAGCAATTGTTATTCGACCAGTGAAAGATATTTCATTCCATTCACCAAATGATGGTTGAATCTAAAGCAATCTCAGACGAAATAATACAAAAGTATTATTTAACCACTACGCATTTTACTTGGAGCGCGACAACTGGAGCAACCAGGAAACGAAATAGAAAGGCTTAAGACTCAAACAGAGCAACTAGTCACGCAATAAGGATAACATTAATTATAATAATCCGACTTTTTGAACTTTGATCTGACAAGTTGATAAAGCGAATCAATCGCGAACACTCAAAGCACAAGAACGTGGCTTGTTTGGCAATCCTGAAGATCAATAAATATATGACGCAATAACACGGGACTGACCACAAATAACAGTGGCTCGTTCATAAGAAACGAAATATAAATTCTGTGGCAACACGTCGGAGCTTGAAATTGCATGCGCGAGAAATTCACATTAAAACACTTTTAAATTCAATATCCAATCGAAGTACAAGTTACATCTGTAACACATTGAACACGAAAGGACATTTACCTGCATGGCTCAAACGTTTATCCATATCCCAGTTAAATTTTTCAGAAACATACAAAATGATTCTATCCAGCAAAAACATAACTGAATCATTACCAATCAGAACAGTGAAAAATTCAACCGAAAACTTCACTTTTTATGCACACCTTCCACATAGGCAATGAAAAAATCTCCTCCTTTCCAGCACACATCTGCATGAGAGCCATATCTGGATGGAAAGATAGGCTTTGCGATCCTGAGTTCATTTATTACGTTAAACAGTTTATTCAATGAAATTTCACGGCGTCTTCTACGCATCTGGAACAATAGGCAAAACTAGAAAATTTCGTTTATTCTATTCCATGTCTTTGAAAGATTTCATCCGATCCAAGTAACATATGTTTGTAGGCAGACACTTTAACTAGTTTTCGCTCAGAATACGTAGCGTCGTGGCCGCAATGAAAGAATTTTCAACGATGTTCGAACTTCCGAGTCGATTTACAACGACAACATTTCATTGTATAAGAATATAAAACAACGCGAAAACAGCGAACAAGGTAACTCCTTTGAAATGCAGTGTTTAAAGTGTAAAAGGTAGATCTCACATCCGCCAAGAGAAACCAACGAGCAACACTCTAAAACATGTCTACTCCGGCTCACGCACATCGACCCAGCACACCGCACAACCCAGGCAGAGTTAATAAAGAGGCGCACACTCAGCCATAATGTCGAATACAGATAGTATTATATACACGCATGCAGAGGAAGCTGTGCAACTTGCCTCAAATCTTCTCAGCGTCGTTTTAAATTTGAAATAAATTGCAAATTGCTAAGGAGAACCGACTGCAGGATATCGAACTTGTTTGTGTCTGAAAGCACCGAATAATGCTGTTTTCATTCAGAATAACCATAAATATTCGACCATCGAAATTGAGAAAAACCTCGAAACTACCAAACTTACAAAAAGATCGCCAAAAAAATCAAGAGCCACTAACGCCGAGCTGCCGGGCCGACCTCCTCTTTTGCCTCGGCATTTTGTTTAACGTTTTTCAATATGGCGAACCACGCCATAACCAACCTCATAGTAGCGCTTTATTGGAAGTAATTTAGATTATTATTAGACTGTTATTATTGTCAAACAGTTTTCACTTTGAGTTGAATAAAAATGAATCGGATAGGATCTTGTTAAAATTGTGTAAAATAAGACGGACTCGATGCACCCGAGACCAGACAGCGCCAGTAGCCAACGGGCTACAACGAGCAGCTAAATAATAATTATATTGGCTTCTAAATAATCATTACAGCAATACACTGAGGGTAGCCAGGAGCAATAGAGAGTAGAAGGCACACGAACAAGATAGGCGCTCCGGTCCGAACATCAAAAAGCAACAAGATAAATAGACCCGTTTTCATCAGTGAAAGAGTAATCCCAGCATTCAAAACGTAGTGATTATCTTAACCAAATACTAAGCGAGCAAATGAATGCCGCTTCACCGATAACATTAGAATTTTGAATATGGTCCGTGATATGCTGGCAGAAGCGGGGCACTACAATTCTCCGACCATTTGGTATGGAAAGTAGATTAGCTTACCGGTGTACAAGACCCGCGCATCTTTGAAAAGAAAATTCCGAAATCCGTTACGCGGCAGAATAAATTATTTATTCTTGGCTAGCGGAAGAATGCACTAATCTAGAGTGCGACAATCCAGGAAAATCTCCTGTTTGCATTACTTCACCTTTACTGTCTTGACCAATATCACGTCAAATGAAGCTTTTTAGATTCATTAGAACTGAATTAATATTAATATTAGGGTCCCTAATGTCAGAAACCCACAACTAGCGATGGATGTCATCTAGGGGAGCTCGGTCTAAACATCAACAAGCCTTGGCAACACACCAAACAAGCACGCATCAATTGGACTCGAGACTACATATCAATTTGTTTCACAAACTTTTATTTATCCATCATAAAAGAAACAAACAGAAAAAACTATAAAAAATTCCGAGCATGGATTTTACGTCTCCAAAGCCGTGCAAAGAAAACAAAACAAGATCTGGTCTAATATGGATATCTGTCTCATGGTTTTAAAAAGTAGCTTTGAAACCTTCCTCTCGCCATACATCAACATGCCCCCGCGAGAAGCTTTGTTTGAGAGAAGCACGCATGCGTAAATGCATATAATTAACATAATTAGCAGCCTCGCAATTGATGACGCGAACCTTGCTCGAAGGAAGGCAAACGCAGAAAACGACAAAGTGAAGATTGCGAAGTAAGAAATTGTTCTGCCCTGTTATGTTCGTTTAGGCTGTACAAACATAGAGAAGACGAAGAAACGCCTCCAGCAGAACAAGGAAAGCACAGCTGCACATGCTTAGCTGTCCGGGGTGTAACGGATCAATACTCGACCGACCAGCCGAGTATTCCCGCTGGATGACGTAAATATAGGGCATCTAATGCTATATATGAGATCTCTATTAATTGGCAGTCGTTCTCAACATAACGGAGAAATCATTAAAAAAACGGAGTGCTAGAAACCATTCACACTGGCAGCAAAGTAGTTATATTATTATAGTTGCTGGACACAAAATAACATCACACAAAACATCCAAATGCTCAAGTAATAGGAAATCTAGTCTCGCGAGGGTGACGCTATCCATTGATTTATCGACCGCAGCGCACTGTAGATGAAATTGATTTCTGAACTGGAAACCAGGAAATTAAACCCAGAACGGCCGAGTAACAAAGTCAAGTTCAATAGTCTACTTTTAACCAATGTTTTAGTAAACTTAAATCCTCACCGTATCCCTCCGGATCTCACACACTTGCTTGTCTTTGCCGAAATAAGTTCTCCGCACTCCACATGAAGAAAGTTATACGCCGCAGTAACAAAATTTAGCTGAATTACTAAAATAATCAGATCATTAGAGGTGCCACTACTGCTCCAGTAACAAATTAGCAACAAACAGGGCAAAAGTTACTGAGATTGTTTTAAACATGCAGTGCCTATGTAGGTTGAGGAATGTTTATGTCTAAGCACAGATTTCAATCTCCTGCATTATAAAATTGTGTCTGGATTCAAATGGAGTCTCTCAATCTGTTCATAAAGCTAGTTCTATTCACTAGTGTGACCTTTATTAAGAACCCGCTGATGCAAGCTCCAAATGATCCCTTTTGCAGTGCACTACAAACAACTTACTATAAAGGTATTTTCCCATGGTGTGGAACCACAAGCAAGTATAGAGAATAGGAAATAAAAAAGGGTTCTTATTAGAATAGAATAAAATAACAATGGGGTAGGAAGGGAGTACTGTCAGAAAAATAGATGGAAGGGAGCAGATGAATTATCATGTGATAAGAGAAACTAACGAGCACTAGAAGCCAAACAGAGTCAATACATAGGCCTGTACAAGTAGGCCGAGCCTGAGAAATGGCTGATCAATATTTCAAGCAGTGGATACTCAGGTGATAGAAGTGCCTCAGGTATGAGCCCGCCATGATGTTAGAATTCAGCCAATGAGCAATGAATAGGTTGAATAATCGCCAGCAGTAACTAATTTGAAAGATTCAGGTACAATGAAACGAGCAATTTTTGTTGTTGGGCCTTCAATATTACAGCAGTTAACTGTATCCTAATTTCAAACTTGTCACAACTATGTGATTCATAGAAGCTAGCTTCCCTACTTTGTAACCCAACATTCATCAACACTCACCAGATAAAGCATGACCTTATAAATATTTTGATGAATTATTAATGAATTTCATAATAAACATGAATATGCGGATAGAGTAAATCAAACCACCAACTTAGAAAATGCTACTCAATAAAAAAGCCATTTCATTATCAATGAATACATTTTATTCTAAAACTTGATTTGCTCCCACCATAAAAAAACTACTTCCAATGGGGTTTTTTAAACAATGGTTCATTCTCTTATCATTAAGATATAAGAACAAACTGCAACATTCAATTATTGGACTGCTCCAAGTTTTCGAGTAGCTTTATAATAATAACATCATTTATGATGCAAATTAAATTACCCAAATAATGTAATTTAATCCATGAAAATCTTCTGGACATTCTAAAGTGAGTAAACAACATCTGATCTATAATTCTTGATTTTATTAACTGGCACTCCACATTAATTTCCAAATAATATTCATCAACATCATCATCATCATTACCATCATCACTATCAACAAGTTTGACATCTGTTTTAATTATGATAAAATTTAATATCACTTAATATAAATGTGCCTCAGTTAAATTTTAACTCACTTTTCATCTGAGAAGTTTATAATGGCATGGCAAGGATTAGCCAGAGAAAGAAAACCGCTTTCACAAAAGGCTCCACATAAAATGTTTCCTGATTGATTCACAAAAATGTTAAATCGGGATCATAATTCTTTCTTGCAAGGTGGATTTGAGTCTCTCATAGAGCAGTTTGGAAAAGAATGATTTTGAAGTTGTGCATTGAAATGGTTGAAGTTGCCTAGTTCAGCCTGGTAGATTATGTCGCTGATGCTATGTTGGACCGTACTCCTGACCAGTGGAGAAGATAGGCTACGAAGTTTGCAAGCGACAAACTCCCCGAATATTTGGAACTCGTCTTTGTCGCCTGAATTTTTGTGGAAGGGTTCATCGTAGTACGTGTCAGGAGAGTATTTTCTTTTGAGAATTGGTTTAGGATGTTGATCTTCCACAGGGAAGCATTGTTGGTCACTGCTAGAGAAATTGTCATCTACCATCTGGCTGAATTTTACTATGTCTCCCAATCCATCATCTCCTGATGCTCCATTCTCCACCTCCTGTAAATTGACAGAAATTTAAAAATAGAATATAAGCACTAATTGGAAAAGCTTACTTCAGAACCATAATAACATATGGTGGGTCTGTCTTTGACTCTCCTACTAAGGAAGGACAGTCTCTCGTATGCAAACCATTTTGACCTAAATCCTTCATCTGACCCAGTTTCTGTTTCTATTTTTATTTTTCTTTTGTACTCTCTGTAGAATTGAGTAGATAAAGACTTCATCTTCCGTTCAACTTCAGCTCTTTCCACATGAAGAATGTCGGAGATCTCATTCCAACTTTCTTCCTTTTTGGCTTTGTCTCTCCTGTCAACATCATCGTTGTCCCATAGGCAAGGCCTATCTCTATACAGGTCTATCAATCGAAACACATCATCTTTGAACCAATCCATGACTTTTACAGGAAGGACTGAAAGAGTTATAAAAATTACATTTACTACAAATTAATTTAAGTGATATTGCACCTAAACGTTTACATCTCCTGGCAAATCAATAGTGAAATTTATGGCTCATAATGAAGCAACACAAGGCTGAATTTGGGTGACTGTTTAGTGAGTAAATAGGAGCAATGCTATTTAAATTTGACTTTTTTTGCATTACAAGATGATTTGATGAATAAACTCTAATAATGGTGCTTATATCAAACTCCTTAGAGAAAAACACTGACTGAAGAGCTAATGAACTTTGACTGAGCAGCAAAATTGGTCTTGACAAGAATTTTATGAAAGCAGTAATTTTGTGTGTCCTGTTATCCATTACAAATGATTAGGAGGAAAGCCAATTTCAGAGGCTTGTAATATGCAAATAAGTTACCCTGTTAGAATTTGGATTGATGTGGCATAGAAAAAGTGCAATTAAGTAATGAAAGTTTTCTTTCTAAGAGTGCAAAAAGTGCAGAGACAAACCAATTGCGAGTAAGGCGTCTCATCATTAGTGATAATTAAGTTCAACAGCAGCTCTCCCATTCGCAACTCGAAAGGAACACATCCCTAACTCAGGCACGCCACGTACACAGCCAACCATTTCCTACGAAACGGGTGTTATTTTAGTCTGCTTCACTCACTGACTCATCTCACCACATCGCGCTCTCTAGAGAGAGCAGCATAATTTCACGCTGTGGCTCGATCAATCTGTTTTGAATCCAGCCCGAATCCACGATCTCAGTCGAATGCAGAACAGCCAATAGTGTGCACGCTGAACATGGCGCGAGCATACAGAGATAAAATATAGCGATCCTCTATCGGGTTGCGCCATTCCGCAGGATCGTTGGTTGGGAGGAATCGTTGCTAGGATTCTTGCAAATTCTGCAAGGAAGCTGTCTTGCTATGATATTGTATGCATCCAAGGTGAACATATTCGCAAGCCTAAGTGAGACTTGCTTGTCCTAGTTAGAAGCTGGATGTAATAACGCCACAGATCCAACGAGAATCCGCGAGACAGTAAAATATTAAGACCAAGGCTCATTCAGGTCACTACGCATCGAAAGAATGAAGTTAATGTAGTCCCAACTCAAAGCAACAGAAGGAGAAATATTACAGAGGCAAAGAGGATATGTGGACCTATTAGATCGAGATAGCTTATACTTTCTTCTCAGTAATGAAATATTTTCCACGTTTCCATCACGATATGGAGTCCATAAAAATCAATAATGATGATGATGATAATAATAATAATAATAATAACAATAATATAATATGATGCTGTAATATAATCCACGCCAGGCATGATGAAATTTCTTAGTATCTTAGTTTTTTATGGGTTCATTGTAAGGCTCCCCCAAACAAAATTCACAAATAGCATCACATCCTTGCACCCATGTTTATTCCCAAGGAGCTTCCAGGTAAATCCATGCCACAAAAATACTTCTGCAAGCACTGAGCAAAATCACCTTTCTCTTCTTTATAATCCTGATGATCCAATCCCTGAACTACCCCTTTATTTATTCGGTTGAATGACTCACTTATACAACCTTTGACCTCGACCGAAACTCCGGGAGATATTGGCTGACCTTAAGGTCTTCAACCATTATCTACATCTGTGGCAGAAAGTTCCCCTCCAAAGACAATTTCAGAATGGCTTTTGCGATAGATGTTTTGGGACATAAAATATTTGTTTGCTCAAAACTATTTACTGAGCACATCACATATATGTTCAACCATTAAATGTCATAATTAATTTTTATAATTTTAACGTAATTTTATGATGACTAATGAGGGAGGGGCTTTTACAAATTTTAAAGTTTGACCTTGTAGGCTAAGATCACATGAGAAAACCAGGATCATATGAGTGAGCAATTAAAATTGATAACATTAACAATACCCACCCATCATTAAATGCTTAACTTGCCATTTTAGGGGGCAATTATGTAAAAGAAATTAAATTCAGACATTCTATTGCTGTACTCTGAAACATGCTTTCATTTTTAGCTTTTAGAAAACCCTTAGAAGTGTCAAATTGAGCAGAAAGTTTTTTCCCAAAGCTAAAACTGCAAATTATCACGTGTTAGGAGTTGGATTGAGTCATTTAATTTAAAATTCTTAGACCACTAAACTGCCAAAAGTCATGCTTTAATTATACTAAATTGGAATTTAGCCAAAGTCAATTTTTAAGATTAATAAATAAAGTTCCTTTTAAAGTAACATTATTTAGGAAAAAATAGCACTTAATAACAAATAATGTTTATTATTTTAACTGTGTGAAAAAAAACTGGCAGGGCTGATTCAGGCTTTGATCCTACATGTGGCAGCAACAGATAAATAACATAATAAGATGTTATTTAAATGTGTCAGATCATCATAACATCTTATAATGTTATTTATGTGATATGTAATAATTGCCTCTTTTTGCATAGCTTGAGACCTAGCTTACAAAAATTGTTAAATGGTCAGCAAAAAGTTCTTCAGCTTCACATATTACACTGCATAAATTGGTTATATTTGCATAAATTGATTACATTTGCATAAATGTAACTTATTGAAGTGACACAACCATAGTACCACCTGTTGAATAATTACAATCTTAAAAGTTTTCTGAGTTGGGGACAAGTAAAGTTCTACCTCCAAAATTTAAACCACAAAAAGCCAAAAAAGTTGGACCTGTTCTAAGGTAAAAGGAAGTTGGCTGTTTGATAAGTTGCACATACAATAATACCCTAACCTTATGTGACCTCAGCCCAGGTTCCTGAATTTTGGTGCATTTATTTCCTTTTTAAATATTTGCATTAACAGACATAAATAAATGTGATTTCATTAAATATTTTTATTCCAAATTAGTTTTTCCTTTGACCCACTAATCCAGGGATAGGCAAACTCTGCCCTTTAGGTCAGGAACATCTTAGTCAGTTGGCATTCCAATCTAGACTATCGCCACCTAGTTATTTATTATTGCTTAGTGTTTCAGTCCCACTTAGTGCCTTATTTATCCTACCTAATGCAGCAGCATCTGTAGACTCCAGCTCTGCTCCAAGGTCAACTAGTAACTGCTGAAAATGGCAAAAACGTTTGCTGACCCATACTTACTCTAATCATATTGACGTGGGCTATCACTGTACTTGATGATACAAAAAATAATCTGAATTTTGTTCATGCCATGTTTATCTAAATCACAACAACAAGAAAAGCATGTAATGGATGCAACTTCTTCTAGAGAGCTAAACTCAACTAAGCGACAGAGGGAATAGTTAGAAATAATATTTGTTTAAAGGGCCACCTAGCGAACAAAAAGAACTCACCTCTGTTCGCGTGATTGTCCATCCACTCTAGCGACTGAAATAAAAATAAAAATGTCAGAACATTTCCAAGCAACACTGAACCGAAAATCACACAAAAACACATTTCAAAATGACCGTAAAAATCAAATAATTAACAATTAATCTAGAACGTGTTAAATTATCACAATTTTAAAAAAATCACACACAACAGTTAGAAAGAAGGAACTCTGAAACTGTGAACAAAAACTACTTAAAATCTCCAAACATTAATCAGGTTTCCAACAATCAAGTTGTCATATAGAAATTGCTAGAAACAGTCAGCAAAAGTAAAAAACAGAATAATGTGATTTAAAAGATATGTCCTTCTACTTGAATATAAAAATTGCATGGTCGAGATTCTCATATAACAATGGACACACATGAACCGAAAATAGTGCATCATTCCACTAATGTTCTTTTAGAAACCTATTTAGAGCAAATTTACTAAATTATTGAATCAATATTTCACACTTTACGACCAAACAAAAGTACATTACAATTAAGTCTTTCTATAAACTTTTTTTACTATGCACTGCACTTTAAGTCCACCAAAAACTCTTGCAAACCAACAGTTCAAATTGAATTCATATTGCTTTGTGAACAGGTGGTTCAAGCATCATAAAAAAATTATTAAAGCTTTAGAAATTAACAACACCTTTGGACTAAATTGTCAACCACCACAAACTCCAACATTAGAAACTCTGATAGCCAACGATCCCAAAAGCTCATATGAATTTACTGATATTCCACAAATATTTATATTACAAAAGATATTTTTATTAGCACTGACTTGACATGCTACCGAATTTCTGTCTCGTCGAAAAGTAGACAATCCATTACCTTAAAACAAACTCTGAATCATTCAAATAAGTAATTCACTTATGGACATTTCTCCATGCATTTCAATGTTAAATTTTCAATGATTCCTTTAGACCACAAAAATTTCCTTGAAATATTTCTATTCCACTTCAGTAACAAGATGAATCAACAAAGCAGAGAGTTCTCATGTTTTGTCTTAAAACCAATGATGTCCATTGTAACATACAACAAGATCTCTGCCAACACCAACATTTCCTCTAAGTCCAGAACATGGCATAAATTAATAAGCTTCTCTTCTAACATACAATAGTTTTTAAATGTGTCGAGGTTTATAATTTACCAATCCAGTAAATTTATATCCTGAAACAAAGTTATCCCATCGATTCTGCACCTTCTTAGATAGCATGCAACAGCTGATTATCGTTTCAGATTAATCTGATTCTTAATCCTATTATCAAACGGAAAGATATATCGCAAATGCTAATACAAAAACCAAAATTATAGTAATATAGACAAACCGCAATTACGTGCTTAAAGCCGATTTCGAAATCACGATATGAGTGCCTCGGTGGAAAGTTGAATATTCCGTCAAGTTTAAAGTTCCTGCAGTATAATCCAGAAAATTTACGTGAATGGCCAAGTAATACTCCGTTCAATAGATCCTTCCGCCCAAGTAAAATAGGCAGCCATACCACGAACCTACGCAGCAATAAAATCCTCGGGTTTCCAACAAAATGGCAACAATTAGACAATCGAAGCAATGTTACTAAAGATTATAAGTGTTAAGTCACATCGAAGAAAGTCAAAAAATACAAGAAAACGTTCGTGAAGCGGAATTTTTATCATTATTTATCTTTAAATGAAATTATATTTTCAAGTTGATTCGAAATAGATCGCTGGACCCAAGCCAGTTTCTAAATTGATGGAGCATTTAAGTGCAATGAAATTTAAAGCTTTATGAAACAAAACTGAAGTCAGTCAATTTTGGTAATATTTATCAAATAATGATCTCTTACATGACGTACTTCTAATTTTTTCAACAAGCAAAACAGCTGCAGGGGCATCTATAAAATGGAGTTCACTTCTAGAGAAGGGGGTTAATAAAGCGTTAACAAAAACCAAAGAAACATTTTAGAAAATTCAAAATGACTTTTATATTAGTGTTACTTTACGTAAACATGTATCTATTAACTCCTTTCGATGCAATGAATGTGGGACCCCTTGACGAGATTGATTTTTTGAACAGAACTTGCCTTATAGATGGGTTGGTGAATTGTTTGTACAATTTTCGTTTTATTGAATCTTTTATTATTGGCAGTTGAGAAGTAATTTAAAAGTTTGTCACTATTTTCAAGACACAATGACCTGCCGTATCAGATATATCTTCGAAAACGAAACAAACTTCACGACTTAAATCTCATTGATTGGCCGGAAGTTCAAACTGATATTAAGCGACTTAGGCAAGGTAGAGTCGGAGCCCAAGTAAGAGAAATCGGATTAAGAAGTTATTGAGAAGTTTCCAGACGTCATTTATGAATGTCTTTTAACTAGTTTTGGGCTGTGTTTTCGCCTTGTGCGACCCAATTCAAAGATGCAACAAGATTTTGCATCGACCAAATAGATGTCATTTATCGTTTCATAGAAAAGTATTCAAGCATCTTCAAACTTGCTACCAGCAGCGAAGGTTAACAAAGAACATACTGCGTGGAATAATTTGCCTCTCTGTAATTTCAATAAAATAACATTGGCAGAAATCTTGGAAATATTCGAGAAAGGAATGATAGCCAGTCTAATAGGGATAGAAGGCGGTCATTGCATTGACAGCAGTTTAGCTGCTCTAAGGATGTTCCATAGACTCGGAGCAAGATATATGACATTAACCCACAATTGTGACACTCCATGGTTCGATTTCAATCTTTTCCAAGAATGTACATCACCGATTGCTTTATATTCGTATTCACAACCATGTTCATAATCACATTAAAAGTCAAAGTAATATAAAAATATAGATGTATGTTATGGACAAACATTGTCTGATTGATTATTTAGGGTTTCAAGCAACATTAACGAATCGATCAATGTCACAGGACTGACCGACTTCGGAAAGGTCTAAATTGAGCTTCCGTTAAATAATTTGATAATAATTGTTTCCATTCCAAGCTTATTTTAGAAAATCATACTGGAAATGAACAGACTGGGTATGATAGTCGATCTATCTCATGTTTCAAAGAATGCTAAGTTAGATGCTCTCAACATCACTATGGCCCCACTCATTTTCAGTCATTCGAATGCTTATTCAATCACCCCGCATAGACGAAATGTACAGGATGATGTTCTCTTAGAACTGGTGAATAATTCTTAAGAAATCGGATTAATGGCATTTTGATGGCAAAAAATGAACTATGTGATAACTTAATTTCAGATGAAAAATAATGGCCTAATAATGGTTACTTTTCCAAGTTATTTTGTCAGCGGAACATCGAACTCAAGTCTTGCTGACGTTGCAGGTTCTATTGGTTTCTAAGCAGCATTTATTTCTGCCGAAATAAGTTTATTATTAAAGTTTCAAGGCCCAATGCATGGTTATTGCAATTATGGCGCGGCTATTATTAATATTTGTTGTTATTAAAAGTATTTTGTGTATGATGTTATTATTAATATATGTTGTTATTAGTTATTGACATTATTAGAAGATATTTTGCATCACAAGACAGTAAATAATTGTAAAGCATTGATTTCAGAGCACATAGAGTACATCAAGAATTTGATTGGTGTCGATCACCTGGGCATAGGATCAGACTTTGACGGCACGAACAAGTACAAACAAAATCTTTTTGTCATAGGGAACGTCTATCTATTTCAAAAATTAAACTCATACCTTTTTCCTCAGTCTACCTGTAGGATTAGAAGATGTTTCGAAATTTCCGAACTTGATAAGATATTTGCACTTGAACAAGCATTGGTCATTGGAAAATTTGAAAAAAATTGTTGGCCAAAATTTTTTGAGGGTCTTCAAGGAAGTGGAAAGAATAAGCAGAATTCTACAGGCGACTCCAACGATGGAAGATAGACTGACACACCAAGAACTTGGAGATACAAATTGTCGAGACACCAAGGATTGATAACTTCAACAGTATCTAATACAATCTTTATCAAGCTTTTCATGAAATTATTATTGCAACTGAAATCGCATTCCTTTTGAATTTTCAGGTTTTGATTTTAATAAATAAATAAATAAAAATGAAATATCTCAAATAAAGACGAGTTGAGAACGAGATAAAGTTGATAAGACTAAAACTAATAACGATTTCTTGAAGTGATAAGGGTTTAAAAACAATTACTTCTTTCAACTCAAGATGATTCTTATTGTCTTGATAATGATAATGGAAGTTCAGGAGTAAAAGGTCAAAACGTTTTCTTGATTGCCCCTAATGAACAACATCGGAGGCAGTTCCTGCGATAAAATCTCGATCCATGCCATGTACAAAGCTGCTGATTCTTTTTTCTCTTGAGAGGATAGAGGGAGAGTCCTATGGATAAGTAATTGATTAAATAGAGTGAACTTATATTCTGAATTAATTGTATTAAAGTTACGAGAAACTCCAAAAGCTTTCAATTAAGAAGTAATGATTAAGAACTGTGTTTGTACATGACAACGAAAGATGCATCTGCAGAATGTTCAGCAAGCAATTCGTGAAGTCGAATGTGTCTGTGGGTCTGTGAACATTTAATCAATTTTAAAGGAACGATACACTGACTATTGAATACTACTAGCTGATTACTTTGCTCTTTCGCGATTCCAATTCGCTGTGTGTAATTTTCCACGGAAATTGGTCTTCCGTTTCTCCGTTTTCAGGTTTCAACTTCCATGCATCGATGAGTCTATAAAACTTTTCAACACTGGAAACAAAATTAAAAGGAAGATGGATTTTAAAAGTAGTGCGAAATAAGAATGACACTGTGTGACAACACTGCAAGAGACCTGGTTTTTGAAAACTTGTTGTGGGTTTCTTACGTATGGCAATTGACAATTTACAGTTTTAATTTGAATCATTATCTTCGTCATGTTTTTCTGATATTCGTAGAAACAAATTTTCATTTATATAAAAGCATAAAAGATCTAATAATCCCTTTTGTGAAGTCTGCAGCTGCTCACATACGACACTTATGTCGACACTTATGTAAGACCTAATTCAAAACACTGTTTCTTTCAGACTGAGTGATCCTGGGATGGTGAGGTAGGATGGGCATTTCAGAGTTTCGGGAAGGAAGGCAATTTGATTTTATCAAGTATCAACTCAAAATCAAATAAATTGATTTATTGTTTAAAAAAGAAACAGATTAAAACCTAATCTCAGAAACTAAAAAAACCAAAAATGAAATTCTCAAAGAAATCTTATTCGCCGGGATTTCTTCATAGTACATTGTATATATAAGTAGATCTGCTATGTAGTAGTCAGTAGTCAGTAGCTCTAGTAGTCATATGAACTTAACTTAGTTAAAGTCTGTGTAATAAGCCATTCTTTTTCAAATCAGCAGCAGAATTTTGAATGCTATCTCAGATATTTCAATTGAATTTGAAAACTAACTTATTCCATAAGCCACTTACTCTACGATGTACTTGGAATTTATTGCTGCTGATTTATGTTCCTCCGGGGGCACCGGTTTGGGGGATGGGGCGGTTTCCCCCCGAAAGAAACACTGCTTCAAACTTATGAAAGTTTTGAGTCTGGGCACATCGAATTCCGAAACTGTTGAAGGTTGTTTCACTTCCATCAGTCTCTTCTACAAAAGTGCCTCTTGTTGAATTTACATTATATACATTATATAGTTCCAGAATTCTCAACATTATTTCTACTTAGTGCTTCAGTAACATTGCAACGAGCAGCACTATATTATATAGACATTGTACAGATGATTGCTTTTGGTATATCAAGTCAATTTCGCAGAAATCTAGATATATTCCTCAAATTTTTTCTCATCTTGGATTACTGCAATTCACTTCTTTATAAGGCGGGGCAGTTCTTTGATTCTCTCCTTGTTGGAATGCATCCTATAAGACCTCTAATTCCACCACCTTTCAATTGATCTGGGTGCCCGAAGTAACCGCACTGGTTGCTCACCTGCATGATTTCTAAAATCATCCCCATCACCTCAAGGTCATGCTATACCTTATTTCCATCACCTCATTCATTTGTGACCTTCCCTCATCATTTGCGATTCATTTTCATTATTGTTTCGTTTGTTTATTTTATATTTTCTGGAGGCCCTAAAAATTCTAATGATCACCTGTGCTTGGAGGGCACGTTCCCGATGTTTGAGACGACGGTAACGGACGCATATTCGATTCTAAATTTTTGGAGAAGCAGTGCCAGCCTGCCAATGAAAGTAAATGCATTCGTTATTTGAGGTGTGCAAAAATAAATGCACTGATTTAGATTCATTAATTATATGAACATGAAATAATTGTAAATAAGCTAAAAATATACTCCAAAGGTCCTTTCAGTATCTCTTAATGACGAATAATTACAGCAATTAACCGTCTCTGATTATTTTCTAAAGCCCGATGTTTGCTCCCTGCCACGTAAATTCTTAGTTTGCAATCACTCCACATCTTCTTTGTTGACATCAAATAAGGAAGCAGTAAAGTCATTCCTGTTTTAAAATAATGCACATTTAGCAAATACTAAGGATATGTCTATGATTATAATTAATAACTCGTAAAGAGCAGATTCACCTCCATCATCAAAAAGCCACCAAACATCAATAAAACGTGTTTGATGATTTTTCAGTCTTTTCCTGCACATTCCGTCAGTTTTTTTGAAGATTCTTCTTTGCTTCCCAATTTTGCAATCCTTGTTTATGCTATCTGAAAATGATTTTGACAAATATTTCTATTAATTCATTAAAATCAAATATTTTTTTTATTTATAATTTTAGTTTTCGGCTGTAAACGAGGGTTGTGTCATGTTATGGGGGTGATTATGACATACCAAATTGTAAGATAATATGTCAACCTTTTGAATCTTCTTTTAAAGGCATAGCAAGCAGAGCTTCCTTTAGTCTTAAAATCCCAACGCTAAACTTCATTTCGAAGGCATCACTGAAAAAAGGATATAGCAATCATTATCTGTCAACGTTTGTTAATAAAGACTTAACTAAAGGGCTTGAAGGATGTTAATATGAAGTAATGATAACTATGAAAGTGAACCCTAATGTTTATTATATGAGTGATATCTAAAAGCTTGATTAGAATTTGAACGTTTGAAACGCGTATCTATTAATTGACAAGTGAAGCGTTCAAAAATGATTTATCAAGGAATGAAGGACTTTTTCCAAACTAAGTACAAGATAATGTTTAAATATTCTTCAACAGTCTCGGGATTCGATGTCATCCAGTTCGATTTGAAACCGATTATCAAAGTATTCGGTTTTAACTTTCCAACTCCAGTCGTCTGAAAATACCTCAAGTTGTTGTCTGAAAATGTTTTATTGGGATTCAAGACTTCTCACCTGTAGCAGAGCTTGCACGCCAAATCTCAGATTTGGTGAACTAATCCCGCAATAAAAGGATTTTGATCTTATTTTAGACAAAAATGTTTGAGCCGCTTCAGTAAGTAAAGAATTGCTTTGTAGTTTCAGTCCTGGATCCTGCTACTTAAACATGGAATCGTGGGTAAAATATTTTTAGCATGAAATTAGCATTAACGAGTAGATCACCAAAATGACGTGTCCACAAATCAAAAGGCTGATGTTTCTCGTTATGGCTTCACAAAATTCAACCAAATCTGGTCGTTCACTTGGAAATCCTGTAAGTGCTAAAATTTGTGGCCTGTTGATAAGAAGTTGCAATAAATGAATTGTGCTAAATTAATTAATGATTCATTTGAAACCTGAAGTTCTTTACATGCTCCGTAACAAGTGTCAGTTTCTGGGCTTGATGAAGAGCGTTTCTATAAACGTGTGCCTGAGTTGAAGAACCCCAGTTTATATCTAGAAAACAAGTTTTAGTAGCCACAAAAATGGTGGAAAATTTGATAGTGGAGAGTAGCGAGTCCGAATTGTAATTGTTATCATTTATTCATTCATCATCATTTATTCATTCATTCATTCATTTATTTATTCCTGTATATCATCGAGGGCGCTTCGTTAATCGCTTACATCAGGCATGTCAACCTTTTTCGAGCTCGACTGCGGCCCTGGTAAAATGTTTCGAAATCGGAAAAGATTCAGGTTCGTTATTTCATAATTAAATTTGTGGAAATTGCAAGAAGTAGGCAGAAAATTTAATTTACTTCCCCTGTTGACGCTCGGGTGGATGAATGGCTAACGTTCTTGTTCACTGCAAGCGGCAGTGATGGTAATAAGCCGCCATTTGTCGTCTGACCATCGTATACCCGGCCTAAGTCCTCCCATGGGGCGTTATACAAATGGGGGTCGATTAGAAGTGACTTCGTATCCCATTGGGACATATAAGGCACTCTAAAGATCGAATGCATTGGCATTTCCTGCGTGCAAAGAAATGAAAGACACCGAGCCTTTGCTTAATAAGCACTACCTAGCTTTTTTTAAATAATTTTAATAATAGTTTTTTAATGAATTGTTATTTTTTTGTACAATGTGGGTGTAATTTGTTTAAGCTAAAGTGTGGCCTTCATGACAACCCCACGTGGCCTATGAGGCCTGACTCGAAATCAGGCATATACATTACATACACATGTATTGCCATGTGTCCATCTGACTGGCCTGATTTACATAACGCTCCCTTCCTCGTACTTGTAAATAGTTGGCCAAGAAAACCAAAATTCCGACAAATCTACTTGCAAAGAAGAAACATGTTAAGTAAGAAACCGTGACAATTCAAACCTGGCTTCCTGTAATGAACGTAAAAATATAAAATGGCCACGAGGAAGATGGTGACGAGAGCTGTCGACCAGTTGATTACGAACATGACCGCAATGCAAAGGATGGCACCCAACAAACTCAACCACGCCGAATAATAACGGAACGACGGGCGCCAACCTAAAACGAAACAAATAAAATGTATGGTTAGAAGACATGTTTAAGACGCCATTTACCTGGGGATTTTGCGAGGGAAGCATCGACACAAGAGTAGTTGATAAGGGCGTATGACATGAGAAAGAAGTTTGAAATCAGTGGAGCTATGTCGTTCAGATCTCCTAAAAAAGAGAAAAGGTCTCGTGGCAACTTTGTTTTCTTCGGCATTTTCTAAAAAAAAAACTACCTATACAGATGCAAGCCAATGTTATGACAAACGAAAGGAGACAAGCTCTGCGTGGGTCATCGTTGGTTCCGTGGTCTTTAGCAAATACGTGGATGCCAGGAAATATTCGGTCCGTGCAGACAGCCTGTTCCATATCGGATATTCAGTAATTACATTTTTTGTCGTTTACTTCAAACATTTTTGTAAACCTGAAAAATCTTTGGGGCCGAGACGATGCTTGCCAAAGCTGAGGATAAAGTTGCCGAAATAATTCCAGCGATCGTAATAGGTCCAAAGGCCGATACGAGATGCATCACCTGTTACCAGTTTTATTTCTGTTCCTTTAAATCTATAAAAAGACAGCTTACTGCAGCTTATACCTGCATGTCGTTTTGAATTCCATATTTACACTGAAAATTCTTGCAATGAGAAGACATTCTCAAAACCCCTGTGACGTTTGATGATTTTATAGAATAACTATTCTCAATTTCTTCATCTGCTTTGAAGATAAATTTTAAAGAGTGGTTTGAAGAAAGAGATTCATTGGTGGCTTGAAATGGTCCTGCAGCGTCTCTGAGTACAGAGGATCCAATCATGAAGGACAGACTCAAATAAACAATTGTTGTCACCAGAATCGCTAAAAGTGTTCCTTTTGGAATTGCGGTCTGAGCATCCTAAGAATTAATTTGGAAATATTTTCCTGAGATGTTTTAACATTTTATCTATAACTGACTATAATCGTTCACTAATTCCTTCAAATTTATCGAAGAGTACTAAACAGTTACAATACCACGGACATTTTTTTGGGTAGTCCGACTTTTATTAATTCGGCTTGTATTATTGACTTTTGGGAATGCCACATTTGGTGGTAATAGGTAGACCGCAGTCCCCAGAGCCTAACTTTTGTTCTCATTCCCGAAACTTTCAAAATGCATAAGTTGAAAAAGTGGTCCAAAAATCGGCATCACTGCCAGAGGAACATAGAGTAGCACGCCACTTTTTGCTGGTCATACATTAACTTGTTACATCTGTGAACGCCCGATCCTCAGATCATTTAATATGTCTTCTGATTCAAAAAGTACCACAGTAGAGGGTCGCAAATGACCCACACACCTGTTAATAAGCCCCCCCCCCATGAGGGATGATAAAATTTTGGTATGAGATGCGAAAGGCTGCCCTTTGTTTCACCTATCTTTTTGCCCATATAATGTCTCCTGGTGAAACTAGTGAAAACGTTCGTTTCATTTCCTACATTTTTTTCTTTGATTTCCCATTGAGTAGGGCTCCAAAGTTTAAAGCGATTTCTCGAAATTAAATGATATGTTGACATCAGAAACTCTGGGGCTATGAAGAATAAACCAGTAATGAATCTAGGGTGAATCCCAATGAATGGTTGCCAAAAGCCAGAACATTACATGAGTATTACTCTAATAAAAATTAATTTCTTAACTTCTTAAGTTATGAATTCAAACATTTTATATGTCCTTTTTGAAGACTGAAAAGTGGCGTTGATAAGCCAAAATTGATCTTATCGTGAAGGAACGAGAGTGTTTGTCCATAGAAAAAGTTTAAACGTTCATTATTGATAATACAATTTTAGTAATTACTTTGAGGTCTCCAGAAATGTTGGCACCTGCCAATATGCCCGTAGCAGCGGGAAAGAAAATTCCAAAAACTGAGAAAAATGAGTGGTCGCCTCTGAAGTCCGGTTTGAAGTTGTCTGCAAACACTTGAGCTGAGTAATTAAATCGTCAGATTATTAATTAAATATAAATTATTGTTAACTCGTGATAACCATAATGATGATAATGATGAAAAGAAGGTTTAACAACTGATAAAGAAGGGCATTCCTAAAACAACTAAAAATGGATGTTTTTCAAATAATTATAAAAATTTCAATTTAATTAAAAAATATATCAAACATAAAATATTCAAACAATAAATTCATTGATTTTCAACAGATTTAACAAATCAACATTAAAAAATACCTAAAAGTTCCAGAACAACTGAAACTTATTTACTTCTTGCTATGACATAATTAACCAAGAGGTTAGAACTATTAATAGAGATATCACCTTGGTAACCAAGAAATCCCTTTTCTTTTTCATCAGCATTTGGAGGAACGAATGTGCCAATCACACAATCGAGGATCGAGAAGATGAGAATTACCAGCAAAATTATTTGAGCCTGAAATACGAATTAATGTAATTTGTTAAAAAATAAAACAAATTATTAAACGCTATGTATAAACGAACGAATGTTGTACACGAACGACGATCGCAGTATTAACGTACTGTTATAAATGATATTATTAAACATAATTAACAGGTCCTATTTTTTTCGCGTGAAAGCACCATTTTCAACAACGCTCTAAGATGACTTCATTGACATAAAATGGAATCACATTCTTAATTTCTTTGTAATTCATGTAAAACAGGAACGCCTCTCTGCCTCAAGATTAATAATATGAAGATTTTATTATATTCATCACATGTTTGTAAGATCTCTAAGTAAAATGTATTTGGACTGAAATCCTATAATTCTTACCCTCGTCTCCCAAGTGAGCCCTGCCACAGCAACGAGTGAAATGACCAAAGCCGTTAAACTACCAATTATTCTTACGTCGTTGATCTCGTCAACCATTAGACAATTGTGATCCTGATCGATGTTGTTACCTCATTATGCCATTATAATGTCATCAGCATTTAATTTCAATCGAACATGACGATTATAATCGATTATAATGTGCCAGGACTAACCTTCAGAATGTCCCTGATGGTTTCAGCAAATCCAACAACGTACATGGCAGCTGCCACAGAATTGGCCACCGAGAAGATTATTCCAATGGATCCCCCAAATTCGGGACCCAGCGATCGCGAAATGAGGAAATACGCTCCTCCTGAAATTTAAGGAAGAAAGAATATTAAGTGCTCATCGAATACGATTGAATATCAAATGAATATTTATGATCTTCACCCCCCTTGACTTCTCCGTTAGTACAGATCGCTGACATGGAAAGAGCAGTTATGGTGGTCACTGTGGCCGACAAGAGCACTATCAAGAACGCCAGTCCCATACCAGCTTGGCCAACAACCCATGAGAGCCTAAGAAAGAGCATCACTCCAAAGATGTTCAGGAGGCATCTCACCTGTTCCCCAGACAAGGCAAAGATAAAGGAGCTTTCAATAAAAATTTAGCATAAAGCATAGAATGTCTAAATTGATTATAAAAATTGTTGTGTTGTTATTCTGAACATTGAAGACGTTAATGAGTTAATTTTTGTATTGCAAACTCCCTCACGAAAACTCCTTTGAACCATCCGAATTTAACAACTTTCGTTGCAAGTTTTTGTCCATCCTGACCTTCGTTCCTTTCATTGAGTGTTTCCGATGCACGTTCCCAGTGGTCCTTGAAATATTATGAAAGAATTTCGTCATAATTAACTAATTAAATAATCGCGAAATTTACTGACTGCAGCAACAAATATTTTAGAACGCTTGGAACTGAAGATTGCGTGTTTACTCCAGTGAAAGGAGTTAGACATTGAGGACATTCTTCATAAAAGTAATTCAATGGCAACATCCGTTGAGAGCAGGTTATAGTAAATCAATGCAGGTTATCAATGCACTCATCCACGAGTGGTTCACCTGAACATCGCCAATGTTATTGAGGTCGAACGAGTGGTAACTTCAGTCGATTAAGGGCTTTTTCAGATTTCAATCTGTGCATCTTTAATTAGCGGATGCCATAAACTATCCCATTGTTTAAGAATAATAAAAATGATAATAATAATAATAATAATAAATATTAATCAAATAACCAATCAATGAAACACTGCACCAGAATGGAACGCGGTGAGCCTGGATCAATGGAACGCTGGTGTCTTTTTATGAGAGCGGTGAAAATGATATTTTGTGGGAACATGGAGTCTTGCGATTTCGAACTTGTTTGCCAAGAACGTTATCCAACTTATATGCATTGAATCGATGCTTTGCCTTTGATGCAAAAATTAGAATTTCATTGGGGTGACCGAAGATAGAAATATTCATTTAGAAAGAGATTGTACGAGATTGGGATCGTCAGTTAATAAGACAATAAACATCAGTAAATTAAAGACTGGAACATTGTGATTCAAGTGGCCTGCATAAATCGTTGTTAGTTATTAATGCAACCACAACCAACAAAAACGTTTCAACAAGAATAGTTCAGAAGTCCATCAACACCTAAAATAAATTATGTCCAATATTTGATAGCTTAGTGCAAAAACCTATAACAAAAAAGTAGAAAATACTTGAAGCTTTTGTTCCTGTTGGTCTGCGCAATGAAGGTAATGTTCGACATCGGGAACGTTTTCCAGGGTCTTCTGTTCTTCGGCTTCTTCATATTCATCCACAATTTCGACTTTAAATCGAGACATGCTGCTTTTCGTTCTTTTAAAACTGCTTCTTGTTTCTGATTTCGTTTGTATTTCCACATGCGATCCTGTTTTCTCATTTCGAAACTTTACACTGGTCTTCCTAGTGTGACTGTCGTTCATATTTTATTATTTAAAAACAACCTTAAAACTTAGAACTTTTAGTTTTCTTTAGCTGGCAGATCCTCCTTTTCCAATGAATTCTCTAATGAAATTTTTGGCATTATGCAGATAATTATATCCTTGTTTTATTTAAAGATTGCAATTAAATTCATATTATAAATTTATGTGAGCAGTCTGCATCGCGCAAATCCGTTCAGACAACTCACCTGTGAGGCTTTTTATAAATACTTCTCTTTCTATATTTGAAATCAATAATTTTAATTTTTTATAATTTGTTAAGTAGTGCCTTAAACAAACAAAATAATTACTTCAGAATTTTTCAGTGTTTTTTTTTTATTACACTCATATTCTTTTCATTTAATCTTTAACAACACTTGTATAATTTTGCATATTCAACTTTAGGGGGATTCGTTTGATTCCATAATATAAAGGTAATCTCCAAGCATTAAGTTATTCCATGTTAACTTAAAAATCATTTTTAATTCCATAAAATGTGTACCATACCATGGGCTAGCTGATTTGATATGAGGTTTTATGGTTTCTAATATTGAGTATCGTTATTTGTAAACGAAAGCTGTCAAAACATTTTTTATCTATAGTTAGTTTTGTTTTATACAAAAAGTTTAATTTGGTGAGCAGTACCAGATGACTATTAATATTGTTATTATTATTATGCGGCGTCCTTAGCTACCGGTTGGGCGAAAATGGGATTTTGGTAAAGTCATCTGTCAGGATATTGTTGAAATCTGCTAACGTTACGAGGATGTCTTTATTTAAAACTCGCGATGTTTGGACCACTGTTGTTGGAGACAACGAAAGTTTCGACGTCGGATGTGTGTGCTTAGCAGACGTGGATAATTCTGGCTACAGTTACTGATATTTTGTATTTAAAAACCAGATATTTCTGTATTTAATGAGGATATTGGTTTAGGTAAGATAATCGTTGGGAGCTACAGTGGATATCTGAGGGTATTCAGTCCATCAGTTTTTAACCAAGAATCTAACAACGAGGTTAGTTCTGGAGTAAAGCCAGGAGACCTCATGTGCGAAATTGCTCTGACAGATCCAATTCTTCAAGTTGCAGCCGGAAGATTCGTTTCGTGAGTTTTTGTTTGAGTTTGATTATAAGTGAAAAGCTGTTTAAACAAATCTCATTTAAGTGGATCTGAACAATTGGCCATTCTGGTACTGCATTCAAAGAAATTCACTACATATATTTTCACAAGTGAGTGATTTTCAAAAGTGAAAACATTAATTAGTATTGTTGATAGGCACTACAATTTCATTGAAAATGTTCTCAGACCATCAGGGAGCAGGGGATGCCATGGCTCAATGCCATCTGGCTGTGGCTTATGAGCATAAATTAAAGAGAAATGCCTTTAATCTTTGCTATGGAACTTTTGGGGGAATTAAAGGTTGGATGTTTGAATATGTGGATTTTAATATAACAGTAATTCAATGACTTACAGAATTTATTGGTATTTCTCTATCAAATATGAGTGTGGAAATTTCAGGGAGAGACCATGTTTGTGTGCAATCAATGGATGGAGCCCTGTCAGTTTTTGAGCAAGAGGTCTTTGCATTCAGCAGGTTCTTGCCAAACTCATTGATTCCTGGTCCAGTCGAATACATTCCTTCGACCGATTGTTTTGTGACTGCATCATCTTCCAGACGGGTGGAATGTTACAAGTTGGAATTTCGTTATCTTTTACAGCCAAATACATTTTCTTAAGAAGATGATGAAATTCTCAAATGTTTTAAGAATTTTATGCAAATTTAATTATTAAATGAACATAATTAATTATGTAAACATCAACCTGTTTTCTATTTTATTATTCCAAGACTACAGAAATTGGCTCTTTCTTCAGAAGTTCCATCAGCATCTGACGATGCCTCGGGAAAGAAAGTTACGGTGAGTTTATGAATTTAGTTCTTTGTCAGTTTTAGATAAATTGTGAAAAATTTATTTAATAAATGTTTCCATAAATGCTTAAATAAATACCTAAATATTCATAAATTTTAAAGGCAGAATGGGTATTCAACATTGATGAAAATGCAAAGGATATTTCAATTGGCAAAAACAATATATCCACCAATATATTCATTTTGGGTGAATGTTTGATTAACTCTTGAAATCATATTTTATTTATAAAACTAATAAAAAAAATTTATTTATAGGTAATAGGAACTTGTATGCCCTCTCAGAGCATGGCCAATTAATATTCATGAAGAAATTCGATTTTGAACCCAGTTCATTCTTTGCATATAGAACAAGTAAAAGATAATTTTCAACGTCTTAAAGCATTAGGATCCAAGAATTTACACATTTAAATCTTCTTTTTTTGAGGCGATGAATCTGAAGACACAAACGTTTTAATGACCACCCATTCACGAACTCTTCTTGTGTTTGCCAACACTTCTCTCAAATGGGCGGCTCAACTCAGCAACATTCCTGTTCAAATTCTCCGTGCCAACTTTGGGTGATTCATTATTATTGTTATCATTATTATTTCAATGCCACATATGTTCTGAAAGGCACAAAACCAGCAACACTGTGGTACTTAATCCCATCCATAGCCCAGGCTATCCATGATGAACTGAACTAAATTTGCCCCCATGATTTCACTCACTTCTGCCTTTCTCGATGCTTTTCTTGTTTAAATGTAACAATAATGAACATGAAATTTGGAAATATTTTATTGAAATTATTTCCAAAAATTTAAAACACAAATGTAAAATGATGTTTCTTCAGCAAGTCTAGGGGTCTGATAGTGACCTTAGATGATGAAGGTCACTTAAACTGTTCCTACCTTGGAACAAATCCAACGGTTTTCAGTAGGACTACTGCTAATGAAGAGAGAGAAGCGGTGGATTATGTTGAAACGCAGACTCAATTGAAGCAACTTCAGGCTGTCATCAAAGAGAAGCAGAATTCAACAGGTTTGCAGCAACAAATTTTGTCAAAGTGCAAAACAAATCATTTACAAATCCGATCACAAACCCGATTAAGGTTCGTCCATCGTTCCAAGAAGTTCAAAACGCAATTCATCCGACCTTGAGATGGCACTCGTTCTTCAAAAGTCTCAGAAATTTGATGTAAATTTGGGCCTTAATTTGCTTTTTTTGAATAATTCATTTATAATAATTTATTTAGTACGTTTATAAATTATGCGTGATATATATTGTTTCTATGCCATATACTTCTTCATGTATTTTTTCAGACTTCTTCAAATTTTGTTGCCGAAGGATCTTCTGGATCATCGCCTATCATAATAAATGTAATTTTTATTAAACATGTTGTTGAAATTTATATTACCAAATTATATTTGGTATTACACAAACAGGTTTCATTGCATTCAAGGATTAGCCTTAAAAACATCAGAATTTTAGTGAAAGCTTCGAGCGCTTACGAGATTACACCATCAACATTTACAGTCCACAACGTCGGTCAGTTGAATTCAAAATAAAAGTCTCGAGTGAAGCAAACGCTTTTGATAGAATCGCTGCAGATGCCGGGAGACCCGTCGAGAATACAGTGAAAGTTTGTTTGAAACATCAACACATTCCGTCGTCGCTCTTCATGCATGCAGTTGCAACGTACCAAACACAACATGGTTTGTTTGCTGATTTGACACTTGATACTTAATCTGTTCTTTATGTATTTATTTCCATGGGGGCAGAGCTTTCTATGGCTTCAGTGGCTTCCTATGACATATTGTTCTGATAACTTATTTGTGATAAGAAATTTTAAAAAATAAATAAATTGTGGCTAAAAACGAAACATGGGAATGGCTAGCACATTGAAACTCAAATGTACATCAGTAATGCTTATAAATTACATTCATTAATGTGGCACATTAAAAATACAACCTGTAATAAATAAAATATTTTAGGTACATTATAGGGCTCTTCCATTGAGTCTGTCTGTATTTACATGGATGGCACTTAATGTTAACAAAATTATTAGAGAATAGCAATAATCCTTTTAAATTGTTATAATAAAGTCATAAGCAGGCACTTTTATTTAAATGTAGTTAAAAAATGTTATAATGATGTGATTGGGTTGTATCAATATATATATCCATATATAATATAATATAATAATATCAATATATAATATAATATAATATATCAATATATAATATAATATAATAATATCAATATATAATAAACTGGAATTGTGCAGGAACCTTGAATACAATCAAACAATTACTGAAACTTCCTCCATTGTTGAAGCCTTGCGAAGCAGAGAAGAATGCTTCGAATAAATTAACTATTCATTCAGATAAACCATCTGTTCACTTGAAACACCTATACCCTGGTTAGCTTTGGTCTGGCTTTTACTTATTCTAGACTTATATATTTCAAATATTTCAAATAAAAAAACATGTTTTAAAAACATATTGATTTAAATAGTTTCAACATTTTCTTCAGACCATTTCACGGCAGACGGAACTTCTGAGAGCGCAGGCAGCTTGGTGGCCTTCGAGTGCTTCGGTTCCCGCTACCCGGTGTCTGTGTTGGCTTCGGGAAGTTCGAGTAACCATGCAAATTATTTCTCCGTCGCTAACGACAAATGCCATCATCTTGGTCATCTTGCATCATTAGCAGCTTCATTCGTGGCCTTCGTTTTCAGATAAATACAGAATCCAGTCGGAACATTTGCCGAGCACGTTGTCGGTCGTCGAGGATTTTATCGATCGATTGAAACGACATTCGCCCGACGTCAAATTAACCTTCAACCAGCAGGACGTTCCGCTTCAGGAACTTTTCCACATTATCGACAGGCACTTTCAGGTGGAACTTTTTCAAATGTGTTCATAGACTTTAATTAACATATAAAATGTTTAAAGTAACAATATGCCTATTAAAATATACACAATTTCAATATTTTTCGATTCGCTTGTGACCTATCTCA
Organism: Hirudinaria manillensis; assembly: GCA_034509925.1. Classification (NCBI taxonomy): domain Eukaryota; kingdom Metazoa; phylum Annelida; class Clitellata; order Hirudinida; family Hirudinidae; genus Hirudinaria; species Hirudinaria manillensis. The sequence continues at coordinate 8,528,145 of CM067526.1, read as the reverse complement.
GTTGAGTTTAATCGAGACTAATTGCGATCGGATCCTCGGAATTTGTATTTCGGTCCGACGTGATGATGAATGGTTTAAAGCAGGTACAAATAAATCCATAAATTGATGAAATTGCTTGATAAAATCCATAAACTAAGGTGACAATTAAATTGATAAATTGAAGCACAACACCAATTAAAAAAACACACCCAATGAATATGTTCCATTTGACTCCAGTTTATATATTGAAGAAATAAAAAAATAATAAAATTATAAGATAATAAAAAATTTAAGAGGTACCCAACAAAGTTTGTTAAGAATACATGTGGTCCTGTCTCGTCCGGTATGGCATGCCATTGAAAATGATAATTTCATAATATAATTTTTTTTAATTGTAAAATATCCCCTAAAACAGATTAGAACGGAGAAGCTACATCTGGAAAAGATGTTGGAAACGACGGCCGTGCAGTTGCGTGCCATCCAAAAGAGGCTCCTCGTCATCTGCAGGGACAAAACTCCTCGGTCCTTCTCTAACCTCGACATTCTCCTCGAGATGACTCACAGACAGGTATGCGCGTTTTATTTTCTCTGCGTGAACAAATTACGAGGTGTTATGATTGTACAATTATTATGAATAAATTATGAAGTTAACTGACGACGGTTTACAATGCAACTGTGAAGTTGTTAGACGCTCGCGTCGATTTCATTCGTCGTTTGCAGATTATTCATCTCGCAGACAAAATCGAAGCAAAAAATGTCGACCTCCTGGCAATTTCGTCGGAACTTTCCAACGGCGTCTGCCTCATCCTTCGGTTGTTTCAGCTTTCTTTTGACCTGAGCAGCCACGAAGTGGATTCGTTGACGTCTGCTCTTTCGGTGGACGTGGAGTTGGCAGACGCTGCTCATGTGGGTTTAAACACTTCAATTGGTTCTCTGATTAGTATTATTTAGTATTATCAAGTATTATTATAAGGTATTATTTAGTATTATCAAGTATTATTATAAGGTATTATTTAGTATTATCAAGTATTATTATAAGGTATTATTTAGTATTATCAAGTATTATTATAAGGTATTATTTAGTATTATAAACTATTATTTAGTATTATAAAGTATTATTTAATATTATCAAGTATTATTATAAGGTATTATTTAATATTATTAATTTTTACTTTTACTATTTTTGATTTGCTCGAACTTATTGTAACTATTCTTGTCAAAAGCACAACAATGGACTTCCATTCGTCATGATGAGTCATTGCTTTGTTTAAATTACATTCACTGCTTTGGAATCATCGCTATTATGCATCACCATTTTGAATCGCACTATCATCATCATCATCATCGTCGTCATAATCATTGGCCATTGTTATCAATCGAAGTTCATTTATTTTATCAATGCATTGCTGATAATGATGTCTTGTTTATGTAAATAATTTGTCAACGAGTCCTTCAAATGTTCGATAGGGATGGGAGGAGATCGTGGAGTGCAATGTCACCCACCTGTTGAGGACCTCCATGTCCAAGAACGTCAAGGACGTCGTGGTCAGTCGAGCGACTTTGGAGCGCTCGGAGGACGTCGACAAACTGAAGAGGCATCTGATGACCCTGCACGAGAGGCTGTGCGCAGGTGCGAGACCGCGGGAAGTTGCTTCGAGAGGTAGGTGGCCTACTTTTGAGTACGGCGGAGTTTGGCAGAACCGAGGTTCTAAGATACGAAGTTTTAATAGACTCAGGTCGGATTCAAGGGACGGAGGCGAGCAACTATGACAGAAACGTCGATTCGCCTGACATCACAGCAGGTACTTCTAATGGTGTTTACATAGTTTTTATTATTTTATTCATTTTTGCACTTAAAACACGATTAATAACAGGGTAAGTGATTAATTTGTTTGTGCTACTATTATCGGTTATTAATGGTTGTCACGTGAAATGTGAAAAAGTTAATGCAGTTCCATCGTTGAACTGATTGAAGGATTAAAAAGAGATACAAAGCCACACTTTCGCAGGAGGGAACTTGAAAGATTGAATGAAGAAGTTGTGGAGGACGATGGTTGTGCTGATGATGATGACATTGATGACGATGACGATATCGAACCTGATGATGTCGTTGGTAATGGTGATGATGATGTCGATGATGATAATAATAATAATAACAACAGTGACGACTGAATCAGTACTCAGATGATTACCTAATGGAAAAATTTTAAATTTCAGTTTTGATATGAAATAATTTTAAATCATTGTTATCTAATTGATGCAATTAAAACTTTGTTCTGCAATATTTCGGAAATGATGAACTAAGTTTTATTTACTCTCAACGTTTTGGCAATAATATTTCTTGTTGACATTCAAATTTGCGAAGTTTTGAGTCAGTGTTGCTGGATTGACATTAAATTGTTCATTGAATGTCGTCAGACAAGTTACTACTATTTATGGTATGCAACCAAGCATTCAATGAAACTATTTGAACATAAAAAAAAATTGTTTTCAATACCGGTAACCCGCGTCTCTTCAAACAGGTGAGTGTTTTTCAAAAAAAAAATTCTTTTTGCGGGAATTCCTCAAAATGTCTGACGTAAGGGATGATGACACACGAAACGCTGTGCGTAATGCATGACGGAACAAGTTATGGCGGGATGTAATGGCAAGCTCCACGATTATGGGGGTCGTTCGTTAATTTGATTAATGCAGAGTCATTAATAATAAATAATTCCAAATATCCTTTCGTGGATCTTCACGGAAACTTTAGCATCATTCGACTGGTGATAAGCCTTTTGATTCCGTTGCCACCAGAAAAGCCTCTCGTCCCATAGAAGCCGTTGAAATTGTACCAGAAGCAGTTGTTATACCACCAACCACCGCCCCACAAAACTGCGCAGTTCTCAGTTGGTCTCGTGTCGTGGTCCTTGTCTTTCGTGGTGAATCTCATTCCGTTAATGACGCCATTCGAGTTTGGTCGGGCAGAAAAATATTCATCTCCATCGCCGGAAACGCCGATGAGATGGATGGCATATTCCTCTAGTTCTGAAGCCAAGAAAAAGACCGGATGCTCTTGCGAAACCCACTCGTTTTTGCTAGAATAAACTTCAGTTCGTAGCTGGCAGTTGCCTCTGCTGCACAACTGATGCACTTTTTCCAGTCCAAGCCAGAAGTTGCTGTCGGGGCTTCCGAAGCCGTTCCTATAGTCGATCCATGGACGATCGAAACTCTCATCGGCGTTGGTTCTTTGCTGGAAGACAATCCACCCGTTGACTGATCGAATCGGAACGAAATCATTGAATGTCGGAATGGGGATGTAAGAAGTTTGGAAATTGACGATGAAATCTGCAATTGAATAATTTTATGATTTTGATTTTGCTTAGATTGAAGGATTATTATAACAGTGACGTTGTTGTTGCTGTTGTCGTCGTCTTCGTTGTTGCAAATCCCATCTGAATAGTTCCCTACAATCTATTACTAATTTTTTTGTTGCCGAGATTTGTTCATGCTATTTATCGGACGTAAGATGTAATTGATGATCAGAATTTCTTACTCGGATCAGAGCAAAGCACCCACGTTCTACCAGCCAGGAAGCAACCATATTCTGCGTTTTGACCAAGTACGCAACTGAATCGCAATTCACCGTTGAATGTGAATGGAAATGAACAACAACTGGGAGGATACCTGGAACCTTCCAAACAATGAAACATTAAAAATGGAATCTTTAAAATGCAGGTTAACTTTTACTCACTTGTGTCGTTGAAATAAAAGCATGAACTTGGATCCTGGTGAACATTTAGAAGTGTATTTAACAAGAGGATACGATTTTTAAAAAAATATCAAATAGTAGAATTATTAGCATTGCTAACAAAAGCATTCGCGCGGGTTTCTCGTGAATTCTTTTGAACCAACAAAAAAAATCTAACCCTTTGCTCAATCTTTGAGACGATGTTTTTGAGGATGACGATGTCCTGATTGATTTGCTGGAGAGCATTGCATGATCCTGTGCAAGGACAGTTTGGCACTTTGAAGTACGTCAGACATTGGGCTGTAGACGAGGATGTGAAGCAGTTTTGAGCTTTGGTTCTTTGGTTGAAAATCAGTGCAAAGAATATGAAATTCAAGACAAATCGCTTTTTTTCCATCTTGTAAAATAAAAAGCTCTCGAAGCTCCAGAGAATCCTTCAACTCAGAAGTTCACTGATATGATTTCTACGAGAGAAAGAAATCATATCACCGTGCAACTGTACATAAATGTAGTTGTGTTCAATGCATCTGAAAATAGAACCACCCACGTAGATGCAGAGATGTTTTGTTCGCGCACATCAGAGACATGTATCAACACGAAAGACGACTAATGATTGGACTTGATGCTCACAAGAAAACACAGTCACTGAAGGAGGGCAAACGAGATTATATGGAAACTACTTGCGGGGATGTCCCTGGTCGATAATTTTTCTGCAGACGTTGAAAACTTTGATGTTTCTTGATGCTGGCAAGATGCTGACAGGAAGCAAACGACGTGGATGCTGTGGAGTTGACCAGGGATCTTCTACTCATCTTCAAGTCGACTTCATTTCTCCTCTTACTTCGGCAGTGCCTCCATTTTCTTTTCATCTCCGACTGAACCTAACGCCAAAGGATTTAAAAACAGCCGTCGATTACATATTTCGACGCTCAACAAAATAATTCTTTCAATAGTTCAACCTCTCCGTTTAGAAAGCAGAACAAGAATGCGACAACCACACCCTGAAATTTGAAGCAAAAAAAAACCATAAAAAGCGATATTCTAACATTCCCAATTGGCACTCACGTTGTAAGAGTTGAAAATCATTTCAAAGTAAAGTTTCACAGTCTCGGCAAGTTCTGGTGCATTGTCTGGCATCCCCAGGAAAAACATGTTTGGAATCCCCAGCATCGGTATGAGGACCAGAGTCGAACGAGCCAATTTTCTGATTCAATTTTACATATTTATTATATTTCAAATTAAGTAATCTAATGATAAGAACAGGTCATCACCAAGTATAAGCTTTGCAATTAATTTATCATATTTGTCTGGGATGTTAGAACAAGGGATGTTCCTTGCTTACCTCAGTTTCCGCTTTCTCGCTTTGGGAGTTTTCGTCCTTTGCAGTTTTGTAAACAACACTCGTAGAATGTTGACAAAGAAGAGAAAGTTGATCTAAAGTCATTCAATTAAATATTTCACTGATTCGATAAATTAAAAAGGAAATGAAAGCTTTCCACTGACAACCACGATGACGACGATTGGGAGTCTGATAATCCAGAAGTAGGAGGCAGTAAAGCGAACGTTCCAGCACCTTTGGTTGAAAGGAAAGAAATAACGTCGAGTCACAGCGAGGCATCAACCAGATGGTAAAACTCACAGGTAGTTTTCGAAGAAATACCTGACGCACGTCCAGCACAAAACAGAAGGCAGAGCTGCAACTTAAAGCAAAAACGATGCTGCAAAGGATGCGAAATAAAGCTGGGAGGAGGCGGACTCACGCCATCCAAAGACGATGTAGTTGGTGACGGGATTGTTTTCCGAGAAGACATCCCTGAAGATCATGTTGCAGAGGTAAAGTCCTTCGATGAATATCCACAAGTGGTTGGTCAGCACGGTGTAGTTCATCACCACCATCAATGCGCGGCACTCCCAGTGCTTTGAGGAGCGAAAAATATGGAAACGTTGTTATACGTGGTTATCAATCTTTACGGTCATTTAGAATTCATTTGGATTAACATGCCGAGCTGTCTTCCGACAGAGAATCTGTGCTCTTGTGGCCCGTGAAAGCTGCAACATCCTTCTTTAAACCAAGTCCGTCAACGAACAGAACGTCTCTGAGAAAACTGACGACAGCCCTCAAAATGAAGGACAAGAAAAGGTTGATGTGGATGGTGTTGCGGGGGCAATGAAGCTTTCTTCAATAAGAAAGTGTTTTTTAATTCTAGCAGAGATATGGATGGCATCAACACATTAATTATTCGATTAACTTCCAAGCGCAATTTAATATTTTAATTATTCAACGTTTTTCTCTCTCCATTTTATTTATTAAAGGTCGTGTCATAAAAAAAAATATCAGTAAGACGAGACACCTGAAGGACAGCATGGTTGTTATGGCAACGATGAGAGTTAGACTTGTGAGGGCATAACCGACGGTGTAAATGATCTTTATATTAGCCACCTGATTCTGCAAAAAAGTGGTACTTCGAAGATTATGACATGAGCGATAATTATGATGATGAAAATTATGCTCGACGACGACGATGATGATGACGGTGATGGCGGCGGCAATGGTTAAGGCAATAACCGCAAGTTCGGAGGACACTCTGAGGTCTTCAGGAAGACCGATTGTGCAGTCGGAAAAGTTGGTCCACGTGCGTTTTGTGGCAGGACTTACAAACCACTGACCATTTTCGGTGCATTCGCGTTGGGCGAGTCCTGTTAACATGCATCTATTAGAGTCCTCCAATAACCCAACAATAAACAATCACAATATTAATAAATTAAATTGAAAGAAATACGAAACTGATCGTAAAAAATACTCGAACCTCCGCTCCGAAATCCATGGATGTAACTCGGACATTGGAGTGAAACTGTGACTCCAGCAGGGGTTGAAGGCCAGCACATCAAACCATCCCAAACAACTCCGCAAAATGAATCTGCGTTCGAACAGATGCTCATTAAGTTAAGACAATTTGTTCTGAATTCTTACTAAATCGTATGGAGAGAGACTGAGAAGTCATTACAAGAAAGAAGGATGTTTCTTGACTGATAATAAAAAGCTCAAATGTTCATTAATTCGTTAATATATTTTAGAGACTATACAGCCTTGTTTGCATTGGTGCTGTGATAAGACATGAATCTAGAAAAAAATGAAAGTAGAGTGAATTTATTTTGTTGGAACACGAAAAGCGGGAACCAAAGACTCAACTCAGGCTCAACCCTGGAGAGGTGGTGCCAAGGGAGAAAACGTTTTAATGTCACCACGAGTTCATTATGTGTTTAACTTGCTTATTGAAGTTAATTGTCAAGCTTATAGGAAAAGTTCCAATTAATAATAAAACATAAATTGTTTTTTTCTAATTTTATGAGAGAATTGGAGCCTGGTATTAAGCCTGGGCTGTAATGTGATTTTAAAGTCTAGATTTTTAACAGGACGTCATGTACGCATGATAATTTGGCGGAAGGACACGGGAACGCGATTCTCCATAATTCAACAGTATTCTTTAAAGTGCACCTTTTTTCAAGTCGCTTTTTACAGTTATATAAATTCAACTTTAAAAATGCTTTTAGCAATTTCTCAATTCGTTACATCTACAAACGTATATGTACAAAAGATGTGTTTGCTTTTTAACTTCGTTACTTAATTTTTATTTCACTTTTCAATCATTTCCTGCAAGTAGTCGCCAAAGAAAGATTTAATTCGAAAATAAATTGATGCACACAAAAAGCAATGTTTTATTGAACGTTCCCTTTCTTTCACGGGTCAGAGTTTTGTTTTAAAAGAGCGAATGGATTTCTACGTGAGACCTATTCCCTAAACATCAATTGCTCCTTAAAAAGATAAAATTTAAATTTAGTTATAAATATTTTCTTAATTAAATTTTTTTAACTAATATTAATTAATTAGTTACGGTTTAATTGTTTAACGTATTTTAACTTTCACTAAACGTATTCAAATATTTAATTATTCTGTACGATAATTTTTTTAAATTATAATTAAATTCAAATAATTATTTTATTTAAAAAATAAAAGTATTTAAGAACATAAATTAATAGATAAAGGGTATATGCGAAAGTTCTTTGTTTATACTCGTAAGCCTCGCCGATTTATTCCGTCTTTCCGTTACCGGCAGATGGTAGTGAGGGTGTGTGTTGGTTTTCAGCCGGTTTTGTAGTTAAATTTATTAAACTTATTGCTCTGTGATGATGATAATTCTGCCATATTATCTATCGTGATTATATTCTTTATACCGTTCCAAATTGTCTGAGAGCATTTCGTGTAGATAGGGACATATGATCATTTTTGATTAGATCCTATACTCTGAGGTGCAAGTATAAAGTTTACGGTCCAATGATGATAAAAATTCTGCCATATTATAAGCGATGATTAGACTAAAATACCGTTCCATTTTTAACTGAGGACCAGATATGATGATTTTTCTATTGCATCCATTTATGATGAACTTGTATAGATAGGGACATATGAATTCTGATTTGAAGCTATACTCTGAAATGGTGCAAGTTTATTAATAAACTTTATTTTTTGTTTATTGTTTACACTCTAGATAACTAGATGTTATGTATGCAGTTACGTTACTAAATTTAAGGGTCCAATGATGATAAATATTCTGCCATATTACAAGCGATGATTAGACTAAAATACCGTTCCATTTTGTAACTGAGGACCAAATAAAACATTTTCGATTGCATTCATTTATGATGAACTTGTATAGATAGGGACATATGAATTCTGATTTGAAGCTATACTCTGAAATGATGCAAGTCTTCTAGTTATAAGTTTTTGTTTATAATACCGACTTGAGCTTTAAGATGAAGTTCTCCGATAGATGTGTCAAAATCCATGTTAGAATTTATGTTCCAGAAAAACTTTGCATATTCTCAAAGAATTTTAATGAATTACTGGATTATCGCGGATTATTTGCGATTTACACTTTCAATGACAGCACGCACGTGTTTGTTCACAAATCTAATTAAAAAGGTACCATTAACTGGTCCAGAGCGTATTGATAACTCCTGACATTTAAGCCTGGATTCATTCAGTTGCCTCGTCTGCTCATCCAAGTTGATGTTGACAAGGTTTGCCTGTTGAGAATAAGATGAAATTAATTGTGTCTGGCGCTTTTACATATTAATTTTATTGTCTAATGTACTAACTTACTGAACCTTAAGCCTAGATGTGATCAAATGTGAGTCATAATATGTCATTTATATAGCGTCGTGCACGTGAGCTACATGGACGATGATTTCCATAATGATATAATATAAGTAATTTCTATGCTGATAAACAGTACCTAATTGAATGAATTCATTCCTATCACTTCCAAAACGCATTCACGTCACGTACAGTAAATTCTGATTTAAAATGGTCTTTGATTTATGTCCTTAATGTCGTTACTTGCGCAAGTCTAAAAGAAGTTGAAAATTCAGTCCTTCTAATGGCCGGTAGACGTTAGCACGTGTTAAAAGAAAGTTAAAAGATTGGAATTAATTGTTGCCAATTTTTTTGTTTATGATTATTGAGTTATCACTCGAATGTTAACGGAAATTTAAATTTGTTTCCATCTGGCACTCGAGAAAATTAGTGACCGGTTCGTGCGTTTGGAAGCTTTCGGATTCTTTTTTTTCAGAGGATTATTGCTAAAGCAGCAAACTCGCTAAGTGCCGCAAATGCGGTGGATCCTGATCTGCGTTGAACGCCGTTAAAATCCCTTCTCACGAAATTCACGAATCTAGTGTATTTGTCCATAGAACAAATATTAATAAACGACATTGTTGACCGATGAAATATTTTCATTTTGCAAATTAAATGATGTAAAAATGTTCCTTCTCGGCGGTCGAGAAGGTGGGCTTTGGTCATCTGTCAAACCGCGAATGCCGGAAAGGAAGGATTTGATAAGCTAAGGAATTATTTTGTTTCGTTAGAAAATATTCTCAGAAATAATTTGCCCTCGTCTACACTGAAACTCGGGAATGGAGGCGTCTGTGATGTAATCCTGGTCGGAATTTAATCAAGGATACCTTTCTCTTTTATTTGGAACTCATTGCTTCCTACGCATCTTATAATTACCACATCAGGGGTTTGATCAATGCTTAATGATGATGTGGACGCAACATAATCATCATGCGGGGACGGTCTATCACTGTCCTGATTGATGCTCTTAATTCGACCTTTCTGATGATGACAGGAATATTCAGCCGCTCGCGTACTTTGTGATTCGAACTGTCACGAAAATTATCCGGCATTTCAGTCGCTCTGGATGTTTATCAGTTACTTGAAGTCACATAAAGCAGATATATTGGATGCTTTGAAAACATAAAGTTGCTATTAATATTTGCAGACACAACAGGCCATAATTTGCATCAGGTTTTCTTCCCTGAAATGCCGATTCTTGTATTTTATTATTATTATTATTATGTTAAATGATTGCAAACACGAATTTATATACCGAGTAAAATGTATTCTTGTGGCTTGTGTTTGGTTTAATTCAAAAGTTTTCCAACTATTAAAGAATCTCCAAAATGTGAAAAAAATCACCAAGAAAGCAAATTAGTGGGTACCCATTACGAGGGTTTTCCAAATTAAATGGTTGTTTTTTTATATAAAATATTACCTTATCAAAATCGCTTCCTGCATTGTTCATAAGTCAAGCTTATAATCGGAGTTTTTCGAAAGTTAATTTTAATTTTTTGTAATGAGTTTCGTAATTCTAAAATGTCCGGAATGGATCCTCATTTCCTTGTTGAACGACTGAGTTAAATTTCGTGAATTATTCTTTGTTTCCTTCCTTACTTGGAAATTAGGACCAACTGCTTCTTCTCGAAGAATTCGATGAGATGAATTCGATTCAATTGATTTCGTTTAAAAACTATTAAATTATTATTTCAAATAATTAATTAACTTTCGTTGCTGTTCATTGTGGATATTACAAATATGAATTCTTACTTCTGAAACTTCAGCAGAGTATGGATTACAATAAATGACCTTCTTTGAGCAAAGATAATTTAACGTCATCGCCGGCAGTAGTAATGGTGCCAGCAATAAAGACCACGCTATAATCTCTCTGTAGTGAAAGTCTTTATAATATAAAAAATAAAGATGGCTTCTTTATGGACTTGTTGCAACGCAACACAGATGTCACGAGTGAAGACAGAAAAATCTGGAAGTGCAGTTGAAGAATGGCACAGGAATTGATTAATACCGGATGTCTGGAAACTACTGAACAGACAGGTACGCCCCGAAGTCATTTGCTGACGATGTGGTTCTCAGCGAGTGGTTGGTGGGACAAGGATACCGACCCAACAGTTTCTGCGATGAGTGAAGGCTTCTGCGACGGCATAATAAGCTGCTCTCGTCAAAGAAGTAACGCAACGGCCAATATGGCCTGAGATGCCGACTGCGGAGAAACGCAATCATTGGATCACCTCATGCAGAACCGATGACCCTCGTCGCGCAAGACATGATGCCCTGTTTCGAATGCCGGTGAATAATCTGGAGAGAAACATTGCGAGGTTGGAGCCAAAAATTTCATCAATGAACAAGGATTTCCGGACTGAATGCATTTCGCAGGTAGAAATACATATAACTTTAACTTCATTGCAATTTATTATGGTTTCAAGAGACTAAAGGCTTTGCAGTAAAACACTCCATCGTTGCGATGTGGCGATTATTTCAGACACTGGGATTGCCTGACACTCGCAAATGGATGAGACAGAACGAGCTGTTCGGGAACGCAGGAAATCTAAAAGGGAAAGGTCAAAGCATTCATAATAAACCGGAGGAGTGCATGCAGAGTCATGAAGATTTGGAGTCTGCAATGACATCCCAAGTCGACCTGTGATCGGATGAAGAGACCTTAAACGATGCAAAAGAATAAACCTAATAAAAATTAATTAATTGAATTAATATTACGTTACTATATTGATTTTCTCGACACAATTACACATTACATTTGTTTCAATATTTTATATATTTTTTCAATATTATTTATATTTTATAATATTTATATTTATACAAGAGGAACTTAATTATTAGGCGAAACTTCATGATGATGTTTGTAAAAGATCGTGGTTTGGGGTTAATTAAATTGTTTAAAACTAAAAAAATGTTTCTTTTTGTAATGCGTCATTACGCAGAGAAAAATCTTGTCCCTCTTGACATTGAATGTCACCTTCACTTTTTAATTGAGTTGTTTTACTTTAAAATCTGTGAAAAAAAAAAGAATCTTATTTATCTGTTTATTTATTCAAGTTAATAGGTTAATGTTTTGTCATTCGTTTGAATTTCTCAGAAATATAAGAAAATCAAAATCCGAAATCTCTAAGCACTGTCATTATGCTCAGAGTCATCCATTTTGAATGACAGTCCATTAAAAATATACGACAGCCGACATTATCAATGTTTATAAATTAATATAGAGTAAATAAATAAATGTTTATTTAAATAAATCAAATAATTATTATAAATAAATTGAATGTAATGAGATGAAAATATAAACAAAAGCACTTCTTCGTCTGGAACGAATTAATCTTGATGCGCATTAATCAGTTTCTCTTCTGCTTGTCAGTCACTCTTCACTGAATTTGTACTGAAAATGTATTTTCATCAGGGAACCATTCAATTCTTCTCTTAACACTCATTCAAATCGGATGTTTCGCTTTTGCTCGATTTATATTGCTTTGTTAATAAAATACGACTTGGCAAATCCTGCGCTCATTCGATGTATTTTACAACAGGGAAGACTTGTTGAATAAACAGGGCTTTTTGATTCCAAATCAAGTTTTTTCTTTAATTTCAAGCGTTAATGAAAAAGAATTTAATTATATTACATAATACTTGGAACCCAGAATATCTACCGTATCACCCATCAGTATTATAAAATATTATAAACTTAATATAAAGTAGTAATAAGAACTTTAAACTGACTTTTACAAACTTTCAAGGTTTGTATTGAAAATGTTGCTGAATGGACCATGCATTAAACTCAATAGACTGGTGTGGATCGTAAAATCTGCTAAGAAGAATTTAAATCTGTTGTTCCACATTTAAATCTTATTATATTTATTAATAATCATTATTATTGCTCTATTGGGCTGTAATACTAACCGGAAGCTGAAGAGGTTGTATCGAATAGCTTTCCACGACGAAGTCGTTTAGTAACAACCGTTGTTGACCATATTTGGCACAGAACGTTGATCCGATTAACTAGTTGTTTACATGTTTACTTATTTTTTAAGCTTTTAATAATTTTGAAGAGAAGCAGAAGAAGTTTAATTTAAATATCTGAAATATCGTTCTGTACATAAATAAACTCCAAAATAAGTCAAATTAATTTAAAAAAAAATGAAGCGAGTGGTCAAATCAGTACAATACTGGTTTTTCATTCTGTACTATTTCAAGTGTTGGAATGTTTATGTTGGTAAGATTATGTTGGTATGCATGTATTGTTATGTTTATGTTTGTATGTTTGTATGTTTATCATCACTGCTCTGAAACTAAAACTGCTACACAATTGATTCGTGAACCAATTGACCCATAAAGCAACGTATCATGAAATTATGCAAAAATATGTGCTTTATAAGTTTTGAAAATAACTTAAAAATCACTTAAAATCGAGTAAACTACAATTTTATTTTTTACGGAAATCGGAAAAAGTGGATTTGCTGTTTAATTATAGAATATTAAACTTAAATTCAATTTAAATATCGTAACTATTATTATAATGTCATCGCAAAAAAGTTATCAAGATTTAGGAAATAATAAAATAAAAATTCCATTATACATTTTTTTCCAAAGATCCATTCGTGACGTACTCCATTCAGTAGGAATGTGACCTGACTTTACAGTTCAACATTCGGCATTTTTGGATTAACATTGATAGGAAATGTTTTATCAACTCTTGTCAATCATTGTGCTTTGATTTTATGTTTATTTATTTTTTAACGGTGCAGTTTTTCTTTAATTTAATGTATTTTAACATTCAAAAGCTTCTGTAATTTATTACTGGCAATGATTAACAATAAAATCTTTTGTTTTTATAACATTATTTGCATTTTTCATTGTATCTATTATTCCAGTCTCTGAAAACATCTACAAAAGGCTATAACGATATATCTTTGAATCATTCAATACTTCAAAAGTCGGAAATCAATTCGGTTTTGGACTTATAAATACGATATTTGTTTTGTTAAACCTTTTTGAAATTCTTACCCATCATTTATTTATAATTGTTCTTTTCATTTATAAACTTGCGAAGAACATCCATCAATTTTGAATGAGAGAGAAAACGATGAAACAGATTTTCTTGGTAAAAGTGGTTAATCCTCGACAGATTTTTTTTAACAGTATCCGTTACCTTTCCATATTTATGGGTCATGTCAAAATAAATTCAACACCAACGTTTTTACACGAAAGAATGATGTTTCTTAAGTTTCACGAAAATTTGAAAACACAATTTATTTGAAAACAAATCTGGTTATTTATCATTCCATTCATCATCATCATCATCATCATTCGTATAAAATTCATTTACGTTGCAATCATTATCATCGTCATTGAACAAATTCATGACATCAAAAGTATATCAGGATGTACATAAAGTTTGTCTGAGATTGGACCGTTTTTTTGTACAATTAGGATTGTTTCAAATTTAATGAATTACAACTAAATTTTGATTTAACAAAAATGACTGCAATGAAGAGAATAATAAGAATCCCAAATGAAACAATAAATAGATTTTCAGCAACAAATTTTTAAGGCCATAAATATTATAAAAACATGCTGTTTTTGCATTAAATTCGCCAAAAATCAGCTAAACTGATTATTTAATAAATCAGCTTATGAAAATATAAAAGGAAAAAATTGCTTAATGAATTAAATTTATATTAATTAAAAGGAATGTAAAATGTAATATTGAACGTAAAATCAAAGTCTGATGGTCATAAGGTCACCATAAATGCTAATAAAATATTTCGAAAAAACTGAAGTTGCTATCAGGACATAGGCCTTTTCAGATTCTAAAAGTACTGTGTTTTTGCTTGACATTGTGCCGATGAACTCTAAGAACATTGGCTTCCAAAGTGATTGGATCTTTTCCAGAGACACTCAGGGGGTTGAAGAGGTTAGCGATTATGACTGAATTTTCAATTTTATTACATTTATTAAATTTTTGCGGATTATTGCCAGGTAATGCAAAATTAATTAAAATTGGAGTTTAAATTTATATTTCACATTTCGTGGAATTAAAATTTCGTAAAACTCACAATTCGTCTGTTTACAAGAAGAATGAAACTGCCATCAGCCTATCGCAGAGATTTAATTAGTTAGTTAGAGCAACACAGAAACAAATATTGATATAATTTGATTGAACATACAGTGCGCGTCATAAAGATAGGACAGGTACTAGAATCACAAGATTTCTATCTCTATCTTTAAAATTACCGGTAAACTTCGGTCAAAATGCTGATTTTAGCGATCATAAGAGAGTAATTAATTAGTATTCAATAAAAGTTAAGACTAAAATTTGAATATTGATGAGAATCCACCAAGAAACACTTTTGATGTTGTTTCTCGGAGTTTCCGCCACGGAGCGTGGGGTCTCTTCCGTTGAGGAAAAAAAATTTTTATTACAGGTTTCACAAAAGTTCATTAACATAATAAGACTCATTATATATTACTTGATGTCCTTAACATGTTTAAATTACAATAAAATATCGATATGTAACGTTATTATTGATGGGTTTAGGGAAGCAACTTAATGATATTGAAAGAGGACAAATTCTTGCCTTTAAAGACTTGAATTTGTCAATTTCTGAAATTTCTAGGAGGATGAATCGCTCTAGAAATGTTATTAGTCGTTTTTTAAGTGATCCTCAAAGTTATGGAACGATTTGTTCCCCTGGAAGACCAAAAAAACTGGATGAACGTCAGAGAAGAGTCATCCTTCGCGAAGCTTCCAAGGGGCTCAGTTCAACAAAGGACCTAAAAATAGCTTAAACCTAAATGTCAGTAGATCGACAATATTGAGATGTCTCCGTGGAAGTCGTTTTCTAACGTTTGTTAAGCGTCAGCACAAGCCGCTTCTGACGGAGGCCCACAAGAAGTTCCGACTGAACTGGGCAAAGGAGATGCTGGATTTGGACACCAACTGGAAGTCCGTTATTTTTTCAGATGAAAAAAATTTAACTTGGATGGTCCAGATAGATTCAAATTTCATTGGCATGATGTCAAAAAATGCAAAAACTCATTTTTTTGTTTAAATTTTGGAGGTGGCTCAGTGATGGTCTGGGCTGCCATTTCCTCTCGAGGTTCTTTAGAACTTGTGTTCTTAGAGGGGAAGCAAATTTGGAAATGAAAGGGTCATCTACCAGCATGACAATGTCCCTCTACACAGGGCAAAATCAACCAAACTTTTTTTCCAGGAAAGGAATTTGGAGTTTCTCAAGTGGCCATCTCGCTCCCCAGACTTGAACCCCATAAAAAACGTGTGGGGATTGCTTACCAGGAAAATATATTGTAATGGCAAACAATATTCCATCGTTCAAGAGCTGAAAGACTCTTTGGAAAAGGCCTGGAAAGAGCTGGACGAAGACAGCCTAAAATCTTTCCTGGATTCATTGAAAAACAGAATTAAAGAAGTAATTATGAAGAAAGAAGACACAACTCATTATTGACTTTCATATAAATCATAATTTAAAAGTTTAAATCAAATAAATTTGAAAATTTATGCTCCACAGTGTTCTTCGTTGATATGTGCAATTTCGGGGATTTCCAGTGTTTTGTTAAATTCTCACAAAATATTTATTTTTGCACAATAAATTTGATAAATCTGTAAATGTAACGTATTTTACTATATCATTTAAAAAATGGTTTACATAACTCCACTACTTGGAATGATATCAAAATATGCACCTGTCCTATCTTTATGATGCGCACTGTATACTCTTTGTTACTAAAACAACATTACGTTATTACATACCACAATCATTGTAAACCCCCTTGATCTTATAAACCCACGTTATTATTTTGTATAGTCAGTTATTGTAAACCCAAATTATTATTTACCCACGTCATCAAACACCCAAATCATTAAGAACTTGAAATTATTTGTGAAAGCAGATGTTATGTTGGTTTATAAAGTTTTAGCTTTAATTCACTGTAATATTTAAAATATAAATTACAATTAACCCATTTGTTATTATTATTATTATTATTATTATTATTATTGCTATTATTTCCAATATCAGTGTGCCTGTGCAAAAGGTGGGGAATGAGGAATCAGACGTTGGAACGTTGCATACACATGGGCGCATTCTGCCTAATCTGCAAAACCGTCACTTTTTATCAACGACTGAATAAATAAATAACTATAATTAAATAATATTAAATAATTTTAAAACCTCATTTTAGAATTTTCGCATCGCAAGTGTTTGCTGGGCATAAAAACACAAAACAAATGCAAAAATTAAGCGGCTTTTCTTGGAACGGAAATTAAAGTAATTAACATCTCCTCTTATATCCGGGGAAACATGGTGGTAGATTATTTTTTAAATTTGTTTTTAAAAATATTTTCGATTGTTCGGGACAATTTATTTCTTTTGAGACTTCAAAGCAGGTACTGCTGACTCGGAGAAAGAAAAATGTCACAAGAATCCAGTATTTGTAATTTTTAATAAAATTGTAATAATAATTTAAAAGTTAATTGTGTAATTATATACAAAATTATCAGAATAACAGTTCAACTAGTACTCACTAAGTAGTTTATTATTAAGAAATTAAATTACAATTTAGTTATTAAGGGAAGCTTTGTAAATTATTTCTAATTTTTATGCCGCTAACAGATACTTAACTGATATCCGAACATCAAAAGACTGATTTCAATTGATTTTTAAATTTTAAAAATTTTCTAACATTTTATTTTCGTGCTCATATCATATTCCCACGTTAAAAAAAATTATTTATTTGCGCTTGGATCAATTTTCCAAGCAAATAGGTTCAAAAGATGAAAAAAGTCCGTTTGTATCACGCAATGATGGATGCTTATTGCGTAATCGTATATTGATAAATGAATGGACATATGTAGCGGATTGAAAAGACTGACTTGTGATGGATAGACAGATGGATGGATGGACGAGCGGATGACTAAACGAACGAAAGCGGATGGTTAACCACGTGTAGGAAACAAATTGAATCAGAATTCCTTCGTAGAGTCGTCACGTGGTCGTTCAAAAATTGAAACTTTTCCATTTTATGAAATTCAGTGGGAATTCCCAAAGAGCTTTTATCACGAGTTGTTCAAAGCTCGGACCCAATTCATGTTTCCATTTGCATACAAAGGAATATTTGTATACATTCAGCCAAATTACATGATGACGCGGGTTTAGTGCCACTGACTCTATTCCTTCATCTATTGATTGCTTTTGGCTATTTTTATCTTTGGTTATTATCGCATGAGCATTAATTAATTTACTAATTGCACAATTATGCGCGGAAATTGTTTTCCATATTATGTTTTATTGTTTTTTAATTAACATTTTTGTAATGATCCACAAGACGCTCATCTCCACCATCATAGTCGTCGCCGCCGTCGTCATCACCATCGCCACCATTATCATCACCACCATCACCACCATCACCACCACCACCATCATCATCATTCAAGCTTGAAATAAGATTCCACGACTCGTTGACCATCCTTCAATGATGTTCCTTCAAGTGCCTCCAACATCCACATCTTGTTGCCAAATGACGACTAAGCTTATGCTGCTGCTGATGATCATGACGACGACGACGATGACGAAGTGATGCTGATAAATAGGTGAAATACTTTTATACGGTACCTTTCGTAAGGTTGGGGCAGGAGTTATAATTTAAAATTTTGTTTAGTTTCATGAAAAATCGTAGCATATAATAGTTCAAAGTCTCAATTATTTTATGCCTTTATTCTCACTTGATGAAATTTCACTAGGTTTGTGAAGCAAAATTTGAATATGAATGAAATTTCAGGGAAAAATCCCTTTGATGTTGTTCAGAGGCTTTTCAAAGATTAAGGATGATCGCCCTTCCTGTACAGGAAATAGTACCTTATTACATCGACCATTACTAGTGGCTACCACATTAAAGTCCTATATATAAAGGGCAGTGAGGATTTTTAAAGTTTAGAAAGCGCCAGCAAAAGCCATTCTTGTCAGAAGATCACAAAAAGATTCGATTGAATTGGCTTGAAGAGGTGATGAGTTTGGATGTGAATTGGAACATTGCAATTTTTCAGAAGAAAGATATTAATCTCGACAGTCAAATATTATTGGCATAATGTCAGAAGTCCCCACAATCACTCTTAAAATGAAATTTTGGAGGTCATTGGGTTGCCTTTTCTTCTCTTGGTTCATCAGACGTGGTGGTCTTAAAGGGGATAAAAAAATTCTCATAATTTTTTAAATTCTAAACAAATACCTCCTCTTTTAATACCGTGGATTTCGAAGATAGGGTTATCTTTTAACAAAATAAAAGCCCAATACCAAAAAAAGTTTATTTTTCATAATAAGAATCTCAGTGTCTTGATCTGCTCGATCTCCGGACCTAAATCTACTGAAAATCTGTGGGGGATTGCTCACTAATCAACTATATTCTAATGTTAGGCAAAAAACTAGCACTTTTGAATTGCAAAAGGCTCTTAGCGAGGACCGGATAAAGTTGGACAACATGAAGATGAAACTTTACTTGGTATCAATGAAAGATCGAGTTCAGCAAGAGATTCAATAAAGAATAACAAAACACATTATTAACTTTATTTATTTTATATTTTAAACGTTTGTTTTAACCGGAAAAATAAAGATTTTTGCTTCCATATGAGGGTCACCGATTTTAATTTTTATCTTATTTCTAGTTTTTTTTGCATAAATTACAAAATATAGATGCCCGAAATTAATATCTCACAGTAGATAATGAACATCTACGTATCGTATAAATAAATGGTTTATATATGACCAAGTATCAACAATATTATGGTTAAAAAACATGAGTGTCCCAACTTTATGACAGGCAGTGTATTATTAGCGCATTGTGAGATAAAGGAA
Source organism: Hirudinaria manillensis (assembly GCA_034509925.1). Classification (NCBI taxonomy): domain Eukaryota; kingdom Metazoa; phylum Annelida; class Clitellata; order Hirudinida; family Hirudinidae; genus Hirudinaria; species Hirudinaria manillensis. Next base: position 8,508,362 of record CM067526.1, on the reverse strand, counting down.
TTACCAACTTTAATTTATTAACTAATTTTCAATAACTTTTATGATTAATAAATTTTTATTACAAACTTATTTAAAATCAAGCAGTAAAAGGTAATTTAGAAAAGTAGTAATTATTTGATTAACTGGTCGAAATAATTTCGAATTTCCAAAAATATCGGACTTTTTTTTTTACAAAGGCACGGACAGCTCCTTGTGCACATAAATAAGCAAGTAATTATTCTTTCGTTAAAATGGTTTTCATTAAAATTTCTCACAAATTCGTGCTCAAATCCTTCCTTTCAAAATGACTTTTAAGATTTTTTAGATTATTTTGAAAATATGTTTTTATATTTGTAATGTACGATTTTAAAAATGTGAAATATTAATTTTAACCACCAAGGGATGTCTGATTGGAATTGAATATTTTTGAATATATTTATTATTTATAAAAATTGAAATTTAATTAAAATTCTGATCAAAGAAGAAATAAAGATATGCAATCATTTTCAGAGATTTTCTATAAATCGAATGACATAAAACTTGATATCAAGAGGATTATTATTATTATGAAGATAATAACAATTATATTTGTAATAATAATAACAATAAAATTATTATTTCATTAATAAGATTAATAAAATTATTAATATTAACATAAAAACATAATTATCAAATAATTTCAACTTAAAAAATTCTTTTCAAGAATATTTGAAACGTGAATTGATGAAGCAAATAAATAAATTTGTGGCAATATTTATTTATCTATTTGTAAATGTATTGACGAAATATTTCTTTTGAAATCAAGTCAAACCCTAAAACAAGGGTTGATGGAACATAGAAGATAATAATTATTATATATTAAGTAATATTAAAGTTAATGCATTATTCTTCGGAAAAATAATTTCGGAAATCGCTTTGCTGATTAAAAATTGGTTGAGATATAAAGATAAAGGAAAGCATTAATTCCATCGATCAAACATTTTTTAAAGTGAAAATATCAAATTCCATCAATTTTCAAAGATATTAAGTTGATTGACGACTTATATTCTGTAATAATAATAATAAAAAAAAATAATAATAATGTAAAATTATATAATTAATATAGAAATCTATGCTTAATTTTTTGTCGAGCATTGTCATAAATTATTAATAAATTAATGCATTACTTAAGAATCGTCTCCTGAACAAATCGTTATCATTTATCTGTGCTCGGAAAATAAAAAAAATATTACAAGTAATTGTTTATAAAAATAAATAAAAACAATGGTTTGTAAAAATAAATAACATTCCATCTGCAGTTTCCTTGGAAAGGTTTCCATTCATTTCCATTCGTCAGTTTTGAATTGAAAGATTTTCACGCAATTGAATTTCATTTTCACAATTTAATTTTTATTTCTTTTTAAAACATTTTAATTCAGTTAATTCAGATGCAAAGTAACAATCGGGTGTTTAATGGTTTTTAACTATATTATTATTATATATTTGCTTATTTGAATATTATTATTATTATTTGTTAAATATATTATATTATAATATTGAAAATCTGATTAAATATTTATATATTTATATATATTATTCTAATTATTAATTTCTCACGAGAAATTTGAGATCAACTTAAATCCTCGTGAATCTGAACAAGAATTTTAAGGATACAAGCGATAGATGGCACCCGGAGGGATATTAAACTCATGCATATTCATAGGCTCATCGATATTACGAATAAATCAAGAAAGTTTAGATTGATTCGACGCCCCACAAACAAACTGAATTTCCATGAAATCCATGAAGTCACGTGTTCAATGTTAACTGTTTAACTATTTAACCCTTGGATGCCCAAAGGTTGGGGGTTTCACATGTACTCCAAAGTTTGCTTCTTTTTTTTTTTGAGATCCTGGAGTCCGTCTTTAAAATTTTGTCCTGCATTTTTGCAAGACTTATCTTCAACATGTCGGTTACATTGTCATGTAAATATTTTTTTGGCAAATGTTAAATGCATCTTTTTTACGAACGTTCAAAAGACGTGGGACACTCCGTTGGGGACTAAAGTTACGAACGCGCATGTTCACAAACATTACAGATTTTTGAAATAATAATTGTAATATTACATATGACAACATATAAAATGTCATCATGTAAAATATAATATAAACATGCCGTATAACATGTTGCAACTTTAATTTCTCTTTAGTAAACAATAGAGGTATAGCTTAGATTTTCATTTATTTTAAAATAAGGATGTTATTTGTTCTGTGTGGTTATTATTATTATTATATAAAATTAATACTGCATCCATTGTGGGTTATATACTATAAAATATACAAATCTGAGTTGAGAACATAGCGGTCAGCCTTAAAGCTTTGAACGACGACCCAGACCTCGGTGTTCCTGACAAGGAAAATAACTGTTGCGCGATCGAGTTATATTGAGTTAAAATTTGTAAAAATGTCACAATTTTATTTGAGGATTTCTATCTAGAATTTTAGATCATAAATACAATTATATACGTTAAGCCGTGCAATAGACTGAAGAAATGTGAAAAAGAAAAGATGAAGAAAATAAAGAATGTTAAAGCTTTTATTAACTGTAATCAAATGAACTAATTATAAACCATAATTAGTGATGAAAACGAGCGATTTTGTCTTGTAAGAGTTGCTAAACTTTAACGTCTATTTGATTTGACACCAAATAGTCAACATTTATCTACGAATAATTATTGGAAAATATTAATTTTAGTTAAATATGTACAAAATATTAATTTTAAAACTTTACATGGCACTGTTTAATAATTGTTTAATGAAAATTATATTTTTATATTTCCCTGAACCTGTGTCTATTGACACAACTTTCGGTTGACGCTCAGTAACAACAAATGTTTTGGGGTACACTTGTACCCCACTTGGCTAAAATTGGAAGTTTTTTCCAAGGGTTAATAATACCATAATGTTATTAAATACAACTTTAACATTAGTTAATCTTGTAATGTTAATTATTAAATATTTTTATAATGTCAATTATTTAAAAACAAATAGTAAATAACATGTCCGTAAATTTCGGTTCTGTTTAATTTTTTTCTAACTCCATGCGATGGAAGCATTGAAAGGTGGTTGAAAGTTTGCAGGTGATTACAAACGTCCACAACAAAGGATGTTGTTGACCAACAAACGTTTCAAAACAAAGGACAAATTGCAACTCGTATCACGGCTTGCATTTCCTGCTCCTATTAACTCCTTCATTGTGATGAACAGCATCGAACAGCATCCCACTTCATCAACGACTCCACGTCTTCACCCTCGAATGTCTGGCAATTACCTCCTTCGTTCAAATTCTTAAACAGATTTTTTTTAAAGTTTTTTATTCACAAAATATTCATATTTTACTTCCAATAACAACTGAACTTCCTACTGTATCTTATGAATATGACGAACACGAGTGAATGAATTGTTGAACGAACGAACGAATGAACGAACGAACGAATGAATGAATGAATGAAACGATGAAATAGAAAATAACAGATTTTTCGTCACAAAATCCCACATGGGTCCCAGTAACACGTGACAAGGTTAGCGAGACTTTCTTAAAAGTTCATTTTCTGACGAATTTTTTTTTATTTTCGGATAAAATGACATTTCGTTTGCAGGTTCAAATGTTGTGACTTCAGATGTTGTGACATCAGATGTTGTGACATCAGATGTTGTGACTTCAGATGTTGTGACGCTTTATTTTTTCCCGTCACATATTTTTATCGACTCCAGATTATTTTTATGCGCCCAAATATTTATTTTACCAAATATTAAAAAATGATTTTATTTAGATATTTATTTTCATTTACATATTAAACTTAATTGATGACATATCCACGAGAAAAGAATCGATTAGTTTATTAAAATCTAAACTTATTGCGTGTTCGAAAGATGCTCGTCAATGTTCAATTTCCATAAACTTTTATGGACTTCATCAGTTTTCTAGAATTATCTTTATGGATTCATGAATATTTTAATTTCAAAGCATTCCATCCATTCCATTGGTGTTCTCCTGAGCACGTGGCTGGCGCTTAAGTCTTTCTTTCATTCTTCAAATGATTTTCGAGATCAGATTAAAAATACTTGATGATCTTCAGAGGTGATTGAATTTTATTTCAACCTTTGAGACCACTTTGTTAGACATTATGGCAACCACGAACAAGAGACGAAATATATTTTAGAAATAACGGGTTCTTTAAAGTCTCTATTTTATCACCTGTAAGAGATGATCAGAACAGAATGTTGATCAAAGAAATAAATAACAATTTATTAAATAAAATAAACCTATAAATATAATATGGAAACCCTGTGAGTCACGTTAAATTAACTGAAGGAAAGATTAAATAATTTCTCAATTAAATGTTTTAATTACAAAAATCACATTTTCTTTTCTTTTTCTGATATAAAACAAAAAATATTTAAAATTAAATTTGTCGAATAATTTTGGTTAATGAAACATAAAAGTGAAACACCGATGAATAATTTACGTTTCTTCTTGTCGCGTCCAACATTTTGTAAATTTCTAACATTTCCTTCATCAAATCTTAACCTAATTATTTTCTTATTCCGAGAATATAATATATATTTTATATTTATAAATATAATCTCGAAATATCTCGAGAATATACGATAAACGAAAATAATGTTGTTTTAAGTAGTTTTTATTTAAAAAAAAAGACCACCAAGTTTTACAACAAAATAAACAAAACATAAAAACACTTGAAATCACCACAAACTTCATCTTCCACAAACCGTCGAATTTTAAATTAATTCATGACTGAAATGAAATAAAAAATAGATTTTCTGTAGAAGTCTGAATGTGAAAGATCCATTATACGTGCAGACTGAAGTGAAAATGATAAAGCGCTGCACTGTCTCCTGTTGAGTTTTCGACAATCAATCGTTGATAATAAATGATCAAATTATAACAAATCACAGAATATAAAATTAAATAAATAAATGAATAAATAAATAGAATAAACAATCTATTATAAATAAATACTTGAAATATCGTCTAGGAAACAAGTTCAGAGGAGGCACAGAAATAGAAATGAGGGATTACGAACCTCTGTTTGCACTCGACATCGTGTCTTGTAAACTAATGAATTGTACCACGAACAACACTCCTTCAACGACACTCACTTTAAGTGCATCTTACACTCCTGCTTTTTATTTATCACCGATGAATAAATAAATATTTCAACGCTTGTTCAATAATGAATTCATAAAATAAATAAATAAATAAATAAATAAATAAATAAATAAATAAATAAATAAATAAATAAATAAATAAATAAATACATTAAATAAATAAATAGATGGAATGATTTGGAATCCCCTCAACCTCAATACAAAAAATAAATGTATTAATTATAAATATTAATTTAAATGTTTTAAAAAATACCTTTTGACCTTTAAGATATTTAATTAATAAAAGATAGGTACCTGCAATACCTAGTTTCATCACGAGGAAATGATGACTCATCAGACTTTTTGCCAAATAATTTAATTTAAAATAATTAATAATTTAAATTCAAAACCTTTGGAACATATTCGACAGGATTTTTGATTTTTGAGGTATTTCATGAAAATGTCTTAAAATAGGAAGATTAAAGAATGAATTTCTTGAAATTATTTTTTGAATATTTTTGTTCCCTGAAGTTCAGATTTAAATATTTCCTCAAGTACTATTTCTATGCAGTTTTATTTTAAATTTAAAATGAACAAATTTAAATTATTAAAATCATTAATTTTATTAATTTAATTATAAAATAATTATTAAGACATTGATTCTCAAAAAATTTAATTTGCATCCTTTGGATTCAAAAGTTTCGAAAGTTTGATGAACGAAAGAAAAGGCTTACAATGATTCATAATTAATAATAGTAATTAATATTAATAAATAATAATTAATATTAATAATTAATAGGTTTTTAATTTACTTTCTTCGAAGGATTTACATGTCTTCGTCGTATAAATGGTTGTATGTTAATTACTTGATTGACTCGGCTGTAAAGTTCAACGTAAATTACGTTAATAATCCGATTATGCAATAATATTATGTCATATTGTTTGCTTTTGCAAAATACTTCAAATTATTTCTCTCATTTATGCATTTTGCATTCGCTGGAAGTGGAATAATAAATAAATAATTTTTCACCAATTTATTTATTTATTTTGAATCATTTACGTAATCAATCATTTAATTATTAATTATCATCGATTAGTACTACATGTACGTTCACGTTCCATTTGTACTTAGCCATATTCCAAGCATCAGAGGCGCATCAGAGGCGCATCAGAGACGCATCAGAGGCGCATTAGATCAGTTATTCACGTGGAGGTGAGACCTGGGTTTCGAACACGACTCATGGAATCATTTGAGACAAATTCAAGCTCCAGAATATGAAATTTTTCTTTTGTAAAATAATATTTCTTATCGTGATTGAAATCAGTCCAAGAGATTCAATCTTATGTTCAACGTTTGCTTTTTTATATTTATCCATTTAATTTAATTTTTTAATGAAAAAACAACAGATATCAATGCATTGGTCCTCTTATTCAAAAGCAATATGGACGCATTGTTTTCAGATGTCGGAGCTAATTCAAAAGTCCGCTGCTGAGACAAGCACAAGAATTGAAGAGAACAACGAAAGATTGAAAAGACAAGACAAGACAATGTTTTCATCAACAACTTGTCTGAACAAAGTTATAATTTGTCTTCGAGCACCATAAGTAACTAAGAAAGAGGAATATTGAGAGAGAAGGTTTTTGGTTGATGCATTCAAAACAAAAATAAATCAGCGAAACAAAAGCATGTTTTAATTGAAATTTACTTCTAGGAAATCCATTCTGAAGAATCCTCCAAAATATTGAATTATTCAAAAACAATTCCCAGTCAAGATTTGTCAAAGGAAGAAGAAAAGGAATGAAAGAATTTGTTGGTGAAAACATAATAATAAAAGAGAAGTGAATGCAAAGGGTGGAAGATACAAGTGGACAATCAGAATCAAATGTGAATCAGGGTTGTGGTTGTTTGCAGGGAGTGTTGTGGATAATTGTTGTAATAATAAATAAAGGAATAAAGAAGTTCACTGAGTCTTTTAATTAAAAGTCTGAATTAAAAAGAAAAGTTTCAAACGTTATTGAAATCAGTTGTTGATTTAGAATTGTTTACGAACAATTGTAGGTTATTGGGATGCCAATGTTTTAACTCTGGTTCAACTTTTCAGTGCCTGAGACACATTTGGTGGACTTTAAACTAAGAAGGGGATTCTTGGATGATTTGCGATCATTTTACATCCCTGTTTTTGTTTGTGTTCGAGAAAATAAATGGTTTTTATTCATTAAAAAAATAAATAAAATAAAAATAACTTTCATGTACTTTGAATTCAATGTTTTCTTTGTCTTTAAGGAAATTTATTTACGACGTTCATCAATTTCTAGAAAGAAACGAAGAAAAAATCTACTATTTATGACTTTCAAAAGAAATTCACTTCAGTTGGAAATTCCGTTTTCACATCATTTGACATTTAATTTTTCCATTTTGAGACAAATATTTAAAAAAAAACACAAAAATTTAATTTAGTTATAAATTCATATTAACATCATTGTAACATTAGTTGTGGAATTAATTGTGGAAACAAATATAAATACTTCGGGAAGAAACTATTTATTAACAATTAAATGTATAAATACTGTTTATTAATTTGATCGATCTTAAAAGGATAGAAAGATAATCGGAATGTCTTTATATATCTTTAAAGCATATCAATATATTGCAATGCCATGCACACACGCACACACACACACACGCGCACACAAAGGCACCTGAACAAATGACAAGCAAAATCCAACTCGTTGACACTGAATTTCAGTTCCTGTCACTTCTTCGTGGTTTCATCGCATATGACGACCAATTGTTGGTTTTGCCAATTAACAATTTTAATTATATGTTATTATTGGCACTAGTTTTAATTATTACTTAATTAATAAATACTGGTAGTAGTGATGATGATGATAATCATATTATATTTCTTTATTATTTAATAGTACAAGATTTTCAGGTCTCATAATCCGGATTTTCTATTATCGCCCGAAGAATCAGAAATAGGCGCTTAAGCCTCACTTCGTATGTTTTCTTGAACAAAGACATGAGATAAATAATATTTATTTAACTTTTATGATGTATTATATTTTATAATATTTATTACAAATTTAATTATTTAAATATTTAATAATTTAATGCACTTTTAAAACCCACCGAGGTCAACAAATGGCGGATCATTTTGAAGCTGTTATCAATAAAATATTTATTTATTAATATTCGTCATTATGAATACACATACATTTGATATTATTTCACGTTATTGGTATAAATTATAATTATATTATTGCAATTATAAATTGTGATTATATTAGTGCATTATATAATATTATAGTATCGTAATCATAAATTGTAATAATATTAATGCAATTATAAATTGCAATTACATTTTCTTTGCGAAATCAGACATCCGTAAAAACATATCAGTACTGCAAATGCATTCTTACAAATTGTGCTTTAATGCGTAGAAAGTGGGTCGGAATTATTTTATAAATTTATTTATATTTCTCTTTTATAAATTTATTTAGATTTATATTCTCTAAAATTATTTATATTTTGTAAATTTATTTGTATTTTTTTATATTACTATAAAATTACTATATATTTTAGTAATGATAGATAGTGGTATCAACTATTAAATATGCAAAAATTCAAAGGATATTTTTGAAGGATCCAGAAAAATATGTAATTAATTATATGTTCCTGGAAGTACAGGTCAATAAGTAAACTTGTTGTAGGAAGACAAACGTGTTACAAAGCGGAGATTGGAAACAACGTGATGGATTTCGTAGCAAAACGTTGAACGTAACATGGCAGTGAACATGCGATTGGGAATAATAAACATAATAAACATAATATCATAATAAACATAATAAACATAATATCATGATAAACATAACATCACAATAAACACAACAGCATAATAAACATAATATCCGATAATAGTAATAAATAGATTTTTGTTCCCGGAGTCAAGTTGAAGCTGAAAGGATTATAAAAAAAAATATAGTATCGCTTATGACGAGTGTCAACGAAATTTGTGCTTAAAAAATGTTAGCATCGCAATCTCTTAGAATTCACTCCACGTTCCATGGCCTGTGTAATCAACTGATTTCTCTAAAAGTTAAGGAAAGGCTTTAAAAAAAAAAAGAAGCTCAAGTCACATTTACGAATATTTCCAATGAGATAATAATTCAATAATATAATAACAATAGGAGCAATCAAATAATTGCAAATGATTGATGACTGGTTCCTTTTTATTTTCTTTAAAATAAATTTTATTTTTGACTTTCATTTATTTTTTATTTTAGTGCGTTTAAAATATAATTTTAATTACAATTTTTAAATAATCTAATTTATCTCCTCATTTTTAGAGTATGACAGGAATCTATAAACGATCCAAAATGTTACGGACTAATAAGATAAGTCATCATTATTAATCAGAACTTCTATTATTATCAGATTCCTTGTCACTTTATCACAGTGCATTATAATATCATTGTTCAATTACATTAACTTAAATTAAAATCACTCAAATTGCAAAAATTGTATTTTAGTTCAGCTTGCAAAAGCGATTTCTAAACAGAAAGCCATCTGAGATGAATGATGACTTGGAGAAATATGTGCTCGTGTATCCATTTATTTATGTATTCATGTGTTTATTCGTGGGCTCAATTCTCAATCAGCAGGACTTTAAAGGTGGCAAAACGTTTCCCGATTTCTTGCAAAACATCTTTTTGCATCAAAATTCGTGGCATCGAGTCAAACGATGCAAAACCTCATTTGGTCGGGTTGTGGTTTCCTCGTGAAGTTTCCTTGCAAACTCCAAAGTTTTGCCGAAGTTCACGTCTTTATCGACGAGAACATTTTATCATCGTTTTAGTGATATTTTATCAACATTTTATAGGCATTTTATCAAAATTTTGTAGTAATTTTTTTAAGACGTCAGTCAATTCTCCGTTTTTTATTTGTGACAACTTTCCTGTCTTTCGAAATGTTTTTCGAGACTCAAACTTGGGCATCGTGCAGCTGATCTCGCAACTTTTCTGAAGGCTGTTGATGAAGACTATTTCAACGCAAGCGTTGACGGGTGTTCAAACTTATGACCTTCCGATGCTGTTGTTTCACTTTCTTTCCCTTCTGTCGAGTCTCGCTTCTAAGGATATCCAAAGGCTGTCTTTGCTCGATCCAAATGAAAACTTGTATTTCAAACAAACAATTTATTATCTCTTTTTTTTTAAATTTCTACAACAAATGGTTCAAAGAAATGGTCAATGAAACTGATGAACCTCAACTTTTTTTTATCTTAAGTGGAAATAATATTATACATAGATGGTTTGTATGTATTATACGTTATATACATATTATTATATGTTTCATATATATTATTATATGTTATATATATATATTATTGGGGGTATGGAAAGTTAACATCTTGAGTCTATCTGGACAATCGATGACGAAAGGAAATTAGTTTTTATTTTTTTTTAAATGAATGATGACTGATGGATGGATGGATGGATGGATGGATGGATGGATGGATGGATGGATGGATGGATGGATGGATGGATGGATGGATGGATGGATGGATGGATGGATGGATGGATGGATGGATGGATGGATGGATGGATGGATGGATGGATGGATGGATGGATGGATGGATGGATGGATGGATGGATGGATGGATGGATGGATGGATGGATGGATGGATGGATGGAGGGATGGATGGATGGATGGACGGACGACTAATGTGAATAAGGATTTCGATTTCGTGACCATTTAAAAATCCAAATGATTAAATAATTAAATGAATTAACAATTTAATGGTCGGAAAATTAATAAATTAATTTTTTGTTATTTCTATATTTTGTTTTTATTTCTCAATATTTCTGAGAACCACGTTAGACTTCAACACTTTCTGTTTAATTTCGAAACTGCATATTTCGTGGTAATTGAACATTTATCAAGATTTTAAAATATTAATTGTCAATGATGATGATAATGATGATTAATATCACAGTTGTTATTAATATTGTTACCATTTTTGGAGGCAAATGTTCAATAATTCAAGCTCAATTAAATAATTCCTTTTATTAAAAATTAAGAAAAAAATTTAAACTGTTTTGTTGATAATTGTTAAAATTCATAAACAGATACAACTAAATAAAGTGCCAAAAAAAGTACGAAACACTCGCAAACAAGAAATTGATTGGTGGCATGGCAAGTAAATAATGGCATTTATTTATCGTCAGACGATTAGCCATTTATTTAGCGCAAAAATCCCAAGGGCAACCGAGGCACCGTGCAAATGTTTTTTCATCTCGTGGAGCAGAAGAACATGCAACGTCCAATTGTATCAGAAAATCTCTGCATTACTCATTATTAAAAAGTATTTCAAAGAAAATGTTACAATATAAATATCTATAAATATTACAATAATAAATATTACAATATCACCTACGAGACTGTCATCATAGTCGTTATAACATAAAAACGATTCGCTAAATTGTTCTGCTTAAATAATTGTCATCTGACAAAATAATTATAATGCATTTGAGTAGTAAATAAATAAATTACATTCTAATTTAAAATTAATTAAAGCTTATTTTGGATTAACAAAGACAAGACGCGGTATAAAATTACTAAAACAGTTGACAATAACTTGAAAGTCAGAGAACCCACCAATCTTGAAATGGCAGTTTCTTTGTTTGTGTCCATGAAGAAGTCAAAATTGACTCAAGTCCTCCATGGAAGCAGTTCAACTTTCCAATGAGCTTCGCGTTCACTCCACGAGTTTATAAAGGAAACCCCGAACGTTAAGAGGTGTTTAGTGCCATTTCTGTTCATCAATTGGTTATATATATATATGTATATATTTATTTATATATCGATTAATTATTTATTAATTAATTATATATTTGTCAGTCAATTATTTATTTTTCTATTAATTAATTATTTATTTATTTATCGATTAATTCCTTATTTCATCTGTTTATTTCTCTGCCAAATTACCTTAGAAAGTCACTTCAAACATGATTTGCCTCTCGCAATGAAATCGTTGAATTCCTTCATTTCATCCTTTTAACACTCCAACATTCATTAAATTTTTTTGGCAATTTTTTAAAACGAAAATCTGATGACCTAAATAACTTCACATAGATTTTACATAAACTTTATATATTGAAATATGATATCACTTAAGCTAGCAACTTTCTAATCTCTGGCTTCTCATGAAATATGAAGAATAATTACATTTGTTCTCAAATCGGCTTTATTTCGTAACAAATTACAATTACGTAACAAATGCAATTATGTAAATTACAATACGAAGTACGTGACTCAAACCAAATAAATTCAAGACTTTAAAATCCAAGAAAAACAAAACAAACTAAATAAATTCAAGACGTAGTAACCCAAACCCACTTATAAAATCGTGCAAATCCTGCCAAAAAATAAGATCAAGTGAAATAAAGAATTTAAACTTAGAAGTAATTTGGAATTTTTTTCAGCGCTCCTTGTGGAACGGACTTGCATGAAGCTGATGTTGAAAACAATTTCAATGGTCCCCGTGAGCCATTGTCGCCGGCAATTTTAGGTCGCTGCCTCCCCGTCCTTTTCCTTTTATCTTGAACAAAAAACAAAGTTACCCCAAGGCAAGCAATAAGAGGCCCAAATCCATGAATCACGTTCTGCAATATAATCAAGTCCGGCAAACTAACATTCTACAAGAAGGGATTTTTATCCTTTCTCCACTAGAGAAACCTGTCTGTAAGCGGTGATCAATCGGAATGCAGTTTAATGGACTGCCTTCGGTCTATAATGCGTCAATGTTATTGGATTTTAAATTCATTAGGAAGAAATTTATAATAATGCATCAGGAATGTTATATTCTGTATTGCGTCACACGATAATGTAATACATTTGATAACATATATATAATAATATATGATAGTAACATCATACCTTATAGTAACACATTTCATACATAACAGTATATCACAACACCTTATAATAACGTATTACACCATAATTATGTAACATATTATTATATAATACAAAAATGTGTTTCTTCAATGTATTGAACGTTTCTCTGTGAAGGAATAAATTTTTTGTGCTGAGAGTTTCCATCAAAAGACGTCCACTTGCATTTAAATCCTCGTCAAGCAGCAAGAAATACATTCTTGGATAATTATTCAAAATAAAAACTGTAAACAATGGAAAATATTTTTTTTTTCAATAAAAACATTTTAGAAATTATTTTGGTTGGTTTATTCTCGAATGAAGTTATTTTTACTCGAGAAGGCCATTTGCCACCCATCCCACCTTCATTAACCATCCATCCATCCTTCCATCAGTACTTTCATTCATTCTTCCGTCCGTCCTTTCATCCATTCTTTCATTTATTCATCCTTCCATCCTTCCTTCCTTGTTTTCTTCCCCGAATTTGTTGAAGATGTTTTCCAAAAATCCCGGAATTGATGTTTTTAGAAGGCATTAAATTCAAAGCAACAGAAAACAGACGTGTTTGAATCGAATAACGTGCGAATAAATCTTTTTATGGCATTGTACAGTTTAGTCTCAAAACGTTTAAACATGGAATTCAAAATTTTGAAATTCAAATGTTCTAATTTAAAAATGTTCAAATTACTCGAAATAATTCACTGCCCTCCTGAGTTCCCCACTCAAATGTTGAACACTTTAACCTGAAACAAATACTTTTGAATTATTACCATTTAAAGGCAAATAAAACTAATTTAACAAAATTAATTTTTTTTTAAAATTCTTATTAATTGCTTTAACCAAATTATTTTATTTTTATTAAATCGAGTAGTTACGTAATCGTTATTATCGTTGGAAGAATGGATAATCAAGAATGGACATCTGAAAAAGTCAGGAAAATATGTGGCATTATTTGTAATTCTAATTGAAAGACAGATTTTGAATCAATTTGAAATTTGCTGGACGCAAATGCAAAGAAACGTTCAGCACGTCATTCGTGGACTTTGATTAATTCATTAAGTTAATTAATTATTTACTTCATTGAAAAAAACAAAATATAAGTTTTTAAGTTTTTTTTTTGCTAAATAACGTTAATTACAGAAGACGAAGTTGTGCCTGTCCTTATTGATGATTTCCTTGCAGTTAATTGGAACAGCAGTGGAGAAGGGTCATCCTTTGTTGACCAATAACATCGTTCCACAGGTGTCTGTCTGAAGGAGATGGAATCTCTTTGAAGATTTCTTTGAATGATTCGAGGAAGAATATTTCAAGATTCATTTGGTTGTGGTGAAATCATTCTAAGTTCCACTATTTTTATATTCATTTATTTATTTATTTTGTCGGTGATTTTAGTTTTAAATTGCAATGCAATGAACAATGTACAGAACAAAGTAATCTTCATGTTGATCAATCAAACGTTGACTTCATCTTTCGTTGCATTGACATGGCAACGTGTATAGGTAATTATTGAACAAATAATTATGATATAATTTTATGAATATGATTATTACGCATCCTGAGGTTGATGGATTTGCAGAAACAATGGTTTAAATAAACTGAACGTGTTTCTTATTGAGTTTCAAATGCGGCTGTTTCTTTAAAAATTTCAAGATGCAATATTTGAATTCATTGCTTTATTGGGTTTGGAATCATTAAAAGAAAATATGAAATATTCTGAAACCAAGAACTAAGACTAAAAGACATGGATTTCCCTAGCTTCGAACTGCAAATGAGTCTCACGCTTAGTAATTGAATTCTTAAAATGAAACACTTTCAATATGTTTTAAAATATTTCTTGTTCTTCCATGTTTTTAGAATGGAAACTGTGTAAACAGTGAGAGCAAGATTTTCATGAAATGATAAAACAAGACATTTGAGGAAGGATTCATTGTTTTGACGAGTGATGTTTTGTTATGAAAGTCGTCACATGAGAACGAAGATAGCATCTGCACAACGTATTTATGCAAAGC
This sequence comes from Hirudinaria manillensis, assembly GCA_034509925.1. Lineage (NCBI taxonomy): Eukaryota > Metazoa > Annelida > Clitellata > Hirudinida > Hirudinidae > Hirudinaria > Hirudinaria manillensis. Next base: position 8,493,288 of record CM067526.1, on the reverse strand, counting down.
ATATTTATTTCTTATTTGTTGCATATTAGTTTAAATGGTTATATTTCATTGCAAGTATCTAAATGTAACCGATATTTTACGTGCCAATTGAAAGGATTATTTCAATAGAAAATAAAAGTTAGATTTGCAAAGAAAGGAATTATTATAATCAAATAATATTATAATTAAAAATATAAAAATAGTGTTTTTAGAGCTATTTGCACTTAAACCACAGAAATGTCGCCAGACTGAAGTGAATAAATCTTTTAAGCGATGCAACGTGTTTCATTAAACAGAAATAAACATATATTTTTACAAATATTTGTCAAATTTATTGGGGCTTTTATTATATTTTTTCTAGAATTAATTAAAAACTTGATTTTATTGAAATTATTAACGATTCAAGGTTCCAATTCATTCGCATGATGACGTAAAACTTGCGATGATGTGTAATTAATTTAGTTAAACAAAGTACATACGAGCAGTCACGCAGCCATTTTCATATTTTATTGTCATAATATTATCATTTCACGATATTCACTTTTCGTTTCCTTTGAGGTGTGAATGGGGGGGCATTGTCCTGTTGGAAAACAAAAACGAAACAATTTTATGGAAACTTTTAGGAAATGGGATGAGAAAAGTTCGGACGGTTTTGATGAAATCCTTAGATCGTTTTTCTTGGAGAAAGACTAATTCTCTTTGACCTCAGGCTGAAAATCCTCCACACGGAAGCACCTCCGAATTCTCTGCCATAATAAACCACTTGGCTCCTTTATTAAATCATGCCAGTAATAGTGGCACCCGATAGGACAATCAAAGTTAAACTCTCTTTTTGTCTGAAAAAAATACTGAGCTCCATTTGTCCCTCTAATTGACTTTGGTTTTTTGACCATTACTGGCCGTGACCTCTCGAGAGATGGGAGTTTTGACGTGGCTGGCGTTTTACTTGTTCGCATACACCTTCACTCGATGGAGCTGCTCACTTGAAAATTTAATGATCTAAAAACTTCTGCTGAAAGTTTCCCCTTTGAATCCTTTCAAATGGAAATTTGTTGATCCTTTGTTAGTTTTGGAGGTTTTCGACCAAGGATGTTTTTGCCATTTTCTGGATTTTTCAGCAAGTTTCCCACGTCAGTTTTAAAACGTTGGAGCTCTTTGAAAGTATTGGAAATTAAACAATTTTTAAAATTTTTAAATGCTGTAATCTGATTTCTTTCTGATATCTTTCGTGTTCACACAGTCGTGCTTTCTTCCACACAACCTTGGAAGTAAAAGAAACTTAATTCGTTGTAATTGATGAATTTATATGAAACATAAAATAATGACTCATCAGACTCCCAACAAGTTAAATTAAATAATTAATTGTGCCAATGCATGAAACCCCTCTTGAAGATACCGTAAAACAAACGCAAATTAATTAACATTCCCCGATTAAATTGTTTTTAAGTTTGCTATAAGACTTTGTATCAGTATTTAAATTATATTACCACACTTTATAATATATAATTAATATTTACAAAAGTTATGTAAAGAAATGTGACCCTCTTAAAGATATGATAACCATACCACAACCTTTTGGTTTTGGACAATCATACATAACCAGTTCAGTCTATGAAATTTATTGACTGCAAGTAAAATTAAGAAGTAAAATAACTCAACCCAGCAAATTAAGCTTTGCGTTTTCGCTCATAAATAGTTTATTTATTTTCTATTGTCAAACCTTGTTCAAAAGTGTGCAGGTGGTCATCGAGTGACCCTTCATTTTCGTTTAGACAAATAAATAAAATAACATAAATAAATGATGCTACAATAAACGACTTTGTTGGCTTTTGAATATTTTGCAATTGTTACTTGTATGGTATACTTGTATATGGTACATATGTATATGGTATACTTGGATGTGGTACGTGATTAATTTTTAATTTGCTTTCCACGCCGAGCAGTCACTTTAAAGGCACTTTGTCTGAGATAAAGGGCGGTTTGTCTCTTCTGGTTATGCTAATGATATGCACATTATGCATTGCATAACGATACAACAGGCTTACATACCTTTTCCAGTAACCATAGAACTAAAAATCATTGTTGAACATTATAATCATTATAAAACTAAAATTTTCTTAATATTATATATTTTATAGCAATAATTACAAGAAAAAATGAAAGCTTCAAACGAATAATCCATTCGCACTCGAAGCATGTCATAGTATTCTGGCGAATGATTTGGACACGATATCTGAAAAATTGATCTTTACTAAAGCTACTAAATCTAAATTCACTTACCATGGTGCTTTGAAATTTTTTGTGATTTTACTATAAATTATTTATAATATATTACAGTATATAGTATAAATTATTTATAGTAAAATTGAAGATTTGAGTCTTCATCTATCATTTAAATGATTCGTACGTTTTATGAAACTGCTTGAGTGTTTGCTTCGCAGACAGAAAGAACCATTAACCTTTGTTGTACCTCATTTAGAGCTGTCAACAAATGAGAAAATGTTCATCTGCGGAACATGCCACAACTCTAGCGAGATTAACTTTTGCAAATTCCTTTCGCTGAGGATACGATACTACTACATCTTTATCCAAATGACTTCCTTGAACAACACTTTCAATAGATTTTCACTTCAAGTTCTTTTAGTTTCTGTGTGACTTGTTTTTGCATGAATCATTTAAAAGAACAATTCATTCGTCTATCGATTCCGACTCGATATTCATTTGGTGGAATAATTAGAATTTCGTAGATTAGCAAAAGTCAAGCAAAATGTTCTCTCCTTCGGTTCACTTAAATCATTTAGGGTGTCCTAGGCTTAGCAACAAGGTTTGAGACATCTTCGTAATCTAAACTCATCACCGAATGTATGTTAAATGAATAATTATTATTTGATTAGTAATAATAATAATAAGTATTTTAAAATGTTTTATACCATAGAAGGAAAGTTCTAATGGAATAATTTTCTATTTTCTACTTATTTTAGACTCAAAGGATTAGGAGGCGCCATTTTCTACCAAGGAGCGAAAATTTTGTTGATCAACATTCAGAATTTCGGATTAAAAAATAACTAAAAATAGTTTTCCACGGAATTTAAGCCAGATTAAGGTTTTGATTGACGTGTGTTTTATTCATTGAAAATTAAAAATCTTTTAAATAAATAAATAAATAAAATAAACTTTCAAATTGATACAACAAATATCCTTTCTCGAGCCACATCTTACCATTTCGTCTGATGAGAGTCATGATAATCATCTCGTTGTGATTATTTTAACTGAAATAAAGTGATTGATACTCGTTAGTAAAACATGGAAATAGAATTATTTTATAAATAAATTATTTTAAGAACTGTTCAATCAGGACTGAAGGAGTGCTTTTGTTAAAGATTGCCAGCAATGGCTGACGTCCACTATTCTCTGAAGGAACGACAGCAGATTACAGTGTCATTGCAAGTATTGTGTCCGTCGGATTGCTTCGAATAAATTGAATTAAGATGAGGATTTGTGCCCGAAATAAAATAAATTTGTTTAAATTTGAAATATTTCGCCGAGCAATGAGTTGCAAAGATTTACAAAAAATAAAAAATAATGACAAACGATTTCCTCTCTGATACGCAGAATAATTTTTTAAGGAAATATTGCGCTTCATTAATTTAGTGTAGTTATTAATTTACACTGACGTCTAAAAAATATTTTCTCAGGAATGGATTAATTTCACAAGTCGTGATAAGTTCAAGGGACGAATAGTTCAGTTAACTTCAGTTAATGCTTTGTTGAACAAAAACATCGAATGACATTTTAACCAATAATAAAACACAATATTTAATAGGAAATGCTTTAAATGCACATTTACCAGAGCAATGTTTTCTAAAATAAATCCTCAACGTTCTCGAACTTTACCTCCAAAATAGGTACAACAGATTAATATATTTTATTATATAATTGCAATTATCTAAAAAATATTTATTAAATACAACTATAATACATTTAACAGGACAACAGTAATAATAAATCTAATAATACATGACGATCCCTCGTAGGAGTTGAAAAATGGCGGCTGCACATCACTTCTTTCATCCTTCGGAGGTGATCACATCCATAAAATATGCATCATTTTCAGATTTAAAACACCTTTTCCATTCTTCACCGTAACAGAGATCGTCATCATCATCATAAGATCATCATCATCATCATCATCATAAGAACATCATTGTCATCAGGAGCCGATGTCTTCATCGTCGTCATCGTCATCATTATCATCATCGGGATAATGATTTTTTGGTGGTAGACAGACATGGCTAACACAGACAATCTATTCCGATTAATGATTCAAAGCGGACAAGTTTGAATAAGGAATAAATTTCGTTTTTACTTTAAATTTAATCTTTAAATAATTTAAATTAATTTTTAAGCTGACATTCTTTTCATGCGTTTGTCCGTAAGTGAACGATCTTGGGTTCATTTCGAAGCACGCATCCAACAGGCCAACAACAGGCAGACCCCACAACAACAAACCTTCTGTTGAAACCCCCGTCGACGAGAAACAACATATACTCGGCGCTGAGCTGATCTCATATAAGGAAGGGTTTTTCACTCCCTGGCAACTAATTAAGTATTAATTAATAATTAGTTATTAATATTGTCCGATTAATATTCATTATACGACTCATTATTCGTTCGCTTAATTCAATGCGTCGTCTTGGATTATTCGAAGGAAAAGATTTTAAATCCTGAAATCGTCGTCGCCATGGAAACGGTGGGTGAAATAATTTTAAGCAACAAATGAAACGAAAATGCCCGGTAGAAAAGGACTTCTGGCACCGCAAAACAACTTTCTTGACACGATCGCCACCCGATTCGATGGGACGCGTGAGTTTACAGATCCTTCCGAATAAGTTTTCAAGTTTCGTTTGCAAAATGAATATTTATCATAACGTTTGGTAATTATAATTAATATTAATTTTATAATTAATAAAAGGTTAATGTGATCATTTTGTTGCAATTTATTAGAATGATTTAATTTATTTGAATTAATGAAAAGTCATCATTTTGAAGGTTCATGCAAAATTTTGTAAAATTTTAATCGGCGCCAAAAAATCATTCTCAAAGAAAATGGCGGAACATTTGACGCTAGAACTGATTTCATTCTTGGAGCAATTAACACGTTGTAACATCGAGTCAAGCACTGATTGGATTGCCTCTTCACGATGGTGATGATGATGGTCTTGATGAAGATGACGACAACGATGATGACGATGATGACAATGATGTTGATGATTTATTAAGACGATCTGATCTGATAAAATTTGGACAAATGACTGAGATGTTGTCTCGACTAAACAAAAAATGATTATCATCCTCGTCACCATCGTCACCATCACCATCATCATCAACGACGTCGTCATCGTCCCCCTCCTCCTCATCCTCATCCTCCTCATCACCATCACCATCATCATCATCACCAACAACAGCAGCAGCAAAGCAGCCACGCCCAGCTCAATTACAACAATGATTATCATCTGATAACTGATGGAAAGCGTGCAATCGACATAAGTGATGCTCCAGAAGTCATTTTAATTTGCTCTTCCACTCAACACTCGGAAAGCGTCGATGTCATCGACGTCTTCGTCGTCATCGTCAACATTTTATTAACGGCGATGGTTAACCTTGTGACCTTTGTCGATAATAATTCTTAAGTAATTGGTCCACGTGATAATCTTTCAAAAAAGTTATAATAACGATTTCTGAAGAAAATCAAGAAAATTTAGTTTTATGGAATGTCATATCGATATCAATGCATATAGCTGTAACTGAAGAATAATTCTGCCGAGACAACAATAACAACATTAATAAAAATTATAAATGACATTTTTATTTATTAAATAATAATAATAACAATTATATATTTATATTTTAATATTATAATATCTTGTGGCTATTTCCTCTTGACTTCTCAGCCAGTTATGTTTTGAATCCTACCAATAAACTCAGGGATTCATCAAAGAATTTTCCTTTAAGATATTTACAAATAAATTAAAATATTATATTAAATGAATTAATATTATAAATTATATATTACGACAGCAGCAGTTCAATAATTAAATAATAACAATATATTATAATATATTAAATAAAATAATAATATATTATACAGAAATATAATAATGATAATAATTTTATTATATTATAGCAAAACTTTAGTTTTATTTATTATTCTTATTACATTATTATTAGAATGGTGACGGTGATGATGACGGTTGCTGAGCACAGGCATTTCCCAATTCATAGCGGAAGTATTTCATCTTCAAAACTCTTCATTTGCATAAAACCATCGTTCGAATGAACAGTCATTTTGCTAGGAATTTCATTTTAACTCATCATCATCAGCATCACCATCACCATCGTCGTCGTCGTCATCGTCGTCATCGTCATCATCATCATTATCAGCGTTAAGGCAACTAAGCAATCGCATCCTTGAGCGATGATAATGATTAACCTCGTTAATTCAATGAAAACACTTCTTCATTCGCCCAAAAAATAGTTGACAGAATCATTGGCTGTTGTAACAATGAAGAGTCAAAAATAGATTCGAGGCGCGGCATTCAGTAATTTGGTTTGTTTACTTTCGTCACGCAAACTTATCGACCCCCTGTCAGGTGCGTCCGCAAAGGTCACCTGTGAGTGACAGGATGCGTATTAGGAGCAGGTGAGTACTGCAGGTGTATTTAAGGAACAGCCCCGCGATCGATAAATGTGCCATCTTTCTGGCTGCTTTGGACTGCTAAAAATAAGATTTACACTCACCTTTTCGTGGAGATTTAAAAAAAAATTCGAACTGTTTTGTTTTTTTAAATTTATTTATTTATTTTTTACTAAATAAATGTTATTTGAAATATATTTCTTGCACCCGTTTATTCTATTCTTGGAATGATTGGAACTAAAAATAAAAAAAAAAATTTATGCTTCCTAATGTTTATTACAATAGCACAGTATTTTAATAAAATTATATTTTATAATATCGGAGAAACAGTACATTCACAGTGCATTACATTAACATAATATATTCATGCTCTCTGAATTTATGATTCCCAATATTCTTGCGGTATCTTCTGAAATTATTGAATTAATGAGATAGGACCGGGAAAGGATTTATAAAAAAAAACATAATAATAATAATAATAATAACAATAATAATAATAATTTCAATTTCACGCTTCACTGAGCTCCAGGCATGGATAAGTTTGTTTGACATAAAAAAGTCATTTGTCCACGCGTTTCTTGATTGACAGTCACGCCTGATTGACTCGTGCGAGTTACAATTGTAGTTATTCGATGATGTATATCAATCGTATTCTGCGTGACGTGAATATATCAACTCGACGATATATGTCATTGATGTGATTATAAGAACTGAACGATATATATCATTTATGTGATCATATCATCTCAATGATATATATCATTTACGTGATTATATCACCTCAATGATAATAATAATCAATTTAATGAATAAATTAATTTAAATTTAAATATTTTTTAATTTGTTGCCCATCAAATAGATTTACATCGAATCGTGGACTGAAATCCAGCCTTTGATGCCATTGGTTGCTATTTTTGGATCCTCGTATCCATCCGTCCATTAGCGACTTTCTAAGAACAAGAATTTTCCTAATAAAACATAAATTTCTTTTAGCAGAGCATTTTTTGTCGCTGATAATTTATTTCAAAACGTTATTAAATACCTATGTTGTTATTATAATTATTATAATATGTGTTATTAAATATCTATGTTGTTATTATAATTATTATAATATGTGTTATTAAATATCTATGTTGTTATTATAATTATTATAATATGTGTTATTAAATATCTATGTTGTTATTATAATTATTATAATATGTGTTATTAAATATCTATGTTGTTATTATAATTATTATAATATGTGTTATTAAATATCTATATTGTTATTATAATTATTATAATATACTGCTATTATTGTTGTTTTGTTTGTCATTTGTTTTTACATTTTAATTCAGACATGAAACCATTAAAAATTAATTTTTTTTTAAATATTTGCTTTATTGTCTATTATTAGATCTTAGGATCCTTGAGTCTATTAGGTTTTACTGATGAAGATCATGACGACGACGACGACGATGATGATGACGATGATGATGATGATGATGATGGGCTTAAGGGAGGAGGATATGAATGCATCGGAATTGCAATAAAAACTAATAAAAATATTAATAAAATACTAATTATCAATAAAAAGCTTAAAATGATTATTTACTATTGTAATCAGCAAATGTTTTTATTTAAATTTTTATAAAATAACAATAATAAATAATAATAACAGCAACATTCTCGTCGGTTTTTTTTTTTAAGAAATATTTAAAAATAATTTTTAATGTCGTTTCCTTCACCAGGTGTTCGACTTCCAAGCGTTTAACATTCGATGCAGTAATTTGAACGTTCATTCATTTTCAATCATCATCACGAATTGCTATGATGCATGATACTTGATGCATTGTGCATTGTTTTGGACGTGAAAGGAATTGACTTTTTCGATAACGATTTGATTTATTTTATTGTTATTTTATATTTTTATTTAATTAATTCCCAAACAGACAGCAACTTTGTGCTCGGCAACTCACAAGTATTGAGTTATCCAATTGTTTACTGTTCTGATGGATTCTGCGAACTCACGGGATTTGCAAGGGCGCAGGTTGGTCAGAGTTCATCTTTTTCTTGATTGCTTTTCTTTCGATGTCGACACTTTTTCTTGCTTTCAAAGTGTTTAATTTATTTTTAAACCGACGATTGAAAACTTTAAAACGTTTGGTCCACTTCCTGAAACACAATACCTTCAAACATCATCATCACAATCATCATCACCATAGTCGTCGTCGTTATCATCGTTAGTAGTAAACACTCTTTATACTACTCATGTAGCTATTAAAATATCGTTACTATGATGTATCCAGTATCAACAGACATTTGAAGCATGTATTGAGGTTGTCCAATATTAAAAAGAAAACATACCCTCTGTCTATAAACATTCACTCTTTAAGCATAACAAGCGATCAACTTTGCAAAGCATTGAACAAACAAAGCCTCAAAGAAAAACAACGATTTTTTCTCAGGTCATGTCAAAGAGCTGCCTCTGCAAATTCCTCTTCGGCCCAGAAACGTGCGAAGATGAAATCATAAAGTTGGAAACTTCGTTCGAAAACAAATCCGAACTTCAATCTGAAATGCTCCTCTACAGGAAGAACGGTCAGTTTCCTGTTTAAAGGTTAAAAACGAGCGCCAAAAAATGGACGTTTTGCAGGATCATTGGTCAAACGAAACATTTTTGTTTTTTACTTTGAGAGAAACTAATTAGAAACACCTGGAATGTTCGAGTCGCACACCTGGTGTGGAGGTTTTGTAAAGGATCCTAATTACTTTTAGTATTTTCAACGTCTAATTGGTAGGAGATGATTAGATTTAATTGTAACAAATTTTCCTTTCCATCGTTTTTTTCAGCCACGAAATTCTGGTGCTTGTTGGACGTGGTTCCGATAAAAAACGAGAAAGGAGAAGTGGTTCTGTTTCTGGTCTCCCACAAGGACATTTCAAATTCTTTGACCAACGGAACCAACAAACACCTTTCCAGTCGGTTCACCTTCATCTTCTGACGTTTTAGGAAATCATTTACAACCGCTTAAGAAGTCTTTTAATGCTTCTATCTGAATCATTAGTTCTTGTCGTGGTTGATTTGTCTTGCAACAGATCGGTTTAATTACTTTTAAAACATGACTTGAAATAAACCGATAAATCTGTCAAATTATTTTTTTTCCAACCCGAATTCATTTCGAGTTATCTTCGCCAATTTGTGCATTTAAAACAGATTGGTTCGTCAAAGATTCTGACAAGTCGGAAGAAGAAGACGACGAAGACGTCGGAGAATCTGAAATTTTGAAGAAGAAGAACAGGACGTTCGCCTATTTGAGGTCGAGTGATGATAACGTTGAAGCCAAATATCAGAGAAGGAGAAGCAGGGCGGTTCTTTACCAACTTTCTGGAACTTTCAATCGCCAAACGAGCACAAAAAGCAAAATCCAACTCAACAAGGTTTCAGTTACGATTTTTCACTTTCAACCATCGAAACGTTTTTGTATTGTTTTTTAAATTCTTTTAATTAATTTGAAAATAATATTTTACCAAATTTAGTGAAGAAAAAAACTTTGGAAGTACTGTTTACATACTAAAATTTGAGCAATTTCCGTGGTTTATGGGATAAGTCGTCATTATGGGTTGTTCCTGTCTGCAGTGGATTCGAAACGATGCATTTCGTTGCATTGGAACAATGCATTTTGTTGTATTGATACAATGCACTTTGTTGTGTTGAAACGATGCATTCCGACGAAAACACTTTTGTTTTTTTTTCGATCCGTGAATGTTAGTGAATCGTTCGAACAAATATTCAGTTCAAATAACAGACGTCCATGCTAACAAATTCTTTGTTTAACTTATTAATTTTATTTAAGAAATAACCAATAAAAGGAAGCAAAATTTAAAGCATAAAATTTAAAATTTCCACTGAAATCCTATTCAAGAATAATAATCCTTTAAAATATTTTAAATTAAATTGCAGCAAAAAGAAATTGGGAAATCATTTTCACATCGGAAACGTTTTGTAATCGTTTTGCAAGGCTTTGCAAAGCGATTGTGCAAACAATCCCAAGAAACGAAGATCAGATATTAAAAGGATTCATTAGAATTAATTAATTAAAGGAATATTTTAAACATTTAATTTGCTTAAACATCACGAAGGAACAATAAACCTCGAAGGAGATTATTTTTCAATAATTTTTAACATAATTTTCAATAAATTGGCACAAAAATAAGAAACTAATTTCTGTTCAGATGAGGAGAATGATGATGCTGCCATGGAAACCACATGGAGGTTCTCATTTATGACTCCTCCGTTGTTCACCTGAAGAAAGAATCTCTTCATCATCATTATCGCATGATATTGCCATCGTGACCATACATGACAATCATCATCATCATCATCACAATCATCATCATCATCGTCGTCATCATCATCATCATCATTATCGCATGATAATGCCATCATAACCATACATGACAATCATCATCAACAACGTTGCCATTAGCAACCATCACCCCTACGTTACGGAGGAGTCATATATAACTGCCTATCTTGTTGATTCCACTTCTCTAAGAATCACGTTCAAATTAGAAAATACGTTTCAAAACACAACAACACGGCATTTTACACTTTTCGATATAACATGGTTTACATTTTTCTTTTCCAATTTTGAATTTTAAACATTTTCTACATAATTTAGGAATCAGCAACGAAAAATTTGATGAATGTGATTATTAGATACGATAAAATAATATTTATAATATAATTATTCGTTAAAATAAATATATTCAGATTAAATTCAATTGAAATTCGATTTTCATTCTTCCACAAAAATCGCAAATAAACCTGGTTGCAAACTTCCTCATTGGAGGAAAAATGCCAGGAATGATGTTGTGATGCACAAACACACGCCATGGTTGAGACATCATCATCATTATCATCATCGTCGTCATCATCATCATCATCGTCATCATCGTCTTCGTCGCTATCATTATCAATGACACCATCATTATTATTGTTATCTATGAATTTGCTGTAAAACTAAGATTCATTAATATAACAACACCAAATTAAATAAAAAGTAATCCTCAACCTGAAATATTCAACAAAACTTGTGAATTAAAAATAAAAACAATTATTAATTAAATATTGTAATTATCTGGTATGGTTCAACGTGTTCGTGGATATTATAACATATTTTATCGACTCATTTTTTGCTTTGGAAATGACGAAGTGTGGTCTTAAGGGTGTACCTAAAATCAATATTTGACATTTCAGCTCAACAGTGCATCACCTACCAACCATGCATCATTGATTCATACTCAACAATGCATCACCAACGAATCATGCATCATTGATTCATACTCAACAATGCATCACCAACGAATCATGCATCATTGATTATCAGTCAACAATGCATCACCGGTCACGCATCGTTGAATCAATTTGAAATTTTTACTTCAAAGCCATTGGAATCTGTTGTACAATTTTTTTTGTACTGGTCCTAAAAATTTATAAATGTTTTTATGCGACGTTTCTTTTATCTTCTTTTCATTCACTCCATCAATCTTTTGCTTCCAATTTCGGTTCGTTTCCATCCACTGATCTCATTTCGTCATAGCACTCCATCTTCAGGAATAATTTTAATTTAATTTATTTATTTGTAAATTAATTAAAATTTAATAATAATTGGATTAGATATTATAGACGCATGTTGATTATATTTATTTAATTATGTATATTTTGATATGTTTTAATGTTCATTCGAAGCGCATAAGATGGATGCCTTTGCATTAAATGTCTTTGCGTATTTTGTACGTTTGACATTTTCGTTGGTTTGAGAGATTTAAAGCTTAAGAATTTGCTTTTCATATTTCAATTCAAACTTATTTTATTTTAAATATTTACTTTATTTTAAGAAATATCATGCAATATATGCAAGGGAAAACATGCAATTATTTAAGGACAGGAGGTGATGTGAAATTTGCCCAAGTACAAATGATTCTATTGCTGCGTTAGATACGTTACAACAGATAAATGAATGCACTTGTCAGTACATGTGATGTTTTCAATACCATGTACAAATGATTGTATTGATGCAGCCGATACTTTGTAGGGTACAAGTTGCACCGCGCAGCAGATGAATGAATGCACATATCAGTACATGTGATGTTCACAATACCACGTGCGATGTTCGTAACAATATGTTCAACGTTAGCAACAGTACACTGCGGTGTACACTTTGGTTAACAACGATTGCATCTTTTACCATGAAATTCCTTCTGTCAAAGTATTCAGACCCAAGCATCAACTTAGGAATGTTTTTTTGAACGATTTATGAGGATTTCCATACGATGTAACATATTTGGTTAATTTCGGAAGACATGAGGTTTCACTTTCACTTTCTCTGGAAAATATCTGGCAGATGGAAAAGATATCATTGATGATGATGATGTAATGGTGTTAATGATGATTACGATGATAATGGTGATGATGATGATGGTGATGATGGTAAGATAGCACGAGGTGGAGGTAGTCACTATAATAATAACATCGGACACGCCCATAATGAAGACAGTCCTGATAATGATGTGTCCGGTGATTGCAATGACAACAAAGAGCCTCCAGGGTGAACACCAAGAGTACTTGAGGATATTTATATTGTATTATATTCATATTATATTTATATTCTAAATAAGAGCAACTTGGAGCACGTCTGATTGTTGTGACAGCGATTCGTTTAATGTATTAATAATGGTCGCAATGATTATTCTGGTAAGGATAAATTGCTTTTATATCGTTTTAATGTTTGTAGAATTAAGTACTAGCACTGATACAATATTATCCTATACATATTAGATGTATGTATTTATTTATTTATTTTATTTTATTTTTTATTTATTTATTTATTTATATAAAATCTGTACATTTTATTATATGGGGTGGCGATGGCATTAGATAATATATAATAATAATATGATAATGATAATCATGAATATTAATATCATTTGCTGTACAATGTGTAATAACCCGGGGTCCTCAAACTAATTATAGAAGGTCAGGTTTATTGAAAGTTGTCAGATGGCTTGGAAGATGTACAATGCTTCAAATGTCTAAGTCTTGAAATCTGCTGTTTCTCTAACTCTCGCACTCCTTTCCGAGATAAATCTATTTATTTGGTTCATAACCAAAGAGTCTGAATAGTACCAATTAATTAATTCTCAAATTATATTGCCACTCAATTTAATTAATTACTAAATTAATTAATCAGCAATATAATTTTAATTATTCTTCAATTATCTGGATCCAGGGATCCAACAAATGTACAATGTTACACTCTTAGTAAAGTATTTTTGAAATTGTTAAAAAATTGTCACGTCTTGTTATTCGTTGAATTTATTTTCCATTCAAATGTGTTCCCAACAACAACAACGACAACGACGAGTATATTTTCTGAAACCTTACGATCTCCTGTTTTCAACTGCTGTTTCGACCTCAGCTCCTAAAAACGAAGGCAAATCCATTTTCAACCATTGCCTACTCCACCTGTTCATCCTTCAACCATTGCCTACTCCACCTGTTCATTTTCAACCATTGCCTACCTCACCTGTTCATTTTCAACCATTGCCTACCTCACCTGTTCATTTTCAACCATTGCCTACCTCCACCTGTTCATTTTCAACCACTGCCTACCTCCACCTGTTCATCCTTCAACCATTGCCTACCTCACCTGTCCATTTTCAACCATTGCCTACCTCCACCTGTTCTTCCTTCACCTGATAATAACGACTTTGGACTTCCAAGTCCTTCCAGATTGTTAATTTTCCAAGCACAAAGCCCTGCATTTGTCAACTTTATTCAACTTACAAACAGATGACGTCTTGTTCCATTGCAAAGTAACATCGTCATCATGACCGCACTTGTAATCGCTTCAATTCCCCTAACAAATTGTTGATGATGATGATGATGATCCTGAGAAGAAAAAGTTAATCGAGGATCATCATCATCATCATCGCCATCAAGTGGGACTCACGCTCCATGAGCAGGTTAATCAAGTCTTTCGAAAAGAACCGACGACCCAAAAGTGAGGTATGATGATAATGATTATGGTGATGATGATGATGATGACGACGACGATGACGATAATGATGGCGATGATGACGATGGTGATGGTATCAAAAGACGTATGGAAATTTAAAATTTATTATCGAAATAATTAAACACTTCTTGTGTGATACCTCAACTAAGAAGTAATAAAATAAAAAAATGTAATCAATAAAAACACTCAAAGTCAAGTCTCAAAGAAGGTTTAAATTTATTTTTAATCAAACATTTCTATCGAAAAGCAATTCCCTATTCCGGCAATCCATCAGAACGAGTCAGGGAAATATGTAAATGTTTTACGAGATTTAAGGTAAATTAAAAGAAAATCGTACTAAACGAAAAATGAAATGCTTTCGTACATTAAGAAAGAAAAACACTTAAAATTCATGAAGAAGTCGGAATAAAACCAAGTTGAGCGATAAAAAAGGGGGCACGAAATTCTTCCGCAATCGTTATTTATGTCCGTTTTCTCGGAAAAGTCCATTATTTCGGGCTTAACGAAGAGAAAACATAGCAAAACGTCGTCTCGCAAATAAAAATAATTTCTTTATAAATTGAAATCAATTCGTTGATAAATTAAGATAAAAACACTGAGCGGGACGAACGAGGTGCCGGAGTACAAAGTTCAAGAGATGAAAAGGTCAAGGCTGATCCTACTCCACTACGGCATCTTCAAGATCGCCTGGGATTGGTTGATTCTCATCTGCACCTTCTACATTGCCTTCATTGTGCCTTACAATGCAGCCTTCGTCGCTTCATCCGATGGAACCATCGAGAGACTCTCCATAGTCACTGACGTCATCGTCGAAATTCTATTTTTAGTCGGTATGACGTCACTAGCTAACATTACGTCATCTCGATTGTGAAGATGATGATGATGACGATGACGATAATAATGATGATGATGATAGCAATTGATGATGATGATAATGATTTTTCAATACGATAATCACGTGATCCTTCGTAACGCAGACATTGTGCTCAACTTCAGAACAACGTACGTCAACAAGAGCGGTCAAGTAATTTACAAACCGCGTTTGATTGCAACGAATTACATCAGAGGTTGGTTCGTTCTCGACCTGCTCGCTGCCGTTCCATTCGACCTTCTCTGGACTTTCCAAGTCGAAACGGTGACGGAAAGAGACTTTTGTTGTAGAATTATATTGCAATATATATGCAATGTTATTATTATTACTATTATTATTATCATTAATATTATTATTATTATTGCGAAATATTACATATTATTACTGGATATTACACATTTATTTCTCCGTTATTATTGCATTTATTAGCACTCGACTTACTCTTAACATTTAAATTATTGTGCTTTCTGAAGCATAGTTTCCTGCTTCTGCCGTGGCACAATCATCTCGTTTCCTGGAAATGGGATGAAATATTTCCGTCCTAATGCGGGACTTAAACTCCCCAGAAGCGTAGTCGAAAGATATTGAAAGGAATTCTTAAGGAAGCGTTAAGAATATTCATTTTAAAATGCTTAAAAAACAAAAACAAAAAATCGAAAGCAATTTTCACGTTAAGAATTATTTCAAGAATTTTCAGCTAAAATTTCTTTCTTTCTTTCTCTCTTTCAAGGGAGCTCTCATTCATCTACTGAAAGTTGCCAGATTGTTGAGGTTGGCTCGTCTACTGCAGAAACTCGACCGATATTCTCAGCACAGCGTCGTCATCCTCACCCTTCTCATGGCCATGTTTACGGTCCTTGCACATTGGCTGGCCTGCATTTGGTATTTCATCGGCAGGAAAGAATTGGACAGGCACCATGCAAATTGGACCGTAGGTTAGTTCAATTACAAAGCCTCTCGAAGTGCATATCCCGAGACTCGGTTAGAACTTATGAAGTCCTAACGCGTTAAGTAAGTCTTCACGCGTAATCAACATCGTAATAAACATTGGGACGTTCAACGCACAGGATGGTTGCACCAACTGGCGGACAAACTCGGAGAACCCATCCTGAACAAGTCCAACATACCCCAGGCATCCACGTCGTACATCAGCGCCCTCTACTTCACGCTGACGAGTCTCACGAGTGTTGGATTCGGAAACGTGTCTCCAAATACGAGCGCCGAGAAGATATTTTCCATCGTCGCCATGTTGATCGGAGGTTATCAACGGAGGAACTAAATCTATTAATAAAACCAATATTAAATAAATAAATAAATAAATAAAAAATAATTATTGAACAACTTATTAAATATATTCATCATTCCGACATCAATTTTGTGCATTTCGTTTTAAAAGTAGAAATTATTCATTACATCATCGTTGTCGTCCTCTTCGATTCTGGGAGATCGCCTGAGCATGAGCCGCATGTCAAGTGTTGCCTCAAATGGGATTATTAAATTATCTCATGAATATTAAATAAACTCATTAGCATAAAGCATTAGCATGAGATTAAATTAATAAATATAATCGGCCATCATTTTCGGTAATTTTTGACATTTACCAGGAATTTAAATCGTATTTGGCTTCAAAATTAAAGCATTTATTCGGAAGTAATTAATTTTTTTAAATGTTAATTTACTTACAATTGATGGCCAAAGAGGTTTGCAGGTCGAAAGAGCATTTTGAAATTATAGCATTTTGTAGACAAGGGAAAAAATGGATCGTCCGTGTATTTCCTGGGGGGCATTAAATTCCAATTAAGCAAACTCTTGCCTCACGTGCAATATTTACCGAAAACATTTTCAAAGCATTAGACTAGGCATTTATTATGATTTAAAAGAATTACTTTAAGCAAAAGAATTTATTTATATTTATGTATACATATAAATAGACAAATATTTAAAAATATGGATTTAATCCAACTGGTTTTTTTTTCCTGTTTTTGTTGGCTCGTGTAGCCCTGATGCACGCTTTGGTCTTCGGAAATGTGACTGCCATCATTCAAAGGATGTACGCCAGGAGGGCCATTTACCAGTCGAAAACGAGGGATCTGAAGGACTTCTTCAGGACTCACCATGTCCCTGCCTCTTTGAAGCAACGAATGCAAGAATATTTCCAGACCACGTGGTCTCTCAACAGTGGCATCGACCGACAAGAGGTTTTAATTTGTAATATGCAAAATACATTTGTTTTATTAATTTGTATATTACAAAATAAATTTAAACAAAGATAGTTTATTATTTATTTATTAATTTTGTTATATTAATTAACCAATAAACTTTATTTATTTGTTTTTCTATTGGAATTACTTCGTTTAAAAATAATTTATTATTCCAATCATTTTATCTCTCGATGTTTTGTAAAACTTCGTTCGAGAATATTTTTTAAGAGTTCAAGAGTTTATCTGCTGAAATGTCGTTTGTGCCTCTTGTGCTTTGAATATTTTGAATAATTTTTTAAAAGGAGATTTCATTATCAATTATTATTTATTATCGATTTTATTTATTTATCAATTATTATATGTGAATATGAGAAATTATCAAAAAAAATATTCAAAATTATTCTATCGAAAGAGGTAATTATACCGAGCAATAATTTTTAGGGCAAACAGCAAGGAATTCAAGTGCAAAAAAAAATCCATTTAACTTTTACGTCGAAAGACAAAAAAAACCCAATCAAGGATTAAAAAGTTGACTTCCAAATTCACAGGTCATGAAGGATTTTCCTATAGAAATGCAAGGTGACATTGCAATGCATCTTCACAGGGAAGTCTTGTCGCTTCCAATCTTCGAAAATGCAAGTCAAGGTTGTCTGAAGGCCATCGCTCTGATGATCAAACCCATGTTTTGTGCCCCTGGTGAATTCATCGTTCACAAAGGTGACGTCATGTCGTGCATTTACTTCGTTTGCAATGGTTCTCTGGAAATACTCAAAGATTCTATGGTGGTCGCCATCTTGGGTTGGTACTACTCGGTAGCCATTTATATTTACTGCTCTTTCGCTCTTTCGGCCATATTTAATGCTCTTTTATTGCGTGCATTTTATTTAAATATCAAATAAATTGCATTTCAAGTGAGTCATGAAACTGTTGCTAGTCGAACCAATTTATCTTAAAAGTGGATCAGTGGACGTGGTCTGTCCTCGAAATGGTGTAACTTGTCGAAACGTAGAAATAACTTTAAAATTATTTTATAATTAATTATAGCAATGTAATATAATAATAAAATAATTAATTAAATAATATTGCTCGTTGATTTTTATTTGTTAATATTTTAATCTATTTCATTTTAATCACTCATAGTGAACTTATATTATTCGCAATATATCGCCAAATGACGATTCTGACAAATTGATTAACTGTGAATGAATGTGAGATTGTTCCAACTTCAATGAGCTCTTTAGTGCACTTGTTAATGGATTTGAATTATTATTCCATTAAGAATTGTATTTATTTTTAGAGATTCATAAAAAAAATGAATAGAATTTTTTTATTTTTGAAATTTTGAAGAATGAGGCACACACATGCTGTCCTAAGAAGGCTTTCCGCCATTTTTCAAAGGAGTTTTATTATTCATATTTATGCAATCATTTATTATTTTATTTCATAGTGAAACTAAAAAAAAAACATAAAAAGAAATGCTTGTTAATTATCTTTATTAGTTTTATTTGTTTCCATGTTTTGTTGTTGTTGTTGCAATCAGTAAAATGATCGTTGAAATGTTTCAAAATATGATCACATGTGTGTAAGGGCATAGGTTACAATTTATATAGCGCAAATTCCGAGAGCTTTAACGTTGTTTCGAGACACGAGGCTGTGAACGATGCCAAATTAAGCGCATATAAAGTTGGAGCGGTTCGCACGTGGCGCTATATAAATCTAATACCGATACAAACGATGCAAAACGATCATTGATGTATTATAGCCACTGGACCTAGTGAATATGATTATGAATAAATAAATATGCAAAATAATTTCTAATTAAAATTCTTTGAAAATTCCTAGAGGTCCTTCTTAAAACTCTCCTGTGAACGCTTTAACACTTTGAAGTATAGATTTTCCTGTTTGTTTGTTTCCTGATTGTTGTATTGTAGTTGTTCGTTTGTTGTCGTCTTGTTGCAGTCATGTTGAGGCTTCATCAGAGAGACCCTCACAGAGGGTGACGTTTAGAACGGCATTGTTTGCTGAATGTCGTTGTTTACTTTAGGTTGTAGAAATCTTCGTTTCTGAGAGTTGGTCGTTGATTAAAAGAAAAACAAAAAAGTTTATCATTTCAAGTCTTAAAGAACAACCATCGTCTTTGGCCGAGTGACAAGATTTATATTTAATTCATTCCCTTCATAGGCTATCTTTTGGTCTTTTTTCGATTAAAACGTTTTATTTTACTTAAAATATTTACTAAATCGCTTTAAATATTTACTTATTTTAAGTGACAAATCAAACCGGAAAAATCCCTTCAAATATGAAATGATTTCAACGAATGTTTTCCAAAAGTTTTCATTTCAAAGTTTATTTTCGATTTATTGCGGATTTTATTAGGATTTCCGTTGAATTTATTTATATATTCCGTTAGTTTAATTAACTTTTACTAACTTAATTATAGTAAATTTTTACATTTATTTTTATCGTAACATTTTAATAATATTAATATTATGTCTGTAATATCTAATCATTAATTATTAATATTAATATAATTATAATATCTACAACATTAATTTACTTACTTTACAAACTGGTTTCCAAATTGATAATTTCAAATGCACGAAGCGAGGGAAAGTTTAATAAAGGTAAATGTAGTTTTTTTTTAATCTTTTTCAAAGAATTTTCAACAACAAAAATCATCTTAAATTTGTGGAACTCAAAAGAAAGAAATGTACCTTCACTGCCGTAAACATTCCATGTTGTGAACGCAAAACTCAATGATCCGAGAATACTCATCTTTCGTGCGACGTGGATACGGTCAAAATGATGGCACGAGAAATATTTCTTAATTCAATATTATCCAAATTGATATATATTAAATATGTTATAAAAGGTTATTATGAAATACATATTACGTCCCGGAAAATATCCACTTGTAGACGGACTCAGGCGCAAAGACTCAGTCTTCTTTTAGCAAAGAAAGTTGTCCCGGATGATGGAGTTGAGATGTTGGAGACTTTGCTTTCCAAAGTCATTTTCTTTGGGTCCACGAAATGTTTCATGCCATTTTAGGAAGAAAAATGGCGTGCCAGGAAGGATTTTGAGCTTCTGGGTCTCAATGCATCAAGTTCCATGGATGAAGGAGGAAATTTAAAACATATTTTAGACTTACGCAACAGTCTTTATAATTGCCAACGTCTTGGAGCTTCCTGTTTGTCAGAATGTTTTTTTATGAAATTTTATTATAGCTTTTGGTTCATATCATCGTCTGCTTGCTCCTTGCAAAGCAGTCAAGTATGCATCATCTTTTACTAATATTTGGATGTTAAAACCAATCAATTGCAAACAAAAACTTTGGTCCGAGGTCATCTGATGTATCTAACAAACAGAATATATTTTCCTCTCCAATCTTTCATATCCACGAATGGATATCATCAAGATAGGAAAAGGTGTTAAGACAACAACACAGCAAAAGACATTTTCTGACATTTTATCTCAGGGGAAACAGTTTTCTATTTTCTACTTTGAGCAAATCATATTTTACGGATGACAACGGATAACATCGAGATAGCCAAATATAACATTAGCAGAAAATAACGTCGTCGTGTGACCTTGTAAGAAGGATGACCTTGGACCAAGAGATCGCAAAGTTTGAAGAAGAGTTGCAATGCTTCTCAGCCTTTTGAACCGAATACTCAAATGTTCTAAGCAAATCATCCACAAATAAAAATCATGGTATCGAAGTTGCTAATAGCGCAGTGTATTGCAACAATATTTATGAATGTGTTATAAATTCCATGTCTAGTTGTTTTCACAATTTGAAATTAGAATTGAATTTCTTTAAAATATCAATCGCCATTTATATCATTCAAATGGAAAGCGACCTCTTAATAATAATTTTAAATTAAACCACGCTTGTGAAAGATGTTGGTGCCACCATGGAACCAATTGAAGTGCCAATTCCAATTTAATTTTACTAAACGTTTATTGTCATCAAATAAAGAGAATATATTGTTATGAACACACCTGTATCTCAGAAGCTTATCCCAGATGTTTGTTGCCCCTACTTGTTTTCTGGATTTAGTTTTTAAATTATAAAATTGAATTAATATTTTAATAATATTTTTATGAATTAATTTTCATGAAGTCAGAGAAATCTAAACCCATTCACATACTGCGATGATTAATATATTCTTACTTTTTATTATAATATAATAACATGATGATACAGTAATAATAATAATAATAATAATAATCCACATATTCCTTCTGTCCACTAATGCTTTTTCCATCTGCCCGCTAAATGTATGCAGTCAGCCTCGTAATGTGCCTCGGATTTCGTTACAAAATAAGACGTCATTTTGTCATCTTTGTGTTTCTTTCTCCTGAGAAGTTTTCGTGGGATTTTCCTGAAAACTGTCACTTCCTAAATTTGCAACGTCGTGTTTAAAATTTGTGTGATTTTGAAATCTTAGAATTCACTTTTCCATGCAAATTCCTGTTATTGTTTTTAGTTGAGACTCGAGTACGTATTGATGGAGAGAATGAAAATCATAACATTATCTTAAGTCTTAGTGCGAGATCCTCAAAAAAGTTTCAGTCGAAAACGTAAAAACAAAAACAGCAACACAACTCAAGATTTTAAATGTTTGTCGATCAATTTAATAGAATAAATTAAAAATAAACTGAATCAAAATTCAAATCAATTCATTTCTCCGACAACGTTGGATATATTCAAATGAAATCTTGAGTTGTTGACCTATCAATCATTAGCGACTTGTGATGAAATCATGCTTAAGGGCATAAAAAATAAACAATGCAAGCAAACAATAAACAATACATATTAACGTTATAAACAAACAATAAACAATACAATTAAACAATAGAAAAAACATAGACAATGCAATAAATAATACAATAGACTATACAAACAAATAATGCAAATAAACAATTATCTCTATTATATGCTACGAAGAATATGCCTCTTCTCAACTTTTAAAGACATTTTTTTTAATTAATTGCACGAATATATACATAAAAGAAATTTATCATAAATTAATTACAGAAGATGATTTATTGTAATTAAATTTTAATGGATTTGAAATCAAATGTATTAATAATTATAAATTATTTGTATAGGAAAGGGCGACTTGTTCGGAACAGACGTGGGTTACTCAGATCCAATCGTGAGGTCAAACTGTGACGTCAAGTCCCTGACGTACTGTGATTTGCTGTGCATACCACTTGATGGTCTGCACCATGTACTCAACATGTACCCTGAAATCGCCGAGAAGTTCGAAGCTGACCTGGTTCACGATCTGACCTACATTCTCAGAGAAGGATACGTCGATACGGAAGACGACGATGCAATCATACTTCCGTCCATCACGGTTGGTTCATCCGTCCAATCCCTAATCCCTTCAAATTCTCCTATAGTTAGGGATGCAAACGAAAATAACCTCAAAAGTGACGGTGACGTCATCGCAGAAGATAAAGTGAAAAGTTCGTGCAAGAAGCAGACACCGTTGTCTCAAAGGGTGTCTGAGATGAGGTGAATAAGTATTGTTTGCAAACCTTTTAATGTTTACGTTTCCTAACAAAAAGCCATTCGATTGGTCAGAAATGCATCCAATAAAACTCCCGAGACGCCCTCAAAAGTTGGGCGCTATAAAAAATTTTGTCCGAAAGAAATGGATCAGGAAAAAGAACTCCTCAATAGAGGTCGTTTTAGTAACTTTGTATTTATTTATTTTTATCTCACGCTTTTAGTGTTTTAATGAATTTCTGCTGAAATCTGAATAATTTTACGATTAATCATTTTTGTCTCTGTTTAAATTATTTCGTTTCCTCTGCTTTCGTAGATCCAACACCGTCCGACGCGATGACTCGACTTCAGAACATCGTAATCAATACAAACGAAAATCTGAAAATCATGGAAGGAAGAATGGAAATCATGAGCATGGAATTGAAGCAAGTCTCGCGTGACTTGAAGTCGGTTTTGAATCTTTTGACGACTCCTCCTCTCCTCAAGTGTGAGTTCACACGACGTCCACAAAGCTCTTCAGAAAACAAATCGTCGACGACGACCTCAACATCTGCAACGACGGCAACAGCAGCAGCGGACAATTCCTTGCATCACGCGAAATCAGAAATTTGCAAAACACCGATCCGTCTCAAGAATCTCAGGAGTCAATCTTTCGATGCTGCCAGTTGTCAGCGTTGCCATCATTCAATCCAGCACCAACAACAACATCAACAACAACAACATTCAACTCAGCCTTCACAGTTGCCTCACATTTCATCCAAAGATCAGTCTAAAGATAAATTCCGCAAACTCAGCCTCTTGTCCGACGATCTCTCCCATCTTTCGAAGCAACAACACGTCGTTTGGATGCCACTCACGACCGATTTGTAAACCTCGCACCTGACGAAATACTCGACTAAGATGTATTTATTCATTCGCTAATTCTTCCATCAGCCACATAATCATCAAGCTTATAGATTCGCATGGATCATTCCGTTTCCTTTTGAGATTAATTCGCGGACAGATGGCCTTTGCGCGTCCAAAGGCAAAGGATTCCATTCTCTTTTCGAGCGTTTGAATTAACAATTTCAACGTTTCACTGCAGAGTTCGGCTTCGCAACTTATTTGGAAATGATCGAGTGATTGTCAATTGGTATTGATCGCCATGCGGAAGGAGACGAACGAACGGGTGTTCGCTAACGGATGTAAGAACAAATAAACTCTTTTAAAACGTCTCTTCTCCTTCAATCCAAAATGTTCTTGGATTTGATGAAATTGCAATCCGAGGCACTTTTCGGCAGTCGTCTGAAGCCTAGAGATTCGACGTTGAGTCTTTTGTTGCTCGGGAATCGTTGATTCATCGTTTCGTGGACGATGTTGATGTCTGCGTTGACGTCGAAGAGTCTGCTGTTGATTCGAGGCAATTCGGAACTCTTTCTCCTGCCTTCCTTCACCATTTTGTCCATCCTTTCGGTGGCCACCGTCTCCATGGTTCTACGCATGATTGGGTAGTGGAGCAGGACAGAATTGAAGTGTTCCACACTCAGCGAGAAAACGTTGCAATAGGTCAGGGCTCTCGCGTTGGCCACGCGCTTGGCATTCGTTAGCAGGCAAATTTCTTAAACGTATGGGTGGATATCATTAAATGTCCTTCACTGACATTCAATAATAATCATTATCATTCAATACTATTTAATATCATTCAATACCATTTAATATCATTCAATACCATTTAATATCATTCAATACCATTTAATATCATTGAATATCATACTATATCATTCAAATATCATTCAACATCATACAATGGCAAACCATTTGCCGCCATTCCAAGCATTCCTCATTCAACAAACCTCCGAAAAAGGCCCCATCGTACAGGTTGGCAATAATTTCGCCACTGTTGGTGTAGATTTCGACGACACCTTCCTGGATGAAGTACATCTTGTTGCCCTGCGTGCCCTCTCTTATGATGACGTCACCGGGCTGGAAGACTTCGAATTTCAACTTCGTTATGATTTCAGAAACAAAGTTTGGATCCGCGTGTGCAAAAAACGGAACCGAGGCAACCAGTGAACGACAGTTGTAGTTGATTATTTCCTTTAAATTGTAACAAAAAAGATTTTTTTAATAAATTATTTAAAACTTTTGCAAACTTTTTCTTAAAACAGTTTTCCTAATTGTTCAATTTTCTGTTTCATCGTAAAAGAGTGGTTTTACTTCATTGGTATTCATGCACTTCGACCGCAGGAGTGCCTCTCATAGGAATTCATCAACGACGAACGATGGAACCACATGTCAAAGTTATCGCTTAAACAACCTCAAACTCTATTAATTGAGATAAAATGAGATTCGAATTCGCTCAATTAAAAAATAATAATGAAACTAAAATTTTAAATAATATTTATTAGTAGTAACTTATTGTAATTAACAAATTATTAACAGATTTATATATATAATTATTAGATTTATATTAATAATTAACAAATTATTAACGGATTTAATGTCCAAGGTTTCTTTTCAAAAATGATCAAAAATGATGTCAAGAAAATGAGAAAGATTCCACAACTGAACGAAATGGGACACATTATAGACGATAACAAAGTTAAAGATAAGAAAGGAGTATGAATATCTTAATTACTGAAAGAGTTATGTAGTTGTCAACCTGACTTTATGATTGCAAACTACTATGGGCATTAATAAGTCTAAAAGTCAAATAAATAAAAGAATTCTTAATAATAACAATAATAATAATTAATAATAACAAAGATTAACAAACAATAACAAGGAACTTCACAACAAAGTAAAGATGAACAAAGTGAAAAATAAAGTCCTCGACGCTTTCAACTGAGAACCTAACAACAGAAACAACTTGAAGATACTGGTAAACTTTCTAACATTAAGAATTTGACAAGCCTTAATTGGTTCACATGGCTTCCACCTGATGGTGATGACGACGACAGTGATGACGATGATGATGATGATGATGATGGTGACGACGACGATGATGATATGATATGATATGCAAAAATCTTTACATCATTTGCAAATGTCCAATGTGAAAACTGCATTTTAATCCTTGATTTAATACGTGGATCACCCTCGTTATGGTTCTCAAAATGGTTAACAGGCTGAATATAATTCTGATTTTAAAGATGAATGATGTGGTCATCTGTAATTTGTATCTCCGGATTGATATAAAAATACCAATTTATCTTGATATTAATCATTATTTATTCTTTAATAATAATAATTAATATTTAAAATAAATCATATTATTACTATTATTTTTTGATTATGATTATTATGATAATTATAATAATATTAATATTAATATAATTATTAATTATTATTAGTTATTAATTATAATTATTAATTATTAAT
This sequence comes from Hirudinaria manillensis, assembly GCA_034509925.1. NCBI lineage: Eukaryota > Metazoa > Annelida > Clitellata > Hirudinida > Hirudinidae > Hirudinaria > Hirudinaria manillensis. The sequence goes on along the minus strand of CM067526.1, from coordinate 8,466,596 downwards.
ATAACTATTTTTAATAATAATTATTATTATTATATATATTATTATTATTATTATTATATTTTTAAATTATTATTATTATTATTATTATTGTTATTATTATTATTATTATTATTATTGTTATTATTATTATTATTATTATTATTGTTAACTTATTATTAACGCCTAATAATTAAATCAACCGCATCAGCAATTAACTATTTTTCAATTGGAGTTTCATCTCTAAAAATAGAATCATTTTGGAAATTCCAACAGACCGCCGGGAAGGTTTAAATGGTTTCACTAATTTTTGTTAAGTTGTTAATTTTAATTTATTTTTTATAATATTTTTGGTGAAATAAAATTGGAGATAATAATAATAGAAATAACAGAAGCAGGGAATGCAAAATATTCTCTACTTAAGGAAGCAAAGACAATCTATATTCTATATAAATAAAAATGCAATGTGTGTTTGTAACATGCAAATGTTCTCTGAAAGTACTTGACCAATTGCTTTGCAATTTTGACACAACATAGTGCTCGATTGGAGGAGTGTTTGTATATAGCTTTCATATATATGCCATAACTATATCATGTAAAAATACGCTGTTTTCGAAAATCATATTGAGCCACAGCAACGCGTGGCCCGGCACCACTAGTTAAAAATAAATATCTGCCTTTGCCCACAGTTCAAACATCCGTGAAAGAAATGTTAAAGGACAACATGGAGAAGGAGAGAATAAATGAATGAAAAGCCCATGCATGGGCAATTCTTTTGTAACTTAGAAAAGCATTGTGTGGACAAAGAAGCAAGCTGTGCTTGGTTAAGAAGCGCTGGACTCAAAGGCGAAACTGAAAGTTTGATCATGGCAGCGCAGAGACAATTAAAAACACTAACCACACGATGTCATCAACGAATGATATTGAAGCAGCAGACAGGTGGCAATTGCAGAATCTGTGGCAGGGCCCAAGAAACCATTAGCCATATAAAGTCGGGTTGCACCGTGCTAGCAGCAACTGAATATGTGCACCGACACAATAAGGTGGCAAATTACATTCACTGGGTTATATACCGTGAGCTAGGATGTGAAGTTCAAAAGAAATGGTATGAACATACACCCCAAAGTGTGACAAACATAAATGTGTGCACCATCTTATGGGACTACGCAATTATCACGGACAGGAAAATATTGGCCAGCAGACCTGACATTGTCATCCATGACAGGAGATCCAAGTCATGCATGCTAATTGATGTTTCAGTTCCGGATGATAAAAACATCGCGCTTAAAGAAGCTGAAAAAATTAACAAATTCAAGCACCTGGAAATTGAAATTAACCGGAACGTGAAGTCTAAAGTCGTACCGGTAAGTGTAGGAGCACTCGGAACACTGAGAAAAGACTTTGCAAGAGGTGTAGAGTTAATACCAGGACGACCAAAGATTTCGGAGATTCAGAAGATCTCCTTGCTGGGCACTGCCCACATTCTTCGTTCTTGGGTGAATCGCCGAGAGCACTGGTAGTGCTCAGCATTCATTCCTCACAGGCAATGAAACCGAGAAGAAGGAAAAGTGTGCATAATTATAATAATAATAATAATAATAATAATATATCGTAATAACAGCCTTGGTAATCATTACCATCGAACTGTTGTTGTGCTGGGAATTTACAGCAGGAGATAATATAAAATAAAATCCTAAAGATTTAATAAGTAATAATATGATGTACTGTTATATGATATGACATGATATAATATAATATAATATAATATAATATAATATAATGTAATGCAAATTAATGCACTGTAATGCAATGTAATGTAATATAATACAATATAAATAAAATACAAACTAAAAAATAATTTCAATAAATAGGTTGATAATTTCTTTTAAATTAAAAAAACAAATGCTAACAAGTGCACGCTGACGTGATTGTGCATTAATTCAAACAGCAGCATTAACGTTGTTAAATAATAATTAATCAAGTCTTAAATAGTTTATAAATGAATGTAAACATTTTAATTAAGGCCTTTCGTAGCAGATGTTTTGACATCAAACAAGGGGTCAATCACCTGGGATTTGAGGCTCGTGGAGCGAAACTCGTGGGAAAAATTCATCAGAAACCGGTTCATCGTTTCAAGTGCTCGCATTAACTTAATTGGGAGGCTGCTCTTGCGTAGTTGTGATCGTTGTTGTTGTTTAGTTGTTGCAGCTGTTATTGTTGTTATTGTTGCCGTCGTTATTGTTCTTTAGCTGTTATCGTTGCTGTTGTTATTATTACAACATAATTGCAAGCACTGCATTAAGAAGTTCCATTGATTCTACTCCTTTTTAAACAATATTTTTGAATCACGAAAGCAAACATTTTTATTTGTATACTTAATTTCGATTAATCTTATAATTTTCAAGTATTATTTGTAAACCATGAGCTTAATGCCTGTTCGTAAAAGTAATGATGATGATGATGATGATGATGACGATGACGTCAACATTTGGGTTCCGAAAAAGTTGACATTCGCCTGCTACTGAATGGCTAACCTCTTTCAGGCACTCATTAAGTTCCGCCAAAATGTTTCTTTCGTCGAACATTTTCCCGTGATACCTGTGTTCGTAATAAGCTGTTATTCTGCCTCTCAAACTCCTCGGTAGTTTCCTGTAAGCCATGTATTCCTCCACTTGTTTCAGCTTTAAAGCGATCAATTCATGTTAACTTTTTAACACGGATTTAACGTAACATGACATGAGTGGAAGATTTACAGTTTTTTTATTTAGCAATATTAATATCATTTTATGCCAGACTTTTCCTAGTTTAAATCGTTCATTTAAAAATTCCAAATTCTAAATTAATGGTGAATTGAAAGAAATAATCTTGCTTTCTCTCGGTACTGTCGTTTGGAAGTGTCGAACGATTGAATAAGAGTGGTTGCATGTCCAACGAACATGGCATAGCAAGTGGCACCGATGAGCATACTGATCATCGTTAACCAAACGTCCGTGATGCTCTGAGGAGGGTACCTGCCGTAACCGATGCACAACATGTGCGACAGGGCCTTGAACAGCGACCACGTGTACTGCTCCAACCAATCGGCGTCCTGCAATCGTTCACGTGAGGCAGAAATGAGAATAAAGTTCACTTAGTTCGTAGATTGTTGTGGTATCGGAAAAGTGATTTGAAAAGAGAAGATATTCTTTAAAACGACAATAATTATCATTTATTACGTTCACTTGCGTTAATAATATAATAACTAGTTATTATTAAACAAGAAATTATTTATAAATTCGTGGGAAATAATTACTTTTAACTAATTCACAACATTGTAATTATAAATGTAAACAATGAGAAATGCACGTGCTGTTGTGGTGCAGATCAATTGCTGGTCAATGAAGAGGCATGTAACATCGTCATGCAATGCTTTTAAGAGAACAACGGCAACAATAAGAACAACAATCAATCAGTCAAGTAGCAGCAGCAGCAGCAACAACAACAACAACAACAACAACAACAGCAGGGAAATGAAACCTTTCTTGTCAACCAACCAAGAGGTCTTCAAGAGCCACCCAACTGTTTGCAGGGAAATCCTGAAGCATCGGCACAAACCACTGAAGACATCCGTTCCAATGGCTGATGAGCAACATGAGACACACCAGGTTGAAGATGCGCATAAACTTCCCGGCCAAACTTATGAACTGCGTTTAAATGACACTTTGTTAGTCTAGAATTTCAGTCTTTAATTTGTCAAAAACTGGAATTTGTTAAATCAATTTGTGGATTCAGACGTTCTTAAAGTGACGCTTTCATTCCATTTCACTCCATTTCATTCCACTTCATTCCCTGCCACCGTCCACCCGTCCTTCGACCTTCGTCCAAGTACGTAGTTCTCGCACATGTTATTTCCCCACAGCTCGCAACGAAAGCACAAGAGCACACAATCTCACACGTCACGACAAAACATCTCGAATAATCCACCGTAAGTAAAGTCAATCGTCGAGGAAATAATAAAAAAGAAAATGTAATCACTTCCTGCCACTGGCTCACGTATCTGACAAGACGTGAGAGTCTCAGGAGTCTGAGCAAACTCAACAGTTTCAAAAGTCTGAACATCCTCAGAGCTCTGCCTGTCAACGTTCATCGTAAAGTTCTCGCGTGAATTGTTAATTATCCATAAATATCCGATAAATAAACTACTTTAATGCGACTTAAAAAATTATTTCCTAATAATTCTCATTTAATAACAATTCGTAGAATTGAAATTAAATTACTTCTTTCGTCAGTCGAACGTTGAGTCATCATAAAAGGTTAACAACTTTGCGATAAAATAATTAATAAAATATCGAGTTATTATTATAATTATTATTGTTATTATTATTATTATTATTATTATTACTATTATTTTTTTTTTTATTATTATTACCTGCATGGGCCAATTGCACGTCCGTAGTTCCTCGTGCCAAGAACAGTATGATGTAATCGATTGGAATTGAACTGAGAAGGTCAAGGACGAAGAAGGTCCTCAGGTACCTGATGGCGATCTGCTTTGGCTCCAAGATCACCTCGTCTGCGAAGTTGTCCGCTATGATTCCTGTTGTTGTTATTTATTTATTTGTTTTTTTGTTTGTTGTTCGTGAATTAACTATTAATTAAACAGTTAAAACTTATAATTAGTTAAGTAATACGTCGATTAGAATCGATTGTTGTCGTTAAAGTTAAAGTTGATGTTGATGTTGATGTTCGTCAATTTTGAGACGATGAAGAATGGCATTGTTTACGTGTAATCATCGTTTCATATTTTAAACTTCCATCGTTTTTGACCGCAGATTGCTTGTTCTGCAAGTAATGATCGTCCAAGAGTGGATTTTTCGACAATTTGATGGTGATTTTAAAAATACAAATTGATAAAATTGAGGTAAAAAATTATTATTTATTTGAGAACCAAAACGAGTTTAAAGAAAATCTCTTCAGTCATTCGAAGGAAAGAAATTGTTTGATTTGTTGTTGCTGTAATAATTTGGGGTCTAATACGAACGATTCGTGGATTAACATGAGGCTCTGATCTTATCTGCAGATCGTGTTACAATACTTGATTTGTTAACATTTTCATAATTAATTATTATTATTTATTAAATATTATAGCCATAGCATTATCCATTTTGGTCGTAATGTCCACGGAATAAGTGACTGATATAAAGTTCAGTTCGAAGAGCACTTTGAATCTCACCAGTTCTGAAGTTGATGACAAGATCGGTCAGGAAGACGGCATCTGAAATGGTGTTGAAGACGATCCACGTGGTGCTGAGTTCGTCGTAGAAGAAGGAGATGATGACGGGGAGGATGATGAGGTTGGCAATCAACAGTACCAACATCGACAAGTCCCAGTAGAACCTCAACATTTCAATCAATCAATCAATTAATCAATCAATCGATCGATCAATCAATTAATCACAGAAGCTTTTCATTTTTATCATTTTATAGTTTTAATTATTTGTTAATGGAGACGTATTTCCATTCAAATTAAAGTTAATTTTTCAAACTATTTTCTTGGGTTTATTCACGAAAATGAAGATGACGATGGGCCATCATCGAGTCGAGTAAAATCACCATCGAAATCATTCTTCTCATCGCGTTATGCAATAACAAATTATTAATTAAACAATTTCACAAGACTTTGTTGATAAACAACCATTAAATGAAGTTTTAGTAACAATTAATCGCTTTGTTAACGTTTGTAAATAAAAAAAACCTAGCACGATCATTAAGAAGATTTAGTTGGGAAATCGCTGGAAACAAATTCGAACTGAACACGGAATTACTTTATCGTCACAAATCAGGGTAACTTTAAATAGATTAAAAAAAAATATTAACTCTAAACAAATATTTAAAAGAAATATTAAATAGATAAATAATAATAAATCTAAATAGATATTTTAAAAAATAATAATAAATCTAAATAGATATTTTAAAAATTTAAAATGCAAAACACTTCAATCACAAATCATTTAGAATCATCAGAATACAAATCGTTTCAATCACGCAAAGAATTTCAACCAGAAAATATTTCAATCAAAAAAGTTTCAATCACGAAACATTTCAATGATCCACAAAAACATGTTTTATGTTTTATCAACATTCGTTTTGTTGCATGGTATTAAATTGAAATTCTAAACATCTTCTCTTGTTAGATGATCCCGAAGTGATTTAAAAGAATTGGTTTTTTAAATAAATATGGAGAATTGAGTTTCGGTAATAATTATGTTTTCATGAGTTAACAAGATAACAAATAAATAAATAAATAAATAAATAAATAAATATAGATCATTTGATTTGTAAATTTCAATTTTATTGACAAAATTGATGGGATGTCTGTAATTGTTAATGATTGTTGATTGTTGATTGAAAATCTACAAATGTTGATTGATTGTAAACTACTTGTTGAACTATTAAGGAGTTTATGAAGGCAGCTTTGCACGTGTTGCAACTTCGGTCTCCTTTATGAAGATGAATGGATGATAACGTTCATCATTTTTAAACAATACCAAAAACAACAACAATAGCAGTGATAATAATAATAATAATAATAACAATAGCACTATTAATTTAACAAGTTTAATAATAATTTAACAGAAAAATAGTTATTTGCTTAATATAATATAATATCAACCTTAATTACAACAACAAGGATTCAATAAATATTTAATTATTTCAAATAACTTCTTTGCCAAGTGCGCAACAAGAGAATGTCCAGGTGAGGATCATTATCATGGTCGTCATCATTATCATCACTCGCTGATAGAATTAAGAACTCTAAAGGCTTAGGTTAATGACTGATTAATATTAATAATATAATAATATTAATATTAATAATATTAATATTAATTAATAAGTCGCTTCAATCTTTAATCATTTCTTTGAAGGACGTTTAATACAGTCACGTAACATTAACATAGCGGAATATTAAAGAGGATTAATTAATTAATTAATTAATAATTTAAATATTAAATTATTTATTTATTTATTATTATTTAAATATTAATTAATATTAAAATTATAATTAATAATTAATAATTAGTAATTAATAATTAATATTTATGGCATATATTAACGGACTGATTACTATTTATTCATTATCATTCATTATGACAAAAAATAATCCATCCATCCATCCGTCCGTCCGTCTGTACACTATTGGATAAGATGTTATTGTTGGATGTCTTATATTGAGATGAGGGAGATGTAAGAGCTTAGAATTTTCTAATTTCTTAAATAAATTATATTATATTATAAATATTACCTTTTTTATTGCTAAAATTATTAAATACTTACTCATGGTTAGAATTTGAATGATGGTGATGATATGATATAATATAATATAATATAATATAATATAATATAATATAATATAATATAATATAATATGATTCTCGGTTATAAGATGATATGAATAATATGCTCATAATAAAACATCACACAATGAATGAGAACAACACTTTGAAATATGTTTGCATGATTTGTTGGCGAAATCCATCAAACATTTAATCGATTTGTGCTCCAGAACAAGATGGGGTTGATGACGACGATGATGATGATGATGATGATGATGACGATGATGATGATGTCATTAATGTTGACGGAAGGTTGGATGGAAAGTGAAAGTTCAAAAAAACTCCATGATTCAATTAACGTCTCGAAGGACCAAATCTAATTCCATTGCGACCAAAACTTTCTCGAAGCATTGTAAAGACGTCATTAACGGAATGCAAAGGGATAATATTTTTAAATGCTTCCTATTGTATCATTTGTTGATTTGTGAAACAAACATAAGTATGTTTTGTGTCAAACATACTTGTATGTTCACAAGTTCCGAACAAATGTCTCAAAGTCAGTTAAAAGTGAAAACCTGAAAACCTCAGTTGTTTGCATTAAGATCTTTCAAGCGTTTAACACGTCCGTGAAAATATCACGATTCAAATAAATCCATTCATTCATCCATCCATCCATCTATCCCCTCAGCCTCATCCACCCACCCATATATTCATCCATCCTTCTGTCCGTCCGTTCATCCATCCATCCGTACGTCCGTCCATCGCTCGACACTTACCTGAAACTGCTGCAAGGGTGGATGATCCAAGTGCCCGCAGCCCTGTGCCTCTGTTTTTCCTTGAGGAGTGCGTTTCTGTTGCCGAACAATTTGAGCGCCAATTTGTTGTCGGAAACTTGGAAAAAGGCCGCGACGAGTTCTTTGACATTTTGTTGTTGAAGAGGAGAAGCAGGGAAGGTGAAGGTTATTTCCTGGTCCATTCTGACTTTCTCACGTTGATGTTTCCATTAATTCTACCAGTTTTTGTTGCTATTGTTGTTGGTTGTTCCTTTGTTGTTGTTGTTGTTTTTGTGTTTGTTGTTGTTGTTGTTGATACTGCTGCTGTTGAAACACTTGAAATTTCTTATCAGCAACTTCAAGCAGACAACGAGGCGAGTTCAACTTCGCAACATTTGATGCTTTCAAATATTTCTTTTAACTTCACTCACAATCAACTTGCGATGAAAGTTTCAAGATTCGCTCTGTGATTATTCAACAAATTTCTTGTTCATTGTAAATAATTTTAAAATGTAATTACATTAAGTTTTATCTGCTTCGATCAAAACAACGTTTAAATAAATTCCTTAGATATACTAATTATTTCGTATCGTTCGTTAAAATTTGCCGGAAACATCATTTGTTGGCGTCACAAAGATGCTACACGCTGAACGCCTGCATGTGTTAATAAATTGACTGGTAACATCATCTCTAGAATAATTAAAAAATAGAAATTCAAACGATATTTTAGAGTAACTCTGGTGAAGAGTATTTTAAAATTCAAATCACAAATACAAATTACAAAAACAGAAACATATTACAAAACATGTTACAAGCAGAAATTACGAATGCAAACCCACTGGAGCTTCGAGTCACAACGTGCCGAGTTGAATTTTCCGTGGAAAGCGTAAAACGAAAGAAGCAATCGATCCTTCATGAATTCTTCATCAACTGCCTTCAACAATCCAACGACACAACGTCACAACAGCACAACAAACAACAATTGATTGCAACATCCACGCGTGAAACCCACGCGCACAAACTTCAAACTCGGAACGCAGTAGATATCTTGTAATAAGTAACTCATTATATCTTATAATAAGTTACTACTTATTATATCTTATATTAAGTAACTTATTATATCTTGTAATACGTAACTTATTATATCTTGTAATACTTAACTTACTATTTCTTATAATTAATTAATTATTATTACAATTTTGCTTCTCAAAAAAAAATTACGGCGTGGATTTTTTTATAAATTCATTTCTCGAATTTGCTGAGCAGCAAGTGGTTCTCAAATTCTTGCTTCCTTTTCAGAGATATTTGTTTGCAGCGCCTTCTTTATTTCTACAGCAACAAGACATTCAAGATGAAACTAATTAAGAAAGAAAGTATGGAATTTCAAACTAAACAATAGTAAATTAAAAATCTTTCATTATTCTTAGTAAATTGTTATTTGCAAGATAAATTAAGAAATCCAAAAATAATTTTCACTCTCCCTTTATAAATCAGTGAGTTTAGATACCATTGTAGATTTGTCATTCAAACATAAAGATAGGAAAACATAAACCATGTTTACAACTATTCCATGTTGTATCAAGCAACCTGTTTATTAAAGTTTAACATTATTAATAGTAAGTAAATTTTAATAATAAATAAACAATTTCCGAATAATTATTCGAGAATTAATTTGAATTTTGGAATAAAAGCCAGTTGTGCATGCAACAAAGTCTTTGCAAATGAGAATGTATTTGAATTGAATTGAATTGAAAAAAAAATCAGCACGGGCCAACGGCCCCTCGCCGAAACCGAAAACAAAAACAAAGACCAGTGCACCAACCCCTCAATCTAAATTGTAAATTCTATTAACAACAAAACCGTCCAAGTTTCTCTTAAATTCCTCCACATCCCTTGACATCGCAACCTCCTGTGGCAAACTATTCCATTCATGGACCACTCTATTGCCAAAAATAAAACTTTCTGCAATCTTTGTGGACCAGTCTTGTTATCAGTTTTCTTTCATGTCCTCTGGTCTTGGAATATGTGCAGACAGAAAGGGAAGGACAAACTAAATCTTTCATTCCACTTGTCAACAACTTAAACAACAAAATCAAATCAGCTCTTTTTCTTCTATAACACAAACTTGGCAATTTCAGTTTCTCTAGTCTCGATTGGTAAGGAAGGTCCCTACAGGATTATCTTAATCTTGTAGCTCTTCTTTGTACTCCTTCAATCGCATCAATCATTCCCTGTCTATAAGGGCTCCACACCTGTACTCCATACTCCAACTGAGACCTCACCAAAGACTTATACAAACTCACGAAAGCAAAATCCGACAGATATCTAAAAATATATTTGTAAGCACTTGTAATGTAAAACTGTGGCCAAAGACCCAATTGACTTCATAATTTCATAGCTGGAGAGAATTGGACTTTTAAAAACGTTTAAGAGAGATCAATTGAAATAGAATTATTTTAAATATTGTACTTATTGATTGAAGATTTATATGTATAAGAAGATAAGTATAAGATATTTATAATATATGTATAAGATATGCATTCTTATCATGACCTTTAAATAAAGATGTTGCCAATTTATAGCAATTACACGAAGCTGTTTTGTTGAATTTTTACAAGATTTGTTACAGGTGTTCATCTTTTTAAATATACCATTTACTTAGAGCTATATACAAGCAAACGATACTACTGTACTGTATTGTGTAATGCAGGCCCACATAAAGTATACTGATTTTAAAAGCCTCGGAAAAATATGAAAACACATTAATTTCAAAATGATTTTATAAATAAAAATTAAATTAAACCTTCCATTAAATTACACAAACATTTGTTCTGTTTAACTTTATTCATTTTCTTGTGTAAATAGGTAAAAATAAAAATAAATAACCCCCAAAATTATTTCAGGCACTATCAATGTCGTAAAATATGTTTTCAAAAAGTGTGAGGCCATCTGGCAAGCACAAATGGAATAACAACAACAACAATAATAATAAAAATAATAACTATTAATTAGTTTCTCAACTTCAGCTCCATAAAGAGCTCTCAACAGAGAAAATGAGTAGGATGCTAGAAATAACTTTACAAACTTTCCAATTTCATAAAAATAAAATCAAATTCTTAAAAGTTATCAAAGCATTAAAAATGACACCAGAAAGAACAGTTTTTTTACAAACTTTGCAATGATTTAACATAAAAAAATAAAATATAAATTACTTGAATAAACTGTAAAACAATGGTTCCTTAAAAGATCATTCTATGTCACCAACATTTTGCAGGGGAATAACAGGGATTTTTGTTAAAATTCAAGGATCAAAGTTTATTTTAAAATATTTGTTACAAACTTCAAATTATAACGTGGTGGGCCACAAAATGACTTCAAAATTGGACGAACGTTAAATATTTGAATATTTCACATCTCGTTATAAAATGTTAAATGTTTCACTAAAGATGCATAAACCCATTGAGGAGCAAAAGCCCCTCCCCTTTGTGGAGGACCACATTCCGATCAAATCTGTCGGCCGTTCTCCCCGCCGAGAATCCTGTGGGCGGGTCTCAGGAGCGCGGCTCCGATCGAGTCTCGAATCGGACGATCTTCGATGGGAATCGGGATGTGGAAGCATCCGAACTCGACCTTGTAATGAACGAACTGCAGGACTTTCAACTCCATGCCGAGGCAACCGCTGAACTTCTTGTCCGAGATGTCCAGGTCGTGAAAGTAGACGCACAGGTGGGCGTGCTCATGCAGTAGAGGAAGACTCAGGCAGATCGGGGGAGGATTTCTTACTGAAAGGTGATTGTTTGAATTTAAATGGTTATAAATTGATTACAAATGACTTAAAGAGTTACAGATCAATTATAAATGATTTAAACATTTTAATTATAACCGATTTAAAGAGCACAAAACCTGAAACCGTCTTATTGAATACGACAAAAGATCCGAAGGCGAGCAAAAGTCGAACTCCGATCTCTTTCGGCAGGTAAGTCAAGTTGACGCAAGCGGTTTCGTCGAATTTGATCTCCTTGATGTGAACTTCGACGCAACAACCGCAGTCGTAGTCCACGCATCTGCAACCCGAGTCTTCGAGCTTCGCTGATGGAACGAGTTTTGCCATTTTCACCGCTTCGACCTCATTTTGTACGTGCAATGAAGCTGCAAAATTGGATGTTTATTCATGTTTACAAAACTTTTTGCAATGAAACCTGTGGGCACACATCACTGCGTGTGGAAAATCTCTTTTAAAGACTTCATGAATTGACATTTTTAAATAACAAAACTATTTAAAATGTGAATTATTTAAATGTCATAAGTTTAACTTGAATTTGCTTCAATTTCATCATTTACAGTTGCATCCTCACCAAAAGCTGGGGAAAAGGTTAGGAAAAGTATTAAGACGTTAACAACGGACAATGAAATCATCCTGAAACGAAGAAGCGGAACTTTCTTTCATGTGATCAGAACTGGGAAATACCACAAAAAGGATCTCATTGTTTAAGATGAGGCAGGAAATATTTTCTCGAACAAATATTTATTTTTATTTATAACCACAACGAAACGTTTTCAGAAAGCAAAAAAAATATTTTTGTTTAGGAAGAATTTTATTTGAAAGAGGATAACAGGTAAATTGGTAGGCAAATTTATATATAAAAATATTTCATTTAAATTTATTTTATTTAGAGGTTTAATTGAACTAAATTAAAAAGTAAAATTTCAAATATAAATTTATAAATTTGGAAAATTCTGTAACACTCAGAAGAAATAAAACGGGTATTGAACCGTCCTTTTGTTATTGATTATGTTCTATTTTACTTAATGTTTTATATTTTCTTTTCTTTCAAAGGTCTGAATGATATTTAAAAAATTAATTTTTTTGATTTTCATTTATAAGTTCTGAAGACGCCTTTTAAAGTTTAAGATCCCCTTTCAGTTAAACTTAAGTTGATATTTGAAACTGAACAAATACTTGAACGATTCGGAGGGAATCATCATTTCGAAATTTAAGAGGAGATTTATTTTGGATCTCAACCTATGTTCGTTGTCGGGGAGATCATAAATAGTTTTACGTTATGATTAAAAGATTAATAATCTGTTATAGTTAATAGATGGATGCCGTACGTCGGCCGGGTTTAAGCTGACCTACGCCGGACCATAATCGACAGTTTCGGGCCGTATAAGCCGGCTTTCCGCCGTGTTCCAGTCCGGATGTTATTGCTTTCTGGGCACCAAGATGGGTTTGGAGAGTTGGACCCCCCCCCCCCCCCCCAATTTAAAATTTAAAATGTTTTAGTATAAAACATTATTGTTTAATTATTAAATTTTATTTTTTGCTTCGAATTTAGCCATTTGCTTCGCCGTGCCGCAGAGAAAGTGCTTCGAGAGCCGCAATTCGCTCAGCCCTAAAAAAGGTTTAGGAAGAGGATCAACAAATTGATGTTCTTCATTTTTCAATCGTCGTTTCTGTCCATCTCACGTGGAGAAGTGACTGTCTTCCTGATACAGAATTTAACAATAAACTTTCGCAATTAATTTATGAATTCATAAATTTCGTGTACATCACATAAAAAGTAAACCATTTAACATTTTGAAGATATTTATTACATGGTCTTTATTCTGGGTTCAATATTGTTCAGTTAGCATTCTGCATGAGTTCTGTTTACTTCTGGTGAACGAAGTTAAAATAGTAGGCTTGGCGGGCGTAAAATACTCGTCACTTGTGCATACAAAATTACAAGCTATCTATTTCACAACTATTTAAAATATTGCTTATTTATTGAAATAAGTGCAAAGTTTTCAATTTGGATTTCTTTGAGCTAGAAACAAATAAGATTTCCTGCAGCTTCTATTTCAATTCTCGTTTTACAGGATCTCGTGGCTCAACGAACTCGAGTCTCCACCTGTCGAAGAGAAAAGTGAAGTTCTTCGGTTCTGTTCATTGAATTTCATTTAAAAAGACATTCTGACCTTTTTTGCATCCCAACCAAAATTCCTAACGATTGATGCCACTAATTAAATAATTAAATTCTAATAAATAAGAATAAGCGACAAGTATCTACGAGTTATTTGCATTTTGTGATATTTTCGAAACTTAATGCTAAGCAATATGGTTAGCAAGAAGCTGAAAGTCCATAGCCGTTGTTTATATTTTAATGTCAACATTTCAAACATTAATTCAAGAATATCGCTTAAAGTCCTTTCTTTTTGAACATATTTATTAATTAAAATGAAAAATTAAAGAAAGAGTTAATTTGTCAAGTAATTGTAGCAAAGATAAGCAACTGTTGTCAGGTCACCTTTAACGAACCAAATCTACATCTGTTTTTGTCAGCTCCAACACAACCTTCCTGATGATATCCTGAACAATGCATTAAGTTCAGTCTTCAAAGTTCAGTCTTCAAAGTGCTTCATTGAATTTCGTTTCATTAATTTCCACGCAAAAAAATGCCATATGCTTTGTCGATGCTGGTTGTTGAGTTAAGAAACATATTAACATAAATTATTTAATATTTAAAAAGTAAATAATAAAAAATGCAAATCATTTAACAACAGCAGTTTCTATATGTTCTCAAAATTTGGCATTTTGATTGGACATTCTTGAGAAAATCTTATCTTTAAAAAAGCGAAAAACAAATCATCTGTCACATCATGTCGTTTATTAATCGCCAATTAATTTTATAAATACACGGAAAAATAAATTTCTACATATATTGTTATATCCTAATACGAATGCCATTTAGCAGATTATGAAAGCTTACATCGAGGGTGATGATTGTTTTTAAAGACAAAAAAACATTCAAATTAGAAATAATTATCGACGCCACTTGTAAACAACACCAGGTAAAAGTATGAATTTCGTAAAAATAAACATAAATATGTTTACCCGTGGATACCTTAGAACGAAAATTTTATATTAGGTATTGTCTCGTGTCAAAGCAACCTTCCCCTACTTGTTAGTGTTCCAATTTATCTTCGGCCAGCTGAGTATCGTTTGACAAATTATTAAAAATATTTATTGAATGATAACCCAATTAAATCAAATAATTCATTCAAAAATGCCTAACATTATAACCAAATACATTCTATAAGAAGGTATAATCGAAGATGTACAAGTTAATATTTATAATTGAATATATCGATTCTTGATTAAATTATTATAATAACCTTTCCATTTAATGAATCCACATCGTCGGAGTTACAAAATAGGATAATATGAAAAATAAATTATAAAAACATCTGTAGCTATATTAACGTAATATTATTAATAAATTAATGAATGTTAATTATACTTATATTATATTATAATATAATTATAATACAATATAATATTATAATATAATATAAAATTATAATATAATATAATATTATTGCTTACCAAACGAAAATCGAGTGGATGATTCATGGTTGAGATGTTTACGGCAAAAACTTTCTGCTGTGGAACAAAGTGGGTTGATAGACACTGAACGATTGGAAAGAAGGAAGGAGCGGATGGAAAAGCTTTCGTGAAGTTGGAGATGATAATGATCATGAGATTATGCTGGTGTTATTCGTGATTTTTGTTTTTTAATTTTTAATGTTGAATTCAATTAGAATTAATTAGACATTTATGATGGATATTTAAATGATTATTCTACAAATGTTTAAATCGGGATTTTATTCTTTAACAAGTGGTTAATAATCGAAATAAATTAACATGTGCATTGGCCTTCAGCATGATTGTCATCGTCGTCGTCGTCGTCGTCGTCATCGTCATCACCAGTTGTTTTATCGGGAAGCGCCATAATGTATAAAAGTATATAAAAAAAAAGGCTACACAAACGACAAACCGATAATTATTTTCGTTCGATGTGTGAGGTACTTGCTATTAAATTAATGAAGAATGGAATATAATTGACTTTTACTCGAATTAATCCACGCATAAATATTGCATCAATAATTTAAATATATATAATTGCATAATAATATATGATATTCGCAAGTAAGGCTTTTTACAAGCGTCGTAGAACATCAAAAGCCCTGAAAACGAAGCTGATGATGACGACGATGAAGACGTGATGGTGATGGTAGTGATCATGAAGTTAGTGTTCCACGATGCAAATGCAACATGTTGTGTTTGCCAAAGTTTTTAAACATCTCGACAGCAGTGAAAGCAAGTTCACTGATTCGAAAGTCAAAATAAACCGCACGCAAAAACATCATCATCATCATCATCACCATCGTCGTCATTATCATTACCATCATCACCATCGTTGATGTCGTCATCATTATCATGACCATCATCTTCACGACTCTCCTCAAAGTCATCGTTGCTTTTTAAATTAAATTTTCTTAACATTAAAATTGTATCATTGATGGTATAAAATACAAAATTATAATTCAATCGTTGCGATTCTTTTCTTCGATTTATTCTTTCATTCTTCATCACACACGACAACATAACGACCATAGAGAAACAAAGAAAACATCGATGACAACCAAAGGATGTCAGAAGGGGATCCCCTTGTTTCCGCCAAGTGGGCCATCTATCTAAAAACAACAACAACATGAACGACGACAACAATAACAACAGCAGCCGTTTATACTATACTATACACGATATTTTAAATGACTATAAGTTAATCTTAATACATTACGCTAATTCAAGCTGCTATTACGCATATTGAGTCAATTTATATAGATTTGGCATATTGAGGTGGATGAACTGATTTCGGCGGGTATATTTGAGCAAGTTCTAGGACCAATGCTTTTTATGGAGAACATTTTCAAGGTTGAGTTGGTCGAATCAGATCGAAAATCATTTACGTTGCTGCCTAAGTTGCAGGAATGGTAATCACTTATCCGGCCGATTACATTATCAGAAAAAGTCTTCCTATTAATTGTAAGCGAGGTCTAATATAAAATTCAGACCCAGGAATAACTTATTAATTTCTCAGAAAGGACAAGAAACTTAACTAAATATTAAACAATTACATTAAAATAATCTCCATCACCTAATTTCTGAAGCAGAAATATGTAAGTACGACTTACAAGTTATTGTGTGAATTGTTTCAATAACTTGATTTTCAAACAATCACCGTTGTTTCCAGAGAAAGACCCAAAATTTTGCTCTTCTTCTTCTTAATTTAACGTCGACGAAGCAAACAACGCCGAGTGAATCTCTCTTAACAGATCTGTTAATCTGCTTTCATCGTGATTTCGACGCAATCTGTTTGAATAACGTCTCAGAGTTAAGAAAGACACCGACGCGAAAGAATGAGTCATGCTCTCAAGGTTTTGACAACAAATTGACCTTAATAATAACAATAATAATAATAATAATAATAATAATACTAATAATAATAATAATAATAATAATAATAATAATAATAATAATAATAATAATAATAATAATAATAATAATAATAATAATAATAATAATAATAATAATAATAATAATAATAATAATAATAATAATAATGACAATAATGATAATAATATTAATAATAATAATAATAATAATAATAATAATAATAATAATAATAATGTGATTATTAAATACTAAATATGAATTAATAAATACTACAATAATTTATTATTATTATTACGATAATTATAATTATTTATATGTTTTAATAAAGTGGGTATTGATTACTAAATCCTATGTTAACTGTTAATAAAGTAACTGTAAGGGAATTCAGCTTTTTCAGAGTCTAAGGGACACGAAGTCTTTGCTGAAGAATTATTTTTAATAAAATTTTTAATGAAATCATACGAGGACAACAACCTGTTAATTCGCGCTCAGAGAAAAAACTCAAAAAAGATTTTAAGAGTCAAAATAACTTGATGCTTTGCTTTGCATTGTTCTTTCATCCTTCATGACAAATAAACACAAAATCGAATAAAAGACTGCACATCTGGAATATGAAACTACATTCGTTTCTATAGTTCTGGACGCCTACGAAGTAAGCATAAAAGTCGGGCCTCATTTCAATCATCATCATCATCATCGACACCACCACCAACATCATAATCATCATCGTTATCGTCATCATTATCATCCAATAAACGTCCGATAACATGGAGTCTAAATCATTTCAAGCCGCTGTTGTGTCAGACCACTTGATTGATGAATCCAGCTTCAGAAACTTCCCAGCAGTTTTGTGGATTCTCAAATTCTTTGAAAGAAATTTTTGTTCAAGACACCTGTTCATTGGCTCTTTCAATTTTTTTTTCTTGCTTTTTTTTTTATAAACGCTTGCATAAACAGTTTAGATCTAGAATTTTCGTTTCTTGTGCATTGGTCGACTAAATCGGTTTATGTTGGTGTTGTTAAATTTCTGAAATTGAAAAGTAATTGATGAAATACGTCCCAAAGAAAGTTTAAAAATACCTAATCCTTGTTACATCTGGTAACTTCAATGATTTTCCCAGTGTTTGCAGCAACGGTTCTCCTCACAAGAGGAGCATCGATAGTCACCTTTACATCTCTGCACTTTATTTTTCTGAAACACTGCAAACAGAAAAAAAAGGGGTTTTTAAATATCGATGAAATGTCTGTTGATAAATTAATTTCTTTGTGAATTGTTTGAACGCTCCATGAATCAATTAAGACTGAATTAATTAAAAGCAAAACGATTAATTAAAATAATTGGTTAATTACTAGAACTTCTTCAAATCTAATATATGCTAATTGTTTAACTGAAAGCAGAATCTAAGACGCCAGCAGGCGATTGATGAGTTAAGGTTCTGAATTCAAATGGCCCCGCCCACAATCCCTTGAACAATAGTGTTTAAGTTTGTTTAGTGCTTTCCAATTCAGTATGTTATACAAGCACCTGCCAACGCTTGCAAAACAATCGAAAGACCAACTGCGTAGCAAGGTGCGGAGAGAAGCCAACATGGTCCCAGGAGAATGCACCAGAGGGGGTTGCATCTGAAGCATTTGTTCGGTTTGGAGTAGTTGGTGATGTAGAGAGTGGCTTTGTGACCAGTCAGTTTGCAGCAACTCATGTAACCGCGTTTGTATGTGTTCTCCAGCCAGTGTTCAATTGCTTGGCTGAAGTCGATCTGAAGAATGATTTAAACAAGCCGTAAAAAAAATCTGTTTTCTGCGATACAAATTCTTATGCTCTCGACAAAACATTAGTCCAACAACAATCGAAGATTATTGAATTTTAAATTATCATCATGAAGTTGCTGAAAGCTTTTATCTTAGAATATCGAATATCAGTTGAAATTGTATTAGATTGAATTAACCCCGAAAATCAAAAGAAGTTTTTAATGACCTGCATAAAAGCTGACAAATTGTAATGAAAACCCGCTTCTTCAGGTGTACTAGTAAGATCGTGTAAGAAAGCGTAAAGCAATATTACTAATAATAACAATAATATTAATAATCTTCATAACAATACCTATAATGTCATTACCATAAACTTCTCCTTGTTATTGTTATTATCAATGTACTTTATCGTTATAACGAATTTTGACATTGCTCACTACTGCCTTGAAAAAGGTTGCAAGCACGCACACAATCACAAGATTCTTATCGGGGAACACCTTGCTGCCTTAAAATGCTTTATTGAAAACGTTTTTTGTACTTCAACCGAACTGCGAAGCTACTGCAAAACATTCAAAACGTGAGGCGAGGAAGATCATATGAATAAATTAACTAAAGTTAAATACATATATTAATAATTTGAGTGTTCGTTTACAAAGTGTTCTGGCTACATGATTTCCTCGCAATCAATTTCGTTTTAAATTTAAACAAAATAAATTAGATTTCTTGAAATCCCACAAAGGATTGTTTGTGTGGATATTTCCTCGTCCAAAAATGGACATTTTGAAGGTGTACATTTGAAAACACGCCAATGAACTACCACAAATGATAACCTTTGTTTCAATTACATAATTGATAAATAAAATTTGATTTCGTTAATAATAACATTTTCATATATCTAAAACTGGTTCTCATCTTAAGAACTTTCTCTTAAGTGCTTTATAACTATTGGAAATATTTTATCCCAATTAAAGCAATACGGATTACAAAAGGAATTTGTGAAATATATTTATTAATGTTCTTTTGAAATGAAAATGTGCATCATACTTGAACGCAAAACAAGGTTCTAGAGTGCATGTTCATCCTTGCTTCCTCCATCGCTTTTTCCAGCTGTGGCCGTATCATGGGATGAGACGTATCGACCAGCAGTGCCATATCCTCTACAATATCATGTGGAAACCATATGTGATATGATTGATAAGCTTGGCAATTGACTGATCCTCATAAGCGATAATTGCAGCATTAGAAATTAACATTGGCGCCTTACTTTCGAAAGTGAACTTTGGCTGGCTTTCTCCGATGTAATCATTCCTGGCAAAAGCCACCCAAATCCGGAGAAGAAGAGGAACTCCAAGAATCTGTTCGTGGAAAGAGTCCAAGTCTTCCATCGTGCAAATATTAATTTGGCTGAAATGACAACAAAAATTAATGTTCCAGATGTTAATTTTTCCTTCTATGTTAGCATTTTATGCAACTATTTTAAATAATCAGATGTGTTGCTACAATAAAATATAATTGTAAAACAACCTAGTAACCGCAGAACTATTTAAGTTTCTCTTATACATTTTATTTATAAATTTCTAATATTATGTACTATTAATTCAATTCTGAAGTATATAAAAATGATTAAATAATTTAATAGAAACTTAATATATTGGTGAAAACTATTCAACGGCGTTCAAGTACCAACAATGGAACCAAATGAAATAACGTATACTCTATTATTCTGTCTCAATTAAAGCAAATCGCCTTTTTATGAAATCTTGTTGTCGATGAATTTTTTGTGCATCTCTTTGAATTTCAAAAATAATTTTCTGATTATCGAATATAACTGTAAATAATATAGCTGTAGACTAGCAAAAAAATTCTAACCAACACCTATCAAAGTGCTGAGTGCCAGAAGCATTCAGGTCGGAGTTGATTAGAAGCAGAAATAAATTTAAATTGGCCAGATCAAATTAATCTAAGCCTTCGCAAAAATTATCCAAAATGACTTTCAAATTACGTATCCATAACATCAAAAATATAAATATTTAAATGAAGTCTACGTGTAGTTCACATGCATGAATCTATATATACATTTATAAAATACGAAAATCAAATTATTGTCAAGATACTCACTTTACCATACCTTCTTTCGTTCCCATTACTTTCACTCTATCGGGATTATAGGCTAATTTTCGTGAACTAGGTGAAAAAAGACCATACATGATAGCAGGGTTGTTTGAAAATTCAGACCAATAACATAAAGTCAGTGGCTTTAAATCCACTTCTTCTCGATCGGATTTCTTTTTCAGAAGATCCTTTGTAATGGAGAGCATAACGGCGAAAAGATGGTAAGAGCGAAATAATAAGTAATCACAACATTAGGTGAATTATAAGAACAACCGAAAAAAATAATATAAAATTAACTCTTAACAAACGTCAGATGAAAATCTGTCGAGTGAAAATGTCTAGCACAAGAAAAACAAAGCCAAGTGGAAGTAAACGAGCGATTTAAGTGGAAAGCCAGCGCGATTGAACGCAAACGGCAACAGAAACTAAACAACAGAAAAGAGAAAATTTAAAAAAAAACAATAAAGAAAAATAAAGAGGAAAAGGAATAAAAATAAACCTATCAAACAAGAATGACAATATTTTTAAAGGAGATAATTTAACAAAGACTAGTTCAGCCACATAAAGCGCGCATGGTGCGACAGACAGTCGCTAGACGTTTTCTTGGCGTATTCTCGCCTTCGTCTAGGTGTCCTTCGATGGCAAAGGCCAAGGGCTGGTTGCATCGAAGCTCGACGGAAAGAGCATACGTTTTACATCATTCCGCGATGAAACGGGGTACGTTCGATGAGTGAGTCGATGTTGTGGACCAGGACGATCAACGATGTGGATCCACGAGCCCGGTTAGCTCAGTCGGTAGAGCATCAGACTTTTAAGAGCTGAGTTCCTCGAGAGCAATCTGAGGGTCATGGGTTCGAGTCCCATATCGGGCGCTAGACGTTTTCTTGGCGTATTCTCGCCTTCGTCTAGGTGTCCTTCGATGGCAAAGGCCAAGGGCTTGTTGCATCGAAGCTCGACGGAAAGAGCATACGTTTTACATCATTCCGCGATGAAACGGGGTACGTTCGATGAGTGAGTCGATGTTGTGGACCAGGACGATCGACGACGTGGATCCACGAGCCCGGTTAGCTCAGTCGGTAGAGCATCAGACTTTTAAGAGCTGAGTTCCTCGAGAGCAATCTGAGGGTCATGGGTTCGAGTCCCATATCGGGCGCTAGACGTTTTCTTGGCGTATTCTCGCCTTCGTCTAGGTGTCCTTCGATGGCAAAGGCCAAGGGCTTGTTGCATCGAAGCTCGACGGAAAGAGCATACGTTTTATATCATTCCGCGATGAAACGGGGTACGTTCGATGAGTGAGTCGATGTTGTGGACCAGGACGATCGACGATGTGGATCCACGAGCCCGGTTAGCTCAGTCGGTAGAGCATCAGACTTTTAAGAGCTGAGTTCCTCGAGAGCAATCTGAGGGTCATGGGTTCGAGTCCCATATCGGGCGCTAGACGTTTTCTTGGCGTATTCTCGCCTTCGTCTAGGTGTCCTTCGATGGCAAAGGCCAAGGGCTTGTTGCATCGAAGCTCGACGGAAAGAGCACACGTTTTACATCATTCCGCGATGAAACGGGGTACGTTCGATGAGTGAGTCGATGTCGTGGACCAGGACGATCGACGATGTGGATCCACGAGCCCGGTTAGCTCAGTCGGTAGAGCATCAGACTTTTAAGAGCTGAGTTCCTCGAGAGCAATCTGAGGGTCATGGGTTCGAGTCCCATATCGGGCGCTAGACGTTTTCTTGGCGTATTCTCGCCTTCGTCTAGGTGTCCTTCGATGGCAAAGGCCAAGGGCTTGTTGCATCGAAGCTCGACGGAAAGAGCACACGTTTTACATCATTCGGGGTGGAAACGGGGTACGTTCGATGAGTGAGTCGATGTTGTGGACCAGGACGATCGACGATTTTGATCCACGAGCCCGGTTAGCTCAGTCGGTAGAGCATCAGACTTTTAAGAGCTGAGTTCCTCGAGAGCAATCTGAGGGTCATGGGTTCGAGTCCCATATCGGGCGCTAGACGTTTTCTTGGCGTATTCTCGCCTTCGTCTAGGTGTCCTTCGATGGCAAAGGCCAAGGGCTTGTTGCATCGAAGCTCGACGGAAAGAGCATACGTTTTACATCATTCCGCGATGAAACGGGGTACGTTCGATGAGTGAGTCGATGTTGTGGACCAGGACGATCGACGATGTGGATCCACGAGCCCGGTTAGCTCAGTCGGTAGAGCATCAGACTTTTAAGAGCTGAGTTCCTCGAGAGCAATCTGAGGGTCATGGGTTCGAGTCCCATATCGGGCGCTAGACGTTTTCTTGGCGTATTCTCGCCTTCGTCTAGGTGTCCTTCGATGGCAAAGGCCAAGGGCTTGTTGCATCGAAGCTCGACGGAAAGAGCACACGTTTTACATCATTCCGCGATGAAACGGGGTACGTTCGATGAGTGAGTCGATGTTGTGGACCAGGACGATCGACGATGTGGATCCACGAGCCCGGTTAGCTCAGTCGGTAGAGCATCAGACTTTTAAGAGCTGAGTTCCTCGAGAGCAATCTGAGGGTCATGGGTTCGAGTCCCATATCGGGCGCTAGACGTTTTCTTGGCGTATTCTCGCCTTCGTCTAGGTGTCCTTCGATGGCAAAGGCCAAGGGCTTGTTGCATCGAAGCTCGACGGAAAGAGCACACGTTTTACATCATTCCGCGATGAAACGGGGTACGTTCGATGAGTGAGTCGATGTTGTGGACCAGGACGATCGACGATTTTGATCCACGAGCCCGGTTAGCTCAGTCGGTAGAGCATCAGACTTTTAAGAGCTGAGTTCCTCGAGAGCAATCTGAGGGTCATGGGTTCGAGTCCCATATCGGGCGCTAGACGTTTTCTTGGCGTATTCTCGCCTTCGTCTAGGTGTCCTTCGATGGCAAAGGCCAAGGGCTTGTTGCATCGAAGCTCGACGGAAAGAGCATACGTTTTACATCATTCCGCGATGAAACGGGGTACGTTCGATGAGTGAGTCGATGTTGTGGACCAGGACGATCGACGATGTGGATCCACGAGCCCGGTTAGCTCAGTCGGTAGAGCATCAGACTTTTAAGAGCTGAGTTCCTCGAGAGCAATCTGAGGGTCATGGGTTCGAGTCCCATATCGGGCGCTAGACGTTTTCTTGGCGTATTCTCGCCTTCGTCTAGGTGTCCTTCGATGGCAAAGGCCAAGGGCTTGTTGCATCGAAGCTCGACGGAAAGAGCATACGTTTTACATCATTCCGCGATGAAACGGGGTACGTTCGATGAGTGAGTCGATGTTGTGGACCAGGACGATCGACGATGTGGATCCACGAGCCCGGTTAGCTCAGTCGGTAGAGCATCAGACTTTTAAGAGCTGAGTTCCTCGAGAGCAATCTGAGGGTCATGGGTTCGAGTCCCATATCGGGCGCTAGACGTTTTCTTGGCGTATTCTCGCCTTCGTCTAGGTGTCCTTCGATGGCAAAGGCCAAGGGCTTGTTGCATCGAAGCTCGACGGAAAGAGCATACGTTTTACATCATTCCGCGATGAAACGGGGTACGTTCGATGAGTGAGTCGATGTTGTGGACCAGGACGATCGACGATGTGGATCCACGAGCCCGGTTAGCTCAGTCGGTAGAGCATCAGACTTTTAAGAGCTGAGTTCCTCGAGAGCAATCTGAGGGTCATGGGTTCGAGTCCCATATCGGGCGCTAGACGTTTTCTTGGCGTATTCTCGCCTTCGTCTAGGTGTCCTTCGATGGCAAAGGCCAAGGGCTTGTTGCATCGAAGCTCGACGGAAAGAGCATACGTTTTACATCATTCCGCGATGAAACGGGGTACGTTCGATGAGTGAGTCGATGTTGTGGACCAGGACGATCGACGATGTGGATCCACGAGCCCGGTTAGCTCAGTCGGTAGAGCATCAGACTTTTAAGAGCTGAGTTCCTCGAGAGCAATCTGAGGGTCATGGGTTCGAGTCCCATATCGGGCGCTAGACGTTTTCTTGGCGTATTCTCGCCTTCGTCTAGGTGTCCTGCCCTTCGATGGCAAAGGCCAAGGGCTTGTTGCATCGAAGCTCGACGGAAAGAGCATACGTTTTATATCATTCCGCGATGAAACGGGGTACGTTCGATGAGTGAGTCGATGTTGTGGACCAGGACGATCGACGATGTGGATCCACGAGCCCGGTTAGCTCAGTCGGTAGAGCATCAGACTTTTAAGAGCTGAGTTCCTCGAGAGCAATCTGAGGGTCATGGGTTCGAGTCCCATATCGGGCGCTAGACGTTTTCTTGGCGTATTCTCGCCTTCGTCTAGGTGTCCTGCCCTTCGATGGCAAAGGCCAAGGGCTTGTTGCATCGAAGCTCGACGGAAAGAGCATACGTTTTATATCATTCCGCGATGAAACGGGGTACGTTCGATGAGTGAGTCGATGTTGTGGACCAGGACGATCGACGATGTGGATCCACGAGCCCGGTTAGCTCAGTCGGTAGAGCATCAGACTTTTAAGAGCTGAGTTCCTCGAGAGCAATCTGAGGGTCATGGGTTCGAGTCCCATATCGCGCGCTAGACGTTTTCTTGGCGTATTCTCGCCTTCGTCTAGGTGCCCTTCGATGGCAAAGGCCAAGGGCTTGTTGCATCGAAGCTCGACGGAAAGAGCATACGTTTTACATCATTCCGCGATGAAACGGGGTACGTTCGATGAGTGAGTCGATGTTGTGGACCAGGACGATCGACGATGTGGATCCACGAGCCCGGTTAGCTCAGTCGGTAGAGCATCAGACTTTTAAGAGCTGAGTTCCTCGAGAGCAATCTGAGGGTCATGGGTTCGAGTCCCATATCGGGCGCTAGACGTTTTCTTGGCGTATTCTCGCCTTCGTCTAGGTGTCCTTCGATGGCAAAGGCCAAGGGCTTGTTGCATCGAAGCTCGACGGAAAGAGCATACGTTTTACATCATTCCGCGATGAAACGGGGTACGTTCGATGAGTGAGTCGATGTTGTGGACCAGGACGATCGACGATGTGGATCCACGAGCCCGGTTAGCTCAGTCGGTAGAGCATCAGACTTTTAAGAGCTGAGTTCCTCGAGAGCAATCTGAGGGTCATGGGTTCGAGTCCCATATCGGGCGCTAGACGTTTTCTTGGCGTATTCTCGCCTTCGTCTAGGTGTCCTTCGATGGCAAAGGCCAAGGGCTTGTTGCATCGAAGCTCGACGGAAAGAGCATACGTTTTACATCATTCCGCGATGAAACGGGGTACGTTCGATGAGTGAGTCGATGTTGTGGACCAGGACGATCGACGATGTGGATCCACGAGCCCGGTTAGCTCAGTCGGTAGAGCATCAGACTTTTAAGAGCTGAGTTCCTCGAGAGCAATCTGAGGGTCATGGGTTCGAGTCCCATATCGGGCGCTAGACGTTTTCTTGGCGTATTCTCGCCTTCGTCTAGGTGTCCTTCGATGGCAAAGGCCAAGGGCTTGTTGCATCGAAGCTCGACGGAAAGAGCATACGTTTTACATCATTCCGCGATGAAACGGGGTACGTTCGATGAGTGAGTCGATGTTGTGGACCAGGACGATCGACGATGTGGATCCACGAGCCCGGTTAGCTCAGTCGGTAGAGCATCAGACTTTTAAGAGCTGAGTTCCTCGAGAGCAATCTGAGGGTCATGGGTTCGAGTCCCATATCGGGCGCTAGACGTTTTCTTGGCGTATTCTCGCCTTCGTCTAGGTGTCCTTCGATGGCAAAGGCCAAGGGCTTGTTGCATCGAAGCTCGACGGAAAGAGCATACGTTTTACATCATTCCGCGATGAAACGGGGTACGTTCGATGAGTGAGTCGATGTTGTGGACCAGGACGATCGACGATGTGGATCCACGAGCCCGGTTAGCTCAGTCGGTAGAGCATCAGACTTTTAAGAGCTGAGTTCCTCGAGAGCAATCTGAGGGTCATGGGTTCGAGTCCCATATCGGGCGCTAGACGTTTTCTTGGCGTATTCTCGCCTTCGTCTAGGTGTCCTTCGATGGCAAAGGCCAAGGGCTTGTTGCATCGAAGCTCGACGGAAAGAGCATACGTTTTACATCATTCCGCGATGAAACGGGGTACGTTCGATGAGTGAGTCGATGTTGTGGACCAGGACGATCGACGATGTGGATCCACGAGCCCGGTTAGCTCAGTCGGTAGAGCATCAGACTTTTAAGAGCTGAGTTCCTCGAGAGCAATCTGAGGGTCATGGGTTCGAGTCCCATATCGGGCGCTAGACGTTTTCTTGGCGTATTCTCGCCTTCGTCTAGGTGTCCTTCGATGGCAAAGGCCAAGGGCTTGTTGCATCGAAGCTCGACGGAAAGAGCATACGTTTTACATCATTCCGCGATGAAACGGGGTACGTTCGATGAGTGAGTCGATGTTGTGGACCAGGACGATCGACGATGTGGATCCACGAGCCCGGTTAGCTCAGTCGGTAGAGCATCAGACTTTTAAGAGCTGAGTTCCTCGAGAGCAATCTGAGGGTCATGGGTTCGAGTCCCATATCGGGCGCTAGACGTTTTCTTGGCGTATTCTCGCCTTCGTCTAGGTGTCCTTCGATGGCAAAGGCCAAGGGCTTGTTGCATCGAAGCTCGACGGAAAGAGCATACGTTTTATATCATTCCGCGATGAAACGGGGTACGTTCGATGAGTGAGTCGATGTTGTGGACCAGGACGATCGACGATGTGGATCCACGAGCCCGGTTAGCTCAGTCGGTAGAGCATCAGACTTTTAAGAGCTGAGTTCCTCGAGAGCAATCTGAGGGTCATGGGTTCGAGTCCCATATCGGGCGCTAGACGTTTTCTTGGCGTATTCTCGCCTTCGTCTAGGTGTCCTTCGATGGCAAAGGCCAAGGGCTTGTTGCATCGAAGCTCGACGGAAAGAGCATACGTTTTACATCATTCCGCGATGAAACGGGGTACGTTCGATGAGTGAGTCGATGTTGTGGACCAGGACGATCGACGATGTGGATCCACGAGCCCGGTTAGCTCAGTCGGTAGAGCATCAGACTTTTAAGAGCTGAGTTCCTCGAGAGCAATCTGAGGGTCATGGGTTCGAGTCCCATATCGGGCGCTAGACGTTTTCTTGGCGTATTCTCGCCTTCGTCTAGGTGTCCTTCGATGGCAAAGGCCAAGGGCTTGTTGCATCGAAGCTCGACGGAAAGAGCATACGTTTTACATCATTCCGCGATGAAACGGGGTACGTTCGATGAGTGAGTCGATGTTGTGGACCAGGACGATCGACGATGTGGATCCACGAGCCCGGTTAGCTCAGTCGGTAGAGCATCAGACTTTTAAGAGCTGAGTTCCTCGAGAGCAATCTGAGGGTCATGGGTTCGAGTCCCATATCGGGCGCTAGACGTTTTCTTGGCGTATTCTCGCCTTCGTCTAGGTGTCCTGCCCTTCGATGGCAAAGGCCAAGGGCTTGTTGCATCGAAGCTCGACGGAAAGAGCATACGTTTTACATCATTCCGCGATGAAACGGGGTACGTTCGATGAGTGAGTCGATGTTGTGGACCAGGACGATCGACGATGTGGATCCACGAGCCCGGTTAGCTCAGTCGGTAGAGCATCAGACTTTTAAGAGCTGAGTTCCTCGAGAGCAATCTGAGGGTCATGGGTTCGAGTCCCATATCGGGCGCTAGACGTTTTCTTGGCGTATTCTCGCCTTCGTCTAGGTGTCCTGCCCTTCGATGGCAAAGGCCAAGGGCTTGTTGCATCGAAGCTCGACGGAAAGAGCATACGTTTTACATCATTCCGCGATGAAACGGGGTACGTTCGATGAGTGAGTCGATGTTGTGGACCAGGACGATCGACGATGTGGATCCACGAGCCCGGTTAGCTCAGTCGGTAGAGCATCAGACTTTTAAGAGCTGAGTTCCTCGAGAGCAATCTGAGGGTCATGGGTTCGAGTCCCATATCGGGCGCTAGACGTTTTCTTGGCGTATTCTCGCCTTCGTCTAGGTGTCCTTCGATGGCAAAGGCCAAGGGCTTGTTGCATCGAAGCTCGACGGAAAGAGCATACGTTTTACATCATTCCGCGATGAAACGGGGTACGTTCGATGAGTGAGTCGATGTTGTGGACCAGGACGATCGACGATGTGGATCCACGAGCCCGGTTAGCTCAGTCGGTAGAGCATCAGACTTTTAAGAGCTGAGTTCCTCGAGAGCAATCTGAGGGTCATGGGTTCGAGTCCCATATCGGGCGCTAGACGTTTTCTTGGCGTATTCTCGCCTTCGTCTAGGTGTCCTGCCCTTCGATGGCAAAGGCCAAGGGCTTGTTGCATCGAAGCTCGACGGAAAGAGCATACGTTTTACATCATTCCGCGATGAAACGGGGTACGTTCGATGAGTGAGTCGATGTTGTGGACCAGGACGATCGACGATGTGGATCCACGAGCCCGGTTAGCTCAGTCGGTAGAGCATCAGACTTTTAAGAGCTGAGTTCCTCGAGAGCAATCTGAGGGTCATGGGTTCGAGTCCCATATCGGGCGCTAGACGTTTTCTTGGCGTATTCTCGCCTTCGTCTAGGTGTCCTTCGATGGCAAAGGCCAAGGGCTTGTTGCATCGAAGCTCGACGGAAAGAGCATACGTTTTACATCATTCCGCGATGAAACGGGGTACGTTCGATGAGTGAGTCGATGTTGTGGACCAGGACGATCGACGATGTGGATCCACGAGCCCGGTTAGCTCAGTCGGTAGAGCATCAGACTTTTAAGAGCTGAGTTCCTCGAGAGCAATCTGAGGGTCATGGGTTCGAGTCCCATATCGGGCGCTAGACGTTTTCTTGGCGTATTCTCGCCTTCGTCTAGGTGTCCTTCGATGGCAAAGGCCAAGGGCTTGTTGCATCGAAGCTCGACGGAAAGAGCATACGTTTTACATCATTCCGCGATGAAACGGGGTACGTTCGATGAGTGAGTCGATGTTGTGGACCAGGACGATCGACGATGTGGATCCACGAGCCCGGTTAGCTCAGTCGGTAGAGCATCAGACTTTTAAGAGCTGAGTTCCTCGAGAGCAATCTGAGGGTCATGGGTTCGAGTCCCATATCGGGCGCTAGACGTTTTCTTGGCGTATTCTCGCCTTCGTCTAGGTGTCCTTCGATGGCAAAGGCCAAGGGCTTGTTGCATCGAAGCTCGACGGAAAGAGCATACGTTTTACATCATTCCGCGATGAAACGGGGTACGTTCGATGAGTGAGTCGATGTTGTGGACCAGGACGATCGACGATGTGGATCCACGAGCCCGGTTAGCTCAGTCGGTAGAGCATCAGACTTTTAAGAGCTGAGTTCCTCGAGAGCAATCTGAGGGTCATGGGTTCGAGTCCCATATCGGGCGCTAGACGTTTTCTTGGCGTATTCTCGCCTTCGTCTAGGTGTCCTTCGATGGCAAAGGCCAAGGGCTTGTTGCATCGAAGCTCGACGGAAAGAGCATACGTTTTACATCATTCCGCGATGAAACGGGGTACGTTCGATGAGTGAGTCGATGTTGTGGACCAGGACGATCGACGATGTGGATCCACGAGCCCGGTTAGCTCAGTCGGTAGAGCATCAGACTTTTAAGAGCTGAGTTCCTCGAGAGCAATCTGAGGGTCATGGGTTCGAGTCCCATATCGGGCGCTAGACGTTTTCTTGGCGTATTCTCGCCTTCGTCTAGGTGTCCTGCCCTTCGATGGCAAAGGCCAAGGGCTTGTTGCATCGAAGCTCGACGGAAAGAGCATACGTTTTATATCATTCCGCGATGAAACGGGGTACGTTCGATGAGTGAGTCGATGTTGTGGACCAGGACGATCGACGATGTGGATCCACGAGCCCGGTTAGCTCAGTCGGTAGAGCATCAGACTTTTAAGAGCTGAGTTCCTCGAGAGCAATCTGAGGGTCATGGGTTCGAGTCCCATATCGGGCGCTAGACGTTTTCTTGGCGTATTCTCGCCTTCGTCTAGGTGTCCTTCGATGGCAAAGGCCAAGGGCTTGTTGCATCGAAGCTCGACGGAAAGAGCATACGTTTTACATCATTCCGCGATGAAACGGGGTACGTTCGATGAGTGAGTCGATGTTGTGGACCAGGACGATCGACGATGTGGATCCACGAGCCCGGTTAGCTCAGTCGGTAGAGCATCAGACTTTTAAGAGCTGAGTTCCTCGAGAGCAATCTGAGGGTCATGGGTTCGAGTCCCATATCGGGCGCTAGACGTTTTCTTGGCGTATTCTCGCCTTCGTCTAGGTGTCCTTCGATGGCAAAGGCCAAGGGCTTGTTGCATCGAAGCTCGACGGAAAGAGCATACGTTTTACATCATTCCGCGATGAAACGGGGTACGTTCGATGAGTGAGTCGATGTTGTGGACCAGGACGATCGACGATGTGGATCCACGAGCCCGGTTAGCTCAGTCGGTAGAGCATCAGACTTTTAAGAGCTGAGTTCCTCGAGAGCAATCTGAGGGTCATGGGTTCGAGTCCCATATCGGGCGCTAGACGTTTTCTTGGCGTATTCTCGCCTTCGTCTAGGTGTCCTTCGATGGCAAAGGCCAAGGGCTTGTTGCATCGAAGCTCGACGGAAAGAGCATACGTTTTATATCATTCCGCGATGAAACGGGGTACGTTCGATGAGTGAGTCGATGTTGTGGACCAGGACGATCGACGATGTGGATCCACGAGCCCGGTTAGCTCAGTCGGTAGAGCATCAGACTTTTAAGAGCTGAGTTCCTCGAGAGCAATCTGAGGGTCATGGGTTCGAGTCCCATATCGGGCGCTAGACGTTTTCTTGGCGTATTCTCGCCTTCGTCTAGGTGTCCTTCGATGGCAAAGGCCAAGGGCTTGTTGCATCGAAGCTCGACGGAAAGAGCATACGTTTTACATCATTCCGCGATGAAACGGGGTACGTTCGATGAGTGAGTCGATGTTGTGGACCAGGACGATCGACGATGTGGATCCACGAGCCCGGTTAGCTCAGTCGGTAGAGCATCAGACTTTTAAGAGCTGAGTTCCTCGAGAGCAATCTGAGGGTCATGGGTTCGAGTCCCATATCGGGCGCTAGACGTTTTCTTGGCGTATTCTCGCCTTCGTCTAGGTGTCCTTCGATGGCAAAGGCCAAGGGCTTGTTGCATCGAAGCTCGACGGAAAGAGCATACGTTTTACATCATTCCGCGATGAAACGGGGTACGTTCGATGAGTGAGTCGATGTTGTGGACCAGGACGATCGACGATGTGGATCCACGAGCCCGGTTAGCTCAGTCGGTAGAGCATCAGACTTTTAAGAGCTGAGTTCCTCGAGAGCAATCTGAGGGTCATGGGTTCGAGTCCCATATCGGGCGCTAGACGTTTTCTTGGCGTATTCTCGCCTTCGTCTAGGTGTCCTTCGATGGCAAAGGCCAAGGGCTTGTTGCATCGAAGCTCGACGGAAAGAGCATACGTTTTACATCATTCCGCGATGAAACGGGGTACGTTCGATGAGTGAGTCGATGTTGTGGACCAGGACGATCGACGATGTGGATCCACGAGCCCGGTTAGCTCAGTCGGTAGAGCATCAGACTTTTAAGAGCTGAGTTCCTCGAGAGCAATCTGAGGGTCATGGGTTCGAGTCCCATATCGGGCGCTAGACGTTTTCTTGGCGTATTCTCGCCTTCGTCTAGGTGTCCTTCGATGGCAAAGGCCAAGGGCTTGTTGCATCGAAGCTCGACGGAAAGAGCATACGTTTTACATCATTCCGCGATGAAACGGGGTACGTTCGATGAGTGAGTCGATGTTGTGGACCAGGACGATCGACGATGTGGATCCACGAGCCCGGTTAGCTCAGTCGGTAGAGCATCAGACTTTTAAGAGCTGAGTTCCTCGAGAGCAATCTGAGGGTCATGGGTTCGAGTCCCATATCGGGCGCTAGACGTTTTCTTGGCGTATTCTCGCCTTCGTCTAGGTGTCCTTCGATGGCAAAGGCCAAGGGCTTGTTGCATCGAAGCTCGACGGAAAGAGCATACGTTTTACATCATTCCGCGATGAAACGGGGTACGTTCGATGAGTGAGTCGATGTTGTGGACCAGGACGATCGACGATGTGGATCCACGAGCCCGGTTAGCTCAGTCGGTAGAGCATCAGACTTTTAAGAGCTGAGTTCCTCGAGAGCAATCTGAGGGTCATGGGTTCGAGTCCCATATCGGGCGCTAGACGTTTTCTTGGCGTATTCTCGCCTTCGTCTAGGTGTCCTTCGATGGCAAAGGCCAAGGGCTTGTTGCATCGAAGCTCGACGGAAAGAGCATACGTTTTACATCATTCCGCGATGAAACGGGGTACGTTCGATGAGTGAGTCGATGTTGTGGACCAGGACGATCGACGATGTGGATCCACGAGCCCGGTTAGCTCAGTCGGTAGAGCATCAGACTTTTAAGAGCTGAGTTCCTCGAGAGCAATCTGAGGGTCATGGGTTCGAGTCCCATATCGGGCGCTAGACGTTTTCTTGGCGTATTCTCGCCTTCGTCTAGGTGTCCTGCCCTTCGATGGCAAAGGCCAAGGGCTTGTTGCATCGAAGCTCGACGGAAAGAGCATACGTTTTACATCATTCCGCGATGAAACGGGGTACGTTCGATGAGTGAGTCGATGTTGTGGACCAGGACGATCGACGATGTGGATCCACGAGCCCGGTTAGCTCAGTCGGTAGAGCATCAGACTTTTAAGAGCTGAGTTCCTCGAGAGCAATCTGAGGGTCATGGGTTCGAGTCCCATATCGGGCGCTAGACGTTTTCTTGGCGTATTCTCGCCTTCGTCTAGGTGTCCTTCGATGGCAAAGGCCAAGGGCTTGTTGCATCGAAGCTCGACGGAAAGAGCATACGTTTTACATCATTCCGCGATGAAACGGGGTACGTTCGATGAGTGAGTCGATGTTGTGGACCAGGACGATCGACGATGTGGATCCACGAGCCCGGTTAGCTCAGTCGGTAGAGCATCAGACTTTTAAGAGCTGAGTTCCTCGAGAGCAATCTGAGGGTCATGGGTTCGAGTCCCATATCGGGCGCTAGACGTTTTCTTGGCGTATTCTCGCCTTCGTCTAGGTGTCCTGCCCTTCGATGGCAAAGGCCAAGGGCTTGTTGCATCGAAGCTCGACGGAAAGAGCATACGTTTTACATCATTCCGCGATGAAACGGGGTACGTTCGATGAGTGAGTCGATGTTGTGGACCAGGACGATCGACGATGTGGATCCACGAGCCCGGTTAGCTCAGTCGGTAGAGCATCAGACTTTTAAGAGCTGAGTTCCTCGAGAGCAATCTGAGGGTCATGGGTTCGAGTCCCATATCGGGCGCTAGACGTTTTCTTGGCGTATTCTCGCCTTCGTCTAGGTGTCCTTCGATGGCAAAGGCCAAGGGCTTGTTGCATCGAAGCTCGACGGAAAGAGCATACGTTTTACATCATTCCGCGATGAAACGGGGTACGTTCGATGAGTGAGTCGATGTTGTGGACCAGGACGATCGACGATGTGGATCCACGAGCCCGGTTAGCTCAGTCGGTAGAGCATCAGACTTTTAAGAGCTGAGTTCCTCGAGAGCAATCTGAGGGTCATGGGTTCGAGTCCCATATCGGGCGCTAGACGTTTTCTTGGCGTATTCTCGCCTTCGTCTAGGTGTCCTTCGATGGCAAAGGCCAAGGGCTTGTTGCATCGAAGCTCGACGGAAAGAGCATACGTTTTACATCATTCCGCGATGAAACGGGGTACGTTCGATGAGTGAGTCGATGTTGTGGACCAGGACGATCGACGATGTGGATCCACGAGCCCGGTTAGCTCAGTCGGTAGAGCATCAGACTTTTAAGAGCTGAGTTCCTCGAGAGCAATCTGAGGGTCATGGGTTCGAGTCCCATATCGGGCGCTAGACGTTTTCTTGGCGTATTCTCGCCTTCGTCTAGGTGTCCTTCGATGGCAAAGGCCAAGGGCTTGTTGCATCGAAGCTCGACGGAAAGAGCATACGTTTTACATCATTCCGCGATGAAACGGGGTACGTTCGATGAGTGAGTCGATGTTGTGGACCAGGACGATCGACGATGTGGATCCACGAGCCCGGTTAGCTCAGTCGGTAGAGCATCAGACTTTTAAGAGCTGAGTTCCTCGAGAGCAATCTGAGGGTCATGGGTTCGAGTCCCATATCGGGCGCTAGACGTTTTCTTGGCGTATTCTCGCCTTCGTCTAGGTGTCCTTCGATGGCAAAGGCCAAGGGCTTGTTGCATCGAAGCTCGACGGAAAGAGCATACGTTTTACATCATTCGGCGATGAAACGGGGTACGTTCGATGAGTAGCGTATTCTCGCCTTCGTCTAGGTGTCCTTCGATGGCAAAGGCCAAGGGCTTGTTGCATCGAAGCTCGACGGAAAGAGCATACGTTTTATATCATTCCGCGATGAAACGGGGTACGTTCGATGAGTGAGTCGATGTTGTGGACCAGGACGATCGACGATGTGGATCCACGAGCCCGGTTAGCTCAGTCGGTAGAGCATCAGACTTTTAAGAGCTGAGTTCCTCGAGAGCAATCTGAGGGTCATGGGTTCGAGTCCCATATCGGGCGCTAGACGTTTTCTTGGCGTATTCTCGCCTTCGTCTAGGTGTCCTTCGATGGCAAAGGCCAAGGGCTTGTTGCATCGAAGCTCGACGGAAAGAGCATACGTTTTACATCATTCCGCGATGAAACGGGGTACGTTCGATGAGTGAGTCGATGTTGTGGACCAGGACGATCGACGATGTGGATCCACGAGCCCGGTTAGCTCAGTCGGTAGAGCATCAGACTTTTAAGAGCTGAGTTCCTCGAGAGCAATCTGAGGGTCATGGGTTCGAGTCCCATATCGGGCGCTAGACGTTTTCTTGGCGTATTCTCGCCTTCGTCTAGGTGTCCTTCGATGGCAAAGGCCAAGGGCTTGTTGCATCGAAGCTCGACGGAAAGAGCATACGTTTTACATCATTCCGCGATGAAACGGGGTACGTTCGATGAGTGAGTCGATGTTGTGGACCAGGACGATCGACGATGTGGATCCACGAGCCCGGTTAGCTCAGTCGGTAGAGCATCAGACTTTTAAGAGCTGAGTTCCTCGAGAGCAATCTGAGGGTCATGGGTTCGAGTCCCATATCGGGCGCTAGACGTTTTCTTGGCGTATTCTCGCCTTCGTCTAGGTGTCCTTCGATGGCAAAGGCCAAGGGCTTGTTGCATCGAAGCTCGACGGAAAGAGCATACGTTTTACATCATTCCGCGATGAAACGGGGTACGTTCGATGAGTGAGTCGATGTTGTGGACCAGGACGATCGACGATGTGGATCCACGAGCCCGGTTAGCTCAGTCGGTAGAGCATCAGACTTTTAAGAGCTGAGTTCCTCGAGAGCAATCTGAGGGTCATGGGTTCGAGTCCCATATCGGGCGCTAGACGTTTTCTTGGCGTATTCTCGCCTTCGTCTAGGTGTCCTGCCCTTCGATGGCAAAGGCCAAGGGCTTGTTGCATCGAAGCTCGACGGAAAGAGCATACGTTTTACATCATTCCGCGATGAAACGGGGTACGTTCGATGAGTGAGTCGATGTTGTGGACCAGGACGATCGACGATGTGGATCCACGAGCCCGGTTAGCTCAGTCGGTAGAGCATCAGACTTTTAAGAGCTGAGTTCCTCGAGAGCAATCTGAGGGTCATGGGTTCGAGTCCCATATCGGGCGCTAGACGTTTTCTTGGCGTATTCTCGCCTTCGTCTAGGTGTCCTTCGATGGCAAAGGCCAAGGGCTTGTTGCATCGAAGCTCGACGGAAAGAGCATACGTTTTACATCATTCCGCGATGAAACGGGGTACGTTCGATGAGTGAGTCGATGTTGTGGACCAGGACGATCGACGATGTGGATCCACGAGCCCGGTTAGCTCAGTCGGTAGAGCATCAGACTTTTAAGAGCTGAGTTCCTCGAGAGCAATCTGAGGGTCATGGGTTCGAGTCCCATATCGGGCGCTAGACGTTTTCTTGGCGTATTCTCGCCTTCGTCTAGGTGTCCTTCGATGGCAAAGGCCAAGGGCTTGTTGCATCGAAGCTCGACGGAAAGAGCATACGTTTTACATCATTCCGCGATGAAACGGGGTACGTTCGATGAGTGAGTCGATGTTGTGGACCAGGACGATCGACGATGTGGATCCACGAGCCCGGTTAGCTCAGTCGGTAGAGCATCAGACTTTTAAGAGCTGAGTTCCTCGAGAGCAATCTGAGGGTCATGGGTTCGAGTCCCATATCGGGCGCTAGACGTTTTCTTGGCGTATTCTCGCCTTCGTCTAGGTGTCCTGCCCTTCGATGGCAAAGGCCAAGGGCTTGTTGCATCGAAGCTCGACGGAAAGAGCATACGTTTTACATCATTCCGCGATGAAACGGGGTACGTTCGATGAGTGAGTCGATGTTGTGGACCAGGACGATCGACGATGTGGATCCACGAGCCCGGTTAGCTCAGTCGGTAGAGCATCAGACTTTTAAGAGCTGAGTTCCTCGAGAGCAATCTGAGGGTCATGGTTTCGAGTACCATATCGGGCGCTAGACGTTTTCTTGGCGTATTCTCGCCTTCGTCTAGGTGTCCTTCGATGGCAAAGGCCAAGGGCTTGTTGCATCGAAGCTCGACGGAAAGAGCATACGTTTTATATCATTCCGCGATGAAACGGTAGGTGTCCTTCGATGGCAAAGGCCAAGGGCTTGTTGCATCGAAGCTCGACGGAAAGAGCATACGTTTTATATCATTCCGCGATGAAACGGGGTACGTTCGATGAGTGAGTCGATGTTGTGGACCAGGACGATCGACGATGTGGATCCACGAGCCCGGTTAGCTCAGTCGGTAGAGCATCAGACTTTTAAGAGCTGAGTTCCTCGAGAGCAATCTGAGGGTCATGGGTTCGAGTCCCATATCGGGCGCTAGACGTTTTCTTGGCGTATTCTCGCCTTCGTCTAGGTGTCCTTCGATGGCAAAGGCCAAGGGCTTGTTGCATCGAAGCTCGACGGAAAGAGCATACGTTTTACATCATTCCGCGATGAAACGGGGTACGTTCGATGAGTGAGTCGATGTTGTGGACCAGGACGATCGACGATGTGGATCCACGAGCCCGGTTAGCTCAGTCGGTAGAGCATCAGACTTTTAAGAGCTGAGTTCCTCGAGAGCAATCTGAGGGTCATGGGTTCGAGTCCCATATCGGGCGCTAGACGTTTTCTTGGCGTATTCTCGCCTTCGTCTAGGTGTCCTTCGATGGCAAAGGCCAAGGGCTTGTTGCATCGAAGCTCGACGGAAAGAGCATACGTTTTACATCATTCCGCGATGAAACGGGGTACGTTCGATGAGTGAGTCGATGTTGTGGACCAGGACGATCGACGATGTGGATCCACGAGCCCGGTTAGCTCAGTCGGTAGAGCATCAGACTTTTAAGAGCTGAGTTCCTCGAGAGCAATCTGAGGGTCATGGGTTCGAGTCCCATATCGGGCGCTAGACGTTTTCTTGGCGTATTCTCGCCTTCGTCTAGGTGTCCTTCGATGGCAAAGGCCAAGGGCTTGTTGCATCGAAGCTCGACGGAAAGAGCATACGTTTTACATCATTCCGCGATGAAACGGGGTACGTTCGATGAGTGAGTCGATGTTGTGGACCAGGACGATCGACGATGTGGATCCACGAGCCCGGTTAGCTCAGTCGGTAGAGCATCAGACTTTTAAGAGCTGAGTTCCTCGAGAGCAATCTGAGGGTCATGGGTTCGAGTCCCATATCGGGCGCTAGACGTTTTCTTGGCGTATTCTCGCCTTCGTCTAGGTGTCCTTCGATGGCAAAGGCCAAGGGCTTGTTGCATCGAAGCTCGACGGAAAGAGCATACGTTTTACATCATTCCGCGATGAAACGGGGTACGTTCGATGAGTGAGTCGATGTTGTGGACCAGGACGATCGACGATGTGGATCCACGAGCCCGGTTAGCTCAGTCGGTAGAGCATCAGACTTTTAAGAGCTGAGTTCCTCGAGAGCAATCTGAGGGTCATGGGTTCGAGTCCCATATCGGGCGCTAGACGTTTTCTTGGCGTATTCTCGCCTTCGTCTAGGTGTCCTTCGATGGCAAAGGCCAAGGGCTTGTTGCATCGAAGCTCGACGGAAAGAGCATACGTTTTACATCATTCCGCGATGAAACGGGGTACGTTCGATGAGTGAGTCGATGTTGTGGACCAGGACGATCGACGATGTGGATCCACGAGCCCGGTTAGCTCAGTCGGTAGAGCATCAGACTTTTAAGAGCTGAGTTCCTCGAGAGCAATCTGAGGGTCATGGGTTCGAGTCCCATATCGGGCGCTAGACGTTTTCTTGGCGTATTCTCGCCTTCGTCTAGGTGTCCTTCGATGGCAAAGGCCAAGGGCTTGTTGCATCGAAGCTCGACGGAAAGAGCATACGTTTTACATCATTCCGCGATGAAACGGGGTACGTTCGATGAGTGAGTCGATGTTGTGGACCAGGACGATCGACGATGTGGATCCACGAGCCCGGTTAGCTCAGTCGGTAGAGCATCAGACTTTTAAGAGCTGAGTTCCTCGAGAGCAATCTGAGGGTCATGGGTTCGAGTCCCATATCGGGCGCTAGACGTTTTCTTGGCGTATTCTCGCCTTCGTCTAGGTGTCCTGCCCTTCGATGGCAAAGGCCAAGGGCTTGTTGCATCGAAGCTCGACGGAAAGAGCATACGTTTTACATCATTCCGCGATGAAACGGGGTACGTTCGATGAGTGAGTCGATGTTGTGGACCAGGACGATCGACGATGTGGATCCACGAGCCCGGTTAGCTCAGTCGGTAGAGCATCAGACTTTTAAGAGCTGAGTTCCTCGAGAGCAATCTGAGGGTCATGGGTTCGAGTCCCATATCGGGCGCTAGACGTTTTCTTGGCGTATTCTCGCCTTCGTCTAGGTGTCCTTCGATGGCAAAGGCCAAGGGCTTGTTGCATCGAAGCTCGACGGAAAGAGCATACGTTTTACATCATTCCGCGATGAAACGGGGTACGTTCGATGAGTGAGTCGATGTTGTGGACCAGGACGATCGACGATGTGGATCCACGAGCCCGGTTAGCTCAGTCGGTAGAGCATCAGACTTTTAAGAGCTGAGTTCCTCGAGAGCAATCTGAGGGTCATGGGTTCGAGTCCCATATCGGGCGCTAGACGTTTTCTTGGCGTATTCTCGCCTTCGTCTAGGTGTCCTTCGATGGCAAAGGCCAAGGGCTTGTTGCATCGAAGCTCGACGGAAAGAGCATACGTTTTACATCATTCCGCGATGAAACGGGGTACGTTCGATGAGTGAGTCGATGTTGTGGACCAGGACGATCGACGATGTGGATCCACGAGCCCGGTTAGCTCAGTCGGTAGAGCATCAGACTTTTAAGAGCTGAGTTCCTCGAGAGCAATCTGAGGGTCATGGGTTCGAGTCCCATATCGGGCGCTAGACGTTTTCTTGGCGTATTCTCGCCTTCGTCTAGGTGTCCTTCGATGGCAAAGGCCAAGGGCTTGTTGCATCGAAGCTCGACGGAAAGAGCATACGTTTTACATCATTCCGCGATGAAACGGGGTACGTTCGATGAGTGAGTCGATGTTGTGGACCAGGACGATCGACGATGTGGATCCACGAGCCCGGTTAGCTCAGTCGGTAGAGCATCAGACTTTTAAGAGCTGAGTTCCTCGAGAGCAATCTGAGGGTCATGGGTTCGAGTCCCATATCGGGCGCTAGACGTTTTCTTGGCGTATTCTCGCCTTCGTCTAGGTGTCCTTCGATGGCAAAGGCCAAGGGCTTGTTGCATCGAAGCTCGACGGAAAGAGCATACGTTTTACATCATTCCGCGATGAAACGGGGTACGTTCGATGAGTGAGTCGATGTTGTGGACCAGGACGATCGACGATGTGGATCCACGAGCCCGGTTAGCTCAGTCGGTAGAGCATCAGACTTTTAAGAGCTGAGTTCCTCGAGAGCAATCTGAGGGTCATGGGTTCGAGTCCCATATCGGGCGCTAGACGTTTTCTTGGCGTATTCTCGCCTTCGTCTAGGTGTCCTGCCCTTCGATGGCAAAGGCCAAGGGCTTGTTGCATCGAAGCTCGACGGAAAGAGCATACGTTTTACATCATTCCGCGATGAAACGGGGTACGTTCGATGAGTGAGTCGATGTTGTGGACCAGGACGATCGACGATGTGGATCCACGAGCCCGGTTAGCTCAGTCGGTAGAGCATCAGACTTTTAAGAGCTGAGTTCCTCGAGAGCAATCTGAGGGTCATGGGTTCGAGTCCCATATCGGGCGCTAGACGTTTTCTTGGCGTATTCTCGCCTTCGTCTAGGTGTCCTTCGATGGCAAAGGCCAAGGGCTTGTTGCATCGAAGCTCGACGGAAAGAGCATACGTTTTACATCATTCCGCGATGAAACGGGGTACGTTCGATGAGTGAGTCGATGTTGTGGACCAGGACGATCGACGATGTGGATCCACGAGCCCGGTTAGCTCAGTCGGTAGAGCATCAGACTTTTAAGAGCTGAGTTCCTCGAGAGCAATCTGAGGGTCATGGGTTCGAGTCCCATATCGGGCGCTAGACGTTTTCTTGGCGTATTCTCGCCTTCGTCTAGGTGTCCTTCGATGGCAAAGGCCAAGGGCTTGTTGCATCGAAGCTCGACGGAAAGAGCATACGTTTTACATCATTCCGCGATGAAACGGGGTACGTTCGATGAGTGAGTCGATGTTGTGGACCAGGACGATCGACGATGTGGATCCACGAGCCCGGTTAGCTCAGTCGGTAGAGCATCAGACTTTTAAGAGCTGAGTTCCTCGAGAGCAATCTGAGGGTCATGGGTTCGAGTCCCATATCGGGCGCTAGACGTTTTCTTGGCGTATTCTCGCCTTCGTCTAGGTGTCCTTCGATGGCAAAGGCCAAGGGCTTGTTGCATCGAAGCTCGACGGAAAGAGCATACGTTTTACATCATTCCGCGATGAAACGGGGTACGTTCGATGAGTGAGTCGATGTTGTGGACCAGGACGATCGACGATGTGGATCCACGAGCCCGGTTAGCTCAGTCGGTAGAGCATCAGACTTTTAAGAGCTGAGTTCCTCGAGAGCAATCTGAGGGTCATGGGTTCGAGTCCCATATCGGGCGCTAGACGTTTTCTTGGCGTATTCTCGCCTTCGTCTAGGTGTCCTTCGATGGCAAAGGCCAAGGGCTTGTTGCATCGAAGCTCGACGGAAAGAGCATACGTTTTACATCATTCCGCGATGAAACGGGGTACGTTCGATGAGTGAGTCGATGTTGTGGACCAGGACGATCGACGATGTGGATCCACGAGCCCGGTTAGCTCAGTCGGTAGAGCATCAGACTTTTAAGAGCTGAGTTCCTCGA
Source organism: Hirudinaria manillensis (assembly GCA_034509925.1). Lineage (NCBI taxonomy): Eukaryota > Metazoa > Annelida > Clitellata > Hirudinida > Hirudinidae > Hirudinaria > Hirudinaria manillensis. The sequence goes on along the minus strand of CM067526.1, from coordinate 8,424,052 downwards.
GAGCAATCTGAGGGTCATGGGTTCGAGTCCCATATCGGGCGCTAGACGTTTTCTTGGCGTATTCTCGCCTTCGTCTAGGTGTCCTTCGATGGCAAAGGCCAAGGGCTTGTTGCATCGAAGCTCGACGGAAAGAGCATACGTTTTACATCATTCCGCGATGAAACGGGGTACGTTCGATGAGTGAGTCGATGTTGTGGACCAGGACGATCGACGATGTGGATCCACGAGCCCGGTTAGCTCAGTCGGTAGAGCATCAGACTTTTAAGAGCTGAGTTCCTCGAGAGCAATCTGAGGGTCATGGGTTCGAGTCCCATATCGGGCGCTAGACGTTTTCTTGGCGTATTCTCGCCTTCGTCTAGGTGTCCTGCCCTTCGATGGCAAAGGCCAAGGGCTTGTTGCATCGAAGCTCGACGGAAAGAGCATACGTTTTACATCATTCCGCGATGAAACGGGGTACGTTCGATGAGTGAGTCGATGTTGTGGACCAGGACGATCGACGATGTGGATCCACGAGCCCGGTTAGCTCAGTCGGTAGAGCATCAGACTTTTAAGAGCTGAGTTCCTCGAGAGCAATCTGAGGGTCATGGGTTCGAGTCCCATATCGGGCGCTAGACGTTTTCTTGGCGTATTCTCGCCTTCGTCTAGGTGAACACCACTTAGATGGCAAAGGCCAAGGGCTTGTTGCATCGAAGCTCGACGGAAAGAGCATACGTTTTACATCATTCCGCGATGAAACGGGGTACGTTCGATGAGTGAGTCGATGTTGTGGACCAGGACGATCGACGATGTGGATCCACGAGCCCGGTTAGCTCAGTCGGTAGAGCATCAGACTTTTAAGAGCTGAGTTCCTCGAGAGCAATCTGAGGGTCATGGGTTCGAGTCCCATATCGGGCGCTAGACGTTTTCTTGGCGTATTCTCGCCTTCGTCTAGGTGTCCTTCGATGGCAAAGGCCAAGGGCTTGTTGCATCGAAGCTCGACGGAAAGAGCATACGTTTTACATCATTCCGCGATGAAACGGGGTACGTTCGATGAGTGAGTCGATGTTGTGGACCAGGACGATCGACGATGTGGATCCACGAGCCCGGTTAGCTCAGTCGGTAGAGCATCAGACTTTTAAGAGCTGAGTTCCTCGAGAGCAATCTGAGGGTCATGGGTTCGAGTCCCATATCGGGCGCTAGACGTTTTCTTGGCGTATTCTCGCCTTCGTCTAGGTGTCCTTCGATGGCAAAGGCCAAGGGCTTGTTGCATCGAAGCTCGACGGAAAGAGCATACGTTTTACATCATTCCGCGATGAAACGGGGTACGTTCGATGAGTGAGTCGATGTTGTGGACCAGGACGATCGACGATGTGGATCCACGAGCCCGGTTAGCTCAGTCGGTAGAGCATCAGACTTTTAAGAGCTGAGTTCCTCGAGAGCAATCTGAGGGTCATGGGTTCGAGTCCCATATCGGGCGCTAGACGTTTTCTTGGCGTATTCTCGCCTTCGTCTAGGTGTCCTTCGATGGCAAAGGCCAAGGGCTTGTTGCATCGAAGCTCGACGGAAAGAGCATACGTTTTACATCATTCCGCGATGAAACGGGGTACGTTCGATGAGTGAGTCGATGTTGTGGACCAGGACGATCGACGATGTGGATCCACGAGCCCGGTTAGCTCAGTCGGTAGAGCATCAGACTTTTAAGAGCTGAGTTCCTCGAGAGCAATCTGAGGGTCATGGGTTCGAGTCCCATATCGGGCGCTAGACGTTTTCTTGGCGTATTCTCGCCTTCGTCTAGGTGTCCTTCGATGGCAAAGGCCAAGGGCTTGTTGCATCGAAGCTCGACGGAAAGAGCATACGTTTTACATCATTCCGCGATGAAACGGGGTACGTTCGATGAGTGAGTCGATGTTGTGGACCAGGACGATCGACGATGTGGATCCACGAGCCCGGTTAGCTCAGTCGGTAGAGCATCAGACTTTTAAGAGCTGAGTTCCTCGAGAGCAATCTGAGGGTCATGGGTTCGAGTCCCATATCGGGCGCTAGACGTTTTCTTGGCGTATTCTCGCCTTCGTCTAGGTGTCCTTCGATGGCAAAGGCCAAGGGCTTGTTGCATCGAAGCTCGACGGAAAGAGCATACGTTTTACATCATTCCGCGATGAAACGGGGTACGTTCGATGAGTGAGTCGATGTTGTGGACCAGGACGATCGACGATGTGGATCCACGAGCCCGGTTAGCTCAGTCGGTAGAGCATCAGACTTTTAAGAGCTGAGTTCCTCGAGAGCAATCTGAGGGTCATGGGTTCGAGTCCCATATCGGGCGCTAGACGTTTTCTTGGCGTATTCTCGCCTTCGTCTAGGTGTCCTTCGATGGCAAAGGCCAAGGGCTTGTTGCATCGAAGCTCGACGGAAAGAGCATACGTTTTACATCATTCCGCGATGAAACGGGGTACGTTCGATGAGTGAGTCGATGTTGTGGACCAGGACGATCGACGATGTGGATCCACGAGCCCGGTTAGCTCAGTCGGTAGAGCATCAGACTTTTAAGAGCTGAGTTCCTCGAGAGCAATCTGAGGGTCATGGGTTCGAGTCCCATATCGGGCGCTAGACGTTTTCTTGGCGTATTCTCGCCTTCGTCTAGGTGTCCTTCGATGGCAAAGGCCAAGGGCTTGTTGCATCGAAGCTCGACGGAAAGAGCATACGTTTTACATCATTCCGCGATGAAACGGGGTACGTTCGATGAGTGAGTCGATGTTGTGGACCAGGACGATCGACGATGTGGATCCACGAGCCCGGTTAGCTCAGTCGGTAGAGCATCAGACTTTTAAGAGCTGAGTTCCTCGAGAGCAATCTGAGGGTCATGGGTTCGAGTCCCATATCGGGCGCTAGACGTTTTCTTGGCGTATTCTCGCCTTCGTCTAGGTGTCCTTCGATGGCAAAGGCCAAGGGCTTGTTGCATCGAAGCTCGACGGAAAGAGCATACGTTTTACATCATTCCGCGATGAAACGGGGTACGTTCGATGAGTGAGTCGATGTTGTGGACCAGGACGATCGACGATGTGGATCCACGAGCCCGGTTAGCTCAGTCGGTAGAGCATCAGACTTTTAAGAGCTGAGTTCCTCGAGAGCAATCTGAGGGTCATGGGTTCGAGTCCCATATCGGGCGCTAGACGTTTTCTTGGCGTATTCTCGCCTTCGTCTAGGTGTCCTTCGATGGCAAAGGCCAAGGGCTTGTTGCATCGAAGCTCGACGGAAAGAGCATACGTTTTACATCATTCCGCGATGAAACGGGGTACGTTCGATGAGTGAGTCGATGTTGTGGACCAGGACGATCGACGATGTGGATCCACGAGCCCGGTTAGCTCAGTCGGTAGAGCATCAGACTTTTAAGAGCTGAGTTCCTCGAGAGCAATCTGAGGGTCATGGGTTCGAGTCCCATATCGGGCGCTAGACGTTTTCTTGGCGTATTCTCGCCTTCGTCTAGGTGTCCTTCGATGGCAAAGGCCAAGGGCTTGTTGCATCGAAGCTCGACGGAAAGAGCATACGTTTTACATCATTCCGCGATGAAACGGGGTACGTTCGATGAGTGAGTCGATGTTGTGGACCAGGACGATCGACGATGTGGATCCACGAGCCCGGTTAGCTCAGTCGGTAGAGCATCAGACTTTTAAGAGCTGAGTTCCTCGAGAGCAATCTGAGGGTCATGGGTTCGAGTCCCATATCGGGCGCTAGACGTTTTCTTGGCGTATTCTCGCCTTCGTCTAGGTGTCCTTCGATGGCAAAGGCCAAGGGCTTGTTGCATCGAAGCTCGACGGAAAGAGCATACGTTTTACATCATTCCGCGATGAAACGGGGTACGTTCGATGAGTGAGTCGATGTTGTGGACCAGGACGATCGACGATGTGGATCCACGAGCCCGGTTAGCTCAGTCGGTAGAGCATCAGACTTTTAAGAGCTGAGTTCCTCGAGAGCAATCTGAGGGTCATGGGTTCGAGTCCCATATCGGGCGCTAGACGTTTTCTTGGCGTATTCTCGCCTTCGTCTAGGTGTCCTTCGATGGCAAAGGCCAAGGGCTTGTTGCATCGAAGCTCGACGGAAAGAGCATACGTTTTACATCATTCCGCGATGAAACGGGGTACGTTCGATGAGTGAGTCGATGTTGTGGACCAGGACGATCGACGATGTGGATCCACGAGCCCGGTTAGCTCAGTCGGTAGAGCATCAGACTTTTAAGAGCTGAGTTCCTCGAGAGCAATCTGAGGGTCATGGGTTCGAGTCCCATATCGGGCGCTAGACGTTTTCTTGGCGTATTCTCGCCTTCGTCTAGGTGTCCTTCGATGGCAAAGGCCAAGGGCTTGTTGCATCGAAGCTCGACGGAAAGAGCATACGTTTTACATCATTCCGCGATGAAACGGGGTACGTTCGATGAGTGAGTCGATGTTGTGGACCAGGACGATCGACGATGTGGATCCACGAGCCCGGTTAGCTCAGTCGGTAGAGCATCAGACTTTTAAGAGCTGAGTTCCTCGAGAGCAATCTGAGGGTCATGGGTTCGAGTCCCATATCGGGCGCTAGACGTTTTCTTGGCGTATTCTCGCCTTCGTCTAGGTGTCCTGCCCTTCGATGGCAAAGGCCAAGGGCTTGTTGCATCGAAGCTCGACGGAAAGAGCATACGTTTTACATCATTCCGCGATGAAACGGGGTACGTTCGATGAGTGAGTCGATGTTGTGGACCAGGACGATCGACGATGTGGATCCACGAGCCCGGTTAGCTCAGTCGGTAGAGCATCAGACTTTTAAGAGCTGAGTTCCTCGAGAGCAATCTGAGGGTCATGGGTTCGAGTCCCATATCGGGCGCTAGACGTTTTCTTGGCGTATTCTCGCCTTCGTCTAGGTGTCCTTCGATGGCAAAGGCCAAGGGCTTGTTGCATCGAAGCTCGACGGAAAGAGCATACGTTTTACATCATTCCGCGATGAAACGGGGTACGTTCGATGAGTGAGTCGATGTTGTGGACCAGGACGATCGACGATGTGGATCCACGAGCCCGGTTAGCTCAGTCGGTAGAGCATCAGACTTTTAAGAGCTGAGTTCCTCGAGAGCAATCTGAGGGTCATGGGTTCGAGTCCCATATCGGGCGCTAGACGTTTTCTTGGCGTATTCTCGCCTTCGTCTAGGTGTCCTTCGATGGCAAAGGCCAAGGGCTTGTTGCATCGAAGCTCGACGGAAAGAGCATACGTTTTACATCATTCCGCGATGAAACGGGGTACGTTCGATGAGTGAGTCGATGTTGTGGACCAGGACGATCGACGATGTGGATCCACGAGCCCGGTTAGCTCAGTCGGTAGAGCATCAGACTTTTAAGAGCTGAGTTCCTCGAGAGCAATCTGAGGGTCATGGGTTCGAGTCCCATATCGGGCGCTAGACGTTTTCTTGGCGTATTCTCGCCTTCGTCTAGGTGTCCTTCGATGGCAAAGGCCAAGGGCTTGTTGCATCGAAGCTCGACGGAAAGAGCATACGTTTTACATCATTCCGCGATGAAACGGGGTACGTTCGATGAGTGAGTCGATGTTGTGGACCAGGACGATCGACGATGTGGATCCACGAGCCCGGTTAGCTCAGTCGGTAGAGCATCAGACTTTTAAGAGCTGAGTTCCTCGAGAGCAATCTGAGGGTCATGGGTTCGAGTCCCATATCGGGCGCTAGACGTTTTCTTGGCGTATTCTCGCCTTCGTCTAGGTGTCCTTCGATGGCAAAGGCCAAGGGCTTGTTGCATCGAAGCTCGACGGAAAGAGCATACGTTTTACATCATTCCGCGATGAAACGGGGTACGTTCGATGAGTGAGTCGATGTTGTGGACCAGGACGATCGACGATGTGGATCCACGAGCCCGGTTAGCTCAGTCGGTAGAGCATCAGACTTTTAAGAGCTGAGTTCCTCGAGAGCAATCTGAGGGTCATGGGTTCGAGTCCCATATCGGGCGCTAGACGTTTTCTTGGCGTATTCTCGCCTTCGTCTAGGTGTCCTTCGATGGCAAAGGCCAAGGGCTTGTTGCATCGAAGCTCGACGGAAAGAGCATACGTTTTACATCATTCCGCGATGAAACGGGGTACGTTCGATGAGTGAGTCGATGTTGTGGACCAGGACGATCGACGATGTGGATCCACGAGCCCGGTTAGCTCAGTCGGTAGAGCATCAGACTTTTAAGAGCTGAGTTCCTCGAGAGCAATCTGAGGGTCATGGGTTCGAGTCCCATATCGGGCGCTAGACGTTTTCTTGGCGTATTCTCGCCTTCGTCTAGGTGTCCTGCCCTTCGATGGCAAAGGCCAAGGGCTTGTTGCATCGAAGCTCGACGGAAAGAGCATACGTTTTACATCATTCCGCGATGAAACGGGGTACGTTCGATGAGTGAGTCGATGTTGTGGACCAGGACGATCGACGATGTGGATCCACGAGCCCGGTTAGCTCAGTCGGTAGAGCATCAGACTTTTAAGAGCTGAGTTCCTCGAGAGCAATCTGAGGGTCATGGGTTCGAGTCCCATATCGGGCGCTAGACGTTTTCTTGGCGTATTCTCGCCTTCGTCTAGGTGTCCTTCGATGGCAAAGGCCAAGGGCTTGTTGCATCGAAGCTCGACGGAAAGAGCATACGTTTTACATCATTCCGCGATGAAACGGGGTACGTTCGATGAGTGAGTCGATGTTGTGGACCAGGACGATCGACGATGTGGATCCACGAGCCCGGTTAGCTCAGTCGGTAGAGCATCAGACTTTTAAGAGCTGAGTTCCTCGAGAGCAATCTGAGGGTCATGGGTTCGAGTCCCATATCGGGCGCTAGACGTTTTCTTGGCGTATTCTCGCCTTCGTCTAGGTGTCCTTCGATGGCAAAGGCCAAGGGCTTGTTGCATCGAAGCTCGACGGAAAGAGCATACGTTTTACATCATTCCGCGATGAAACGGGGTACGTTCGATGAGTGAGTCGATGTTGTGGACCAGGACGATCGACGATGTGGATCCACGAGCCCGGTTAGCTCAGTCGGTAGAGCATCAGACTTTTAAGAGCTGAGTTCCTCGAGAGCAATCTGAGGGTCATGGGTTCGAGTCCCATATCGGGCGCTAGACGTTTTCTTGGCGTATTCTCGCCTTCGTCTAGGTGTCCTGCCCTTCGATGGCAAAGGCCAAGGGCTTGTTGCATCGAAGCTCGACGGAAAGAGCATACGTTTTACATCATTCCGCGATGAAACGGGGTACGTTCGATGAGTGAGTCGATGTTGTGGACCAGGACGATCGACGATGTGGATCCACGAGCCCGGTTAGCTCAGTCGGTAGAGCATCAGACTTTTAAGAGCTGAGTTCCTCGAGAGCAATCTGAGGGTCATGGGTTCGAGTCCCATATCGGGCGCTAGACGTTTTCTTGGCGTATTCTCGCCTTCGTCTAGGTGTCCTTCGATGGCAAAGGCCAAGGGCTTGTTGCATCGAAGCTCGACGGAAAGAGCATACGTTTTACATCATTCCGCGATGAAACGGGGTACGTTCGATGAGTGAGTCGATGTTGTGGACCAGGACGATCGACGATGTGGATCCACGAGCCCGGTTAGCTCAGTCGGTAGAGCATCAGACTTTTAAGAGCTGAGTTCCTCGAGAGCAATCTGAGGGTCATGGGTTCGAGTCCCATATCGGGCGCTAGACGTTTTCTTGGCGTATTCTCGCCTTCGTCTAGGTGTCCTGCCCTTCGATGGCAAAGGCCAAGGGCTTGTTGCATCGAAGCTCGACGGAAAGAGCATACGTTTTACATCATTCCGCGATGAAACGGGGTACGTTCGATGAGTGAGTCGATGTTGTGGACCAGGACGATCGACGATGTGGATCCACGAGCCCGGTTAGCTCAGTCGGTAGAGCATCAGACTTTTAAGAGCTGAGTTCCTCGAGAGCAATCTGAGGGTCATGGGTTCGAGTCCCATATCGGGCGCTAGACGTTTTCTTGGCGTATTCTCGCCTTCGTCTAGGTGTCTTTCGATGGCAAAGGCCAAGGGCTTGTTGCATCGAAGCTCGACGGAAAGAGCATACGTTTTACATCATTCCGCGATGAAACGGTGTACGTTCGATGAGTGAGTCGATGTTGTGGACCAGGACGATCGACGATGTGGATCCACGAGCCCGGTTAGCTCAGTCGGTAGAGCATCAGACTTTTAAGAGCTGAGTTCCTCGAGAGCAATCTGAGGGTCATGGGTTCGAGTCCCATATCGGGCGCTAGACGTTTTCTTGGCGTATTCTCGCCTTCGTCTAGGTGTCCTGCCCTTCGATGGCAAAGGCCAAGGGCTTGTTGCATCGAAGCTCGACGTAAAGAGCATACGTTTTACATCATTCCGCGATGAAACGGGGTACGTTCGATGAGTGAGTCGATGTTGTGGACCAGGACGATCGACGATGTGGATCCACGAGCCCGGTTAGCTCAGTCGGTAGAGCATCAGACTTTTAAGAGCTGAGTTCCTCGAGAGCAATCTGAGGGTCATGGGTTCGAGTCCCATATCGGGCGCTAGACGTTTTCTTGGCGTATTCTCGCCTTCGTCTAGGTGTCCTTCGATGGCAAAGGCCAAGGGCTTGTTGCATCGAAGCTCGACGGAAAGAGCATACGTTTTACATCATTCCGCGATGAAACGGGGTACGTTCGATGAGTGAGTCGATGTTGTGGACCAGGACGATCGACGATGTGGATCCACGAGCCCGGTTAGCTCAGTCGGTAGAGCATCAGACTTTTAAGAGCTGAGTTCCTCGAGAGCAATCTGAGGGTCATGGGTTCGAGTCCCATATCGGGCGCTAGACGTTTTCTTGGCGTATTCTCGCCTTCGTCTAGGTGTCCTGCCCTTCGATGGCAAAGGCCAAGGGCTTGTTGCATCGAAGCTCGACGGAAAGAGCATACGTTTTACATCATTCCGCGATGAAACGGGGTACGTTCGATGAGTGAGTCGATGTTGTGGACCAGGACGATCGACGATGTGGATCCACGAGCCCGGTTAGCTCAGTCGGTAGAGCATCAGACTTTTAAGAGCTGAGTTCCTCGAGAGCAATCTGAGGGTCATGGGTTCGAGTCCCATATCGGGCGCTAGACGTTTTCTTGGCGTATTCTCGCCTTCGTCTAGGTGTCCTTCGATGGCAAAGGCCAAGGGCTTGTTGCATCGAAGCTCGACGGAAAGAGCATACGTTTTACATCATTCCGCGATGAAACGGGGTACGTTCGATGAGTGAGTCGATGTTGTGGACCAGGACGATCGACGATGTGGATCCACGAGCCCGGTTAGCTCAGTCGGTAGAGCATCAGACTTTTAAGAGCTGAGTTCCTCGAGAGCAATCTGAGGGTCATGGGTTCGAGTCCCATATCGGGCGCTAGACGTTTTCTTGGCGTATTCTCGCCTTCGTCTAGGTGTCCTTCGATGGCAAAGGCCAAGGGCTTGTTGCATCGAAGCTCGACGGAAAGAGCATACGTTTTACATCATTCCGCGATGAAACGGGGTACGTTCGATGAGTGAGTCGATGTTGTGGACCAGGACGATCGACGATGTGGATCCACGAGCCCGGTTAGCTCAGTCGGTAGAGCATCAGACTTTTAAGAGCTGAGTTCCTCGAGAGCAATCTGAGGGTCATGGGTTCGAGTCCCATATCGGGCGCTAGACGTTTTCTTGGCGTATTCTCGCCTTCGTCTAGGTGTCCTTCGATGGCAAAGGCCAAGGGCTTGTTGCATCGAAGCTCGACGGAAAGAGCATACGTTTTACATCATTCCGCGATGAAACGGGGTACGTTCGATGAGTGAGTCGATGTTGTGGACCAGGACGATCGACGATGTGGATCCACGAGCCCGGTTAGCTCAGTCGGTAGAGCATCAGACTTTTAAGAGCTGAGTTCCTCGAGAGCAATCTGAGGGTCATGGGTTCGAGTCCCATATCGGGCGCTAGACGTTTTCTTGGCGTATTCTCGCCTTCGTCTAGGTGTCCTGCCCTTCGATGGCAAAGGCCAAGGGCTTGTTGCATCGAAGCTCGACGGAAAGAGCATACGTTTTACATCATTCCGCGATGAAACGGGGTACGTTCGATGAGTGAGTCGATGTTGTGGACCAGGACGATCGACGATGTGGATCCACGAGCCCGGTTAGCTCAGTCGGTAGAGCATCAGACTTTTAAGAGCTGAGTTCCTCGAGAGCAATCTGAGGGTCATGGGTTCGAGTCCCATATCGGGCGCTAGACGTTTTCTTGGCGTATTCTCGCCTTCGTCTAGGTGTCCTGCCCTTCGATGGCAAAGGCCAAGGGCTTGTTGCATCGAAGCTCGACGGAAAGAGCATACGTTTTACATCATTCCGCGATGAAACGGGGTACGTTCGATGAGTGAGTCGATGTTGTGGACCAGGACGATCGACGATGTGGATCCACGAGCCCGGTTAGCTCAGTCGGTAGAGCATCAGACTTTTAAGAGCTGAGTTCCTCGAGAGCAATCTGAGGGTCATGGGTTCGAGTCCCATATCGGGCGCTAGACGTTTTCTTGGCGTATTCTCGCCTTCGTCTAGGTGTCCTTCGATGGCAAAGGCCAAGGGCTTGTTGCATCGAAGCTCGACGGAAAGAGCATACGTTTTACATCATTCCGCGATGAAACGGGGTACGTTCGATGAGTGAGTCGATGTTGTGGACCAGGACGATCGACGATGTGGATCCACGAGCCCGGTTAGCTCAGTCGGTAGAGCATCAGACTTTTAAGAGCTGAGTTCCTCGAGAGCAATCTGAGGGTCATGGGTTCGAGTCCCATATCGGGCGCTAGACGTTTTCTTGGCGTATTCTCGCCTTCGTCTAGGTGTCCTTCGATGGCAAAGGCCAAGGGCTTGTTGCATCGAAGCTCGACGGAAAGAGCATACGTTTTACATCATTCCGCGATGAAACGGGGTACGTTCGATGAGTGAGTCGATGTTGTGGACCAGGACGATCGACGATGTGGATCCACGAGCCCGGTTAGCTCAGTCGGTAGAGCATCAGACTTTTAAGAGCTGAGTTCCTCGAGAGCAATCTGAGGGTCATGGGTTCGAGTCCCATATCGGGCGCTAGACGTTTTCTTGGCGTATTCTCGCCTTCGTCTAGGTGTCCTGCCCTTCGATGGCAAAGGCCAAGGGCTTGTTGCATCGAAGCTCGACGGAAAGAGCATACGTTTTACATCATTCCGCGATGAAACGGGGTACGTTCGATGAGTGAGTCGATGTTGTGGACCAGGACGATCGACGATGTGGATCCACGAGCCCGGTTAGCTCAGTCGGTAGAGCATCAGACTTTTAAGAGCTGAGTTCCTCGAGAGCAATCTGAGGGTCATGGGTTCGAGTCCCATATCGGGCGCTAGACGTTTTCTTGGCGTATTCTCGCCTAGGAGTTCTTTGTGGCGCGCACCTGTACGGCAAAGGCCAAGGGCTTGTTGCATCGAAGCTCGACGGAAAGAGCATACGTTTTACATCATTCCGCGATGAAACGGGGTACGTTCGATGAGTGAGTCGATGTTGTGGACCAGGACGATCGACGATGTGGATCCACGAGCCCGGTTAGCTCAGTCGGTAGAGCATCAGACTTTTAAGAGCTGAGTTCCTCGAGAGCAATCTGAGGGTCATGGGTTCGAGTCCCATATCGGGCGCTAGACGTTTTCTTGGCGTATTCTCGCCTTCGTCTAGGTGTCCTGCCCTTCGATGGCAAAGGCCAAGGGCTTGTTGCATCGAAGCTCGACGGAAAGAGCATACGTTTTACATCATTCCGCGATGAAACGGGGTACGTTCGATGAGTGAGTCGATGTTGTGGACCAGGACGATCGACGATGTGGATCCACGAGCCCGGTTAGCTCAGTCGGTAGAGCATCAGACTTTTAAGAGCTGAGTTCCTCGAGAGCAATCTGAGGGTCATGGGTTCGAGTCCCATATCGGGCGCTAGACGTTTTCTTGGCGTATTCTCGCCTTCGTCTAGGTGTCCTTCGATGGCAAAGGCCAAGGGCTTGTTGCATCGAAGCTCGACGGAAAGAGCATACGTTTTACATCATTCCGCGATGAAACGGGGTACGTTCGATGAGTGAGTCGATGTTGTGGACCAGGACGATCGACGATGTGGATCCACGAGCCCGGTTAGCTCAGTCGGTAGAGCATCAGACTTTTAAGAGCTGAGTTCCTCGAGAGCAATCTGAGGGTCATGGGTTCGAGTCCCATATCGGGCGCTAGACGTTTTCTTGGCGTATTCTCGCCTTCGTCTAGGTGTCTTTCGATGGCAAAGGCCAAGGGCTTGTTGCATCGAAGCTCGACGGAAAGAGCATACGTTTTACATCATTCCGCGATGAAACGGTGTACGTTCGATGAGTGAGTCGATGTTGTGGACCAGGACGATCGACGATGTGGATCCACGAGCCCGGTTAGCTCAGTCGGTAGAGCATCAGACTTTTAAGAGCTGAGTTCCTCGAGAGCAATCTGAGGGTCATGGGTTCGAGTCCCATATCGGGCGCTAGACGTTTTCTTGGCGTATTCTCGCCTTCGTCTAGGTGTCCTTCGATGGCAAAGGCCAAGGGCTTGTTGCATCGAAGCTCGACGGAAAGAGCATACGTTTTACATCATTCCGCGATGAAACGGGTACGTTCGATGAGTGAGTCGATGTTGTGGACCAGGACGATCGACGATGTGGATCCACGAGCCCGGTTAGCTCAGTCGGTAGAGCATCAGACTTTTAAGAGCTGAGTTCCTCGAGAGCAATCTGAGGGTCATGGGTTCGAGTCCCATATCGGGCGCTAGACGTTTTCTTGGCGTATTCTCGCCTTCGTCTAGGTGTCCTTCGATGGCAAAGGCCAAGGGCTTGTTGCATCGAAGCTCGACGGAAAGAGCATACGTTTTACATCATTCCGCGATGAAACGGGGTACGTTCGATGAGTGAGTCGATGTTGTGGACCAGGACGATCGACGATGTGGATCCACGAGCCCGGTTAGCTCAGTCGGTAGAGCATCAGACTTTTAAGAGCTGAGTTCCTCGAGAGCAATCTGAGGGTCATGGGTTCGAGTCCCATATCGGGCGCTAGACGTTTTCTTGGCGTATTCTCGCCTTCGTCTAGGTGTCCTTCGATGGCAAAGGCCAAGGGCTTGTTGCATCGAAGCTCGACGGAAAGAGCATACGTTTTACATCATTCCGCGATGAAACGGGGTACGTTCGATGAGTGAGTCGATGTTGTGGACCAGGACGATCGACGATGTGGATCCACGAGCCCGGTTAGCTCAGTCGGTAGAGCATCAGACTTTTAAGAGCTGAGTTCCTCGAGAGCAATCTGAGGGTCATGGGTTCGAGTCCCATATCGGGCGCTAGACGTTTTCTTGGCGTATTCTCGCCTTCGTCTAGGTGTCCTGCCCTTCGATGGCAAAGGCCAAGGGCTTGTTGCATCGAAGCTCGACGGAAAGAGCATACGTTTTACATCATTCCGCGATGAAACGGGGTACGTTCGATGAGTGAGTCGATGTTGTGGACCAGGACGATCGACGATGTGGATCCACGAGCCCGGTTAGCTCAGTCGGTAGAGCATCAGACTTTTAAGAGCTGAGTTCCTCGAGAGCAATCTGAGGGTCATGGGTTCGAGTCCCATATCGGGCGCTAGACGTTTTCTTGGCGTATTCTCGCCTTCGTCTAGGTGTCCTTCGATGGCAAAGGCCAAGGGCTTGTTGCATCGAAGCTCGACGGAAAGAGCATACGTTTTACATCATTCCGCGATGAAACGGGGTACGTTCGATGAGTGAGTCGATGTTGTGGACCAGGACGATCGACGATGTGGATCCACGAGCCCGGTTAGCTCAGTCGGTAGAGCATCAGACTTTTAAGAGCTGAGTTCCTCGAGAGCAATCTGAGGGTCATGGGTTCGAGTCCCATATCGGGCGCTAGACGTTTTCTTGGCGTATTCTCGCCTTCGTCTAGGTGTCCTTCGATGGCAAAGGCCAAGGGCTTGTTGCATCGAAGCTCGACGGAAAGAGCATACGTTTTACATCATTCCGCGATGAAACGGGGTACGTTCGATGAGTGAGTCGATGTTGTGGACCAGGACGATCGACGATGTGGATCCACGAGCCCGGTTAGCTCAGTCGGTAGAGCATCAGACTTTTAAGAGCTGAGTTCCTCGAGAGCAATCTGAGGGTCATGGGTTCGAGTCCCATATCGGGCGCTAGACGTTTTCTTGGCGTATTCTCGCCTTCGTCTAGGTGTCCTTCGATGGCAAAGGCCAAGGGCTTGTTGCATCGAAGCTCGACGGAAAGAGCATACGTTTTACATCATTCCGCGATGAAACGGGGTACGTTCGATGAGTGAGTCGATGTTGTGGACCAGGACGATCGACGATGTGGATCCACGAGCCCGGTTAGCTCAGTCGGTAGAGCATCAGACTTTTAAGAGCTGAGTTCCTCGAGAGCAATCTGAGGGTCATGGGTTCGAGTCCCATATCGGGCGCTAGACGTTTTCTTGGCGTATTCTCGCCTTCGTCTAGGTGTCCTTCGATGGCAAAGGCCAAGGGCTTGTTGCATCGAAGCTCGACGGAAAGAGCATACGTTTTACATCATTCCGCGATGAAACGGGGTACGTTCGATGAGTGAGTCGATGTTGTGGACCAGGACGATCGACGATGTGGATCCACGAGCCCGGTTAGCTCAGTCGGTAGAGCATCAGACTTTTAAGAGCTGAGTTCCTCGAGAGCAATCTGAGGGTCATGGGTTCGAGTCCCATATCGGGCGCTAGACGTTTTCTTGGCGTATTCTCGCCTTCGTCTAGGTGTCCTTCGATGGCAAAGGCCAAGGGCTTGTTGCATCGAAGCTCGACGGAAAGAGCATACGTTTTACATCATTCCGCGATGAAACGGGGTACGTTCGATGAGTGAGTCGATGTTGTGGACCAGGACGATCGACGATGTGGATCCACGAGCCCGGTTAGCTCAGTCGGTAGAGCATCAGACTTTTAAGAGCTGAGTTCCTCGAGAGCAATCTGAGGGTCATGGGTTCGAGTCCCATATCGGGCGCTAGACGTTTTCTTGGCGTATTCTCGCCTTCGTCTAGGTGTCCTGCCCTTCGATGGCAAAGGCCAAGGGCTTGTTGCATCGAAGCTCGACGGAAAGAGCATACGTTTTACATCATTCGGCGATGAAACGGGGTACGTTCGATGAGTGAGTCGATGTTGTGGACCAGGACGATCGACGATGTGGATCCACGAGCCCGGTTAGCTCAGTCGGTAGAGCATCAGACTTTTAAGAGCTGAGTTCCTCGAGAGCAATCTGAGGGTCATGGGTTCGAGTCCCATATCGGGCGCTAGACGTTTTCTTGGCGTATTCTCGCCTTCGTCTAGGTGTCCTGCCCTTCGATGGCAAAGGCCAAGGGCTTGTTGCATCGAAGCTCGACGGAAAGAGCATACGTTTTACATCATTCCGCGATGAAACGGGGTACGTTCGATGAGTGAGTCGATGTTGTGGACCAGGACGATCGACGATGTGGATCCACGAGCCCGGTTAGCTCAGTCGGTAGAGCATCAGACTTTTAAGAGCTGAGTTCCTCGAGAGCAATCTGAGGGTCATGGGTTCGAGTCCCATATCGGGCGCTAGACGTTTTCTTGGCGTATTCTCGCCTTCGTCTAGGTGTCCTTCGATGGCAAAGGCCAAGAGCTTGTTGCATCGAAGCTCGACGGAAAGAGCATACGTTTTACATCATTCCGCGATGAAACGGGGTACGTTCGATGAGTGAGTCGATGTTGTGGACCAGGACGATCGACGATGTGGATCCACGAGCCCGGTTAGCTCAGTCGGTAGAGCATCAGACTTTTAAGAGCTGAGTTCCTCGAGAGCAATCTGAGGGTCATGGGTTCGAGTCCCATATCGGGCGCTAGACGTTTTCTTGGCGTATTCTCGCCTTCGTCTAGGTGTCCTTCGATGGCAAAGGCCAAGGGCTTGTTGCATCGAAGCTCGACGGAAAGAGCATACGTTTTACATCATTCCGCGATGAAACGGGGTACGTTCGATGAGTGAGTCGATGTTGTGGACCAGGACGATCGACGATGTGGATCCACGAGCCCGGTTAGCTCAGTCGGTAGAGCATCAGACTTTTAAGAGCTGAGTTCCTCGAGAGCAATCTGAGGGTCATGGGTTCGAGTCCCATATCGGGCGCTAGACGTTTTCTTGGCGTATTCTCGCCTTCGTCTAGGTGTCCTTCGATGGCAAAGGCCAAGGGCTTGTTGCATCGAAGCTCGACGGAAAGAGCATACGTTTTACATCATTCCGCGATGAAACGGGGTACGTTCGATGAGTGAGTCGATGTTGTGGACCAGGACGATCGACGATGTGGATCCACGAGCCCGGTTAGCTCAGTCGGTAGAGCATCAGACTTTTAAGAGCTGAGTTCCTCGAGAGCAATCTGAGGGTCATGGGTTCGAGTCCCATATCGGGCGCTAGACGTTTTCTTGGCGTATTCTCGCCTTCGTCTAGGTGTCCTTCGATGGCAAAGGCCAAGGGCTTGTTGCATCGAAGCTCGACGGAAAGAGCATACGTTTTACATCATTCCGCGATGAAACGGGGTACGTTCGATGAGTGAGTCGATGTTGTGGACCAGGACGATCGACGATGTGGATCCACGAGCCCGGTTAGCTCAGTCGGTAGAGCATCAGACTTTTAAGAGCTGAGTTCCTCGAGAGCAATCTGAGGGTCATGGGTTCGAGTCCCATATCGGGCGCTAGACGTTTTCTTGGCGTATTCTCGCCTTCGTCTAGGTGTCCTTCGATGGCAAAGGCCAAGGGCTTGTTGCATCGAAGCTCGACGGAAAGAGCATACGTTTTACATCATTCCGCGATGAAACGGGGTACGTTCGATGAGTGAGTCGATGTTGTGGACCAGGACGATCGACGATGTGGATCCACGAGCCCGGTTAGCTCAGTCGGTAGAGCATCAGACTTTTAAGAGCTGAGTTCCTCGAGAGCAATCTGAGGGTCATGGGTTCGAGTCCCATATCGGGCGCTAGACGTTTTCTTGGCGTATTCTCGCCTTCGTCTAGGTGTCCTTCGATGGCAAAGGCCAAGGGCTTGTTGCATCGAAGCTCGACGGAAAGAGCATACGTTTTACATCATTCCGCGATGAAACGGGGTACGTTCGATGAGTGAGTCGATGTTGTGGACCAGGACGATCGACGATGTGGATCCACGAGCCCGGTTAGCTCAGTCGGTAGAGCATCAGACTTTTAAGAGCTGAGTTCCTCGAGAGCAATCTGAGGGTCATGGGTTCGAGTCCCATATCGGGCGCTAGACGTTTTCTTGGCGTATTCTCGCCTTCGTCTAGGTGTCCTTCGATGGCAAAGGCCAAGGGCTTGTTGCATCGAAGCTCGACGGAAAGAGCATACGTTTTACATCATTCCGCGATGAAACGGGGTACGTTCGATGAGTGAGTCGATGTTGTGGACCAGGACGATCGACGATGTGGATCCACGAGCCCGGTTAGCTCAGTCGGTAGAGCATCAGACTTTTAAGAGCTGAGTTCCTCGAGAGCAATCTGAGGGTCATGGGTTCGAGTCCCATATCGGGCGCTAGACGTTTTCTTGGCGTATTCTCGCCTTCGTCTAGGTGTCCTGCCCTTCGATGGCAAAGGCCAAGGGCTTGTTGCATCGAAGCTCGACGGAAAGAGCATACGTTTTACATCATTCCGCGATGAAACGGGGTACGTTCGATGAGTGAGTCGATGTTGTGGACCAGGACGATCGACGATGTGGATCCACGAGCCCGGTTAGCTCAGTCGGTAGAGCATCAGACTTTTAAGAGCTGAGTTCCTCGAGAGCAATCTGAGGGTCATGGGTTCGAGTCCCATATCGGGCGCTAGACGTTTTCTTGGCGTATTCTCGCCTTCGTCTAGGTGTCCTTCGATGGCAAAGGCCAAGGGCTTGTTGCATCGAAGCTCGACGGAAAGAGCATACGTTTTACATCATTCCGCGATGAAACGGGGTACGTTCGATGAGTGAGTCGATGTTGTGGACCAGGACGATCGACGATGTGGATCCACGAGCCCGGTTAGCTCAGTCGGTAGAGCATCAGACTTTTAAGAGCTGAGTTCCTCGAGAGCAATCTGAGGGTCATGGGTTCGAGTCCCATATCGGGCGCTAGACGTTTTCTTGGCGTATTCTCGCCTTCGTCTAGGTGTCCTTCGATGGCAAAGGCCAAGGGCTTGTTGCATCGAAGCTCGACGGAAAGAGCATACGTTTTACATCATTCCGCGATGAAACGGGGTACGTTCGATGAGTGAGTCGATGTTGTGGACCAGGACGATCGACGATGTGGATCCACGAGCCCGGTTAGCTCAGTCGGTAGAGCATCAGACTTTTAAGAGCTGAGTTCCTCGAGAGCAATCTGAGGGTCATGGGTTCGAGTCCCATATCGGGCGCTAGACGTTTTCTTGGCGTATTCTCGCCTTCGTCTAGGTGTCCTTCGATGGCAAAGGCCAAGGGCTTGTTGCATCGAAGCTCGACGGAAAGAGCATACGTTTTACATCATTCCGCGATGAAACGGGGTACGTTCGATGAGTGAGTCGATGTTGTGGACCAGGACGATCGACGATGTGGATCCACGAGCCCGGTTAGCTCAGTCGGTAGAGCATCAGACTTTTAAGAGCTGAGTTCCTCGAGAGCAATCTGAGGGTCATGGGTTCGAGTCCCATATCGGGCGCTAGACGTTTTCTTGGCGTATTCTCGCCTTCGTCTAGGTGTCCTTCGATGGCAAAGGCCAAGGGCTTGTTGCATCGAAGCTCGACGGAAAGAGCATACGTTTTACATCATTCCGCGATGAAACGGGGTACGTTCGATGAGTGAGTCGATGTTGTGGACCAGGACGATCGACGATGTGGATCCACGAGCCCGGTTAGCTCAGTCGGTAGAGCATCAGACTTTTAAGAGCTGAGTTCCTCGAGAGCAATCTGAGGGTCATGGGTTCGAGTCCCATATCGGGCGCTAGACGTTTTCTTGGCGTATTCTCGCCTTCGTCTAGGTGTCCTGCCCTTCGATGGCAAAGGCCAAGGGCTTGTTGCATCGAAGCTCGACGGAAAGAGCATACGTTTTACATCATTCCGCGATGAAACGGGGTACGTTCGATGAGTGAGTCGATGTTGTGGACCAGGACGATCGACGATGTGGATCCACGAGCCCGGTTAGCTCAGTCGGTAGAGCATCAGACTTTTAAGAGCTGAGTTCCTCGAGAGCAATCTGAGGGTCATGGGTTCGAGTCCCATATCGGGCGCTAGACGTTTTCTTGGCGTATTCTCGCCTTCGTCTAGGTGTCCTGCCCTTCGATGGCAAAGGCCAAGGGCTTGTTGCATCGAAGCTCGACGGAAAGAGCATACGTTTTACATCATTCCGCGATGAAACGGGGTACGTTCGATGAGTGAGTCGATGTTGTGGACCAGGACGATCGACGATGTGGATCCACGAGCCCGGTTAGCTCAGTCGGTAGAGCATCAGACTTTTAAGAGCTGAGTTCCTCGAGAGCAATCTGAGGGTCATGGGTTCGAGTCCCATATCGGGCGCTAGACGTTTTCTTGGCGTATTCTCGCCTTCGTCTAGGTGTCCTGCCCTTCGATGGCAAAGGCCAAGGGCTTGTTGCATCGAAGCTCGACGGAAAGAGCATACGTTTTACATCATTCCGCGATGAAACGGGGTACGTTCGATGAGTGAGTCGATGTTGTGGACCAGGACGATCGACGATGTGGATCCACGAGCCCGGTTAGCTCAGTCGGTAGAGCATCAGACTTTTAAGAGCTGAGTTCCTCGAGAGCAATCTGAGGGTCATGGGTTCGAGTCCCATATCGGGCGCTAGACGTTTTCTTGGCGTATTCTCGCCTTCGTCTAGGTGTCCTTCGATGGCAAAGGCCAAGGGCTTGTTGCATCGAAGCTCGACGGAAAGAGCATACGTTTTACATCATTCCGCGATGAAACGGGGTACGTTCGATGAGTGAGTCGATGTTGTGGACCAGGACGATCGACGATGTGGATCCACGAGCCCGGTTAGCTCAGTCGGTAGAGCATCAGACTTTTAAGAGCTGAGTTCCTCGAGAGCAATCTGAGGGTCATGGGTTCGAGTCCCATATCGGGCGCTAGACGTTTTCTTGGCGTATTCTCGCCTTCGTCTAGGCCGCTCTTCGATGGCAAAGGCCAAGGGCTTGTTGCATCGAAGCTCGACGGAAAGAGCATACGTTTTACATCATTCCGCGATGAAACGGGGTACGTTCGATGAGTGAGTCGATGTTGTGGACCAGGACGATCGACGATGTGGATCCACGAGCCCGGTTAGCTCAGTCGGTAGAGCATCAGACTTTTAAGAGCTGAGTTCCTCGAGAGCAATCTGAGGGTCATGGGTTCGAGTCCCATATCGGGCGCTAGACGTTTTCTTGGCGTATTCTCGCCTTCGTCTAGGTGTCCTTCGATGGCAAAGGCCAAGGGCTTGTTGCATCGAAGCTCGACGGAAAGAGCATACGTTTTACATCATTCCGCGATGAAACGGGGTACGTTCGATGAGTGAGTCGATGTTGTGGACCAGGACGATCGACGATGTGGATCCACGAGCCCGGTTAGCTCAGTCGGTAGAGCATCAGACTTTTAAGAGCTGAGTTCCTCGAGAGCAATCTGAGGGTCATGGGTTCGAGTCCCATATCGGGCGCTAGACGTTTTCTTGGCGTATTCTCGCCTTCGTCTAGGTGTCCTGCCCTTCGATGGCAAAGGCCAAGGGCTTGTTGCATCGAAGCTCGACGGAAAGAGCATACGTTTTACATCATTCCGCGATGAAACGGGGTACGTTCGATGAGTGAGTCGATGTTGTGGACCAGGACGATCGACGATGTGGATCCACGAGCCCGGTTAGCTCAGTCGGTAGAGCATCAGACTTTTAAGAGCTGAGTTCCTCGAGAGCAATCTGAGGGTCATGGGTTCGAGTCCCATATCGGGCGCTAGACGTTTTCTTGGCGTATTCTCGCCTTCGTCTAGGTGTCCTGCCCTTCGATGGCAAAGGCCAAGGGCTTGTTGCATCGAAGCTCGACGGAAAGAGCATACGTTTTACATCATTCCGCGATGAAACGGGGTACGTTCGATGAGTGAGTCGATGTTGTGGACCAGGACGATCGACGATGTGGATCCACGAGCCCGGTTAGCTCAGTCGGTAGAGCATCAGACTTTTAAGAGCTGAGTTCCTCGAGAGCAATCTGAGGGTCATGGGTTCGAGTCCCATATCGGGCGCTAGACGTTTTCTTGGCGTATTCTCGCCTTCGTCTAGGTGTCCTTCCCTTCGATGGCAAAGGCCAAGGGCTTGTTGCATCGAAGCTCGACGGAAAGAGCATACGTTTTACATCATTCCGCGATGAAACGGGGTACGTTCGATGAGTGAGTCGATGTTGTGGACCAGGACGATCGACGATGTGGATCCACGAGCCCGGTTAGCTCAGTCGGTAGAGCATCAGACTTTTAAGAGCTGAGTTCCTCGAGAGCAATCTGAGGGTCATGGGTTCGAGTCCCATATCGGGCGCTAGACGTTTTCTTGGCGTATTCTCGCCTTCGTCTAGGTGTCCTTCGATGGCAAAGGCCAAGGGCTTGTTGCATCGAAGCTCGACGGAAAGAGCATACGTTTTACATCATTCCGCGATGAAACGGGGTACGTTCGATGAGTGAGTCGATGTTGTGGACCAGGACGATCGACGATGTGGATCCACGAGCCCGGTTAGCTCAGTCGGTAGAGCATCAGACTTTTAAGAGCTGAGTTCCTCGAGAGCAATCTGAGGGTCATGGGTTCGAGTCCCATATCGGGCGCTAGACGTTTTCTTGGCGTATTCTCGCCTTCGTCTAGGTGTCCATCCCTTCGATGGCAAAGGCCAAGGGCTTGTTGCATCGAAGCTCGACGGAAAGAGCATACGTTTTACATCATTCCGCGATGAAACGGGGTACGTTCGATGAGTGAGTCGATGTTGTGGACCAGGACGATCGACGATGTGGATCCACGAGCCCGGTTAGCTCAGTCGGTAGAGCATCAGACTTTTAAGAGCTGAGTTCCTCGAGAGCAATCTGAGGGTCATGGGTTCGAGTCCCATATCGGGCGCTAGACGTTTTCTTGGCGTATTCTCGCCTTCGTCTAGGTGTCCTGCCCTTCGATGGCAAAGGCCAAGGGCTTGTTGCATCGAAGCTCGACGGAAAGAGCATACGTTTTACATCATTCCGCGATGAAACGGGGTACGTTCGATGAGTGAGTCGATGTTGTGGACCAGGACGATCGACGATGTGGATCCACGAGCCCGGTTAGCTCAGTCGGTAGAGCATCAGACTTTTAAGAGCTGAGTTCCTCGAGAGCAATCTGAGGGTCATGGGTTCGAGTCCCATATCGGGCGCTAGACGTTTTCTTGGCGTATTCTCGCCTTCGTCTAGGTGTCCTGCCCTTCGATGGCAAAGGCCAAGGGCTTGTTGCATCGAAGCTCGACGGAAAGAGCATACGTTTTACATCATTCCGCGATGAAACGGGGTACGTTCGATGAGTGAGTCGATGTTGTGGACCAGGACGATCGACGATGTGGATCCACGAGCCCGGTTAGCTCAGTCGGTAGAGCATCAGACTTTTAAGAGCTGAGTTCCTCGAGAGCAATCTGAGGGTCATGGGTTCGAGTCCCATATCGGGCGCTAGACGTTTTCTTGGCGTATTCTCGCCTTCGTCTAGGTGTCCTTCGATGGCAAAGGCCAAGGGCTTGTTGCATCGAAGCTCGACGGAAAGAGCATACGTTTTACATCATTCCGCGATGAAACGGGGTACGTTCGATGAGTGAGTCGATGTTGTGGACCAGGACGATCGACGATGTGGATCCACGAGCCCGGTTAGCTCAGTCGGTAGAGCATCAGACTTTTAAGAGCTGAGTTCCTCGAGAGCAATCTGAGGGTCATGGGTTCGAGTCCCATATCGGGCGCTAGACGTTTTCTTGGCGTATTCTCGCCTTCGTCTAGGTGTCCTTCGATGGCAAAGGCCAAGGGCTTGTTGCATCGAAGCTCGACGGAAAGAGCATACGTTTTACATCATTCCGCGATGAAACGGGGTACGTTCGATGAGTGAGTCGATGTTGTGGACCAGGACGATCGACGATGTGGATCCACGAGCCCGGTTAGCTCAGTCGGTAGAGCATCAGACTTTTAAGAGCTGAGTTCCTCGAGAGCAATCTGAGGGTCATGGGTTCGAGTCCCATATCGGGCGCTAGACGTTTTCTTGGCGTATTCTCGCCTTCGTCTAGGTGTCCTTCGATGGCAAAGGCCAAGGGCTTGTTGCATCGAAGCTCGACGGAAAGAGCATACGTTTTACATCATTCCGCGATGAAACGGGGTACGTTCGATGAGTGAGTCGATGTTGTGGACCAGGACGATCGACGATGTGGATCCACGAGCCCGGTTAGCTCAGTCGGTAGAGCATCAGACTTTTAAGAGCTGAGTTCCTCGAGAGCAATCTGAGGGTCATGGGTTCGAGTCCCATATCGGGCGCTAGACGTTTTCTTGGCGTATTCTCGCCTTCGTCTAGGTGTCCTTCGATGGCAAAGGCCAAGGGCTTGTTGCATCGAAGCTCGACGGAAAGAGCATACGTTTTACATCATTCCGCGATGAAACGGGGTACGTTCGATGAGTGAGTCGATGTTGTGGACCAGGACGATCGACGATGTGGATCCACGAGCCCGGTTAGCTCAGTCGGTAGAGCATCAGACTTTTAAGAGCTGAGTTCCTCGAGAGCAATCTGAGGGTCATGGGTTCGAGTCCCATATCGGGCGCTAGACGTTTTCTTGGCGTATTCTCGCCTTCGTCTAGGTGTCCTTCGATGGCAAAGGCCAAGGGCTTGTTGCATCGAAGCTCGACGGAAAGAGCATACGTTTTACATCATTCCGCGATGAAACGGGGTACGTTCGATGAGTGAGTCGATGTTGTGGACCAGGACGATCGACGATGTGGATCCACGAGCCCGGTTAGCTCAGTCGGTAGAGCATCAGACTTTTAAGAGCTGAGTTCCTCGAGAGCAATCTGAGGGTCATGGGTTCGAGTCCCATATCGGGCGCTAGACGTTTTCTTGGCGTATTCTCGCCTTCGTCTAGGTGTCCTTCGATGGCAAAGGCCAAGGGCTTGTTGCATCGAAGCTCGACGGAAAGAGCATACGTTTTACATCATTCCGCGATGAAACGGGGTACGTTCGATGAGTGAGTCGATGTTGTGGACCAGGACGATCGACGATGTGGATCCACGAGCCCGGTTAGCTCAGTCGGTAGAGCATCAGACTTTTAAGAGCTGAGTTCCTCGAGAGCAATCTGAGGGTCATGGGTTCGAGTCCCATATCGGGCGCTAGACGTTTTCTTGGCGTATTCTCGCCTTCGTCTAGGTGTCCTTCGATGGCAAAGGCCAAGGGCTTGTTGCATCGAAGCTCGACGGAAAGAGCATACGTTTTACGTCATTCCGCGATGAAACGGGGTACGTTCGATGAGTGAGTCGATGTTGTGGACCAGGACGATCGACGATGTGGATCCACGAGCCCTTTAAGAGCTTTTAAGAGCTGAATTCCTAGAGAGCAATCTGTGTGGCATGGGTTCGCGTCCCATATCGGATTCTTGGCGTATTCTGGCCTTCGTCTAGGTGTTCTGCCCTTCGATGGCAAAGGCCAAGGGCTAGTTGCATCGAATCTCGACGGAACATACGTTTTTACGTCATTCCGCGATGAAACGGGGTACGTTGAGTGAGTCGATGTTTTTCAGGTCTTCGACGATGTGGATCTGGCTTTCGGCTTTCTTTTACTTTTAGATTTGAAATTGTTCGATAGATGTCGATTGTTTGTCTCTCCGACTACTTTATTTATGTTACTTTTTTTTTATGTTTTGCTTGTTTTCTTAAATAAATTTAAACAACACACGATATATTAATTTCATATCTGTGATGAACTTTATGTTAGAAAATATGTCTTTATGAAGGCTTTTATATTACTCTCGTCGTTATGGATTGTCTTTTTTATTAAATTTGATTTGTCAATTTCTTTTGATTTCAGCGTTTGGTTGAGTTTTCTGCCCTTTGAGCCTTGCCTTCCCTTTTTTGTATCATATCCGGGGCTCCCGGGGACATATAAATACCTGGAATAAATGAAATAGGCCTATCATATATGAAAGTTGTAGTTTTTAATATTCATTTTTTATTTTTTACATTTTATTTTGAATTTAATATTATTTTTAAAATAAATATAATGACACTATAAACGTTGTATGATCATAAGCATGTTATGGCCTTATTACTACAATTGAAGAATTCCTCGACATTGCAGTCCTTCATTCTTTGAGGGAATCTCGGTGAAAATTATTTCTTTTGAGAATTTATTTTCTTTGCTTCTAAGATTGAAGTTTGAAGGGTTTTTTTTTATCAATATTTTAATCAATAATTTTTTTTCTGTTGGCAAATTATTTGAATTTGGGGTCGACCTCGATATAAAGCAGAATGATGGACCCAATTTCATCAGCAGGGTAACAGCTTTTAATTTATTAGTGTATATGGGTGAAGATTTAAAAGATGAATTGAATATGAAAAATTGAATTTGGAAAACAAAAAGTTCTCTGTTTTGGTGCACTTGAAGTACTTCTGCAAGAACTGTAATGGAGTTAAGTATTATTTCCAGGGTTATAGAATATAAAGCATCCATGGAAAAGTTCATAGAAAAAATCCTATGCAGAAACGATTACGAATGCTATTGACAAGCTGTTCTCTGTTTAAATTATGAAAATCTCATCGATGTCAAATGATTTTCATATTTTTTGATGGAAATCTACAAACTTACGACTTTAACATGTCGCAAAAAAATAAAATATTTTGCCTGTCTCTCTACGGATCGGACAGTATTATTCTAAGTTTGGGGTTTCTGGCATTTTCCAAAACTTACGGCGAATGAGTTAAGAGCGTTTGTTAAGGAGAATTTCGTTTACTTTTAATTAATTTTCCCCATAAGCGCGATGCGGATTGGGTTGGAAATGTTTATTCGAGGAGATGGGACTGATTATTGTGGATTGACGCAAGATCTTGGAGAGAGACCGAGTTTTGGAAGAGCTGTTAGAGTTAGCTGGTAGTTTGAAATGGAGAGTGTTTTGTGGTGGTGTGTTGTGCTGAAGTGATTTGCGAGCTTTTGGAGTGTAAAGAGCTTCTTTTTGTCAGTTGTGTTATATAATGAAATTCTTAGTTCCCTCTCTTTCTACGGCCATGCTTTAAAAAAATGCCATTACATTAATTAATAGAACAAAATTGCATCCGTTAACAGTGACCTACAAAAAGTTTTTACGTGTTTTTGGCCAATAAATCTTATATCGCTTAATTTTTCTTGAACAGGCAAATTATTGAGTTGGTATTTGATACAATCAAATATTTCCCCCCGATCGCATAGTCTGAAAGAAAAGCCGATGGTGTTAGTGTATGAAGTTCCTAAAATTGATTTAGTTTTCCATCTGATCTATTTTGATAATAAACAAATGATAAATAAATTTCCACAAAACCTTCGTTCAAAAATGAAAGTATTTTGATGTTATCACGCCCCCTGAATGTTTCATGCATATTCAAGCCAACTTTTGATGGTTGTTAAGAAAGCGCGGGTAGGTTTGTTAATAGTATTGTTAATGTGAAATGTTTATTTTATAGATGTGATCAGATCTTTTTCTAGTGGAAAATATTCTAGCACATTTTTACCCATAAATTTACATTCGTTTAAACATAGGTTAACATTGTTTTTAAAGCATTTAGCCTTTTAATCTTGTTACAATAATGTGAGAATTCTCATATCGTATCTTTTTTGCCTTGAGAATCTTCCAAAATTAACACCGTTTGACTAATTTGTGTCAATAAATCTGAAAAACGAACTTAAAGATGAGTTCTGATTTTTTTTAAAGCACTGGCCACGATAGATTTTTTGTTTTCTTTTGTGACATTAATCTGTGCAAGTTGTGCTAATTGTTTTTGATGGCATTTGCATTTTAAGCAAGTCTTTCTTTCAATATATTAAAAGGAATTTCCTTAGTTATATTTTTCTTGCTGTGATTTAGTTGTATTTTGTAGTTTAAATTATTATTCAGTTAACGATCACTTCTCAATAAAAACAATCTATTTTTAACGACGCCTCTTATTTGCGAATATTTCTTCTCTTCCTTGGTCTGCTCTTATTTCGCGTTTCAGTAATGAATCTGATTTATTTTTGTTGGCACTGATCGGCAAATTATGAGGTGAGGCTATTATGTGCAATGTTGCTTTCCGCCTAGGTTTGTGAAAAGATTTTCTGCGTTCATTTTTTTAGTTTCCTTTATATTCTGAGCATCATTTTATAACTTGACTTTTTGGATGTCTTTAACAGATGTTCACGTCAGATTACTTAAATCATTATTAGAAGATAATTAACAATGTTGTCGGTCTCCAGTATATGTAATGATATAGGTTGCATTATTATTTCATAGTGCGCATTTTATTTTTTCTTCTCATTCTTATTACAGTAACAAAGTGCAGAATAAATATTGCATTTGAATTATTCATATTTCAGACTGAATAAATGAACAAATGAACTAGCTTACTTTGTGAAGTACACGTGTTTTAGAAAAAAGGATAATATTAAAGATATATACAGAATGTATTTAATGAGTGAAAAATCTTCATTTGGTTTAAAGAATATTTTGAATATTTTATAACTTGATTATATGGATAAGAAAAGTCTAACTCAATTATATTGGATAAGCTTCATTAGCTGATTTGACAATTTGCTTTTATCTTTTTGATTGAAAAATACATGTAATGCTAACAAAAAAAGAAAAGACTAAAAGTAAAGTATCTTAATTATTCATCTTAATATAAACTTGAACTAATTTTGATTAGTTTCACAACTGTTTGTATACTTATTTTTTAATTTATTGTTCTATTCTGATATAAACTTTGATCATGCCAAACTGAGGACTTATTTTTTCCACTTATTTTGTATGCAAAGACTTTGTTAGGAGGAGACTTAAAACAGCTCATATTTAATTTCTGCACTTTAATTTTCATGTGAAGTTTTTGAAAAAGAAATGCATATTTACGCTAATTAAATTGCAGGTACTCCTTTAAGTTGAAGAAACGCATGGAAGGTCCAAAATTGAATTTGTTGTTATTGAACCAAAGAATCTGTAATACGCATCTTGAGTTGATCTCCTTCATTAAGAACATTTACAAACATAATTGTGAACTGAACGAGCTGAATACCTCTTCCAGGATTAACTTGCCACGTCCGGTCATATCGACATCGAATAAACTATTGACTAATACCGGGATTATCGTCTCGTCTAAGGTTAACGTAAAATGCCGATCGAGGAAGAAACAAGAGATCTCGCAGATGTAGAGCAGACGATTGCGCCCGAACTTGTAAATGGATCGAGACATTCGACTTCTGGAGATTCTGATAGCGACAGTTCCTCTTCTTCGTCTTCCTCGGAATCATCCGAGACCGCTTCTTTGGACGGGGGCTGGGGCTGGATAGTGGTCTTGGCATCATTCGTGGCACACGTCATTGCAGACGGATGTTGTTACTCGGCCGGCGTCCTTCTCGTGGAATGGCTGGAAGTCTTCGAAGAAAGTAAAGCCAAAACCTCGTGGATTCCTGCACTCTTTGTCTCCATGCATGCCATATTTGGACCAAGTGATTTCACTGATTTTTAAGACTATTTTTTAAATTAATTTTAAGACCTTGTCAATTATGACAGTTAAACAACTAGACAATTTGTGAATGATAGTTTGGACAAAGTAATGTAACAGTTTGCACCTTTATTGTTTATCCACCCAGAGTCTTTTTCAATGACAAACACTAACATACCTTGGATATTTTTAAAAATAACCGACCCATTCATAAGTTAATTAACAGAAAACCATAAGATTAATTTCCCCTAAATGTTGGCATTGAAATGAGTGCTAACTATGACTAGTTTGTATAATTAGGAAGCCATTGTATTGTATATATCATAATATGTGGGGCATTGTTTAGGCATACAATAGTCTGCATTATTATTATTATTATTATTATTATTAACATTTGACAATAGACTTTTCTTTCTAAGTCAGCAGCATATGTACAAACAAGTTTGGATGTAGAAAGACAACCATAGCAGGAGGAGCAATTGCTTGTTTTGGATGCATACTGAGCATCTTTGCCAATTCAGTTGACCAGTTATGCTTTACCTTTGGAATCGTGTCTGGCTTTGGACTCTCCCTGGTGTATGTGCCGGCAGTGATCGTCGTGGCCTACTACTTTGAAAAGAAGCGAGCTTTTGCAACAGGTTACCTAGATATTTATTTGTATGCAGCTGGTTTCCTAGCCAGCTACTAAAAGGGTTATAGTCCACAAGAATATGAATTGGAAATTTTAATGTGTCTGATAAAGGTGCATTTAAACAATCAGACATACATTAACCTTGGCCAAAGATAGGATCATGTACTGTTAATGTTGATTGATGATGATGATGATGATAATGATGACTCTACAAATTTGTGTTGTTGTCTGAATATTATTTGCAATCTCTGATCATTCTGTAAAATTAGTTTGTCTTTGTTCTGTATTAAATAAGTTGCAACAATCCAAATATCCTTGAACTTGATTCTCTAAGTAGGATCTATTTTACTGCGTAGTTTGATAATGTAATCTTAATCATTGAACTTCAAAGGCTGACTATTGTCTCTCTTGAATCAGCCTGAGCTATATTGAATTACAATAAAATAATAAACTTTTATTGTTACATGAGTTCAATTCATAAATCAACATTTTTTTGTTATTTGTGAAATAATCGTTCACATGTTGTACAATATGTTATTGTTAATAACTTGGTCTCATGATCACAAAAGTTAACAATGAAATTAAGCATTAATAATGGTCAGTTGTATTTCTAGATAATGATTATAATACACAAAATATTAAACAAATATTAAAAATAAAAGTGACTAAAGGTTAAATGTTGTCATTGTAATTTTTAATTAAAGTTCTTTTGAATCTTGCTATCAAGTGCAGGTAAATGTTGTATGAATTCAGTTCATACTTTGAATTGCAGGAATTGCTGTGGCAGGCTCGGGCATAGGAGGTTTTTTGTTTCCTCTTCTGGTTGAGTTCCTGGTTGAGAATTATTCCTGGAGAGGCACAGTTCTGGTTATGGGTGGCATAATGCTCAATATCATAATATGTGGGGCATTGTTTAGGCCAATCGTATCATTCAAAGAACAGAGGAAGAGACAGAAATATCTTAGATCCCTTGAAAAGTTTAGCAGAGTAAGCTCTCAGCACCAAAGCTGGGAGGATGTTGGCCAAAATGGAGTTTGCGACCACTTGCACGGAGAGGAAAAAGAATGCGTCTTTTGTCAACAGAATCAGTGTGACACTCCGCCCATGTCTCGTTCCCTTCAACAAATACCAACATACCTCGACATTGAGTCCGTTTTTGGAGAAATTCCCAAGCTTGTAAACAGCTCAACAAAGCCCAATTCATCTAGTATGATAAACTTCTCATTTGATAAAAGTTCGAGTGCTCTCAGACAGGTAATGATTAAAATATGATATAGAGTAATCTCTTATTTCTTCTATTCTTTATATTTATTACTTTGAAATTTGTTCATTGCATTGATTATTTTCCATGATGCACAACATTGTCAATATTCAGACGTCAGATGAGGGCGTGACATTGACAAAACCTCCAAAAAAAATCCTCAAAAAAACCTCAAAATTAAAATCAAAGACGAACGAAAAGAAGAGCAAAAAAAAGGCACATTTTCCAGACCATATTGTTCCAAAATATCCCCAAGATATCTTTTACAAGGGAAGCCTATGGAAAGCTGGGTTTCTTCTTGGCAAGGGCCAGTCTGCCAGTTGTCCAGACATTTTCATCAGATCTAAACGCAAGAACAAGACGATTCGAGAAAAGCTCAAGGGCTTTGGATTGGCTCTGAAATACATGATGGACTTTACCATATTCCGAAGTCCCGTGTTCATGTGCTTTTGCTTCCACAGCATGTTGCTATACGTCAGCTACGACATTCCTTACATGTACATACCCGATCTTGCCAAGGATCTCAACATTTCTACCACGAGAGCCTCACTTCTCCTTTCGATTGCAGGAATTGCTAGCACTTTTGGACAGGTATTTTTCTTTCACATCAATTCAAGTGCTCTAATTATTTTTATTTGTTAATTTGAATTCATTCAGTTCAACTTTTTATCCTTATAAATATACAAGCTTGTATATTTCTAGATCAATGTCTACCTTATGTTTGACATTTACACCGTAATATCTCGAAAAGTCGTATCGTAACTGCATTCTACATACACGTGACATTTGCAAATTACATCTTTATCTATTTTGTTGATCTTGATTTAATTGAATGCTGCTGAGTTAGCATTTCCTTTGGAGCATTAGTATAGGATATTATAGCAAGGGCATTCAAAATGAAAAAGAACATCATTAATCACATTTAAAAAACTGACAATACAAAAAATATTATCCTTAAAATATGCACATAAAAAAATATGATTAAACTACGTCTTCTTGAAACAAGGCATAAGTTCAACTTAAAAACTTATGTACTAAACTTGTATGTACTTAATGATTTAATTTGTATTCAGTAAGTTTAGTTATCACAAAAATTATAATATCTGTTTAATTTAATAATATAGTAAAAGATGTTTGAATTCCAGAAACTGGAACAAGGCATTCCAAGGTGATAAATCACAACTGCTATTAATTTTTTTAAACCTTTTCCTTGTACACCAACAAATTTTATGGAACACCCCTGGCATAGAAGTTTGATTACTAACTGATACCTATGGCTAAATTGAGAAAATAATAGCTTGTTGGTACAACAAAATGATTTAGATGTACAACTTCCCACAATGTCATCAAATGCTGACCCCTGCAATATAATATAATAATAATAAAAATAATAATAATAATATAACAAATAAATATAGCAACTTGTAATTGTCATACCACTTCTCATTTTAAATATTACTTAAAACATTGGTCACAAACTGATGACCTGTTGCGTACGTGAAATTATTTACTTTGTGAAGTCTTTGAGCCTTCAATGTCTGCTTGTCAGAATCCAAAATAGAATCAATTTGCATGGATTCAAAACACATTGAAGCGCAAGTTAAATATTTGCTTACGAGGAGCCTCATCTCACAATTCTTATAACTAGTACAAAGTATGGAGAAAACTAGGGAATCTATCTCACATGAACCCCTTGAAGAGAGGATGGAGTAAACATTTTGATGGCTTTGCTAATGATACTTGGGCTGATGATGATGATGATGATGATGATGAAAATTAAGATTAGGAAGACATGTATAAAAATAACTAATTACATTCTTAGAATATTTGAGGGGATTAAAATAAATTGCCTTTCCTATGACTAGCAATATTGTTAGCCATGAAAATCTTCTCCAAGTAATACCTGTTTTTATTCATTTATTCATCTTTTTTTTGGAGACACCAAAATTAACAACACCACACAAATTGGAAAAGAAAATATATGACAGTGAGACCGCGGATGCCTGAAAGGAATTATTCCTGCTAAGGAGGCAACCTATTTAAAGAGATAGAATTAGATCTATTATTGGCAATAACGTTAAGTTATTTAATTACAGCGGTTTACCTGTTCATAATATTCTTGTTAATAATAATAATAATAATGTCAACAAATAATGAGTAAATTTCCATTAATCCACTAAATCTAGTTTAAAGATATTTTATGTTGTTGTTGTTGACTTTTGTACCTTCAATTGTCAGTCGCAATTTCATAGTTCAGTAGTTTCCAAGAGTTTGTGTCACGGCTACGAATCTCAAGAATCCATGACTTTATTGAACCAGCACCATTTAATTTGCATAACAATTAGTATTGCAAATGATATTGTATAATTCACAGAAATTAGACTCATAAATCTTTTAACTTCCCATCTTTTTTTATGGGGAAGAAGGCAAAGTAGAAAAATTAGAGAATTGGACTTTGATGTCTGTTCATATTATATTTGGGTTTTCAATGATTTCTGAAGCTGCTATCCATCTTCAACGTATTGCATTTCATTTGAAAACTGTTTATGCTAAGATGAAATAAGTTGAAATGAAAATTAGTTCAAAGCATTATAATCTGCAAGATTTCAGCTTTGTTATGGGTATGTCTTGTGACATGCTTATGTAATTTCGTGAAAAGATTTGTTCTTAAAATGTTTTTGGAGCACAACCATTACTTTTTCACTTGTGCTTGTGCTAATAATTTCTTGAGATGGCATTTGTGATCAATTTTGTTTTCAAACATTCAAAGCATTTGTGGTTTACTTCAATTTGTGAACACCATAATTTACTAATCTTAGCAATTAATATCGATTCAAATGTTATTCTAAACATCTGTGCAGAAATAACACATGCTTACTATTATTATGAATTTTAATTTTTCCCAAAGAATTCAGTTTTATGATGTATTTCTGACTTGCAGACTATCTAATATTTATTTAGAATTTCAATGCTGAATGCTTTCATGCTGAAAGTGTCACATCATTCCAAGGAGGAATTTAGACTTACAAACTGGAAAAAACACAAAATCTTCAAAGAGAAATATAATACATCATTGTTTTGAATCTATAATAATACATCACTATTTTGAATCTATAATGTTTGATTGTAGCATGACTCAATATTTTATATATAATATATTTTACTCTTATTTGGGAAAGAAATTGCAAGTGTTTAATGCTAGTTTATGAAACCACTTAGCTATCTATTATTGTAAAAGCAAGAGCTTTGCTTTTAGTAAGTATCAATACAATATTGTACCAAGTATGGATGACTATTTATTTAAAGTCCATTTTATTTGGTGATTATATGAAATGTGTATTTAAACCCAAATCGAGAAACGTATATATTCCCATCAACTTTTTAGCAATCGTTTAACATTTTTCTATCACGAACAACAAGTAACATTGGCTTAGAATAGAACAGATCCACTGCCTAAACTTGAAAATGCTTAAATAAATAACAATGATTCAAAGTGCAATGACTTTCCATTCAGATCATCATCGGATACGTGGGAGACAGACCCAAAGTGAACAGTCGCTACTTGTACATACTGATGATATGCATAGCAGGGTTTACGACGCTGTTCGTACCTCTCGTTCACGACTATCTCGTCTTCGTCGGTTATTGTCTCATCTTTGGCTTCACGATCAGCGCCAATTATTGTTTGACCACCGTCATCGTTGTTGACCTGCTGGGCATGGAAAGACTGACCAATGCTTATGGCTTTGTCACTCTCTCTGAGGGCATTGCCAATCTTATTGGAGTCCCTCTAGGAGGTTTGTAATTAGAAGATAAAGTCATTTCTATTTCTTTGCTCTCAGTTCTGATGCTGTCAAATGCATTTTCTTGGAATAACTGATAAAGATCTCCATCTGATAAGTTGGCATACTAAGTCTATTATTTGTTTTGAAGTCTATGCCAATCTTCTCCGAAATCAAATCTGAGATTGCTCTTGGCTTTGACTTAGTCATAATTAGTCATAATTTAGTAAATTATGTATATAACCACTTTGTTTTTTTGTAACTTTTGATTTATGACCTTATGTTTCCTAATAGGATGTGAAGACACTTTATTGATCTGCATCCCATGGGGCTCCCTTGTGGTTGCATATCGAACATGACATGTACTGACTGTTGCTATTATTTGTACTAACTGCACACAACATTATTCATTTGGACAACCTGCATTACATTAATAGTGATAATTTTCATTATTTTTCCCATCAAGGTTGGGTCACCGACACTACGGGTAATTATGACTTGGCCTTCTACCTGTCCGGAGTCGGGGTTTTCATCAGTGGTATGGTGTTACTGCTCATGCCCTGTCTGAAGACATGTGACCCTCTTGTCAAGAAGAAGGAGCTCAGTGATTATCACAGTGACCCCAGTTCAAGTTCTGAACATCTAGAAATGAATGATGCAATTTCAGCTGTATAAGTTGCTGTTGTCAATTCAGCAATATTGTATTAATAATAATTAATAATGGTAAATAATAATGATAATTATTATTATTATTTAGTTTTGTATTCGCTAATGTACGATTTAGTTTTAATTCGATTTGATTTGGTTTTTTAATTACTTTAAATTTTGAAGAACAGTGACATACTTTCAAGAGGTTCATGATGTGTAAATAAAGTTTTGTACTGTGAGCGTTTGATTTTACATTGCAAATCTCCAGAATGATTTATTTATTTCTTGCACTGATTCCTGATGTGGAAATTTCACTTTTTGAATAAGTAAATTTGAATCTAAATTGTTCTAATTTGGTGACTCATGATGTTCTTGCGATCCTGGGAGCAGGCAATTTATATTATTTTTAGTTATTATTTCATTTTAATTATTTTTCTTGCTAGCAGTAATTTGCATATAATGAAAATAATGGTTTACCATTTTCTGTTGTTGATTCAGACAAGAACCTAGGTTTTAATAAGTCCAAAAGTTATAAAATGGTTATCTGATGCTAACTGAATATTGAAATGTGAACCCTGTGAAACACTGAAACCCTTGCCTTTTTGTGGCGATTGGTTCATCTTCCAGCTCAGGAAATAATGGTTGCCAAACTGATCCATTATTTATTTCGTTTTTCATATTTAATTTTATTTGTATGTCAAAATTAAACATTTAGTGCTCTCGGATGGTGCATTGATTGAGAAGTGTTTCATATTTGAGTACTTAAAGGCCAATAAAAGATTAGAAAAGGGGAAAATCGAATACAATTGATTTGACGCGAAGACGGCGATTTAAGGATTTACACATTCAAGCCGATGTGTTTATTACTATTTTCTGATTGTAAGTCGCGTGGATGCTTCGTTCGAATATTTGATGAATGACAGTAATAGTTCAAAGTTATGTGGTGCAACAGATTTGAGTTGATAAGTTCTCAAAGGCTTATATTTGGGATAAGACATATTACGAATAACTCGAGGAATCGTGCTAAGGCTTTATCCCTGGAAGTGCAACAAAAACCATGTTTGCCTACACTTATCTTAAATCCAGTTCTGGTGTCAGAATGCTTTCTTTATTTTATTCTATAAGGAAACTACCCTCGTAGTAAATTGATTGTTTTAATCTTCCCGTAACCACATAATTTAACAATGTTCCCTGTAGTGGCAGCACTATTGGTGATTTCGCAAAATATTTGAAGAAATGGCTCTTTGATGTATTTTTGTAAGTCTTGATGAACTCTGAATGTTGTCTAACGGAGAAATGCTATAAAAACATTTACTTTGGTTTAATCTAATACGTTTGCAGGACAAGTTAAAACGATTAAAATAAAACTTAAAACTAATTTGATGATGATGGATTTCGGGGCTATGTCTTAAGGACATGATTCTGACATATGAATATGTATGAACCCCGAGGGCCTGATCCAGTTTTTATAAGTTCCAATATTAAAATCAACATGATAAAATTTAAATTCAATAAAACATCCTTAGGGTTTCAAGCCCAGTTCATAACGAAGATGGCATCTCCTTTTTTGAAACATATACTTTCTTTAAATTCTTGTTATTGGCCTTCAAAAATGATTAAATGAAAAAAAATATTGACGACCATATTGTAATTTTAATAACAATGATAAAAAAAAGTCATGAAATTTAATTTTGATTATCTACATTACCAATTGTTTTTTAATTACTATATAAATTTAGTTAATATGTTTATAATTTTTAACTGGTAATTATAATAAATTTACAATTTACAGAAAAATCAGACTCAAGCTCAACTCAAGGCATACTTCCTTTCCTATTTACGAATCGGTGAGTTTGGGTGATTTGCGCCGCATTATGTTCGAAGAATTCTTATATCGTGTATTTTTTTCAGTTGCCTCACCGCTGTGATTAATTTACAAGTTGGGCAAACTTTCAAAAATGGTTTGTTTTACGGATGTCTTGAAACTTGCTTGGAAATTGTTAGTATGAGTTTTATAATTGTTTAGGCAGCAGTAAAAGAAACCGGAAAAGTCCCTACTGAGGAACCAACCATCCATAGAATTAGGATCACCCTTACCAGTGCAAATGTGAAAAGCCTTGAGAAGGGTTAGTCTGCCACTAATCTATGCCATCTCATTAGTGATGGTTGCTTACTATGTACTCATTGTTTCAGTGTCCAACGACCTTATCCGTGGTGCTAAGGAAAAGCAGTTGAGAGTCAAGGGACCAATCAGAATGCCAACCAAGGTTCTCCGCATCACCACCCGTAAAACTCCCTGTGGTGAAGGTTCTAAGACTTGGGACAGGTTCCAGATGAGAATCCACAAGCGTCTCATTGATCTCCACAGTCCATCTGAGATTGTCAAGCAGATCACCTCAATTTCAATTGAGCCTGGAGTACAAGCTGATGTCACCATTGCTGATCAATAAATCAGACTGATGTTTGGCAATAAAATGGTCAACTGAAACCTAATGTTTTGTGTCATCAAATGTTGTAAAAGTTGAAAGCTTTGTGGGGTGGTCGGAGAATGTAGAATTTCTTAGTTGTCTCAGTTTAGTGACTCGTGCTATGTACACAAAGCTTTTAAATGCTGTAGCAATGGGTATAGCAAATTAGTGCACTTGACACTCGAACAATACTGAAGCCTCAGTTGAATGATAATTCGTTAGGTGGGTGAAGCGTGCTTGATGCTATCAATTCCATTAACTGCACGATAAGTAATTGTATTTGGAAGTAAGTTTATTTTAGAAATCGTGGGTTTAGTTTTTGAACTCTGAGATTTATTTCTGAATCTGGTCCTGAAGATGGAGATTCATTTCCCTATCCTTTGGACAACCCAGTCATGTTGGCAGAGAGGACACCTGTTGTTCTGCTTTACCCACAAAGCCATGCAGCAATTGTGGAAGGAGTGGTTGCAATCGCCCCAAACGACTGTAAAGTATGTTGTGATATACTTTATGGCATTCATGTTCAAAACTTGAAGTTATCAAAGCATTTTCACTGAAATATTTTTCTTACCAACGCATTCATCCTGCTTGTTGTCGGCCTGGCATCTTAAGCAAGCATCTTGTATAATAATAAAAAAAAAGTTATAAATCTCCGTCCATAATGTTAGTTGAACGAAAATTTAATCTAAATTACAGACCCATGACTTGTACCCGGCAAATGGCGCAAGTATCACATTCAACATCCCAACTCCACATAGCAACCGCGTTCCATTTTTTCAAAGCAAACATCTTCTCTCCATGCGATCTAGCGTTATCCAATCCATCCATTATAATATTTTTACAATATCGCTTCAAGTTTGTTTACAAAACAGGTACAGTTTTTATAATTTGTTTTTTTGTATTACTAACAACTTATACGTTTATATTTCCAATTATTGTAATATAGCTTAAAAATAACAATGATTGTTGAAATAAATTTGACTTTTGTTATAGTAATGACATTTACTGTATCCCGCTCAATTTAATTTACTAAATCTAAAATTCAAAAATTATATTACATGCATTAAAAAGTTTAAAGATTTTTGATATGCTTATGATCCTTTTATGCCAACATTTTAAAATTATTTAGTAATTGTTTAATTAAAATATTATTTACAAAAATTTCGAATATTTGACAACGTAATCATATGCAAATATAACTTTATATATAATTTATTTTCAAAAAATTAATTTTCATTGTTGTATTTTGTTTTACATATTTACGCTCGGGCGCAATTGAGCGTGTATTACCAATATCTCTTAAATTTATCAATTGGTTAGCAATTATTGGTATGACATTACTTTATTATTGTACATCTCGTGGTTTATTTTAAAAACATTATTGACCCTTAATTAAGCAGATATATTTATGGTATCTTAAGCCTACTTTAAAGTTGAGATTTATTTCGTTTAGTTCACTCATTACTTATAATGACATTATTTGCTTTTATTATTGAAATTAACGGACTAATGTAACTAATTGTATAACATAACGCCAAATCACGACATTTTCTTACTCATTTTTACATTACAAAAGCAATTATGGATACAAACTTCAAAAAGTTGCAAGTGTGGTCTTTTCCAAATACATTAGAAAAGGAAGCCACAGATGACTTGAATTACTGGAAACATTTACAGGTGACAGTTTTATTGCTAAATTTCCCATTCAGTTTTGTTGAAAGCGTTCTTTAATTTAGTTTCCAGTTACCATAAAAAATCCTGGAATAGTGACACACATTGAATTCTCACCTGTGGAACCATATAATTGTCTTGTCACAAGTGCAACAAAGGTATTTTTAAGCCAAATATTCATAAAAATATTTTTTGTCAATGTAACACTGTAACATTATTTTGTTTAAAGGTTACTTTGTATTCTCCAAGAACAAATGCCCCATTGAAGACATACCATAGGTTTACTGACGTCGCTCACTCTGCCAGCTTCCGATCTGATGGTCAGCTCATTGTTCTCGGAAATGATGATACAAAGATCAGAGTCATTTATGACAAATCATTTGAACAGATACTAGAAGGGCACAAAAGGTATTTTAAAACTTCATTAACGATATATTGTCTGATTATAAACTTATGTATTTTTTAGATTCCTTCGTTAATTTTATTTTATGTAACTTCTATATTCTTTATTTATTTGTAATAACCCCAAGAAATTAGCTTGGCAAAGTTTGTTATCTAAAAAGAGACTTAATTATCACATTATGATCCAAACATTATTTTGGTTCAAGAAATTGCTTTTGCCATTGAATTACAGAAGAGAGTTGTAAACTAATTGTAATGTAATCTTGTCACAAAGTATAGGATTTCTGGAAGTTTGGATTATGATGATTTTGTAATCAAATTAAACTCTATAAAATGATTTTCATATTATTAAGATATATAAAAAGTGGCTTGTTTTAAAATTCTTTGATAGTTTCAAAAAGTTTTTTCTCATTGTAGTCATTATCGCCACCTTGACTCATACTGTCATTGCAATTTGTCCTTGCTCGAATTGGAAATCGAAAACTGTGTTAGTGGTCCTATTGGGCCCTTCAGTTTGAATAAATAAATAAATAAATAAATAATAGCCTCAACTCACTATGCATTTCCATGTTACAATGTTTACATTTTATAAAAGCATTTTAAATTTTTTCATTGGGTTTTGCCAGACCTGTACATCTGACTAAATTTCTGGACAATTTAAAAGTTTTTTCTGGTTCCGATGACAAGTCAGTTCGCGTTTGGGATGTTGCAACAAAGACAGCAATATCATCGTTTCACGAACATTCTGTAAGCATGTCATGGCTGAATTCTGTTGATTTGCGATAGATTTATTGAAATGTTATTTGCATTCAATAGGATTATGTTAGATGTGGATCCAAGGGTGCTTCAACTGAACTCTTCATTACAGGTAATGTGTATTTTCAAGTTTTAAACTGCTTTATTACACCACATGTGCCACCCTTCTCGTGGTAAATAACGAAGTGATGGAATGATGATGACAATGAATAATTATTGTTCAATTGAACCGGAACATTCATTAATTATTTTTGTTTTAACTACTGCTCAGTTAGACTTGTCCAGATGAGGTCCTAACAAAAAATCTTTTTTAAGGCTCATACGATCGAACAGTGAAGCTATTTGATGCCAGGACAGCATCGAGTGTGTTGACAGTGGACCACGGAGATCCTGTGGAAAGTGTGCTCATGTATCCGTCGATGGGAGTCTTTGCTTCTGCAGGTTGGTTCTGAGCAATGGTTGTTTGTGTTGGATAGTAAGAGCAAAAAAAAATGATTTTGTTCATTTATGATAACAATGAAATAAATATTAAAGTAAATTATGGCCAGTGATGTTGGAATAATAAATGAACAATTATTGAAGTTAATTGATGTACATTAAGCCATATCAAAGAAATATTTATACTGACCAAATATTTAAATGTGAAATTTCTAAAATATAGGTGGAAATGTGGTCAAGCTATGGGATGTTGCATCAGGTGGCAAACTCATTGCCTCCATCAGTAATCACCACAAGACCATAACAGACCTCTGCTTTTCCAATGATCAAAAGAGACTTGTATCTGCATCTTTGGATAGGTTTGTTATCAGTTTGATTACAGCATTATTTATGTCATGCATTGTCACTTAACCAAAGTTATAATCAACTTTTTTTCTTTAGACATGTCAAGTTTTATGACCTCACAACAAACAAGATAACTCATTCTTTGGACTATCCTACATCTTTGCTCAGCCTGGCCATAGCAGTGAGTAGAATATGAGTGAATAAAGCAGTAGGAATAGTATTTTTTAAGAACTAGAATGCTATTGAAAATGTTAGCAGCAATGGATTAAATTACCATAAAGTTAAATTAGCAAATACTCGCTAAATTTAGACAAATGACTCTATGTACTCCTGTATTCATTTCCAGCCTGAAGACGGCTACATAGCAGTCGGTTCTACTGATTGCATGTTAACCATAAGGAAAAGGATGTCAAAGGTTGAGGTGGACATGGAATACGAGGAGAAAAGGCAAAGGAAAAGGCCTCGATCCGAATATACCTTCACGACAGTCGAAGGTAGGAATCCTGCTTCGGCCGATGTTGTGGTTGAACACAGCAAGAAGGAATACATGGAAAAGTATAACGTATACCTTAAGAAATTCAGGCACAGCAAGGCTCTTGATGTCGTACTAAATGTAAGTCCGACATTATTCATTTTTCATCATATTTGACACGTGATAATTATTAAGACACGTCCGAAAGTTGAAAAACAAAGCTGGACAAATTTGAAGTGAGAAGTCAATTTTTTTTTAATATATGCGACGTCATTCCAGCCAAGTTTAAAGTCAAAGCATCCGGACGTTACTATATCCGTCATGCTGGAGCTGATGAGGAGAGACACCCTCAAGCCTGCACTTGCTGGAAGGACAGACAAGGATCTCTCTGTGATACTATCATTTCTACTAAAGTTTGTTTCACCTTCAACTTATATTGTGCTGTTATGCTTAGATGCCTTTGTTATGAGATTCATGCTGACCAATGGACTTTTAATTATTGGTGTTTTTTAAACAGAAATTTTGCTCCACCCTATCTGTCATCTGTCATGGACATCATTTCAGTGGTTCTTGGTAAGTAAACTTTGCATTTACCATTACGTAAAAACTTACATTTACAAAATGTTATAATTTGAATAAATATCTGATTTATACCTGCAAACCCATTCAATACTTATCAAAATCAGCAAACTTTTTATTTGCCTGCAGATGTCTACCAAGACAAACTAATGGAAATGCCCCTTTCACTCATGCAAGTCATGAAACTGTCGCAGGCTGCCAAGGACAGAGTCGACTTCACGTGCGACAGTATGGAGATAGTGGGAATCGTAAAAAATATTCTGAACACGTCCGTTATTGCAAAATAAAAACTGTACTCGATGTTATGGAAAATCGTTTTAAACAAATTTAATTTTTATTCCAATCATACTTTCTTATATATAGGAACGGACAGATGTGCAGTTTTTATTTGTTTTGCTGGAAAGAAAATTAGCATTTTGCCCAATATTTCAGCTAAAACGTTGGTTCATAATTGCGATGCAATTGCAGACGACCGTGAAAGGATCATAAACCGTAATTGATACCCAA
The DNA here is from genome assembly GCA_034509925.1 of Hirudinaria manillensis. Classification (NCBI taxonomy): domain Eukaryota; kingdom Metazoa; phylum Annelida; class Clitellata; order Hirudinida; family Hirudinidae; genus Hirudinaria; species Hirudinaria manillensis. The sequence goes on along the minus strand of CM067526.1, from coordinate 8,381,423 downwards.
CGGTAGCAGCCTAACTGGTATTCCAGTCTGGTATGGCGGGTTATATGTTAATAATAATCGCATCAAGACGATTCGCGTGCCATCTAAAATAAATCGTAGAGAGGCCACTGTCTAAATTCCTAGAAAAGTTCTACAGAACCATTGAAACAATGTCGTTTCCTTGGAAATAAATTTAAAGATATAGCGGAACTCAACGTTTATTTCCTCTTTCGTGAGTTACAAGCGGACGAAAAAAAAATTGTCGGCTGTTTCAAAAGTTTTGCATTATATTTTTAAAAATTAAAAATCTTTAGATTCAACAAATCTTCGTCGACGATCTGACGCAATCCATTCTATTTCGATCAAGATACAAACGCTTAATGCAACCCTGAAGCTAGCAAAGAAGCGAGGTCATTACCATATTTTTGTCACCGACATTTAGCAAGGCATGTGAGATTTTTTGTTTGACCTGTCGTTGCTAAATGACAAAGTCAGCTATGCTTTCACAAAATTGGCATATGCCTATATTTTTTTCACATAAGCAACACTTAGTGTTGTTCATGGTATTCGGTGCAGCTCCAGCATGACTGTTAATAATGTTAAAATAATTATTTTTATATAATATTTTTTAGAAAAATAAAACGTCGATGGCAGTATTTTACAATATTTGTGCTTATTTTACTCAAATACATCATAATTAACACGGGGTCAAAAGTGAACCCCCGCCCTTATGTAATGTTTACATTCCCATTGAAATGTTAATAAATTATTATTAATTGCGAGCGGTGACACCCGCAACTGCGTAAGGATCTAGGGCTTAACTTCGCTTAATTATTTGCGGTAGTCAGGGAAATGTTTTTCGTTGCGTTGATGAGACGGGCTGCGAGAGACATCCACGTTGAGGAGGGGGTTGCATCGTTGACGTTTTGACTCTGCAACACTCACAATTGTGCACCTCGAAAGTTTTCTCCTCCATTAATAAATTGGTCGCGACACGTGAATGTTGCTAAAGCCACAAAAGAAGAAATTTCGTCGATTGCGAGGAGTCATCGGGAATAATCGTGCGTGACTCACACAGCAGCAAGAAATGGGATGCAAACCAACAAAATTCCATGGGTGGCAGTTTTAAGCTTTTTATGACTTTTGGAAGTCAATTTTCAATAGAATTCTAAAGTGGAATTCTAAAATGAAGAGAATGTGGAGAGATTTTGTATCGGCCTCGCAACGGCCTTTCATCCGCTTCAGACAAATGGAGCCATAAATTTGTTGAAGTGTAATCAGCTACTGTCGCGCTCGGATGCATTGCAACAATTCAACATTAGGAAGAAATCGCTTGCCATTGTCACCCTCTGCTTGGCAGGAATCGGAGCTTCTGTAATGTGTGAGCAACCTTTGACCGTTCCAGAAACAAGCAGAACTTTTGTAGCTTGATTCCATTCGAATGTAAGACTCGAAGTATCTGCGAAAATTGGCAAACTCAGCTTAAAGTGCGTCGTCTCAGCAGGAATAATGGAAAAACTTGACCGGTTGTTGCTCTTAATTATTGATGACTTTCCTCCCTCATTGGTCGAAACGATGTCTTCATTTTCAGACGGAAAATTCAATTTAGATTTCGAATCAAGAGGTAGAGGAGAATTGCTAAGGAGACCTGGTTTTATATTGCTCCTGGCGGTTTCGGGAGACTTGATTATAAGAGATCCTGATGGCTTTCTCTGTTTCTTATCGGGCTGAAGCGAAAACTCTACATCGACCACAAAACCTCGAATCTCGACGATGATTTTGTGGGCATTTTTTGGTGCTCGATTCATGACCACGATAGCCGAGAATCTTCCGTTCTCGATGCGATAAAGAGTGAGAGGGATCGGTTGAATGTCGAGAAAGGAATCGTTTTTGCTATGCTTTCTCCTGTTCGCTATTTGCTTGTCGAGCACGAATAGACGACGTGCGGTTAGAGAGGAGTTGGGATATACCTCGATCGGAATCAAGCTTAAATCTTCCAAAGAGATCGACCGACTAGGCTTTTCAAAGCCGATGACATTTGCCTTCTTCTTGCTTTTGCTTCTTTTGGTTAAATGCTGGCGAATAAAATTACTGACACTCGAATTGTGAAATTTATCTTTGTTCTGCTTCTTTGAGTTGGTTTTGATGCGATCGTGAAAAGATGTTGCTTTTGGAGTGAGATTCGGGAAACGATAGGGAAGAATCGGGGAAAGAGACCTCGAGCGTGAGGTACTCTGAGGAGGTTGGGTCCGGTTAGGTGAGGGACTCCTCGAGTGACTGGGCGAAGAATGAGATGATCTCCACCAGACAAGGAATGAATCTGCCGACGAGAATCTCGTCGCTGTTCGGACGTCTGATGGATTGAGGAACATGTGTTGTTGGTCGCTGAAATAATGCCAAGCAAGTTTCAATAAATTAGGAGATTTTGTCTTCGGGGACACAACGTTTTTCATGATCTAATGAAGTTACGAAATATGGGTTAATAATGTTTATTACGATGGCGTTATAGTAATATTTATTATTATTATTAATAACAATGTTATAATTAATGTTATTATTATTAACGTTTGTCGTCGTATTATGGCATTGCAGCTCTTGGCTGTATAACGCCACAAAATTAGAACAAAGGTTTTTTTTTTATTTTGGTGTTAATGATTGACTGCTATTGACTTTCAAACGTAAAAAATGAATCATCGATATAAGTATTTGAAAGACCAAGACGACAACAAGACTATTGGCTCAAGATCTCTGGGTAAATGTCACCTAATAAGTTATTAATAATAAGTAAGTTCTGCTTCTGCTACAGATTTTTAAACGCTCTCATGAATTATGATCTTCATTGACAAATTGCAACCTCCTATTTATATTGTCGATATTGGGACACTTTTTATTTGCATATCTTAAAATAGCTATTCGTTTTCATCTTTATAAATTGAATAATTTCACTAAGGAATTCTTTATATCATGCTCACCACCATCATCGTCATCATAACCACGTTTTTAAAATACTTGATTGTTTTTGATATTTTATTTGAAAGCCTTGTTTCACTCACTTTCCTCGAGAGAAATTGCTTCATTGATACCTTGTTACTTTTACAAAATAGCCATCTTGGAAAATCGAGGATTAACAGTTAACTCAATAATTCATTAAAATCTCAGATTAATGTTTTTCTTTTAGTTTTATTTTATGAAACGACTGGATTTCCAGATCTAAATATCTGCATTTCCAATTTGTCGTATTTTATTCGTTGGTTTCGTAGTTTTTTTTTTATTTAGAGAAAAGACTTTGCAAGCAGAAATTTATGATAAACAAAATTCAGGTCCTCAAGTAAAGAAATGTACGAGTTCTTATTACATGACTCGTAATTATACCACGATGCGTGACAGGAAGAATAATTCCAAACGAATAACTACCGATAAAGACTAAATTCGGAAAATCGAATTAAATTAGAACATTTAATTTAATTAAATTCGACTTTAACTAAATAATTATAACATTTTAATTGGTGCCAGTGTTAATGGGTGCATTAAAAACATGCAAAGAACGTTTGAATTTTACATAGACTTGCACGACTCAGATGCAATATTTAAGAGAAAAACATTCGACTTGAGATTTCCAGGACTAAAATCCGAATTAATTTTTAATTGCCATGTTGAAAGATCCATCTTTAGAAGAATTCCATCATCGTTGTCGTCGTCGCCGTCATCATCATCATTACCATCATTGTCATTATTAAAATCGCTGTCATCATCTTATATTTTCTCAAAATTGCTCTTGCTCCATCACGGATTTGTTTCGCTTCAATTGCAAGACATCAACTTGGCTCTAAGGGTTACAATTCCAGAAATGATTTAAGAGCAGTCGATTGCAATTTTCATGCATTATTTTAGACGAATAGCATTATCGTGACAAGCAAATATGGCAAGCAAATTCATCGCCTGAACATTCATTGCGGTGCCATTGGACTTTTCATGCTTGCATTGAAGAGTTGGATCTCAAACTAGCATTTAATGTAGAGCATTGATTGACGTACAACATATGCGCAACATACGTCGAAGGGAATCATCTTGCCAGACCTCTTCAAGTTGGAACTTGAATAAGAGACAGGCAAAAGACAACTCACAGGCAAGTTTTGTCGGTTTGCTGGATTTCCAGAATCAGGAAGTAGGGTAGGGTATTAGTAAGATTAAGTTAGGGTCTGAGTGGGTTAGATATTAAGGATCTCCGCATATGAAATCTCTTTTGCCTGTCATCCAAACTGTTCCGAGACGACTCTCCATTGTTCATTAATATATAGAAACATATCCAAACACTGAAAAATGAACAAGCCCTTAATAGGGGTAATTTGGAACAGCAGGTAATGGATATCAATGAAAATATTTCGAAAAAATTTTATCGAGATGTCTCTATTAAACCTCGAAATATAAGGCGAAATATAATATGTAATATATCCATGGTAGAAGGACTGTTATGCATTATTGCAGGGACTTCCTCACGATTTCAATTTGAAATTTTTCGATTGAATTTTGTTTAAAATGAAATCTTTAAATGTGTACGTCAACCTCGTCTTATTATATTTAAAAGCGTCAACTGTTTAATAACAATTTATTTTCCTTTTTAGGAATTATAATGCTTTTAAATTCTCAATCTTCGTAAAAATGTTCCGGCGATGAACTAACCGTGATCCTGCAAATATGCTTTACTTTTGCGAAATGTGATGCAAAACACAATGTCGTTTGTCGATGTTTGTCATCTTCCAATTAGTCGAGGTTATTTGGGGTTGGAATTACACTTAAGTGGTCTTTTTTCGCTTTTCACATTAAAAATCAATCACTTGGTGAGCAAATTACCTTCTGTCCCTCCTCCTTGAAAACGCTGGTTTCGTTTATTTTGCCTTCCACTTTCGTGAAAAAAGTTGTTTGTACAATATTAGTTCTTCTGAATTAGACATTAAATTTAAAATTAAACTTCGTTTGTTTCATTATTCGCCTCTAAATAGTTCGGTCTTTTTTAATCCCATTTAGTAACAATTTGGTAATAATTTTAATTAACAATCGTCTGGAAAAAAATATTTGCTTTTCCCGCAGATAAAGAATTTTGATTCTCCATACAAGCGAAAATGTAACGACATTAAATGTTTCTAATGACTACCGTCGCCATAGCGAAACATGAATTCCGTGCAAAAAAATAGCAACAATAACAACAGCTAAACCAACCTCCTGCATAGAACAACTACTCCCGCTCCAAAGGATGCAGCATTATGACCGCCTCCAAGCGAGAATGGAAAGGTGAAGTGAAGGAATGGATGGATGGATGAATGAATGACGTCATAGCTGTGCAAGCTCTCCTTGGATCCTTGGTCTTTGTTTGCCCAAAGAAGCCAGACAAGTGTGCCGTTCCTGTTATCAACCGTATTAGTTTCTTCATTGACATCTTCGTCGTCGTCGTCGTCATCATCATTATCGTGATATGGTTGTTGCCACCATCCTCAATGAAATATTCATTGACTTCGTTGTCGTCGTCGTCGTCATCGTCATCAAGTAAACGAAAAATTCATAACAAATGATGAATTTCAAAATTGCAGTTTGGGTAGTCATGGTTACCTTTTCTGGTGTGCTTTTGGCACTTGCATCTTTCGACCTGCCTAATTGCATCACAGGACAAACTGGTCAATTTACAGCCATGATGAACATGGTCTTTGTCACCTGAACATTATCGTTATCATCGTCATTAAGTTGCATTCGTCTGCCGCTATGTCATCGTGCATTTATTTCATTCCCCCCGCGCGGATCGTCTGCTAAAACATTTTGAGGTCAATGTAGATATTCACCTTTTCCACTCTGAATATTCATTCTCTACGTGGGGAGTTTCTAGTTTAAGTGGTCCAGATCCGCCACGGTTTAATATTATATTTTAATTAAGCACTTTATTACTTTTATATCATAATTGCATAATTTTTTTAATGAAGAAAACTAAAGTTTCCTCCGAGCTTAAAGAAGCTTTGATGATCATTTGAAAAATTCTGTTCGTCGGTGTCCAAACCTTGTTGAAGAGCAGCCTCTCGACAGAGGGAACGAGAAAATGTAATCTTTCAATTGAATATTTTATGAAATTCTTCCCCTCCCCGAATAAGTCCCAATGTCTAGTTCCAATCTTTGAAGGACTTGAGTGAATGCCTTTTGTCGTCGTTGAACGATGCCCAAGAAATTTGTGAAGAGGTCTTGCCCATGGACATTCCTTGATATGAATGCTTAACCAATCCGATCTTTCCATACCTTCGTATCCAATCTTGTTTTTACAACAGACCTGTAAACTGGGTTCCTTTAAGAGTTTTAATATTACTTTTTAGATGTCAGTATTTCTTACATACTTGATTTTAGATAATACAAATCTGCGGTGGCGTAAAAAAAAGCCCAAAAAGCAGGGAGGTTATGGGGCTCGAACGAAATAATACCAATAAGCAACATAATTAAAATTAAATATACAAAATAACTGATAAATATAGTCCATTAACTGGTTTTAATATTTAACCTTTCAAAATTTTATTGAACATTTTTTTGTTAGTTAACTTGCCTCGTGCGTGCTCAATTGTGCCCGGCCGTACTTTACTCATTCCTACTTTACAAATCCCCCTTCCCCCTTGAAAAAAAAATTCTGGTTGGCGCCTCTGCGATTTTGCATGTGGGAGCGTCACTTATATTTAGGTGTTAGTAGCCACACCAAATCTATGTGACAAGTACTTTGTTTAACTGGCATTACAAAAACCATATACTCTCTGACTGATAAATATTGACAATATTTGCACAATATCTAAAATATAGTTTACGGCTGCGCCTGCTGGAGTTAGCTGGTGTTGTGCGGCGCAGTGTTGCCGGGCGTTGTTAGTTTTTTATTAAGTGGTTTACTTTTGTAATGAATTGCATGATTTAGACGTGGACATTTAAGAGGTGTGGTTTGTTTCAAATTCTGGGTTACTATGGCGGAGGAGACGGTTGGAGATTCCTCGTACGTAAAAGATTTTTTCAAGGTTCGTTTCGTTGTATTTTTTTTTTTATATTTAATCAACTTGTGCATCACTACTTTTTATCAATTTTGCTCAAGTCGACGACTGATGATGACGAACCCCGCGGAGAACAAATTAATGGCTTTTTGAAATTAGGTGCGAAATACTCGTCGTTCCACCAACTTCAAAAAGCAGTTCATTGCTATTGTCATGAGAAGAAAGTTCGATTATTCAGATCCGATTCTAGGAAGCTGAAGTCTGCACACATTAGAGTCAACCATGCCATTATTGAAAAGGCTCCTGAGTGCTTGATATATTACTCTCTCACGTATTCATGTGTTTTTGGAAGTAAAAGCTTCAAAAAGCACAGCAAAGAAACTGTGTTACTTGCAAGGTAATTGCATTCCTTATTCATGTGTTTGCCTAGTATTGAAAAGCATTAATACATTTTCAGTCCTAATATCAAAGGATGCAAATTTGTTATAAGAATTGGATTGACTAAAGATTGTCAGTTTTTGGAAGTTATAAAAGTAATGTTTGAAATAGTACTTATTCATCCTTGATGATATTAACATTGGTGGTAATTTTAACAGATGAGCGATCCGACAATCCACAACCACATAGCAATGAATTCGGCCAAGAAAGGTTATTTGAAATCATATAAGTCTCAGGATTCACCAAAGTCCAGAATTCTGTCTAATATTTTGCCTGGTGAATGGTTTACTTGTCATAAATTCTCATACTTTCAAAAAAGAATTCAGTTGTTACATTTTTTAGTTTTTTTCACATTTGATGTCTTTCATTTTATAATATCATGATTAAATTCTACATTAATACCTAAGATCCTGGAGATAACCCCACTTGTCCCTCTGATTTACCATCTAATCCAATGCACTTGAGGATAATTTCAATGAAACTTTGTGAATACAGAAGATCAGGCTTGTTCTGTGATACAGTCATTAATTCCTCAGATGGTACACTCTATGCCCATGGAGCTGTTTTAGGCATGTTTTGTCCAAAGCTCTTCTCTTCACTCAACCAGAAGCCATTTCAGAGGCATCAATCCAACTTGATAGATCTTTCCAGGTTTTCCAATTTTTACGTATATAAGTAAATATAGTAATTTATTAAATAATTTGTCTTTTTTTATCATTGTAGATGCTCTTTATCATTCAGTTATGCTGACCATGATTTGTTAAATTTCATCAATATTCGAAGGAAATATTTATTAAATCAATTTATTGTTGGGCATTACTGAGTTTATAAAAAAAGATTCTTTTAAAGCTTAGTTGATTGGTAATAAAGACATATTGGTGCATTTCAAATTGACATCCAAAATTGTTTGGTTAACAATTGTGGATAATATCAGGTCTTCCCTTTTATTGAGCTGGGCCTAGGGAAAAGGTCATCAATTAATTTCAGAACATTATACAGACCCTCACTGATGGCATTATCAGAATTTCTTTTGATTGGATGTTGCTATGTGTGTAAGTTATGGGTAAAAGTGATAGGAACACATTTTGATTTCTTAAGGTCTGATTAGCTCAACAAGGAGAATAATATAAAATTAAATTTATTCATTTATTTCATGTTTGATTGATGATGATTCTAAATTAATCATAATTTTTTAGATTATTTGCTTTTGAATGAAAAGATTATTTTTAAGAAAATTTTTTTCAGGTATACATCATCTCTGATAAATAAGTTGTTAGATTTTTTTTATCTTGGAAAACTTTGCATGGAACAATATGATGAGCTTCAAGACCTTGCAAGTCATCTTGGTGTGATCTTTAATGTTGAAAAATTATCTACTGGCAAGAAAGTCCCATTCAGTGAAGATGATTGCTCTGCTGGAACATCCTTTGATGATCATAGTAGCCTTCAATGTGGAGGGAAGAAAAAACAACATTATAATGTTTTGTGAATTTAGCTACCCAAATGTTCAAAAGTTAACCTCAGCCTTCTAAAATGATTTTGTTCTGATTACAGTTTTGGTTCACGCTGCTTGTATCCTTCCTGCTTAATATTATAGATGTAATTTTATGGTTTTGGATTTTTTGTTATTTCCTCACACAGTGATTGTGGATTTGTTTTGGTTTCTTTTAATGAGATTCTTATTATTGTGATTGAGGGAAAGTCTGTATATTCTAAATTTCGGGATAGTTATACTACTGCCAAAGATTCAACTGTCACGATCTTTATTAACATTACACAAAATGTGCATAAAGAAAAGCAGTTGATCCCAAAAGTGGCTAAAGTACTTAGGAGCATTGGAAAGTTTGGTGGATGATTTGAGAAAGTTAAGTTATGAAGATGGCTCGGGAAAATGTCAGTTGATACCAGAGAAAAAGCTTCGTTGAGGCTTATAGCATTTTATTGGAGGCGAACCTTTTCTCAATTTTTTTTTTAAATTTACCAATTGTGATGCTGCACGGTGGGCTTGATTGTATGCAAAGTCTTTCGGAAATATGGGAAATGATTGCTTTAGCGTGTGGTTAGCTTTGTTTTTGACCATTGTGTAGCAAAACCACGCATTCTAATGCAGTGAGAAGGTTTGATCTAAATCTATAAATATTTCTTCTTAATATGTTATATTTTACTTTAAAATATTCCGTCGGAAAAATCCAACAATTTCAAAAATTACTTGAACCATTGTAAGTGAACTTTTAAGCACCATAATTACTTTCTCACTCAAATTGTATTGCATTGAGTTGTGTTCGCTAAGTCAGGGCATGGAGTCTCTCGAAAGCAAGAAATTATATGAAATAGAAATGCTTATGAGCATGTACCCGAAGGAATTTCACATGGATGAGCTTGGACTTTTTCTGGACCTCAAAGAGTTTGTTGAAATTGGAAATAGAAATTCGGCTCCATTTGGAAGACGGCTGAGGTACACGATAAAGTTGGATTCTCTAACAAAGGTCTTGGTGGCATTTGATCTTGAGCCTGGACGGTTGATAAATTATTTGTTTTCACTAGGGTGCGGCTGACGTGACATTCGACCTGCCTTCCCGGTATCCAGACGAACTTCCCGATATCTCAATCAGGGGAGACAACATTACGAACAAGATGGCCGCCGCCATCACGTCGAATGTGAAAAGCTTCGCAAAAGAAAACATACAAATGGGGGAACCTTCTGTGCTTGCAATCCTTCAATGGATGAACGACAACATAGACAGCTACTTGCCACAATTATGTGTGTCACCGAACGAAAATGAAATAAAAAAAGAAAAATATCTCAGATATTGGATCTATTCCCATCATATCTACAGTAAGTTCAAGAGGAAGGCTATAGTCGACACTGCAAAGAAATTGAATTTGACAGGATTCAGCTGCCCAGGAAAGCCAGGAATTATTTGCATTGAAGGCTTAGAAAAAGATGTGGATGAGTTTTGGAAAGAAATTAGATCATTGAGTTGGAAAAAAATTATGTTGAAACACCAAGAAAGCCTCTCTGAGCTGGGAAGGAAATTTACAACATTTGAAGAGAAAGGATTCCAGAATTCTGGATGTCGTGACAAACACATGGATGCTGGTGCACTTCTCAAATTCTTGCAAGAAAATGATTTACAACAAATTTTTCACATTTATTTTGGGGTTTCTGGGAGTTGATGATTTGAAGTGATTGAATCATTATGGTGAATATGTTATTCACATAAAATACGTCATCATATATCAGGTTTGTAAATCATTTTAAATTAACAACAAGATTGAAGTCGTGGGGACTAATCCCACTAATTACAATTTAACAAAGGTTGCATTAAGTTTAAAAAATTCTTTTCAAACTGCAAATCAGAGAATCTCTGCACGGATGTCCTAGCATTTTCTCTGATTTGCAATGATCGATCATCGTGCATGGAGAATATCTCAGATAAGCATTCTGAATATGAATCTTCATCGGAAGCCAGGAAACCAGTTTTGTCTCCGTTGTGCTCCACGACAATGTCATATTTTGGTCCTCCTGAATTATGTGCCACAACCATCAAGCCAGCAGCCATAAACTCTACCACACCTATAAATTAAAAAAAAATAAAAGTTGTAAAATAAATCTTCCATATTGGATGGGCCTACACTTATTACGCCAGAGTCACAGCTCAAATAAACAATGTTCTAGTTTGCCAAATATTTGTTTAACTCTTAATATGTCATATGAGAATGATAAAATTTGGGTGCATCTAGCAGTGATAGCAACATAGTCATATTTGAAACCCATTCTGCATTACCAGAGCACCCTGGTAAGTAGGGTAAGCTATGCTTATGAAATTGATTAAGTGGCTTTATGCCCTATCAGGACCCTTAAGGAATTCAAAAGAATGGCCAAGTACAAAAAAGAAGCAAATGGATTAGATTAGAAAAAGAAATACATTCTCTAAAAGTCAAGTTGAGCTAGGCTTTCAATAAGATCACTACAAAGATTCAAGAGACAATTCCTGATGGGGGGGGAGGTTTAGTAGAAATTGCATAGTGTTTATTTTTGTTAGATTGTTTAAGCAGGCTTATCAGAGGTACATTAGGACTATTTGCCGAACCTCATTGAATAATGTAGTGAGGGCTTCATTGCCAATACCAAGCTTGGTTGATTCTGCTTGTGTGCTTTTGGTCAACAGTTTGTGAATGAAGTTATCGCATGAATAAGGCTTAAAAAGATTATAGGCATGCATGGTGAAGGTTGCTGCAGCCATCAGACACTTTCTTCCTTACCTATGCCGAAGTGTTCGTTCCACATGGTGTGGATCCCAACTGCAGCCTTGGAAAGGATATTCCTCAGTTCTTCAAATGTCACATCGAGTCTGAATTCAACTGATGTCTCTAATTCAAGTTCTCTGACCAATTCCTTGAGCTGGTTGACTCTCATGATGTCATCATCATTTCTGCAACTTCCAACGAAGAGAAGCTTGTATTTGCAATTTTGTGCCAAAGCAGGATATCCTGACAAAAAGGCCTTGAATGATTTTAACTGAAGTTGATGATTCTTTTCTGGCCTAAATAATTAAATATCACAATGTAACAAATGTTACATTTTAAATTTCTAGAAATCCATTATGGCATGAAGATTGAGCTTTATTAAAATATTTATTGTCTTGGATTTAAAGCATTAAAGCAATTCAAAATTTTGCATTTTCAGACCTAAATTGTGACAGGGATACTATGTATTTTATTGGTTGACTGGATGTATCAGACGTTGGAAGTTTCAGGAACTCATCAACATTACAAGGAGGATAGACAATGGTTGCTGGAGTTTTCCATATGTCAATAATATGAGCAAGAGTCCAAGTAGAATTTACAGCAACAACATCGGAAAATCTCCCCACAAAACCGTAAGTCATGGCAAACACTTTGTAATACCTTTGCAAAAAATAAGTTATTTACTGGATAATATGTTGAATTATGTATAAAATAAAGTTATATTATACCAAAGTTTTATAGTGCTCAGCACAGCGCTCTGTGATATGTAAGATGCATTGTTATGAGCATCCACTCTCTCTGACACCTAAAAAGAATAATATATTAAATAAATGAAATTTATCAAAGGATTATTAGACCAACCCTTCGTAACATATCAGAACTTATTGTAGGATAATGAACATAACAGGCCACTTTACATCCTGCTAAATATTTGAACAATGGGAATGTGAAGGCATATCCCATTGAATCAACGTAGATATCAGGAATGAAACGAAACATAGCCTCGAAACCAAGTAGCACTGATCCAAGACTCTGACCCATCAGAGTCAGTCTGGGAAATGTTGATGCCTCAACCAGTTTTCTATTAAAAAGGTGGATAAATGTCAAGTCAAGAGGCTCTGTTCTGGGAAGAGTGATTTTGAATCTCTCCTGAGCCTTTCTTAAGATTTCCTCTCGAGTAACTTCGGTGTCACCTGTATATATTACACACCTGATGTTGTCGTATCTGAATTAGAAATTCTACGATCATTATTATTCTGAGTTATTACAAAAATAGATATCAAATAAGTTCACCTTGATTGAAGAGCCCGAATAGCACACCATAAAACTCTTTCTCCACCACCTCCTGCATTACAATAGGGATGAAAAAATCCGACAATGATGGGCTTCACCCCATTTTGTGTTGGAGTTCTCAACTCTGGCAACTGATATTTGGCAAGCATTCTTGTCAAGCATCGCAAAAAGAGCAGACATACATAAAGCAAGAGCAAGAGAAAGAACATTAATAGAAGTTGCAATAAGACTATTTCAATGAAAAGATGTTGCATATTTTCCAGAGTTGATCTGAAAAAGATGAGTTAGATTTAATTGAAGCCATAAGACAAATATTTTTAGAATGCAGACTAATACAATTCATTCACTTACATTAAGCAATTATTTATCTCTTAACTTAACTCATGCTCACTTAAACACTTCCAAAATGAACCATTTAAAATAAGAAAAGGAGAGACCCTTATAGAGAGATATTTGTTTAATACACTCCATCAAAAATTAAAAATAAAATGCTACCCCATACTGTCTGCATCCGACGCATCCGCCACCAACACGTACTTCCACAGCATAACAACCATCATAATAAGCATAGAAGGTTAACTTCGAAAAAGCGAGCAGTCAAAAGGTCTATGTTGTTGTTAAAACGCGATAATAAGATTCATTCTTCTGTCTTCGCTTTCCGATTGATTCGTTTGTAGTAATGACCCCTAAAGAGTCTGCACTAGGATGAAGATTAATTTTTTAATTTGTTGTTAGCCAATATAACATGAGAATAGCGTTTCCGGTTTTTCGTGAAATGTTCGTATTTAATAATTGTATTATTTTGAGTTTTAAATAAGTCAATAAAGGTTATTTTTGAATTTTCCAATTGTAAAAATGACACGACATAATTATTCTTAATTTTGTATGTGCTAAACATAATATGTATGACAATGGATTCATTGATTTATTATTTATGATAAATTTTTCTGTGTAAGACATTTTCATATGATATTATATTAATTTAGTTTAAATTTATTATTCTTGGTTCAGTCTGCTTGTATGCTTGTCTTGCAGTATAGGTGTATATAGATTATTATAGAATTTAGATTAGATCTGAATTTAATTACAAGTTTATTTTCAATCCATATTGTTAGCTTTTAGGTAAGATTAGGCTCTCCACTAGATCAACCAAACAACATGACAAGACTGTTTCAAAATAACAATAGACCTAAATTTTAGTGGTTCTGAAACTCATTCCACTATTAAATTTGAAACAGTAATCTTTAAAAAGTGATCATGGATTCATCCTCGGTTGTCACGATAAGTGACTCTCCTTCAGTTGAATCAAAAACCATGAAGTCCACTTTGGGGAAGATATTCAAACCATGGAAATGGAATAGAAAAAAGAAGCAGAGTGAAAAAATTGAGAAAAGTGTCACAAGTATGTTCAATTCAATGGATTTCAATGTTTATTACTGAAAGTTTTAAACGTAATTGTTAAAGTGAATAAGATGGTGAATCTAGCTGGAGTGAGATGATTTGCTAGTGTTGCTAATTACTGCAAGTTAGTTCAAATCCTTCCATTATGCAGTAATGGCAACATTTGTAATGTTTTGTTAGAACTAAGTGCATTATCAAAAGGGCTCTTGGAGTGTAAACCTACAAAAATGTAAATAAATGTAATAATAGTTCCTCTGTGTGGTGTTAGAATGAACATTATCTTTCATCACAGGAGACATTTGTTTCATTTTGACTGTCAGTTTCTGTTATATTTTAACAATTACCGACATGGATTGGCTGCGGATAAAATTCATGCCTGAAAATTTCCTAATTGTAATGTAACCAAAACATGAGATTCCTAAATGGAGGACTTCAAATTCAAAATACAATCATTTTGCTTGGACATATCAAGATACCAAAGTTTTGCAGTGGCACAGTTTAGGTGCAAATTTGAAGATAAACTTGGCTTGAACTGTTTTGGATGATGTTTTGGTGGGATGTGACAAAAGATCAGAAAAATTTTTATTCAAAAGATTTGATTGCTGATAACATTTCATTTCCATACTTGTCCATACAGTTTCTGGTTTGATTAGCCTTTACAATGATGATTAACAAATCATATTGATCATTCAAATAGCTAGTTGATAAAGATCAATCTTGAAACTGCATGCTTTTCTTAGGGTCATCTTTAAGTTGCTTGATGTGGGATCAGAAGTGGGATCTGGAAATAATTTGTAAGAATTTGGTCTAGATGGAGTCACAAAGAATGTTGTATATTTAAAGGTTCTGGATAACTATGATTAATATAAATGTCAATTAAATTATTATCACTTATTTTTGATTAAATTCTGTCAAACCTCTTCATGGAAGAATAACCGAAAAGAATGACTGAAAAAACTAATACATTCTCAAAACCAACTTTCTGCTTGAACTTGCATAATGCTGGATGGAATGAGTTGTACTATTGAAAGGCATAAGAATCTTCAACAACAAAATTTGGATTATTCCATAATCATTTATTACAAATATATATTTATTTATTAATAATGATTGAAGCACTGGAGAAGAAAATCTCTCAAAGAGTTAGCAAGGAGGAATTGATTAGGAGAGGAGTCTTCAGGGAAGTTGATACACCACCAGAGTACTTGTGTAAAGTTGCACCTGGTAATGATATGCATTCTGGTAAGCAAAATGTTATGGTAAATTCTACACTATTAATTCATTTATATATAGTAAAAGTCTAAATAAGGACCTTTTAACTTTAAAAAATTGCCTGTCAGTTTTGTCCTACGTCAAGATATCCATATTAAACTATCAGAAATAGTAAGCTATATAAGTAATTTTCCTAATTTTAAACATTTTAACACATTGATTCTTAAAAAATGTTTAATGACATCAACACATTTTGATTAAATTACTTTATCATTCATATATTAATCACATTGTTCACATATTCACAAGGAGGTATGGATGATCCCATATACTTCAATGCAACATTGGATCTTTCCCCGCCCGCTGGGAATGTTTCAGCTGCATCGGGGGCAGAGGTGCAACACTCTTCCAACCAGAACGTTCAGAATTTCAGCAACGGAGGCAGTGGATGCAACGTTATTCTTACATCAAGTCATTCAACTCCACTTGTCAGTGGTGAGCAGTCAACTTGGTACTGTATGATGTTTAGGTCATCTTTTAAACTTTGCTAAGTCATCAGCATTTCCAAATCTTTAGTGAATTCATTAATATTTTCAAATAACATTGTTGTTGTTGTCATAGTAATCCTACCCTGAGCAATTTTTTGGTACAAATTTCTTTTTGTTTTCACATGTTGCAATTGAATGTCAGTTGACCAAGTGATTAAACAACTGTATTAGAGATATTAGAAATAAATAATCAATTAAAGTAAGTAAACAAATAAGTAATTGGAATCTGTGTATCTAGAAAACCTTACATTTCAAACTATTGGACTTGATTATTTGATCACTAATGCGATTTATGCATTGTAAAGATCATTCATATTTGTTTCATGCCCACATCTGACAGCATTTGCTACATCTTCTATCTTCCACATGAGCAAAGCACCTCCTGTGCAGTCATCATCATCTTCTCTGTCTCAGTCCCTTCCTGTTGCTCATAAATTGAACTCATCCTCCGTTAATACTCTCCGACAACGACTCAGCTTGCCGAGCTACAACTTCTCCGTACCCTCGACTAATTGCAAACACGGCAAGCCCGCCCCTCTTGCCCCTCTTTCCCTGCCCCCGGACCCCCCAAAGCGCCACAACGCTTCTGTCGGCACCAGGAACTCCAAGAGCTTCCTTGGAGTGGTGAGAAGCAATTCCACCGATTCCAGCTGCCTGGCATCTCGCATGTTGCAGCACAGGAGGGCCACTTCGTCCGAAAGGACCCACTTGTCAAAATCCTCTGCAGCTGTCAGTCCCAAAGTTTGCAAGGCAATCCAAGGTTGAGATTGGGCAGGATTCTGGAAATTCAACTTCTTGTGCTTTGTTTAACATCTTTTTCCTTTGATCCAACACTTTTGTTTGAGACTATATTATCTATTTGTTTAATAGTCATTCTATTTATCAGGAATATAATTTTCATTTAAAAAATTTCATTTAAAAAAATTTCGTTCAAAAAATCCTTTTGATCTTCGGCATGGATTTAAACTATTTTCAGTCATTCCTTTAAATTGATTTTAAAAGCCTTTTTTTGCATAAATTCATTTATACTTTTAAAGAGAACCTTTGTTTTGTTTAGATTACCTTCTTAAGTTGTTGATGTTAGAGAAACGTATGTCTGAAATAATTAGCTTAAGTTTTTCATAAACAGAAATAACCACGACTTCTGCCCAGCCATCTTGCTATTCAACCAACGAAGCAGTCGACGTGACTTCGAGCCATTTTGCCGTGTCTCATCAGAGTTGGATCGCAAACGAGGCAGAAGGATGCCCCGACGGTTACGAAGAGGTCATAGTTCACGAACCTGACCTTTCAAAGCAGCCCCTAAGAAGTGCCATGAAGGGTGCAAAGTCAAAGGAACTTCTTCAGAAACAAACAGGTGGAACGAGTCGTGAAGGAAGTGATTCGAGTCCTTCTCTCCGACACGTCAGGGTCGCATCAAAATCGAGTCCCGTGGCAACACCCAAAATTCCACCCAAAGTGGCACCTAAGCCCATTTTGCCTCTGTGAGTTGTAGCTTTGTAGTTACATATTTATTATAGTTATAATATAATAAAGATTTATGCGCATTGCATTAAGCCAAAGATATTTTCTTGCATTTGGCTGATCTTTTGCACTTCCAAATAGACTGAGGGGGCAATTTCTTTTTATAAGTTATGTGCTACACAGGTTTTAATTTTGTTCCTTTAATGGCAATGTTTATGCAAACTTTGAAGTGTTTTGAGGGTGCTCAATCAAATTTAAGATTTACCAAAGTACATCGAAATTAATGATTGCTGGCAAATGTCTTTTGCACTGCATATTTATGCAAAAATCTTACCGAAGCAAATATTTTGAGTTTGCAAATATCTATAGAGGGAGTAAAGGCATTGCCATAGTTCTGAACTAATTTATAATGAACATGCAAAAATAAATTGTGTAAATAAATAGGTCAAATAAAGGTGTAGGTCAAACAGGTACATATAAAATTGAGGTTAGCTTTAGAAAAAGAGACTGCCTAATAATTTAACAAGATGCAAGAAATCATTGCAGGTTCATGGTCTGCATTATCACTAATAATGAATATCACTAATTAACATAATTATTAATACATTAGTATTGATTAATCCTTTATTATTATTGAATATTGAAGATCGAGATGTATTAAATTTAAACAAGATAATATTGTTTAGTATTTATAAAAATTTCAGACTTTCTAAGGAGTTTCTCATGCCATCAGTTCTTTTGCAGGAATCTGAAATTTTCTTTCTGTTGTACATGTCAGTCATTCCATGGATTGACTGAAAGTACTTATAAGTACTTGTAAGAGCAACTGAATGCTTACATATTAAACATATGGAACCATATCAGGCAATGTCTGACATTATGTTAATTTGTGACTGCAAAACTGCTGTCGAATATGTAATAACCTCAAAGAGTTGTTTCGTATCAATTTGTATTTTTCGCTAACAATGATGTTATATCATTATTCTGATGCTCCAATCATCACCACTGAGAATTGACAATCAAATTCTGTTCAGAAACCTTCTTTGAGCAAATTGTAGACACAAATAAAAGTGAAAGTCTTATTGATCATGGAATTCTATTATAATATTGCTTGGTGCAAGATCATTACTTGCTAATAAGACATGCTTTATTTTGAGAACTTTGTCCTAAGGCAAACTATGAGCAATTGATAATCTAACTTTTGAGCAAATGATATTTTGCTGTAGTAATAAATATTTTTATTATAGTAATAACCATGAGTGTAAGCACCAGAGTGTTTAGTTCTTTTACCTATTGCCTTCTATGTTTTTATGAATTCCTTCGTAAAATTAATTACAAAATTTAGAATTCCATTGGAATGATTGAAATCATCTCTTAAAATCTTAAAAGAAACAAAAGCTCAGAAAATGTGTTTATCAGCATTTTGATCATGCATTATTTCTAAGCAGATATTGATGACAGTGTCACAAGCAAATGTTCTTTCTTGTCTAAGCTGATGCTCAAAATCAAAAGATTATTATGTAAAGGGTTATATTCCGCACCGATTTGATACCAACCAGTGGTCATCTTTTTACCATTGCTAACCTAGTTGAAATTGTTCCACTAATGTTGTCAAAATGAAATACATATTACATTATCTTATCTTTTCTTAAGGTGTTTTATTTTAAATCTTTTCTGTCTTCTATTAAATTTATTTGCTGAGAGTTTCTTCTGGAACTTCTTTTTCCATTTCAGAAGATTTATGGATGCTTCAAAATTGGAGTCAGGAAAAGAAAATGATGTTCCAGGAGCTGTCAGAATACTTCCTAACGTTGCCGACGATTGCAAACCGACTGTCGACGAACAAGGTACATTGCGATGGATTATTCTATCAACGTGCTCTTTAGAAAATGCATTATATAAATATAACCACTGCCTTAAGGTTGGAATCATTGAATGAAATGTTTTTGCTATGAGCAGAAGCAAGACTTAGAAGATCGGACAGCTTGGCCCGATTGATAAGCCAGCGACCGCCGAGAGGTGAATTAGTGGAAAGGAACATCATACCCGAGAGTTCAGAGCAAGATCGCATGGAGGCACGCATCGTCATAGAGACCAAGTTGGACAGGTTAGTCACTCGCATCAACTTTTCATTATTATTTTTACGACATACTTTGTTTGAAGACCTTATAAGGTGCTGTAAATATCTAAACTGAAGATGAAAGGTAGTTTTTAAAAATAAGTAAAACGCAATTATTATTATTAATAAAATAAAAAAGTGGAAAAATTGTCATTGATGTAATGTCTAAGAGGTTAGCCATATTAACATTTAATGATACGAAACATTTTAACCAGGATTTCTCTAGCAATCGTTGATAATGATTAATCTCTTTGGTTTATACAAAAAGAAAACACTGTATTAATAATATATAGAATAAAATATATGCGTTTATAAAAGGTAACAAATAGGTAGAGTTATTAATCGAGCAGATGCATTGCATTGGGACGTATTAGTACTTGAACAGTTTTTAATTTTAAAACATTTTAACTTTTAGACGACTCAGCCTGAGACCAACTGCTGAAGATCTGGAAAACAAACACATTTTGTTAAGTAAGTGGGTTCGAAATTTATTACTTTCATCTGTTCACCATTTCTTTGTTTTCCAACAAATTATTGCATTATTTTAAATTTAAATATTTTAAATATTTTAAATGAACTAATATAATGAGTTAATATTAACTTACTTTAACCAATTTAAGGATGTGTTGATTTAATAGGTTTGAATATTTAAATTTGTTTTTAAGAACAAACACCTGAAGAACTTGAGAGAGAATTGGAGGAAAGAAAGAGAACATTGCTTAGAAAGGTAAATTGGAGCATCCGTTTATATGTGACTACTTTTTGATTGTGTTGAAAATGTTAAAGCTTTCGCATTTAGTATCTAGCCAGTACTGTGCTGATAACTCAAGTATTTATTCTCTTTGTGACTTAGTAATTAGTAATTAATTAATTAATTAATTAGTAATTAATTAATTTATTTATTTATCATTATTTATTGTCAGCTGAGTTTCAGACCAACAATTGATGAGTTAAAAGAGAGGAAAATTATCAAGTTCAGTGATTATGTTGAGGTCACAGAGGCTGAACCATACGACCGCAAGGCAGACAAGCCATGGACGAGGCTAACCCCGAGGGATAAGGTTTTGCACTTTCAGATTATAAATAAATGTAGTTATGCAATTACATGTAATAAGTCTTAACGTACAAAATGACTTAATGTCTCGTTAATCGAAAAATAAAATAATCAATTTAAATTGTTGGTTTCAACAACTGTTATCGACAATCATGAAACATTATTTTTTCAGGCTGCCATAAGGAAAGAATTGAATGAATTCAAGAGAACAGAGATGACAGTTCATGAAGAGAGCCAACACCTGACAAGGTGAGGCTTTGATGATGAATTTGAAGGTACCATTAATAGCAATTATAATATATAAATATTTCATCTTCCTGGCAGATATCACAGGCCATGACTCAATATGCAATCTAATTGTGATCACCTCAACTGGGAAATTTAGTTTTCTAGCTCTTTCAATACATGTGATTTGATTTGCAACATTCTGAGTTAACGACTTTTTAGTATTAATTTTGCACAACTTTGAAACTGCGAAACTTTGAAAATTAGTTCGTACGTCTTTCCCCGAGTTACTATTCCACTCCGGACGGCCACGTCCGAGCTCAAAGATAGATTCCAATGCCGACGGGCATCCGCACGCTCGCATTTCCGCCGAGGAGAGCGTGCGTTTAGAAAATTCCGCTTAAACCTTAAGATCGTTTTATCCGTGGACGGACTCGAACGAGGATTCGTTTAATTATATCTTGTTGCACTTCAATTTGTTTTAAAAAGGCTGATGCAATCGATCGAGGACTTTTATTCTGTTTCCAATTAGTTCGAAGTTTCAACTTTGTTCGCTTCATCACTGCACACTTATTTATTTTTTGATCATTCCATGTTTTTTGCATCACCATATTTCTCCCACTGCAACGATCCACCTAGAATTTCATTTTTGAATTTTCTCATCTCTGCAGCTTCTGCCAAAACTGCTTGTCGTCTGCCTAGATTAGACGAATTGGTATTTTTGTGAAAATATTTTTCCCGCTGCTTGAAATTTTGTTTAAAACAGGAAGGCTGCTTTGCCACTGGGAATCACTGTTGTTACTAAGCATTAAAGAAGTTAATATCATCCTTGTGCACTGATTTCTCTATATTGACCACATTCGATCAAAGCAGTCAATTGAAAATACAAAATTGCAAATACGGAGGCAGTCAAACATATTATTGTCAGCTTTTTATGGTTTCAATCAGAATCAATCGGTTCGGGCAAACTTTTAAATATTAATTGGAAGTCAGTGATTACGGCCATCGTTTAGGAATTTAATCTCCTTGGGATTCATTGGGTGCGGAGTTGATAATCGCCATTCTGTGTTATGTATCTCACCCAGGGTAGAGCCTGATAGCCACTCTTCTCGATGATTTTCAGGTAGCGAACCTGATGAAGATGAATTTGCAAAAAAAACTGTTGGTCTCTTTCAAAAAATCACTTGGACTTAAAATTGCGCTAACAAGTTAAAGTGAAGATCTACTTTCACACATTTAAAAATGATGTTTCAAGAGCACAGATAGAAAAACATGCATAAGACTGGACGACGTTCATAATGTTTTGATACTAATAATAAGTAGGTTCGTGAAATGTAATCAGACCTGTACACCAGACACAGTGAAGTAGGGAATTTCAAAGTGAACATGGATGGGGGGCTTTCCTTCCAAGTCCTCTGCTGTGACACTTGGCAGCCCAAAATGGGCCCTCATCAAGTAGTCTTTGCCACCCTGAATTGAAAAATAATGCAACATTAATGCAAAATAACATAAAAGATTAAGTAATTCATCAGAATTTTTGATGAATTTAAAATCATTGGATTGATTTAAGTGTTGAAATGAATTGGAATTGAAATCACGGTTACCATAGCAGCAACAAATTAAAATGATTGAAGTTTTGAGGAATTACATTGCTTGGCAATTGTTACAATATAAATGCAATTAAAACAATTAAATGTTTGTTAAAATAAAAATGCATAATATTTACGGGGAATGATTTGATGGTCCAAATAACGGCATTCTGCTCGGGCGAATACTTGCAACTGCCACAAGTCGTCTTGAACTTCGGAGAATCTGCATCGACGGGGACTGGAACGATTATTTCGACGTTGTTGGCAGTCGACCTCCTCTTGAATTGACTCTTTGCCTGGTTGTGTTGAAGCAGGTTCATAAAAAGTCACAATCATCATACACAAAGATATGAAGATACCTTGATCATGTATTCAACTCTGCTGTGAGCATGTCTTTCTATGACAGATTCAACCCAAATGAGGGGCTTCACCTAAATAATTTGAAAACAAATTAAATCACAAACAAGACAAAAGTAGGTTAATGCAAATAGTCGGGCAATTTATAACAAATTCAATACAATACAATAGGCTCACGTGGGTGTTCAGCCTGTAGGACATGAGTTCAAATTCCCCGTCTGGAGGAATGAATGAAATCGTTCTGTCATTGTCAAAACGAGACAACCTCACGCACTGATGGAACTTTACATCCTCCAACTCCACAGACTTGCTTTTACCCCCTGAAGAATCATCATCAACAACTCAAATTACATAATTAAACTTGACTTATATTCGTGTATTTTAAATCCAAGGTCTGCAAAAACTGAAATCAGGTATGCACAATACAATATAAATACTCAAACAATATATATATATATACTCAAATAAAAATTATTAACTAAATTAGGATTACAATTTAAATGAAAAAATGTCTTACTACACATTCTGAAATATGATCAGTATCTCAGCCTAGTAACAGTTCACTCTTGTAAGGCAATAAGAATATATTCCCCATATTAATCTAGTATTGAAATGAATGATAATAAACTTCATTTGAACTTATTAGCAAATAAATCAGGCATATAGGTCAAGCACAATCTCCAAAGCATCAAATTTCCTACTTCCTGTGCTTTCAAAGAGAACTTTATCATTCAGTCCCAATCTTAATTCGGGCATTCCTGAGAGATACACCCTCATCTTAATGGCTCCAACAATTTCACTCCTCAGCACATTTCCATTGGCGCTGACCTTAATGATAAAAGAATTTCATTTCAATGACCATTATTTTTAATTTTCAAGAAAGTTTCGCACCAGCAAGTTGACAGACTCAACAACATCGAGAAAGACTTCGTTCTTCCGGTATTTAATCCCTTCGGATCTCCACGATACGGCATTTGTGACTGCCATCGGTGGTTTTGGAGCGATTTCCAGTTTATGTCCTTCTTGAGTTATGTACCTGAAGGTTTTGAAATACTGTTTTGAAGGAACAGAAGTTTTTTAATGCAATCATTAATCTCTGAAAAAACATCTATTTTGTAAACAAAAAGTGTCAAAGTAACTTACTCTTGAAGTATCTTGCTGTCAGTGGTTTGAGGATATCCAAAATCCATAAGCTCATCAAGAAGCTCATAGATGATGACAAAATTATCCCTTATGCTCTCTTCCTCTAACTCTTTAAAGTATTCTAAAAATACCTGTGACATCAAAGAGATCCATTATTATGATGAAGAGTTTTGGAGTAACATATAAGCATTTATGCCACTTATAAATCAAATTTAATAAAAATGATTACTTAAGCCTCACAACATACATAATGAAATGTATATTTTGCAGCTAATAATTTCCCAATTGAAAAGTCAGTTACATACTTGAACCATTTTGTGCAGGAACTGAAATACCATAACAATGTTGGCATTTTTCTTTGTAACAGAAACCACTGATGTTTGCAGTAAAGGATAACAATTTTTGCAATATAAATAATTCTTATTTGATCATGCATTTTATAGATATGGTAAATGTAATTAACTTTCAATAAAGGATACAGTAGAGGTTATTGTATTTGATGTAGGCAAATGATATATTTCCATGTTGTATAATAGGAGTAATGCAGCCTTCCTCCTCTTTCTCCATGACAAGAGGCATAAACTTATCGATTACATTTGAATCGATATCTCCCCGATAGTTTCGTGAAATCAACACCTGAACACATCACCAATATTAATTAATTAATCGTAATTAAATGAGATCAAAATACTACATATATTAACCTTTCCTTTGAGGTCCAAGATGTAAACTACAGACGAAGACATGGTAAACTTCCACTTAGGGTTGTTAATTTGAGCAGCACACCTTGATGTGCTGAACCACAGAAATCAAACCGAACTATTTCAGTCACTACTAAAACAAATTTAAGAAAGTATACTACAAAAAGCCAGCTTCTATCACAGCACCACCACAAACCACAATATTTTTTTGTCGAATAGATGCCGAGTGATGCGAACGCCCAATTAATTATGAATCCAAATAGTTATAAATTACGTGGCAAATTATATATGTAAAAAAAGTAAATTTATAAATAATCGAATATTCTATCGATTCGTCTTAAACTAATATCTAGTTTCCTCGCATCCAAAATAATTGAATTAAATGATTGTAATGCTTCGAAGCATGTGAGCACCAATCGGCAAAATTTCAGGTGCAAGCTATTTATTAAGCATACTAAAACACGTGCGATCTTTGACGACTATAGAATCATATAATAATATGGATTCCAGCGATGATCTTCTTTTCTGGGAAATTTATAGGCTGAAATAATCCCAAAAGCTTAATGTAGGAATAGGCAAACTTTTTGCAATGTCTGCGTGTTGAGAGGTCGCGCTAGGCCGGACAACTAGTTAGCCTTAGGGAAGGTGAAGTTACTTATGTGATAGATTCAATAATAACCATGGAGATGCTAAGATTATAATAGGGTCAGGGCAGGGCTATGATATCCCCCAACTCTGTCTGGAACTTCTCCAGAGACTCCTCTGTACTACAAACGCAATTCTCGTCAAAAAATGGGATGGCCAAACATTTCCCCAAAGTTCAAGTTATTATAACTATTAAGTTATTATCTGTCTAAATGATCTCAAGGATTTGTTGACATCCAGCAAGCGAACAGGCGGATGAGTGAGAGTTCTCCCATTCGTCAAATTATCTCTGATGTATCCTATGTCTGCTGCAATTGGTTAAATACTTAATCACTTAATTATTAAGATGGCCTATAGTAAACTATTCACACTTGATTGTGCAAAGAATAACAAATCAAGCTTGGAACTTCATTAAAAAAAGATGTCCAAAATTTTAAACATCTAAACCTCAAAACACAAAAGTATATCTGCAGACTACAAATTGCATGAACAAAGTTAAATTTTAACATCAATCAATGATAAGACAAATCTAGAAATTTCAAAGACAATTACTGCATCACAGAAGAGTTATTGGAAATATGTACAATCTTTCATTTCAAACATATTCATGATTTCAAATATACATAACAAATACCTCAATGTCAAGTAAAACTGCAGATGAAAATTCTTAGAAAAAAATAATCCAAACAGAACACAATAATGATTTATGACATTTCAATATTAGTCAATATTTCATAGCTACGTACCATGAAAATAAAAAGGTTTTGAAGAACTGAGAACACCTCTTAAGGGTCTGGAAGCAAGAGATGTATAAATAAATCAGTGTCTATACCTAAACGTCTCATAAATATTTTAAGACAAAAGCAGGGTTTGGTGGAAAACATGAAAAATTTCATAAGATCATTAAAAAGTCAAATCAAAGACATCTGAATGAACTCCTGAATGACATTGCACATTTCCAAAAACTCATTTGATAATTCATTTCTGGTAACTCAGCTACAAAATAACAAATCGATGAGTTTTGCAAAGACTTTGCTCGGATTTCATCTCCGGCAACCATAAAAAAAACATCAATTACAATTAAAATCTAATGCAGGCACTTTTGGTAACTCCATGTAAATGAAGTTTGCTCTTTCAGTGAGCAGGCAGCTGTCGAACGTTCGATGGTTTGGAAACGACTCTGAAAATTTGGATTTGTAAACATTTACAGTCAACATTTAAAATCATTTAAAATCATTTAAAAACAGTCTTTTTTAACAAATCGTGCAATTAAAAACTGGAATTTATTGTTGCATCTAAGACATTCATTGTGTAAGAATTAGTTTAATTCTGATAATCTACAATAATCTGATGCCTCACTTAAAGTAAGGATTATTGAATTAAAGAATATTAAACAAAAAATATTTTAAAGAAGGGAGCCACCATAGAATCATAGTTTATAAGTTTATCACAAGAATTAATGAAGTATTATTTACCAATATTTATAAAATAAATGTCATTTGTGTTTTATGTTTCATAATGAAATATAGTTTAAAGTAAGAAATTAAAGTTTTAATAAACTTTCAATGAAACCAAAACAAGTTAGTTAGTGTCATGTCTGAAAGTATATAATGGATTAGATTTATAATTCAAACAAACCTTTTTGTTAAAGTGAATGAATATGGAGATTTTTCTGATTGCTGCTTCTTGACATGAAGGGTTTGAGAAGAATTGGCTCTTTTCTGGAAGGACGGAGTGGCCGTCGAATGACGTCCATAAAGCATCGAAGGAGGAGTGCCGAGCGAACTCGTGCTGCTGTAGAATACGCGAGGTCTTTGAACCGAACTGCCGGCCCTTCGGGCGCTCTCGGAAGCGGGTTGGGAAGCGAGTTTGCCCGGGGTCGTGCTAGGCCTCGAGCTACCCGAAGTCCTGAAATCAGAGGAAAAAGAACTTCTGGAGTTTGGCTGCAACGGAGATCTTGGAGGTTTTCCTTTGTGTGGGGACCACATGATGCTCTGAATGAATTCGTTGTTCCTGCTTATAGGCTTCCTCAGCATCTTCCTCCGATTCAAAATCTCCCCTTGGAACTCGTTGTTATCCTGCTTTTATGCATACAATTCAATAGGTTACATTTTTAACTTTTTAGCAACTATGAGAAGGGGAAGCAAATAATGCATTGTTTTCATTTAACAGCAATGAAAGAGATGAATGGCATGACAGAAAAAGAGACAATATGTTGCTTAGGTCGAATGAAACCATAGAATCACTAATTCCATCCGACCATAGACATTTGATCGATCCTGCGAGCGAGCGTACTCTCGACGTCTGTCTTTTCCTCTTCTTTGTCACCTTCTCTGCCATTGACATCTGCATGACAAGAGTTTCTGTTCTGCAAAGGTTCTTCGTTGTTGTTCCTGTCGATGTTCCTGTCATTGTTTGGTCGACCAGACTTCCACAAGTAATTTTGCTTCCTGAAATAAACAAATAAACATGAAGTTAAGCATTCTCTGTGTTGTGATAAAATATTCTTAATTATTATTACATCACCACAACAATTATTTAGTCACGAAATGGAATTTTCTAAAATATTAAAGCATAATTAGAAACTATAATTAGTACTTTTGTACAAATTATTACTTGTAAAAGGAGATTATATCACACTCTGTAAAAAAAACACAATATGTAGAAAAGAAGAAATTAAACACCTTTCTATGACATTAAATCATACAAGGAATATAATTAATTATAATTTATAAATTAAACAAAACATTTTACTGGACAAGGTAGGTTTGCTGTGGACCAATCACAGAGCCAGGCCTGCATATCCTTAACCATGCAATGGCTTCCAAGGCTGTAAACTTGTAATGTTTCATCAGGTAACAAGCTATTAATGTGCCAGTTCTTCCTAAGCCAGCTATAACAATGGAAATTTATGAAAATAAATTTATATGGATCAAATCTCACATCTAAGAATGTAATTGAGAATATGTCTTTTACAATCAGTGATTTGAACAAACAAGAAATGAAATATTAACTTAACAGATTCATAAAAGGCCTAGAAATATGCACAAATACCAGTCGACCAGCCAATTTATTCTACAATTGCTGTTGGTTTTAGATTGAATTTGGGCTCAGACTTGGTAACAGATGCAATTATCCCTCAAATTTCACTCTCACCTTTGCAGTGGATGGCAATCGCTCCAGGTGCACTTTCACAAATATCCAGAAATTTATCGAGAATCTGGTCGCTCGGAGAACTGCCGTCGAGAAAGAAAAGTTCAAAGTGCTGGAATCCCGCATCCGTGAAGCGATGAGAGTCGTACATCTTCTTGTTGAGGCGGATGATTACGGACACATTGTTCTTTCGAAAATAGGAAAAGTAGAATTCAGGAGTGTGCTGCGTATAACCTGGAAGCATGTTGTTGAAATAACAGATGACAAACATAACATAAAAAGTTCCATCTGGCATGCAAGCATGTGATAACAACATTGCGCACTCGTAGATTGAAATCAATGCTCCAACGACGGCTAGCCTACAGTGCCGTTATTAACTGCAAACATTGCAAAACACAACACAATATTAGATTATTAAATTGTAGAATGTAAAAGTTCAAAGTAATTACTCAAAATTCAAATCATAACAGATGGATAGCAAAATAGCAATCAGCAAAAAATCTGTAACACTAAAAACTGGGAAATGCAAGATGATTTAAGATATTTGATGCTCATTTAAAGATCACTTTTGATGATCTAATTCTATAAATTAATATATATAATTAATATAGCAAATGCAAATTGAATTTTGATAAACTAATTCAACAAAAGGTTATCAATGAAATTCAGTATAAAGTGAAAATCACAAAATGCTGACTAATGCTGACTAATTCATATCTGAAATGACGATATTATTTGACCATAACATGGGGTGGGAATTGTTGAGAAAAACAAGATTATTTCATGGCAACTCAATGACATACTGTTCCAAATAATCATCATTTTCATGGTAATAACAGCATATTAAATAAAAATAATTATATTAATAAGATATGAAATTATTATTAAATAATGAAAACGAGAAAATAAAAACTAACATCTCTCAAGCTTGGCTCTAGCATGGGGACCACAGAATGCTATAAATTTCTTTGGGATAACCCAGCACAAGTCCCCATTTTCTACCTTCTAAATTTAGAACAGATAATGTAAAGTTAAAATAGAATGTCAGAATACCTTCTATTAAAGATCAACCAAATTAGACAATATGACAGATCATTTTGTCAAATATATCAGTTAAAACCAAGCATTCTAACAAATTGTACCTCGTAATGTTCGTATTCTTCAACATTGAAAGTCTCAAAGTTGAGGAAGCCATGATATAATGCCTTAAATAAGAAGAAAACATTACAAAATAATTGTAAACAAATCATTTTAAATTCAATGTTTTTGCAAAAATGAATGAGTGGCTGAAAAGTCACCATTTGCATTATTTATTGCTTTTCCAACAATAAAATCGATAAAAATGATTACATTACTTAAATTGAATTTTAATGATTATTAATTCATCATTTTTTGAATCAGAATTTGAATAACATTAAATTTTTAATTAATGAAAAGCTGTCACAAATAAAAGTAAAAATGTTGAAAAAAGCCTGACCTTATAAATTCCATTGAAGCAATCCATGAGACTGATTGTAAACAAGGCTGGACCCTGTGATGCATCTCTGAGAAGATAAATTTGAATCTAAACTTTATACTGTAGCATATTATTAATTACATAATGATTTAAATCTAATACAAAACTCTTTGAAGATTTTCCAATTCAAATAGGATTAGATTCTGATAAAATATGTTTTCACAAAATTTATTTAAAAATGTCAGAACCTAAAATTTGTGAAGGGAGGATTGAATCCTGACACAAGAGATTTATAAACTTCACCTGGTGTTCTTTTCAAGTAAATTATCTTGAGATAAAATAAAGGTAAGTAATGCTTTAAATATAAAATAAATGGAAAATATTAGGAAACTAATTAGGCACAGCAATTAAGAATGTTCTTTTAATGAATTAATTTTTTTTTACACAAAACTTATTATATCTTCTTTAGAAATATTAAAATTAAAGTTAAAAATATATTTGTAATATTTTTTAAAAACTGAACACAATTCATTATAAGGATATTTACAGCATAAGAGCCAATTAGGTAGGCAGCATTTATTCTCTTCTGTGGATTGAAACTCGTGTAGTGGATGATTCTTTTCATCGTCTGTGCAAAAGTCTTAAATTGCAACAAATAATGACATTGCATGATTATTTTTTTTTGGATAAATTACTGATAAGCTGAAAGAATTACTAATTACTTTATATAAACAACAATTGCTTATAAAGACATTGATCTCAATGGTAGAGTAATAGAAACATTATCAGAAATGTAAAACTCCTAAGTACTCCTGTAAAATAATAACTTCTTAAGACAATAATTATTGATCAGCAATATAATTACACAACTCATAACTTTGAAATAATCTTCATCAGTGAAGAATTGGTTTTTTAAGTGAATTTGCTTAAGCATCATAAAAGTGTTTAATTTAAAATCCATCAAACCTTAAGTTTTCTGTCAAGCTTGCAGCAATATCGATATAATTTGGCAATGTTTAAGGGACCAAAATCGTGAAAAAACCTGAATAACATTTGTTAATTCTAATTATGATGAAACATAATAAGGCCAGGACAAGGCAAAATACATTTACAAAAATTGCTCAGCTGCATGGAATACAAAACCCACCCATCATATGTTAGTTCATCATCAATGCAAAAATAATGTGAATTTTCGGTAGACTTTGGTCTTATCCTCAATGTAGCAAAATAAAGAGTATCTGCGTTGAAAGTAATGAAACCATAATGTTAAGTCAGCCTTTACAAAAATATAACTAGCGAATCTTGATACTAAATCGGATATTTTACCTTTGATGATTTCTGATGCACTTCCAATAACATCATGTTTATCATCACCCATGCTTGAAATTCAAGTTTAGATTTTAAACTGCACGTTATTTCAACAGAACTGTCAATTAATATTTCACTTATTCATATTCAGCATTTTCGTGGAGAATAAGTTCCAAACTAAACAAGCATCGTCAAGTAAACAACGTGAGAAGGACTGTTTACTTATTATATGTGAAACGGCCTACATCTGGAGCACACCTATCAAATCAAGCCTTATATCGCCAAATTAGGTTGAAATCAAGCTGTCAAGAGTCGATAATTTAGTAAATAAAAATATTGCTTAGGCTTTCACTCAGTGAGTCATGTCGTAATAATCGGTAATATGAATCAAGTAAATCCCACAACATGTAGCATTCATTAGCTTGCATAACTTGCACCTTGGTTAATGCTGGGTCAGGAATTACGTTGATAAGCGGGGAACGTGTTAGGGCAAGAAAGTCGATTATGTTCAAGCATGACAGATTTGTTCATAATTGTTAATAATAAATAACATTGCTTCTTAATTGAGCATGTACTTTAGTTGTTGTTTAATCTGCGACGATGCCTCTTTTAATGCAAAGCCTAGTAACGAGCATGAATCTTTTTTTTTATGGATGACTCAAAAGGTCATTCTACATACCCAGATTATTTTAAATTCAGGTTCAATTTTAATGAATTCAATTCGACTGTAACATTAGTTCGCTTTTTTAAATTCCTTCAACATTAGTTTTGCTTCAGGATCCATGGGTTTTTTTTTTACATTTAAAGCCATTTTGATTTTATCTGGCCACAAAGACACGCCTCTTTCAAATGCTACTTGATGTCATTGGCGCCCACGCAATAAAATAGGTCAAATTGCAACGTTTACTATTTTTTAAGGTGTACACGTGCATATTTTTTTAATCGATTGGGAAATTGAACAGATCGAGTCTGATTTCTTGTAATTAAACAAAGTTCAAGTGTAAATTTTTCTATTATGATTTTATGGAAATTTAAACTGCTCAAATCTGAAATTTTATGGAAAAACAAAAAATAAAGCGATTATCGATAAAGTCCACGATACAATGTTGAAAATATTTTTTTTAAATATTAATTTACACATTGAGGCTGTGTACGTACTAGGCTTGATGATAAATTTAATAAACTATTTAAATTGTACATACAACTTTTAACACTTGTGTTTTCTAATTTTATTACTATTTAAGTGACACTGCACGATATGATCATATTTATTGATCTGTAACTAAAGTAAAAGACGAATTAATATTTACTCGACCACCTACTAACAGAGAAAACTGCCATTGAAACTAATAATCACTCGTGCCAGAAACTTCTTTATTTATTAAAAGCTGGAGATCAGACCATAGAATATGTAGTGTACGATTAAATTATTAAATGTTGTTTTGCGACGTAAAGGTAACTCGAAACTCATTGCAGCAGAACAGCATCGAAGCAGAAAAAGGCTCGCAAAACATTTACGCTGCCATCTCTCCTAAAATTCCTGGGAATATGAGAAGCCTGACAGTCCTAAAAAGAACCTCTTTGGCCAATTGTAGTGCCTTCCTTCGGTCAGTGAGTTTAGTGCTTTTGTTTCTTTGGACATTTCAAGTGGCTTCAAATCCTGACGCAAGGAGGTTGTATGATGACCTCTTGCGCAAGAACAAATACAATAGGCTCATCAGACCTGCTCCTAACACTTCGAGCAGTCTTCTCATTCTCATCAGTTTGAAACTGTCGCAGATAATAGATGTGGTAAGCAGTCTTCCTTCTTTCTCTGTTAATATACATGATGATGATAACGATAATGGTGGCGATGATGAGGTTGGTGTCAAAAATTACGACGATCATAATATTTATGCCATATCATTACGCAATTGTAACATTCATTTGAAATTGATGCTTTAAATATATAAAATTATGAATTCAATGTTTTAATAAATACTTATTTATATAAACATTACTATTGATATTATTGATATCATTATTATTATAATTACTTCAGATGCTTGGGTTTTTGTGGATTGATACTTTTAGTTTGTCTTGGCCCGGAAAAATAAATTATTATTATTATAGAATAATTACGTGTTATTACACTGAATAGGATGAGAAGAATGAAATCATTACGACAAATGTCTGGTTAAACCAAGTAAGTTTCAGTCAATAATAAATATGTATTTCCATCGAATGAAATTAAAGTTTTTTTTTCAAATAATTTATGGTGCGTTTTTTTATATTATATACAAGGAATGGACTGATAATAGCTTGAAGTGGGACCCTGTGGAATACGGAGGAGTGAACATGCTGTACGTTCCTGCCGAATCCATTTGGATACCCGATTTGGTCCTCTACAACAAGTGAGTACTGTTAATTACTCCTACACTCGTTATCGTTACATGAATACTTACCACGTTTGGGTCTGATGTTTGATTAACAAACACAACAGCGCTGATGGAGATTACATCATCACCTTACTAACGAAAGTCACCATATCTTTCAATGGAAGCGTTAAATGGGAACCGCCAGCCATTTACAAGAGCCAGTGTGAAATCGATGTCAAGTATTTTCCATTCGACGAACAAACTTGTAAGATGAAGTTTGGAGCTTGGACGTATTCTGGTGCCCTTGTATGTATTCATGTTGTTTTTTTTT
Organism: Hirudinaria manillensis; assembly: GCA_034509925.1. Taxonomy (NCBI): domain Eukaryota; kingdom Metazoa; phylum Annelida; class Clitellata; order Hirudinida; family Hirudinidae; genus Hirudinaria; species Hirudinaria manillensis. Next base: position 8,347,398 of record CM067526.1, on the reverse strand, counting down.
ATTTATTTAAGCTCAACACTTTAATTAGATAAATCATTTATCTTCACATTAAATCATTTTCGTATTTTCGTTTAATTCATTAGGCCCAAACTTTCGAAGTTTTAAAATTTTATTCTCTGAACCTCCAAATAAGTTCCAAGACGTACAAAAATAATTAAGGCCACATTTAAGTAAAACTGAACAATGTATTATCGTGAGTAGCGCAAATTATTACGACTTATATTTTTGCTTGAGAAATAATCGTGAAGCGTCTTCAGGTAAACTGATAGATGTTGTGCCTGTCAGCTGTCTTTCGCCAGTCGCTTATCCAGGTACCCTCTCTGGACTGCGGACTTACCACCGAATTGGAAGAAATTTCGAACACCTGGACCAATGCATGCAGGATAAAGGACATTTATAGCATTTAGGTCTGGTTTCTTTTGCTTAAAAAGCAACAAGGAATGATCTAAGCCAAATCATCCAACAGATCCTGACAATGATATTCTCCAGATACGCGAAAGACAGCTAACAGACACAGGTTTTACCGGTTTACCAGAACACACTATCCGATTTTGTCTCCAACAGAATCAAAATTCTATATTCCCTTCTGAATATGCCAGATTGATATCTGATCCTGGTTAAAGGAGTCGCAAAGGGGACTTTGAGGTTGCAGGGGGCAATCGTACAATCAATGGCAGTAGTGATTCTTTACACAGTACTAGAGGGTGCCACAAAATCTGATCGAACCAAGAGCGAAGATCATTCGATTGTGGATTGCATATTATCTGACAAAATCGGCAACCATTCCGAACTCGATGAAATTTACCTAAGAGCTTAATTAACTTGGGAAAATTGTTAAGGTATCTGAACATGTATATTATAGATATTTTACTTTTTGGATGACTGAGAATTATTTTTATCACTGAATTAGTACTGATTATGAAATTTACAACGATTATGAACCAATTCAAACACGCTCCCAACACTCTCATACGCAAGAACTTGGAACTTGTTGAGCTACCTCTAAAAATTAATATTTGTTTATCAAACTTTGCAAATAATTTTTTTGGATAAAATGGAACCACGTGGGACGTTCAGAGCTTATACATTAGAAGAAATTATTTTGTCAAATGTGAGCCACCCTATCGTATTGACGTTTGGAATAGGAGAAGATTTATGTTATGTAATGAAGATTGAAATTTAAAAGGAATGAATTGAAACTTATTTCAACACTCAAAACAAATCCTTTCATCAGGTGGATCTGAGACACAAGTGGAATAAAGGCAACGAGACTGACCTCATAGATCCAGCAATCCAGTTGAACGAGTATTACAAGAGCGTCGAGTGGGATTTGATGAACGTTTCGGCACGCAAACACATCGTAACTTATCCTTGCTGTGGCGACGAACCTTATCCAGATATCACTTTCTTCATCACTTTGAGACGCAAAACGCTTTACCTTATCATCAACCTCATCATCCCTTGCGTATCCATCAACATGCTTACTTTTCTTGCTTTCTATCTGCCGTGTGACTGCGGAGAAAAGATCAGCGTTTGCATCTCCATTATGCTGTCTCTCAGTATTTTCCAACTCCTACTCATGGAATTGGTTCCCGGTACTTCGATTGTCATTCCCATGATTGGAAAATATCTCCTCTTAACTTGCATTCTCGTCTCAATATCGGCCATTGGTTCGGTTATTGTCCTCAACATAAACCATAGGCAAGTTTGTTCTATTCAACTTGAAAAAAAAAATGTTTTCAATTTGTATATGGCAGGTACATGAAAAATATTTTAAAGGTTTTAATTAAATTTAATGAAATAAAGATATTCTTACATATTGAATTCATAAATAAGTTACTTCGTTATTAAATTCACGTTGCTAATACATCGTACTCACGGAAATGTCATTAATGCTTGCTATGTAGATGGACTTGAAGTCCACCGGACATACGCCACTCTAATCAACCGAATTATTATTATTATTAGTACTTGCTCGTATCTGATGCCTGAACTTGAATGGTCATATCAATCGATCAACGTTTTCAGGTCTTCGGGAAACTGCAAGATGTTAGGATGGGTGAAAAAGGTCTTCATTGACACACTACCGAGATTTCTCTTCATAGAAAGACCACCTGAGTGTCACATCGATGAAGAAACACGAGTCGATTTCTCCATGGCACACAGCGAGTTGCTACCATTTGGAAATCCTTACAAAAAAGAATTCAAGCCTCCTCATGCCAATTTAGATAATCTAAGGTTTTCGACTTTTTAAGCTTTACTTAACCTTTGTTAGCACCATCGGATAGTGCGGACGGAGCCCTTGATCCAGGAAGATGAAATGTCTGGTAATTTTTATGACTGGGGAGCGGCGGATTTACTATTAAAATGTGATATTTAGCATTCCTTTAACTCTTGGGGTGCAACTAACATACTACTCTTCGACCAATAGGACCTCCTGACAAGCTGTTTTTAGATCCGCCATTGTGTATAAGCATTGTTATGTTTCTTGTGAAGAAATGTTAAAAATTAATAAGATCTTTAAAATTGTCTTGCTTGCTGAATGTGCAACAAACATTTTCCAATGACAGAGATATGTACAAGAATGAACCACAAGAAATGCTATCGGGCTTCGACATGAGCAAGATCTGTGAGGCGTGTGCCAGGCGCCAAATGCAGAGGTATCCACCCAATGTCCACAAAGCCATTGATGGGCTTGCTTTTGTAGCCAGCCACATGAAATCTGAGAACGAGAGTCGAAGGGTATGTTGGATTTTTCAACAGAAAATACCAAAAACTTTGACATAGCCACACTCAGGCAATTGATCACTCAAATCCCTCGAATGCCTAGGACATGAATTTATAGATGCTAATTTAATATTAGACCAATACTTCTTAATTCATACCTCACATCTTTTTATCGAGGATGCACTGTTTCATGAGCTACACTACAAATCACTGTCACCAATATTTCTATGACTAGTTTGTCTTAATCATACCAATATTGTTTAAACAGGTCAAGGATGATTGGATGTACGTGTCTAGAGTTGTGGATCGAATTCTTTTGATTTTATATCTGTTGGTTTGTTTTCTTGGTGGAATTGCCATACTGCTGAATGCGCCAACATTGTACGATGGCAAACAGCCTATTCCAGATGGGATTTAATTTTTTCCTTTGTGTTTTACGTTTAAACCTTTACACAATTAGTCTCAAATGCCCGATTTTTCTCATGAATTATAATCGAAAACTTTGGAAGCCAGCGCCACTCTCTGAAAGGCGTTATCCATATTTGTTGTATTACACAATTTTGTAACACTTTAAGAAGTTAATTATTTACATACTTCAATAATATGTATTCTACCTTCAACAAACATTTTTTTTACAAAATGGTTATGTGGATCTAATATCAAAAGTAATATGTATAATTTAGTGAAATAATATTCGAATAAATACTTAAAAATTAAAAACTCAACAAAAAAAGCTAACTACATTTTATTTTCGAATGCATTTGTATATGTCAAACAATTAAATTAAGAATCTGAATTAAATGCAAATCCAAAGCTTCATCTCTGATTACGCTCTGAATACACATAAATAAAATATAATTACTCTCATTGGTCTGGGTTTGAACTATAATGGGATATAATAATGCATGTATGGATAAAATTGCTTTATCTGTAAAATCTAATGTTTTTGGATCTTACTCGTATGCACTGAGAAGATAAGACAGATAAATGAAAAGCAGTGCTATTAGCATTTTAAATTTTTTTTTACCTTTTAATTGTCAAAAAAAACTTTGACAATATAGAAAATTCAATGACATTGATGTTAGATTTTTCGAATTTGTGCTAAGAAACATGACAAAACATGCATTATGCAGCGCTCCGGAATGTTTTTCTCCAGAAAAAAGCACTGCGTACGTCATATGAAGCTCAAAGTTTATAAATATTATCTTCACGACATGGATCGTTGCAAACATTATCGTCGAATAAACTTTGTGCAGTGAATTCTATGTAACGATATGCCTCGTCCTAAACTAGAAAAGAGCATTACGGATGCAATAAGCAAGGGAATGTTCAATCAGGTTCAGCTCTTAATCCTACTAGATTATGGGGTAAATGTAAAGAACTCTCTCGGACAAACTCCTCTGATGCTTTGTGCTCTCATAGAGGACGAGAAATGGGGAGTGAAAATTGCAAGAAATTTACTCTCAACGCATCGAGTGCTATTGGATCAGCAAGACTTTAGAGGTTTAACAGCACTGCACTATGCCTGCTTGTTTGGTCGCCAGGGTTTGTCCGAAGTGCTTCTTGGTTATTCTGGATTCAACATTCAATGCCTCGACTTGCTTTTCAATAGACCTGTTCATTACGCCGCTATGAGTGGAAATCCATGCATTGTTGAAAATTTGATTAGACATGATATCAATTTAGGCATAAGTCCGTCTGGGTGGATGACAGAGAATGCGGCTGGCAAAACACCGCTAACCATTGCCAAAATCTATAGGAAACCAGGGAGTTACATTATTCTTCGAGATCTCATTGGTGAAGTTAAGTACCCGACAAAAAAAGACTTACATCTTACCAGACTTATGACAGACCCAAATTACGAAGCAAACTATAGGGAAATTGAGGAGAAAAAAGTTGGTTGTTGTGCTCTCGGGGTTCGGTATGAAACCTTCGATACAGATTTCATGGATAAATACAAACCTAGCGACTCCCAGCGAGCTAAGTTGCGCAACACTTCTCTTGCAATTGGTTTAAGCTCCGAATCATTTGACATGTCGCACATTAGTAACGAGGCTGATAGGAGCAAAATGACAAAATATGCGATGCATTTTTCGCTCGATTTGAAACACTGGGACTACTTAAATGCCCCCTTATATCATCAGAAATTTCTCAAAGCAAAATCAGTTCCCGAAACGCTGAAGGATGACAAGATGGAGACAGAAAACTTGCCAGAGTCTTTGTCGAAAACAGCAGAAATGGTCAAACCGAGCGTATCGAAATCAATAGAAAGGGAAGAAAATGAAATTGCGGAAGAGATTGAAGAAAATTCAGAGCAAGAAGAAGAATCGTTTAAAGATCCCAAGTCTGTCTGCCGAGAATTCATTTTAGAGGATTTCGATGTGAAATGCGTTGGCGAACAAGTGGAAGAAGAGAAAGAAGAGGAGGAAGAGGAGGACGAGGAGGAAGACGAAGAAGAAGAAAATGAAAATGAAAAAGTTATCGGAGATGATTCACTTGTAATTTCAAAGACGATATATTCCCGACCCCGTATCCAAGCCCCAGCAATTTGGGCTCTACAAACCAAGTGTATCAAAGACTTGGCTACGACTAGTTTCAGGACATCTGGAAAGACTATCACAAATGTTGGTCGCAAACCACTAACTAAAAACCTAAGAGCCACCAGGAAATTAATAGTCACTGTGATAATGGAACTGATTTTACCAAAATCCGAGAAAACTCCTTATTCGAAGAAATGCAGCCGTGTAATCAAAGAAGTTTTCGAAAACGGCTTATTCACTCGTGAAGCTCTCAAAATGCCCATGATTCCTGGTGCAAATCCTCTTGAATGTAAGATGTTTGCTGTTTATTGCAGAGAGTACTGCAAACTGAAAGTTAACACTGTGGAATCGTTTCCGATGAGACATCGCTGCCCGAAAGCCATGTTTAAGAGACACTTCTTTGAACCAAGACAAAAGAAATCTAAGACCTGCTGCCTTCCATTCCCCTATCTTAAAGCCGATTACAATAAATTTTCAGAAGCTTATCCCAAACCCAGCGACTGGATGAAAATGGCTTTGAAGACTTCTTGTAAAAATAGTACTGTAAATAAGGAAACAAGCAAAGGAAATACCTTAAAATGAAACCGGATGCTGAGGTCTTTGCCAAATTTTATAGAACATTTCCTACCAACAACTTATGTAAGCTACGACCTTATAATATCTTTTCCATTAAATTCTTCCTCTACAAAATAATTTACTAGACTTTCGCATTTCTTGAACTCCATTCATTAGGAAGTGTTGCTTCGCCGTTAGCAAGTCTGCAGGTCAGCTCAATACAGTGCGACCCCCAAAAGATGGTTTAAACAACCATTAAATGATACCTCCCACCGTCAGCCGAATGCATTATCTTTTAACATTTACACTTGAAACAGCATCTAAGTGAAAGAATTCGCGCAAATCGGAAGCTTCTCAGACTCGGTCAGTCTAAAAGCTCGATTCCATATGACTAGGCTCCATTCCAGAGGGACCCGGAAGTTTTGTGCCATCGCAATTCTTAAAAATTAATAAAGGTGAATTAAACTCCCAACAGACTTTTATGCTTCACTTGAGCCATGTAGACATCCTCCTAAAATCCTTCATATATAATATGATATAAATCTATATAAATAAAAATGCAATGTGTGTTTGTATCATGTAAACGTTCTCTGAAAGTACTCAACCAATTGCTTTGAAATTTTGACATAACATAGTGCTCGATTGGAGGAGTGTTTTTATGCAGGTTTCATATAAGTGCCACAAATATATCATGTAAAAATACGCTTGATCTCAGGATGGTCTCAACAAATTTGTTGAAGGGAATTAAAAGGACACAAAAGACTAGTTTAGAATATATTTATAAAGTAGCTTGAGAGAGGAACCAGTTTTCAAGTCAAACAAATTCAATTTTTGATAATTAAGACACTTAATTGAATATCATTACATCCTATAAGTCTGCCTAGAATGAGATTTGGCAGATCCATTTGGCACTTCTTTCCAATCTTGCTGTCGGTTGCGTCTCACTCCTTCATGCCACATTTCTGAATTTTCTTGCCATGAACTCCTGGGGAATATAATAGGTACATGAGTAAATACTGTGTTTTTTCTTAAATTTAACAGCAAATAAAACTCGATTTAATAAATTCAACATAAAAAAATTCAATCGTCCATAAAATCCCATAATCAGTTCTTACACATTTTCATTGGACTTGTTTGAAGGGCCCAGAACATTAACATCTTTTTTAATATCTTGTTGGCTGGAACTCCAAATAATGCTGTTAACATCCCTGTTAATTTTATCAGACATTCTACTAGAAACAGAACAATTTATGGTTCGATAAAATGTTTTTAGTGGCATAAATAAAGATCCATTATTTACAAAAAAAGCCACTTACTTTTGCTTATTTTTCATGGGAGGATCATCTTTGGTGATGTAATTGTTCTCATAAGAATGAAAATAAATTGACTCTTTAGATGGACCCATTTTTTTCTTCCTGTAATTTAAAACAAATGTTTTTAAAAACTGGCAAATCGCTACTTCAGGCAAGACTCAGAATTGAAAATAGCATTTGTTCACCTTGACTTTGGTTCTTGGACGTATTTCCCAGCAAACTGTTCAAAACGGATCGTTTTGTCTGACGGACCGCGAAGTTTGATGTCTCCGTCGAGAGAGTTAAGGTATTGAGTCAGTTCTGTCACACTGAGTTTAAAATTTTAAATATATTACTAAAGCTGTAATTAGAAAAATATGTAAATTATTATTAAGAGGTGCTTTAAAATAATGTTGGCCAAATGGATGGTGTTCCCACAGTAATGGAAAAGGTAATTCTCAATACCCAGCTTGCATCACCTGGAGGGGAGATTGCCCACCTCTGGAGGTATGGCACTACACAACAAATGGCAGATTGAATAATAATTGCTTATTTTAGGATACAAAAGGCACTCAAGAGATTGTCTGAATGTAATTATGATAGATTAGTGATATAATTAAAAATTACTTTTTTTCCCTGAAGTCATCCAAACTGATATCAACACCAAGGTCTTTCAGAAAGGTCCAGAGATCCTCAAGCCCATCACAGTGAGGCCCTTGAAGGCCATAATTGCAGGATTCTTCATCAGAATAATCTTCAATGCTGTGATAATCTGATAGAAAAAACTTCCCATGATTTGTAGGAATCTGATGGTTTGAATCATCATCTATCTGCAAACTTTCTGAGCCTGAAATACTGCCAATCAATCTTTGCACACACTTCTACAAACAAAATATTTAATTCGTTCATAAAAACAGTAGAATATTATATAAAGCATTTTTAGGTTTAGAGATTATAAGATTTCCAATAATTGAAAGTTCATACACTGAGAGCATGGTAGTCAGTTCCGATATCTCGAGGACTTTCAAAAACCTGCAAACAAAATTAAATGAGCACATCACCTGTAATTTCACCCAATCAAAATACTCAACTGTTTGATTTCTTGCTGAATAATCAGAGATGTCTTCCATCCTAAAATAAGGAGTCAACAAACTTTAAATATTTGAATATAAATTAAAGCAAATTGGCAATTTATCTGTTAAACAATGGAGTCTTAAATAAAAGTATTTGTGAAAAATATGTAAATTGCTGACATTAATATGAAATATTTTCGAAAAAACGTTAAAATAACTTAGGCTTTAAACCAGAATGAAAGACCTACTTGGATGAAAAGGACGGATAGTCCAATGTAACATCGTGCGATGAATGACTGAAGACACCAGAACAAACTGAATCCTCTTTGAAGTTGGAAAATGAAATCATTGGGTGAGAACTACTTGGAACAACTGAGCCTCCTGATGCCTCATCCTTGATTCTTCCATTTTTCAAGATTTCTTTAGAAAACAATTTATCACCATAGAAGTCTAAGTGGGATCAACTGATTGACACGCACATTTATAATAATAAAAAAATAACATTATGCATAGGTTATCCTACAAATGACCTCATAATCGTGTTTGCACAAGAATTGCTTCACCAACATTTGGGCACAAACTAGTGATTATACCAAATTTTATACCCGAATCTCCAGTAAATGAAGTGCTGATGGTTTGAGAAGATGTTTCTCCAGAAATGGCAGAGCAATTTATCTTCTCCAGAAGTCCGGGCATTACCTTTTCGATCAGGTGCACGATATCTTCAGAGTTTGTATTTTGATTATTTGAAGCAGAATTTTGCTGAAAGTCATCAGAAAAAGACGACTTGGGTGAGTTGGATGAGTTTTTATTTACTTGTGTTGAGGCATGAGATGTGTTTCTTTTAGAGAGATTGCATTCATTTGGATCTTTGATGCTATTGGAAGAACAATTGTGGATTGCATACTGATTATGAGAAACTGTTGGCTGTACATTGGTCAACTGAAATGACAAATCCTTAGGTATTTTCTCAGAAAAATTACGTCTTTGAAGATGTTGTGGGGTGTCTACAGGTATAATCGATGGATCGTTGTATAGTTGTTGATGATTAACAGGAGACCGATCGACCATTTTTGGGGGGATCTGTGCCTGTGAAGTAACATGTCTGCGTATCTGGCACGGAGTGTTTATCATGCCATTAGGTTTTCCAATGGGATTTTGATTCAAAACAGGCTGATCCATGCTTCTCTGACTTGTGGCGGCAACTCTATTAGCGATCGTCATTCCATTTGAATGCTTTCCATCCATTGGGTTCCGTTTAAATTCACTTCGACCATTATTTTGACGAGAATCTGCTCTGCCATGGAATTTGTCATTCCAAACAAATCGGTTCTGGTGAGAATTGGAAAGTGGTGAAGGTGATCGGGGGTCCAGAGAAGGAATCTTGTGGCTAGTGTTTGGGGTGGAAGTCCTTGAAAGAGTTTCACGGTTCGAGTGAGATTTCAATGACTTGACGTGGAGCAGAGGATCATCACACAAAAGAGTCATCTCCGGTACATGAGACGCTGCTATTAACGGCTTGAAATAAACAAGTTAACCATTTTTAAAAAACTTGTCAGGTACGTCTATAAATCTGAAACTCTAAAAATATGTATAATGCTCTGATGATAAGTGGAGAATCAAGATGCCGAATTATGATATGTTTTATCACAATTACTAACATCTAATGTAATTATTAAGTAATTATGTAAGCAATCCCTGGTTAGTCATCATTTGCTTTTAGTCTATAACTTATTCATTCAATGCATCTTTATTGAAAATGTTGCATATTTACTTCTTCCAGCTTCTGCTGGGGGCCAAATTTAATTTGCAATACAACAAAATGAATTAATAGCTGGAAATTAAAAAAATCATTTCTTATTCTCACAATTTCTCTTTCCTTTGATGGAAGCACAGGCCTTGGGATGACATCAGCACTTCCACGAACATTTTGCTTTTCTTTTATGGAATTTTGAGGCCTAAACATTTCGGACCTTTCAATTAGCAACAAGTTTAATGCAACGTTTATATGTAAAATATGTTTATATTTAAAAGGTTTATATTGGAATGGGAAGTTTTTCTGGTATGACAACATTAAATACGTTAAATTGAATAAAATAAATTTCCCTGGCACCATCAATTTATAAAATATTGGAAACCTCTGCAATGTCCTTTGATCAGCATTCATTACAGATTGAAATAACTGGTGTCTGCTACTCCCTAATTGTGGGAGGCTCAACCTCACACAAACACGAGAATTTGGAAGTCTTTTAAGGTTCTGTTAAATATTTATTAATTTTAACATTAAAACATAGTCTGGCTTACTTGAAAATAAAAGCATTAAGAATCACAATATCAAATAACAAAAAATTAGATTGTAAAAAGTTATAAATTCATCAGATTATCAAATGCAACAGGAAAAATATAATTAAAATAACCTAGGATGAAAAATATTAATTATGACAATGATGATGATGATGATGATGATGATGACAAAAATAATGAATTACGTAACTCAACTGAAGTAACAATAAAAGTTCCATAGCTAACCTTAAGCATGACATTTGCCTGACCAACAAGGAAACTGCAGTTAGGTTGGCATCTTATGAGTTTGCACTCAAAATAATTCAAGAATGGTGGATGGTGGGAATAAAAAAGAAGAATGAATGAATCAGGAGGCTTGCAAATCCTGTTTGAGTCAACAAAGTAATATTAATATCAATTATATTATAAATAATAATTATTATTTAATCAATAGCATAGTTAATATTATTAATCTATTACCATTCTATGCATTATTAACTTCTAATCCATTAAAATTAAGTTAATTTCCTACGAGGTTCAGGAAAGGGGATTACCCCTTTATCCCAAAGTAATTCGCAATAACTGCTAAGGAATTCATGCAACAGTTTATTTGAACCTGTTTTGTAGATTTAGGTTTGAGGAATATTGCAGCAAGCTTGCCCAAACCATCACATCATTGACTTCATCCACTCCAGCAACCCATCTGGGGACAATTTTATATTTAACATTCCATTCTACTCCATGATTTGATTATTGAAGTTGATTCATTCAGAGTAAATCAATGAATTAATAATGTAATTGAGTAATTTAAGTAAATTAATAAGTATGCGCCATCAACATACTTAATTAGTAAGAACAAGCATTACAAATTAAGCCAGTCTCTTTCAAATGGTCACAGTTACCAAAGCATTAACAAAAATCTTAAAAGTATGACTAACACTCCAACAAGTGGTGCAATAGAAATATTTTTATCTGATCTCATCAAAGGAACCATTTGTCTGTCATTGTTCAACATCAGGAACCTAAAAAGGATTGTTATCAACCAAAAAACTGAGTAAAAGAATAAAAGACGGGTAAAACAAATCGAATCCAATTACTTACCCTGACATGGGACGCATTGCTCTCTGATTTTCAAAATTTTTTGAAAAAGCACAATTGGCCATGTTTAGTTTAGAAATGGGTTGAAGTTCAAATTCATGAGTGGGATGAACAAGTGTTACATGTAACAGACATGATTCAAAATCAGGAATATTTGTTTGGTAACAAATTGCTACGTGGAGAGCCAAGAAGTTGAAAATCCTTATGTGTTCCAATTTCCTTGAGTAATTGTCCTCCAAGAACTGTTTGAAAAATCAATGTAAATGGTTCAGAAACATGAGAATAAAACAGTTGTGCAACATGCTTTGTTAGAATGTATTAATCCATAACTTCTTTTCAAACCTTTAATAATTTTTGTAACTCTTCAGGAGTGGCATCATCCATTATCCCCAAAGATACCTTAATTAAATAACAAACTGTTAAGTGTGATCAAGACCTATGCAATAAAATGTTTAGACCTCCAATATAACATATTCATGTAAGTAATGAGTAAATATAAACAAGATATGAAAAGAACCACCTTGCAGTTTGCAAAAAACTTGGAATGGTTTTGCAATGTTCCATCCTTGATAGCATCCAAGGATACATTGAAAACATTGGTTACTGGAATTAGAAAGCAACTTATTTGAGATTACATATTCTTTAACCAGATAAAGTGTTGAACAATATAAGTTAAAATTGCTTTATTTAGTCAGAATAAACAAGGCCTTTCTTAAATTTTGGAAACTATGCAAATGGTATCGAACCATGGTTAAAGTCACATGAAGCAACAACATCCAGATTTTTCTGCTGAGAATTTTTCCAATACAATTCCTGAATCTCATTTAATAATCCTGTCTCTAATCCAATATCAAACATCCTGGGAATAGATTGATTTTTAAGGCAGTTGTACCATGGAAGAGAAATAATAAGATTAATAAACAAGGAAAAACACATGTTGTTTTGGAAAACTCCTGTGTTCCTTCCAGCTAATTTGAGAACAAAATTCCCTTCATTAAGTGCAATATGAATAGCAATAAGAGTGGAAACATTATATGTTACATATCACATTGAAAAAAAGCATTTTTACTCTAGCAACAACATCGACCAAAGCTATTTCAAATCTGGTTTGCCATGCACATAAAATGCTGAGCAAACACCAGTAAATGTCACTAGATTAATGCAGGCAGACTCTACATAACAATACAAATCACTTGAATTGAATATACTCAGAGGTTCACAGAAGATCAAATAAATTTCGTTCTGCTTCTCAATTTTGCCACATTTGGAGGAATTTAAAAAAACGAGTTCATACAAAAGCAAAACACTGTCATAAAGTTTTCACCTCATTTTGGCCATGGATATTGTAAAAGATAATCCGGTTGGTTTACGATCCCCAAACAATACATTCCTCGAGTCTGAGTGTGACAAGTTATCGCGAAACATATTTTTATCACTTAAATAACCGTATAGAAGTCATGTAACTAAAGCTTGTTTATATCCGACTTATTTGCAAATCGATATCCTGAATATCGTAAATCTCAGACATGCAGAGACATGTTCGCCGACCTCTGAGAAAAGCGCAATATTTCCAAACAGAGTTTTTCGATAACTTTATGATTTTTATTAAAACGAAACACAAAATTTTGCAAAAATCGATATTTTCCTACAAATAGCCGCCCAGCTGGTCAACCAAAACTGGCGCTAAAATAAACATAACATTTCAAGGCTTACAACAAATAATCAACTTCAAGTATATAAAAATGTGTTAACCTAAACGAAAAGTGTAACACTTAATCGCTATTATTTAACAGCAAACAATTTATAAATTCTACCGCTACATATTCTTGAAAGATATTTGTTGTGGCCAATTTCAAGAATTTACATTTCAAGAATGGTTGATAAGTTTTGAATCAACAATTGAAGATGTAACAAACGATCCAACAAAGAAATTGTATTATCTGAGACAATACACCAAAGGTGAACCTCATGATTTGGTGAGTGGATTCATTTACAATCCAACTGAAGAAAGTTACCAAGGCCCTTACAAAGTCCTGGATGCAAAGGGGAACATTGTAAAGATAGAATTCCCGGATGGCTCCTCTCATTATGTCTCGCAAGCCCAAGTCAAACTGGCCAACCTATCGTCTCCCCAGTCCTCTGGAGTCATGGATGCAGTCCCATGGCCTCAAGTATATCAGAGTTATAATAATTATATTATTATAGTATCATTAACACTAATCTGAATTATTAATAACCATATGAATAAAATATTATAATATTAATAATATAATTAATAATATTATTATTACATATGATATAAATATTATTATTGTAATAATATAATTAATAATACTAATATAATTGATGATAATAATAATATTGTTATTATTAGTCCAATAATTATCGACCGATGCTTTTCAATTCTTAAGGAAGCGAATTATCCAGGAGATAAGATCCAGTGAGGGAAGCCAGTTACGGAATCATTGAAAGATCTGAAGAGGTCCTTAAGTGCATCCAGGTCTTGTAATTATCCCACAACAACAACACTTCAACTGTGTCAATCCCGAGCACTCGTGCAACTTCCGCTGTTGTTGTTGTTGTTTCTGTTGATGAGGATGATGAGAAGGATGATGACGGTGATGATGACGATAGAGAAGATTGTGTTAGATTCGTAAATGATAATTTGTTTCACTGATCTAATTTAAAGTAAATAGTAACATAAACATACGTAACATATTACGAAGTAACGTCAAAATTTTTATAAATTATTTAATAAATAAATAAAAAATTTAAATATAAATTATAAATTCCATGCCATGTAATAAGATATAATGTTAAAGAAGACATTATATGTAATTTTTCAATTTTTTTTTATTTCTGGTTTAAATTGAAGACTTTTGTTTCTTTTTGATTCACTGGTAACTGAATGACACTGCACTGGTGTGATTGCCGAACTAGTATCACCGTCAGAGTATCATTATCATCACCGAGTACCATTATCATCGTCGTCGTCAGTAATTATTATGATCACTCATAATATCATTCGCAAACTTATTATGTCGTTAAAGTGCCACTTTTATGAGCAATAAAATAATTGGAAGCAGTTCAAAGGAAAGGAAATATATTTATATTATTTATATTTTAATTCAACAATTTATTTATTTTCCAGGAAAACGTTTAAAATATTCAGAAACACAATACAAATTAATGTAAAACATTCGGTGAAGCACTTCTTGGGAAAAACAAATTTCTTCCATTTTGTCGAGTTCGTGTTTTGTGTGAGCACAAATTTTTATGTTTAAAAGCTAAAAACGTTGTCGTTGTCGCTGCTGTCGCCGACGTCGGCGACGCATTTGTCGCCGTGGTCGCTGGTCGTCGCTCCTATCATTCGTGCGCCAGTTTCAGCGGGTGACTCTTTCAAATGGACATTCTCTTTCAAATTTATTATTTGTTATTTGTTACTTATTGTTTATTATTACTTATTTAATATTTATTACTTATTATTTATTGTTTTTGTTCGAAATCTCAACTGCGAGAAATTGATGACATCCGAGACTTTTAATGCGCGCTGTGGCTTCAGACAAAACAGCCATTTATAATAAATACAATCATCATCATAATCATAATCATTGCCATCGTCGTCGTCGACGTCAACATGAATTTAGCAAATGACTAAAGGAATTCATTTGTAAAAGTTAATAAATTAAAAAAAAAATAGAACGATTTGAGGGGTAATGATTGCTGAGGGCGCATCTTTGTAAAGTCAACGTAAATTATTACATTCTTATTGTTGCTATTGCATCGAGTTGATTACGATGATGGTATTTGGGGCGACGATGACTATGATGATGGTGGCGGTTGTGATGATGATGGTTATAACGATGAGGATGAAGATAATGATGATCATGGTGACGATGATGATGATAATGATAAAGGTAATGATGACGATGATGATGATGATGATGAATATGATAATTATGAAGGAGGGCCAAGGTGACGATCATATTGACGAAGATAAATTGAGGAGCATGCCGGGTTTAAGCACAAATATGATTAATTTCGAGCCACTGCGTCATTAAATCGAAAGCATACGAAAATAAATTCGGTGCGTAAAATAATAAATTCATAAATGGATAAAAATAATAATTTCATAAATTGATATAAACAATAAGCCCATAAACATTCCTTCATTTCATTATCACATCATCGCATTTCCAAACGGCTCCAAAGTGCCATTTTATGACAAATCATTAACAAAAGAATGAGGTAAAAAAAACTCATAACGGCAACAGCAGCAGCAGTAATAATAATAATTATAATAATTATAATAATAATTATTATTATTAATAATAATTTTAATAGCAATAATAATAATATTAATAATGAATGAATGAATGAATGAATGAATGAATGAATGAATGAATGAATGAATGAATGAATGAATGAATGAATGAATGAATGAATGAATGAATGAATGAATGAATGAATGAATGAATGAATGAATGAATGAATGAATGAATGAATGAATGAATGAATGAATGAATGAATGAATGAATGAATGAATGAATGAATGAATGATGAATGAATGAATGAATGAATGAATGAATGAATGAATGAATGAATGAATGAATGAATGAATGAATGAATGAATGAATGAATGAATGAATGAATGAATGAATGAATGAATGAATGAATGAATGAATGAATGAATGAATGAATGAATGAATGAATGAATGAATGAATGAATGAATGAATGAATGAATGAATGAATGAATGAATGAATGAATGAATGAATGAATGATGAATGAATGAATGAATGAATGAATGAATGAATGAATGAATGAATGAATGAATGAATGAATGAATGAATGAATGAATGAATGATGAATGAATGAATGAATGAATGAATGAATGAATGAATGAATGAATGATGAATGAATGAATGAATGAATGAATGAATGAATGAATGAATGAATGAATGAATGAATGAATGAATGAATGAATGAATGAATGAATGAATGAATGAATGATGAATGAATGAATGAATGAATGAATGAATGAATGAATGAATGAATGAATTCATGAATGAATGAATGAATGAATGAATGAATGAATGAATGAATGAATGAATGAATGAATGAATGAATGAATGAATGAATGAATGAATGAATGAATGAATGAGAGAGCGGAGGAATGAACGAATGAACGAATGAATGAATGAATGAACGAACGAATGGTGAATGAATGAATGAATGAATGAATGAATGAATGAATGAATGAATGAATGAATGAATGAATGAATGAATGAATGAATGAATGAATGAATGAATGAATGAATGAATGAATGAATGAATGAATGAATGAATGAATGAATGAATGAATGAATGAATGAATGAATGAATGAATGAATGAATGAATGAATGAATGAATGAATGAATGAATGAATGAATGAATGAATGAATGAATGAATGAATGAATGAATGAATGAATGAATGAATGAATGAATGAATGAATGAATGAATGAATGAATGAATGAATGAATGAATGAATGAATGAATGAATGAATGAATGAATGAATGAATGAATGAATGAATGAATGAATGAATGAATGAATGAATGAATGAATGATGAATGAATGAATGAATGAATGAATGAATGAATGAATGAATGAATGAATGAATGAATGAATGAATGAATGAATGAATGAATGAATGAATGAATGAATGAATGAATGAATGAATGAATGAATGAATGAATGAATGAATGAATGAATGAATGAATGAATGAATGAATGAATGAATGAATGAATGAATGAATGAATGAATGAATGAATGAATGAATGAATGATGAATGAATGAATGAATGAATGAATGAATGAATGAATGATGAATGAATGAATGAATGAATGAATGAATGAATGAATGAATGAATGAATGAATGAATGAATGAATGAATGAATGAATGAATGAATGAATGAATGAATGAATGAATGAATGAATGAATGAATGAATGAATGAATGAATGAATGAATGAATGAATGAATGAATGAATGAATGAATGAATGAATGAATGAATGAATGAATGAATGAATGAATGAATGAATGAATGAATGAATGAATGAATGAATGAATGAATGAATGAATGAATGAATGAATGAATGAATGAATGAATGAATGAATGAATGAATGAATGAATGAATGAATGAATGAATGAATGAATGAATGAATGAATGAATGAATGAATGAATGAATGAATGAATGAATGAATGAATGAATGAATGAATGAATGAATGAATGAATGAATGAATGAATGAATGAATGAATGAATGAATGAATGAATGAATGAATGAATGAATGAATGAATGAATGAATGAATGAATGAATGAATGAATGAATGAATGAATGAATGAATGAATGAATGAATGAATGAATGAATGAATGAATGAATGAATGAATGAATGAATGAATGAATGAATGAATGAATGAATGAATGAATGAATGAATGAATGAATGAATGAATGAATGAATGAATGAATGAATGAATGAATGAATGAATGAATGAATGAATGAATGAATGAATGAATGAATGAATGAATGAATGAATGAATGAATGAATGAATGAATGAATGAATGAATGAATGAATGAATGAATGAATGAATGAATGAATGAATGAATGAATGAATGAATGAATGAATGAATGAATGAATGAATGAATGAATGAATGAATGAATGAATGAATGAATGAATGAATGAATGAATGAATGAATGAATGAATGAATGAATGAATGAATGAATGAATGAATGAATGAATGAATGAATGAATGAATGAATGAATGAATGAATGAATGAATGAATGAATGAATGAATGAATGAATGAATGAATGAATGAATGAATGAATGAATGAATGGAGAGGTGAAAGAGTGAGGGGTTCGGAGTGATTGATGAGTCACTTGTTCGGATTAAAAGGCGTAGTGCAATTACGAGTCATTTCAAAATGAAGGACGTGGGTACGACCCATCGTAAGTACTTTATAAAGGGACACTTAATGTATCAACATAACGATGATGGTGGCGATGACGATGACTTTGATGGTGACGACGACGACAATAAAGATGATGTCACAACAAAAATGTTAGCATCAATAAATAAATAAATAAATAAAATAAAGTCTTAATTTTTGAATCCTCTGATCGAAACACGTCTCTGAAATTCATTCGCTTAGTTGAAAGCGAATGCGTCACTTGGAATCTCCAGGCTATTTTTAGCGATCTTCCAGCGGGCGGATCCAACACGTCACTCCTTGTTTGCAATTTCACGTTTCCGTGGATGCCGTGACGTCATCAATCACATGACGTCCGATTGGACGTAAAAATTAGATTAATGAGATTTAAATTTAAATCTCCTTTTAATCCTTCTTTTCCTATTATTAATGACAAATTGATTGCATGACTTCAATCAAAAGGATCAATCAGTTTCCGTCAATCAGTGGGAATTGATTGAACATCGATTTGAGTTGCGAGACCTCCGTCACGTGATGGGCTTAGAATAGCACCAAAACTGGATCAACTTAATGTCCAGGTGTATGTTGTAACTTGAACAAAAGA